>CAMTDV010000016.1:110135084-110788834 GCA_947069175.1 Scalesia atractyloides | reverse complement strand
TAAAGTTTTTATTAAGACATTTTCTTTCAAGGTCATTTAGTCTTTATATTAAATTTTGTTATTTCTTGTAGGTAAGAAATAAATAATTTCAATTATATATAAAAATGTAATGTTTTTATTATAAACACTTAACATTCAAGAATAAAATTAATAATTTCTACTAGCATTTGGTGAAACACTTAAAGAACTTAACTTAAACATAAAAATATATGGACCAAGCCTACTATTGTAACTTATCGGTTCGGTTCGGTTCGGGTTTTTTTTTCGGTTATTGAAAATGGCTATTCGAAAACAGAAATTTAATATTATTAAAAATTCGAAAACTGAACCGTCGGTTTTTGTTTTGGATCGATTTTTCAGTTACGGTTCAGTTATTTCGGTTTTCTGCTCACCCCTATATATTAGTATTAATCACATGAAGAAAATAATCGTGTCGAAATGCATATAAAAATAAGTATTTGTAAACAACGTTTTGAATGAAATTTATATCAAAATGTAGATAAAAAATAAACATGTTGCATCACTATATTCGGAATTTAATAAAACTTCATATTTTTAAGTTATAATAGCAAAATAAAAAAATGTTATGTGCTTTTTTTAAAGGAAAAATATAGGGTGTAAACGGTTAGTTTATTAAAGCCAAGAGTGCCATATAATAACTTGAATTCTATATTGTCGGTCAAAATTCGTGTTGAAATCATTTGTAGGATGTACTGCAATCACCTGTAATCTTTTATGTGACTATGAATAGTAAATATGTACGAGGACACCGGCATTTTATTTATAAATAACTAGATTATCACGAATATTTATGGGTTTAAATATTTAATTTTTATTAAACACAACTGCATATAAATTTAAAAAATAAATATTACAAAGCGTTTGGTGGCAAATTTGGTGAAAACCTAAGATTCATCAACATTACATGGGTGCTCAGTCGCATTGAATCCTTCACTTTATCAATTTCTTGAATTGGTTATGGCTTGGGAACATTACGTTCACATCCGGATGGAAGAAACAATGCGAGCTAAAAAAATGTAGTCATAGAGATATCATAAGACAATAAAATCTCCTCATTCATGTCCTATTTTTCCCAACTTGCATTTTGGACAACAAAATGCAACAACAAATTTAGTACATTCAATCTCCACTTTTCATGTACTAGTATGTGATGTGATAATATAGCGCCAACCGAAAATAAGTTTAAAAGTTAAAGAAATATGAAGAGAACAATAAAAAAGAATAATGTAAAAAGATTTTGAAACAAATGTATAAAGAGTAAACTGTCATTTTGGTCCTCAAGGTTTGGGCAGTTTTGCCACTTTAGTCCAAATCTCAAACATTTTGTATCTTGTCCCTGTGGTTTCAGTTTTATTGTTATTTTGGTCCAAAAGTGATATTTGTCTTCTAAAATTTTGCTATTTTGTCATTTTTCTCAGCGGGAAAATGGTCATTTTAAGCAAAGTTTGAGGTTTATATATATATATATATATATATTAATGCTTAAAATGACCATTTTGCCCCTGAGGAATAGGACAAAATAGTAGGATTTTAGAAGACAAATATCACTTTTGGACCACAATGACAATAAAACTAAAACCACAGGGGCAAAGATGCAAAAGATTTGAGATTTGTACTAAAGTGACAAAACTGCCCAAACTTTAGGGACCAAAATGGCAGTTTACTCAATGTATAAAATCTAAATTGGTCACTTTGGCATAGTTGCAGCTCATGAGGTCTCTCAATGAGCTCTTTTTATGCCATTCAGTAGCATTAGCTTTAATAGCACGCTACACTACCATTGGTTGTTTCAGCTTCAATCAATGGCCTTTCCTGCCATCGGTACATAACATAAAATCAGAACAAATTAAATATTACACATTAACAAAAAAATAAAAACAACTAATATACATACATACCAAGACCTACCATCGTAAATCAAAGTGATCCTAACCATGTAAACTAGTTTAATACCCGTCCCGGACGAGTTACGTTGAACAATATAACAAAATACATAAATTTAAACAACATTACAAACAAAAACACCATTATTTAATTTATAAAAGGAAAACGAATGTCAATAGTTTACAACCACAATACAATAGAAAATAAATCTGATAGAGTACTAAAACATGAAATGGTTTGATTTTAATGCAAAAGTAAACGGTAAGCAAAACATACACATGGTAACACTACAAGTAAAGGAGGAATAGGGGCGACGAAAGTCGCCGCTAATAATGTTGTTTGTTGCTATTAGCGGCGACTCGTCGCCGCTAATGGGTAATGGCCGTTTTCATTGCTAATAGTGTCACCCCTAATATCCCAAGGTGAAAACCCATCAAAACAGTTTTGTTTTGCGTTTTTCTGCTAATTCCAGTTTTATCCAACAAATACAACGATTCAAACATTTCATATTTTTTTCTCAAAACATACAATATTTAAATAAAAGGATCAAGTTTAAAACATAAAAAGAACAGCCATACAAATGTCTTGTCTAGTTAAGTTGTATAAGTATCAAAATACTTCAGTCTAGTTAAGTTATGTAAGCATCAAAATACTTCAAATATAAACACTACATAGTCCAAGTAGCAAGTGCATGTCATCATTCGTCTCCCACAATCGTTTCCATATTGTCTTCATTGACCCGTTACACAACCCACAATCGTTTCCATTCTCTGTTTCCGTTCTCTGGAGTTTTGTGAAGGTTAATAAAAATGATAATAATGCCTATAAATCGAGCGAAAAGTAAACTTAAAATCTAAACTAAAATATATCATGTGTGTTACCTGAATAATCATTGTTCTTGGCCTTGCAGATATGGATTTACCAGTAGGTGACATCATCAATGCAAGCTGGCTAACATCGCTTATCTGAACGATTCAATCAGTTCTATTTCCTTTAGTACATTGTAGCCTCAAAGCAATTAACAGCTTCTCGTTCAACCATAGTACCGATAACTAATAAGCGCATCAACAAATGGTTGGCCAAATGTTGCGAGCACAGTACAACCCATGTTCTTAACCGGAGTCCAGACCTACGCTAGACCATGTTTTTCACCATTTTCTATAAAGTAACCAGGTTCATTTTCATTCTTTCTTTGATTATACATGTTGCATCTTGGTCTTCTGATGTATTCACTTCCAACGTTGGCATTGGTGCCTTTTTAGATAATTGTTTAACGGTTTTTTGGTTACTTGAGAGGAGTAACCTGTATCAGCTGCGAAGACAAAAATAAAATAAAAATGTCACATTCATTTTATATTTTTGTTCATTTAACACTCAAAATCTTGAAGTAACGCAACCTGTTAACATTTCTAGGCAAAACTATAAGAAAGATCAAAAGTTTCCGACACTTATAAGTTATAAGATACCATGGTCTCAAAGGCTACAAGAACGCCATTAGAGTTCTCTTATTTAACCACAACAATCCACATATGAATAAAGTCGGATACCCAAACAAAATTAGTTACGACATTGGTGTCACATACGTCTTGACTATTATTGCTGCCAATTTCCAAAAGGCATGTAGGTTTAACGTCTAATGTTATACAGACAGACTTATCACTTATATGATTATATCGTTTGGAATGGGTAATGAATTTACCAATTTTTTGTGAAATTTATAATTTATAAGTATTATTATTTAGTGACAAACTGAATTTAAAAAAGAATTGAAGTTGGACAAATTTACCTTTTTACCCCTCTAAAACAAATACTAGTGTTTTTAGATTCTCCAATGTACCTTTTGTGGTCGTGAGATATGAGGTTATCCAACTTCACCAATGTCTTCCACAACTTCATCTTCAACCAACTTCATGTGGACCCCACATCAGATATCATAATCCGCCACGTCATCCATCCAATCCAATCAGATAAAAGCATCAGATTTCATCTCCCTTTTTCCACCAATCAGAACCATCCTACGTGGCAAGTCCACATCCACCAGAACTCCCATTTAGCAACACACATTCTCCTTCTCAATTCATATCAAACACAAAACAAACAAACAAAATAATCAAACCAATGGCTTCTTTGGCGGCTTCAACAGCGGCGGCTTCGCTCGGCGTGTCCGAAATACGTGGAAACCCTCTCGGCTTCTCTGGCGCCTCCAGAGCGGCTCCTTCGGCTTCCAGTCCTGTCACATTTAAGACAGTTGCTCTTTTTCAAAAGAAGAAGCCGGCCCCGGCGCCTAAGACTAAGCCAGCCGCTGTTACGCCGGCAACCGACGAGCTCGCCAAGTGGTACGGTAAGTAACACTGTAACAGTTCAACTACTATTTGCTGTAATAAACTATTAATATTCATGGCTTCAGTTTGTTAGGTTAATTGATATCAATAACAATATCATATGCTATGGATTTACAGGTCCTGAGAGGAGAATCTTCTTGCCGGAAGGTCTTTTGGACCGATCGGAGATCCCGGAGTACCTTAACGGAGAAGTCGCCGGAGAGTAAGTCAAAGTCAAATATATTATTTTTTATGCATGACCTAAGGTATTTACCATTAGATTACCATGTAATGATCACAACTCACAAACTCGTAATAGACTTGATGAACATGACTTGCTTGTACATGCAACATGTTTGACTCTTTCTTATTTCTTTAACCGGAAAAATTACAATGCAAAAACAAATAACCCTATCAAGGTTATATAGGCAACCGTTGTCCAAAAAGCTCGCGGCTCGGAACTCGCTCAGATTTAGCTCTTGAAAGATCAATTGACTTGGCTCGATTTGAAACTGAGCCCAGCTCGGCTCGTAACGAGCCGGATTGGCTCGGTTTAGCTCACTTGACAGATAGCTAGCTTGGTTTGGCTTAGCTCAGATTATTTTACTTATAATATATTTTATATTTATATATATTATAACATATTACAAAAAGCTTATTATTATTTACAAGTATTTAGAAGTGTAATTTGATATCTAATTATCTATGACATATCTGAAGGTCGATTACCAATTTACCATGCTAATGAACTAATATTGTATTTCGTTGAAATCTAAAACTTATTTTGTGTAGTTGAACTTATTAGTTTGAACTCTTTTGAACTATCAAATAATATTTTACACTGCTGAATTTTGAGAGCTATGTATTTATTTTTCTTTTTAAAATCGAGTCAAACCGCCAAGCCCGAGCTTAAATTTTCAGCTCGGTTTCAAATCCAAGCCGAGCCAGCTCGGTTTCAAATCCGATCCAAGCCAGCTCGGATTATAATCGAGCCGAGCCCGAGCTTGCCCTAACTCGACTAGGTTTGGTTCGGCTCGGCTCGTTAACAATCCTAATATAGGCAAAGAACCTGGGAAAACAAAATTTCTAAGATAAGTATAAAGTATGAAATAAAATCAAACTAGACTTCTAGTTTTAATAAACTTTATAATAATAAATTAATTATTATTATTATTATTATTAACTATTTAGTCCCGATATCCACCAAACCGCCTCTTGAAATTGACTATACCACACTTTTTGTTCAACATTGACCGATTTAATATATATTTAAAGTACAAGGGCACATTCCGGTGGTTAGTGGGGTATTCCACAACAACATTGGAAGTTCACTTCAAACCTTGTAGAGTGAATCTTGTGATTTATTTGTCCTAGAAAATCTAAGAACTGCTGTTAAAAAAATATGAATTATTTTTTATACATTAAATTAAATTAATGTATTTTATTTTAGCGCAGTTACGGTTATGATCCTTTTGGACTTGGAAAGAAACCAGAAGACTTCGCCAAGTAAGTTCACTATCAAATCATGAATACACACACCTTTGAGCGAGTCAACTCAGTAGGCACACAGTTGAGTTAGCTCAGTTGTAACGAATTGGTGTTTTATGCCATCCAGATACCAAGCCTACGAGCTAATCCATGCACGATGGGCAATGTTGGGAGCAGCCGGTTGCATCATTCCTGAGGCCTTTAACAAATACGGTGCTAACTGTGGTCCTGAAGCTGTCTGGTTCAAGGTTCGATCGTGTCACATGAATCGTGTTGGAAAATAACCAAAATAGACAACGTTGACCAAAACTTTCCAATACAAACAACATTTTTAGCCTTTTCAAAGCTATTTAACCAATGAGAACTCGCCAAGTCAAGTCTGCCAGTTGAGATGACTCCACTTAACCGGCGGCCAGGGGCTCTTTTAGTTTAGCTAGCGACTAGAAGGCTTAGCTGGCGGCTAACATGACTATATTGGAAAACTCTTTGGTCAAATAATTATATTATTAAGTTTTTTTTTTTGTCGAAGTTGTTTATTTTGGTAATTTTCCTAATGTTAGCGGAAAACTTATATTTAAGTCTTTATAAATTAAATTGGGTACATGCAGACTGGGGCTCTACTTCTAGATGGAAACACATTGAACTACTTTGGGAAGAGCATCCCCATTAACTTGGTCGCCGCGGTCATTGCTGAGGTGGTTCTTGTTGGTGGTGCAGAATACTACAGAATCATCAACGGCTTGGTATGTACTTGAATTGAACCAGATCTGACTGGTTTATTTAAGATCTTATCTGACCGGTTTTGTGTGTGCAGGATTTGGAGGACAAGCTACACCCTGGTGGACCATTTGACCCATTGGGTCTGGCTAAGGACCCGGACCAGTTTGCACTATTGAAGGTTAAGGAGATCAAGAACGGTAGACTAGCTATGTTCTCCATGTTTGCATTCTTCATCCAAGCATATGTCACTGGCCAAGGTCCTGTTGAGAACCTTGCGTCACACTTGAGCGACCCCTTTGGAAACAACTTGCTAACTGTCATTTCTGGAAACATCGAACGAGCCCCAACCCCGTAAACCACATGATGTACTCTCAAAACATTGACATCCAGATCAATAGATGATCGTGTATTCTATATATTTTGTTTTTATGAGAAACGGTTCGATCATTCAATTAGAGCTTGGTTGTTCCGTAGAAACCAAGCATTATGTTTCTGTTTATTAAAAATACCAGGCTATATTTCTTTCAATACCTGATTAAATACTGGAACATGTTTTCGTTTGAAATCGAATTATATTTGAAGCTAGAGACACATTCTCGATTTGTAGTGTATGGTGCACACTTTTGTTTCACATAAAATCGTACTTTTTATTTCTTAAAATCTTATCATCTAAAACATGTGTAATGCTATATAGTATTATACTTAATAATAAGAAAGCCAGTGAATGAAAGTGTGGATCCATTGAAGTAAACTCCATCGTTAACAATCCATCAAGGGTGCTGTGTTAATTCTTAACAAATCCTTAATGAAGACTCAAAATATCTTACCAGGGATTGGTAAGTAGTCCCGATGATAAGGAGAGAAAAAAGGCTAGAATCCACGGAGAACAGTCAAACCCTACAAAACAACAGGTTAGACTCATCACAGAGAGGAGGTATCTCTGTGACCATCATTCGACGTGAGAATCAATATGAAGATCATTGGAAAAGACGATGAAAGGTGATTCGGAGTTGGAAGAATAACGTACCTTTTTCGAGAGGTCTAATGAGCTATTTATACCCTTTGGGTTAAATGGCGTCCAGTAGGTGGTCCCTATCAGACCAGTTGATTTCTAGTTTGTTAGGGAGTGGGACCCTTGTCAGTTAAGAAAAGTCATATAGCAATTAGTCGGAGTATGGGAACTCTCGAGCTCATTGATCGGGCCTCATGCTCGGAGTGTCTCGATTCGTCCTATAGGAATGTTAACTCTTCAAGTTCTGCTAGTCTATGGTGTTGTGTTGCGATGCCTTGAAATATGTATCAAGCTGTTTTCTTGATCCGTGTAGGTCCTCATAATGATCTTGAACACAATATTTCTTGTTGTAATATAAGAACTAGTGCGGAATCCTAGTAAATATATCAAAACGAACAAAGAACACATCAATAACACAAGTATATCACTTTAAAGTTCATTTGTATTGATTTCAGCAGAGTTTCGGTACAATGACAACGCTCTCCACTCTCTGAAATGTACTCTCTGGTATTACAAATGACACTGCAGGTATTTGTACGACATACCTGTAGGTTTTCAATCGACCGTCACAAGAATCCAACCGACAGTTCATAACATCAAACGAAAGTTCACTGTCGTTTGATCAAGGGAATCGATAGTCCAAATATCAACAACAGTTCATTATCGTTTGATCATTAAGCAGATTGAACTTGAATGACAATCATTCACTGTCGGTTCAGCTCACTATCGATTGTGATCTACTGTTGATGGAAATCATATATATCAAAATGTTGTCCAAGTCAATGATAGAAGGATATCATGACTTGGTCAACTTACACAAAGTCAAACTAAACAAAACCGGATGTTTATACATCGACTGAATTAGATACATGAAAAAACAAATACAAGTTACAGACAAAAGTGTATCAACAAACTCCCCCTTTGATGCAGCTAGTGGTCTTCGGTCTTCATTTCTTCGATTCTTCCAATACACTTTGATGAGCATCCGACTAAACACTCCCAAAATTAATTCCGTAATAGAAGCATATTCGCATGACCTTCTGAAATTTCATTGCTTTTCGGATTCGCCATCTTCATAAAATTTCTAGTTATTGAACAACGTCGCAATGTCTTTCTTTGACATATCCGAAATCCACATGCTATCATAAATCGGAAATTTAGGTGTATCATCACAAAATATGATCACCACTTCAGTCGTGTCAGAATCATAGCACCACAAATTCATGTTTCCCAAGAAGTCTTGGAGGCATCCTCAACAATGGAATCCTTTTCATTACTGCAGGTGCTTTCTACTTGAGCTTGTAATAGTCGGTCTTTGTTTCAGGATCTAAGGTAAAACGGATCTGAATCTGTTCTGGAAACTGTGGCTTGTATAGCTCATTCTTCCACCCATTTCTCTTCCCCAACCTTATCTTTCTTTCTGTCACACCCCAACCGATGGCGGAAACATCGAGACGGGATGAAAGAGATTGCTCATTGCTCATAATACTAATTGCGACAATATTTAATTAAACCGGATTTCATTTCATAAGTAAAATATTCGAGTACAATACATGGAAATTCAAATACAACAATAATTAAGGCAAAATTTGATACAACAATTATAAACCTAGCGTCTATGTGTGTATCTAGTCATCAACACTACTCCAATTTCATGGCATCATCTTCATCAACCTGTAACATGTTTTAAAATAGAGTTCAATGCAAAAGCAAAGGCGAGTACACAAGTTTGGTGATACATAGCATAAGTATAAAGGTTTAACTCAAATCCACATGGTAATTGTAAGCAAAGACTATACTAATCATGCATTACTAGATCAAACCCCGAGTTTCCACAAAAGTTTTACGAGATCAAGCTTCCCTCGTCGCAAAAGCGACAAGACTAAAATGAGTATGATATTCTTAACATAACCCCGACGGGTGGTGTGCTACTCCTATAGCGCTATATATGATAAGTTGGGCTAGCTAAGTTAATGATGGAGCATGTATAATTCTAGCATGTATCTAAGCATAACAAGTATCATGTATTAACGGATTGAGCATGTAAAGCATAAGTTGGGAATTGTGTATTTTGATAGGTAAACATGTTACAACCCAAAAGTGAGAAAGCGGTAAATGGGTCGAGTGTACTCACGGTTTTGCTAAAGTGTCCCACTTAAAGAATCCCGCGAGCTTGTTGTGATTAGGGTTTGGCACCTTGTCCTTCTACAAGAAGAACATATGTATTAGTTATGAGTTTAACGGAAGATTCGGATTATTCGAGCGAGATTGAAAAGGGAATAAGAATAAAGTATTATAGTATGAAAATAATCACTAAGATATAGTTCTTGTTCTTGACACTATGATAACCCGGATGGGTTTGATATGGTTTCATAGGTTCGAGACCTATTAGAATCGTGACAAGAAACTACATACTTTAGTGATAAAACTTAATAACTCGATAGATGATTACTTAGTCATTATCAAGGGTTCGGTTTTTAGGATTATATTATAGTCCATAATATATTTACATAGTTATATAATCATGTAGGAGGTGGGAGGATGAACCATCCACTTTGTACCTCTAAGTATCATGTAAGTCAAGTATGAGGTGGGAGGTTTAACCATCCACTTTGAAACCTCTTATGATGTTCACCACTTCACAAGTCATCAAAGGTAACAAGGAGGGTACTAGAACAAGAATATAAACAAGAATGTAAATGACAAGAATATAATGTGTGTCACCATGATATCAAGTAGCCAAGTGAAATACAACCCGGGGAGCATACATTGACACACGTCAACGGCTAGGCGGGGTTGTGACACTTTAGAACTAGCAAACTACTTGGAATAATGATGAAAATCATCAAGTGATGTGTGGTCACAAAGTTTATGTAACATTTGTCAAAAAACGGGTTTTCCAAACCCGCTTCGTTTGTAATCGAATATCAAGTTATAAATGTTTCGTTGCATATTTATGTCAATTTTAATTTTAAACGATGCATAATTAATAAACAAATTAGAATTTAAAAATTATAATTAATAAAAAGTGAAAATAAAATAAATAAAAAAGAAAACCGGCTGCCGGGATTCGAACCCGGGTCAGCCGGGTGAGTCTAAAGACTTAACACGCGCACTTGTAACCACTCCGCCACTTGATGTTTTCTGTTAGTTCTAGGAATCAATTAAATCTTATGTTCAACCATGAATCAACCGGTTTACGCCAACTGTAACCGAAATCGGTCTCCACACGTCCAAAAACGTTTGAGTGTTCGCGGTTTTCTGACAATAACCGATACACCGACACCTTCAATCAATTTGGTCTTGAATGGACTTGAATTCATGAGTTGATCGGTTTTAATAACCGAAAATCTGCACATCCTGAATTACTCCAACCATAGTCCCCTCTCGCGACTCAAACTCATCTGCAGACCTTCAATTTCATTTTCGCACTACTTTCAGTTCGTCGGAAAAGCTTTTTGAACTCACCGGACTTTCGCCGGAAAACCGTGTCTTCCATCAAATCATTCTTTCATCGTCTATCAGTTGTTAAGCTTTTGCTAACTCAAACCCTTCAATCAGAATCAGTTTCAGACGACGATATCGGATAATTCACTCTCGCCGGAAAACTTCTGAAAGTTTCCAATTCTCGCGGTGAAACGGTATAGCCTTCTAAACCTTCTGGTAATTCTTGTTCAGTGCTTCAATTCCGCATCTAGCTAATCAAAATTGTTAATCTGTCCGCTCAGACGAAATCCGTAAAAACAGAGCCGACGACTTCGCCGGAATTCTGAGATAGATCGTTTCTCCGGTATGTTTACTTCCGAAATCTTCTCTGCCATTTCATTTTAGTCATTTGAATGTTTGTCAATCGAGTTAATCAAGAATCAACAGAGTAATCGTAGTCTGTGATATTGTAACGAAGTAGATGAAGTTAGGTTGTTTATAAGTTTAATACAATTTGGATATTATCTCGGGTTAGACACACAGTCCAGCGGTGGACTGTGTGCACACATATATCACACGCCGCGAGTTCGATCCTTGACACACACGTATGCTCTGTAATAAAGATGTTTTATTTTTCTAATTGAACCGGATTAACTCACGGTAGATGTTAAGTATAATAAAAATCGGTATATTAACCAGGTTAGACACACAGTCCAGCGGTGGACTGTGTGCAGTACAAACCCACAGGTCCCGGGTTCGAGACCTGTTGCACACTCCGGTTCGATGATTAAAACCCTTTTTGAAAATAAAAGAATTTTGAATAAACTAAAATAGTATATAAATAGAATTAAAAACAGAATTATTTCGGGTTAGACACGTAGCTCAGTTGGTAGAGCTGCGTGCACGCGTACGGGAGGTCTCGGGTTCGAGCCTCACCCGGCACACACTTATACGCTAACAAACCAGTCAAACAGTCAACAGTCCCGGTCAACGGTCAATGGTCAACGCAAAAGTCAACATTTTTTTAATATTTATTTATTTATTTAATTTAAAAATCAATTAAAAATACTTAAAAATAATGTTTTCAAAGATAGAAAATAGCCTTAAACTCACAAAAATATATCTAAAAATCCTATTAAAATTATTAATAAAATCCACTCATTTACTATACTTTCCGTTATTATTTAGGTTAGTTAATCCTCATTGATCAATCCTCCAAACTCGTGCGCATTTCATCATCTTCAACCGAACGCACCCAATGTGAGTGAATCTCTACAAATTCCCCGTTTTAATCACGTTTTGGGGTGTATCATGTGTCTTACCATTTATTATATTTAAATCATTGTGCATACATCATATCCATGAACAAATGTGTATTCAACTTGTATCAACTGTTTGTGTAGTTATTGTTTAGATTTAATTTATTATTTTCAGTACATGCAATATCATAGGCCGCCGCTCCCCATTACATTATGAGCGTTGAACTGTTCCCCATTACATTATGAGCGTGAACCGGGCGTTGCCAACATACGATCGGCTCCGTTTGATTGAGCCTTGATCGCACAGACATTCATCATAGGCCGTCCGTTCCCCATTACATTATGAGCGTGAACGTGACGTTGCCAACATATACAGTTTCATTCATGTTATATATTCATGCAAGTTCATATGTTATTGTATGTTATTGTTTGTGGTTGTTATTGTTATTGTTTGATTATTTACATTTGCTCACATATGACTATTGCACAATTTTTCCATGATAAAGATAACAAGAAATCAATAATAAATGTTTATCTAACAAGGTTCACTCGCCAACTTATGTTGACCCAAAAACCCCCATTTTTACACATGATACAGGTGATCCAGCCGCAGCAAGAAACACATAGGATTGGCTTAGAAGAATAAACTGGTTAGAGCTTAGATTGTTTAGTTGATTATTTTTCTTTGTATTTGTATGAACATGTTTGGATTATTGAGAATGTAATTTTGACTTAAATGAATATGAAACATATTAGTAAATATCATGAGCTTTGGTGATAACCCAATTATGCCCCGACTCTTATTCCGCTGCGGGTCGGGGTGTGACAGATTGGTATCAGAGCCATGACTATAGGGATATAGGATAGGTTATTATACCCTTAGAGCCTATACTATAGTTAATTAGAAATTTTTAAGATTTTGTGTGTTACATGCAAAATTCATGTTGTTTATATGTTTTATGTTTAATGTTACATTCAATGTTATGCAAGCATGTTCATAAGTACATATTATTATATAATGCCTATCATGAATCATATCCTCATAACATATCATATCCATGAGAGCACACATCACATCATTTTCATGATTGTTTTTACAATGATTTTTGTATTTTCAAATCACATCAAAGTGAGTTCTCATGACGGGCATGTAGTAACTGGAAGGGTACAAGTACCGGTAGTCGGAACGTCCTGTCTAGGCTGGCATTCTTATAAATCCAAAATAAAGGACCAGTTTGCCTACCTGGGGACTAACGATGAGAGTACAAAGTACCTATTAGGCCAAAGCATGCTATACCAAACGTCGTGTGAGCTAACCCCACTTTGAGTTGTCATTGTGTCTACACCTGGACACATTCCGACCATACATCTCGTAAACATATTTCGTGGTTTTCATTCGGGTGATGCGAGTGTTAAACCGCCAATACTAATGTGAATCCTACCAAGCCAATAGTCATGGGGGCCCACATGACTATACAGGTGAAGGTATGGGGGACATTTGAGGCCCAACATGAGCAAAACCAAGACATCCTATGGATGTAGTTGCATTATTGATATTTATGTTATTTTCATTTTCTTTAAGACACATGACACCTAAAAAGACTCCATAAACTCACAATCTTCTTATGTATGTTCCTGTAGATGTCGGCTAGACAACAACGAGGGGGTAGAAGATCAGGAAGGTCACACGAACGCTTGGCCACTCAAATCGCAAAACAAATGGCCGCGGTGCTTCCTGACATTGTGGTTCAAGTACAACAAGCTCTCGCCACAAATCCCACCAATCCTCCCCAGCAAGAAGACCAGAACATCGGCAACCCTCCTACCAACAAGTGCTCATATAAACATTTCAAGTCTTGCGATCCTACGAAATTTGAAGGGACCGAAGGTGTCACTGCTCTCCTCCACTGGTTTGAGGAAATGGAAAACACCTTCCTCAACTGCGATTGTCCCGAGGATCGTAAGGTACGATACGCAACCGGGAGACTATTTGGGGTAGCCCTTACCTGGTGGAATACTGAAAAGGGTAAGAGAGGAATCGAAGATGCAATGGCATTAACCTGGGAGGAGTTAAGGGAAATCATGACGAGACGATTCTGTCCTAGAAGTGAGATTAAAAAGTTACAGGATGAATTTCATACATTGAAGCAAAAGGAGGGAGATCATACTTCCTACAACAAGAGGTTCTTAGAGTTGAACCAGATGGTCCCTAACTTGTTCACCCCAGTTTACCGTTTAGTCGAGCATTATATTCGAGGTCTTCCCTCGAAAATTCAAGATTCAATTCTCAGCACTTCGCCAACAACACTTGAAGCTGCTATGGAACTAGCTACTGAATTGACCGAGAATCGAATTCGCAACGGTAAATTTAAAGAGGAGAAAAAGAAAGCCCCCGTTGAAGGCCAAACTTCAAACCATTCCACCTCCTCCTCTAAGTTTGCTAACAAGAGGAAACGTAACACCAGAAATTTCGTTGTCACACAAACCAATTACCCTATCCCTGCTGCACCCATTACCCAAGTTGCCCCCTCACCTGCGCCATATAAAAGGCCGTACTCTGTCCCATTACCAAAATGCAACCGTTGCCAATACCATCACCTTCCTGATCATCCCTGCCAACATTGTGGCTGTGGTCGCGCAGGTCACACTGTTCAAACCTGTCGCATACCTCAGCGAACGAACCGCCACCAGCCCTCAACTCAAACCCACCATCAAATAATGGGTCAAGCCCAACAACCCCTACTACTACCACCAACCCAACATTTAGCCCAATCATACTACCAACCCAACTATCCCATGGTGCAACCTATGCGGGCTTGCTACAATTGTGGAGACCCAAGCCACTTTAGAAACACTTGTCCACGTTTGGTGAACATTATACATGCTCAAGCCCAAGCAAATCCGGTGAATCAAGCTAACCAAGATCCTCCACCTGCAAGAGGAAGAGCTTTCAACATCAACGCTAATCAGGCTAGAGCTGACAGCAATGTGGTTAACGGTACGTTCCTTATCAATGGTAGTTATGCATCCATGTTGTTTGATACTGGCGCGGATAAAAGTTTTGTGTCCTTAGAGTTTGAACCCATCCTAAACCAAATTCGTGATAAGCTCATGGAATCCATAACAGTAGAAGTTGCTAACGGGAAACCGGTCTCATTAAACTCTATTATACGCAATTGTACTCTCACCTTAAACGATCACGACTTTCCAGTTGATCTCATACCTATGAAGTTGGGAAGCTTTGACATTATAATTGGTATGGACTGGCTCAGCCAACATCAGGCTGAAGTTGTATGCCGCGAAAAGTTTATACGCATTCCTCTTTCAAACGGTCAGACTCTACGAATCTTTGGAGAAACCCCATCGAAAGGGCTCAGATTAATGTCCTGTCTTCAAGCTCGAAAATATCTCCGCAAGAATTATGTCGCATTTTTAACCCATGTCGTCAAAAAGGGAACCATGGAGAAGAAACTTGAAGACATCCCAGTAGTAAAAGATTTCCCGCAAGTTTTTCCTGACGACATTTCAGGACTTCCTCCCGTGAGAGAAGTCGAATTTAGCATCGATCTTATACCTGGTGCTACACCAGTTGCAAAGTCTCCTTATAGGTTAGCCCCCTCTGAAATGCAAGAGCTAGCCAGTCAATTGCAAGAGTTGACTGACAAAGGATTCATACGTCCTAGCTCCTCGCCTTGGGGTGCACCTGTCCTTTTTGTGAAGAAGAAAGATGGAACGTTTCGCATGTGCATCGACTACAGAGAACTCAACAAGTTAACGATCAAGAATCGCTATCCATTACCTCGCATTGACGATCTCTTGACCAACTTCAAGGCGCCAGCTGTTTTTCAAAAATCGAACTTCGTTCTGGTTATCATCAACTTAGAGTACATGAAGAAGACGTCCCAAAGACCGCCTTCCGAACTCGTTATGGTCATTATGAATTCATGGTCATGCCATTTGGTTTAACCAACGCTCCAGCTGTCTTCATGGATCTAATGAACAGAGTCTGCAAACCCTATCTCGATCGTTTTGTTATAGTCTTCATCGACGACATCCTCATTTATTCAAAGTCTAAGTCTGATCATGAACGGCACCTTCGACTCATCCTTACACTCTTAGAGAATGAAAAGCTCTACGCCAAATTCTCCAAATGCGAATTCTGGTTAAAAGAGGTACAATTCCTTGGACATGTTGTTAATGACAAGGGAATACATGTCGACCCCTCAAAGATCAAAGCAGTACAAGAATGGCAAGCGCCACGTACACCAACCGAAGTAAGATCATTCCTTGGTTTGGCTGGTTATTATCGCCGTTTCATTTCAAATTTCTCCCGCATTGCTGTACCACTCACGGCTTTAACTCCTAAAGGAAAACCCTTCATATGGGGACCCAAACAAGAAGAAGCCTTCCAAACCCTTAAACAAAAACTCTATGATGCACCAATTCTCACTCTTCCTGAAGGTTATGATGACTTCGTGGTTTATTGCGATGCATCAGGGCAAGGACTAGGCTGCGTTCTAATGCAAAGAGGAAAGGTGATAGCTTATGCTTCGAGACAACTCAAGACTCATGAGAAGAACTACACCACCCACGACCTAGAACTTGGAGCCGTTGTGTTCGCTCTTAAGATATGGAGACATTATCTCTACGGTACTAAGTGTGAAATATACACTGACCACAAGAGTCTTCAACATATCTTCAACCAAAAGGAGTTAAACATGAGGCAACGAAGATGGGTCGAACTTCTTAATGACTACGACTGTGAAATTCGGTATCATCCTGGCAAGGCGAATGTGGTGGCCGATGCACTCAGTCGAAAGGGTTATGCGAACTCCATTCGTCTTCTATGTTCGCAAATCATAACCGACATAAAAGATCAAATTCGAGAAGCCCAACATGTTTCAATAACAGAAGACGACGTACGAAAGGAGCTGTCCTGTGGAGCTGAACTTAAAATTGAAACTAAAGCTGACGGTATTCTGTACTATCTAGATCGCATATGGATTCCTGACCACAACAACCTTCGTGAATTCCTTATGAATGAGGCACACAAAACACGATACTCTATACACCCAGGAGCCGACAAGATGTATCAAGACCTTCGATACACCTACTGGTGGCCTGGAATGAAAAAGGATATTGCTGTTTTTGTTTCCAAGTGCCTTACATGTTCCAAGGTAAAAGCTGAACATCAAAGACCCTCAGGACTTCTAGTCCAACCTGAAATACCTGTATGGAAGTGGGAAAACATAACCATGGACTTCATTACCGGGTTACCTCGCACTTCTGGTGGGTATGACACTATATGGGTAATCATTGATCGTCTTACAAAATCAGCTCACTTTATTCCAATCCGCGAAGATTTCAAGAACGAAAAGCTAGCTCGTATCTACATCAGCGAAATTGTAAGCCGACATGGTGTACTGTTAAGCATTATTTCAGATCGTGACGGTCGTTTCACTTCACGAACATGGCAAGCCGTACAAGCCGCTTTAGGTACACGATTAGACCTCAGTACAGCTTCTCATCCTCAAACTGATGGACAATCTGAACGCACCATTCAAACTCTTGAAGATATGCTTCGAGCATGTGTCATAGACTTCAAGGGAAATTGGGATGCTCATCTACCATTAGTTGAATTTTCGTACAACAACAGCTATCATTCAAGCATCGGCATGGCACCTTTTGAAGCTTTATATGGTCGTAAGTGCCGATCTCCAGTATGTTGGCACGAAATCGGGGAAGCTCAAATCACCGGTCCAGAATTGATTCAAGAAACCACAGACAAGATCCATAAAATTCGAAACAATCTTCTAGCGGCTCAAAGTCGTCAAAAGAGTTATGCAGATAAACGACGAAAGCCTTTGGAGTTTAACATTGGTGATCATGTACTTTTAAAAGTATCACCGTGGAAGGGAGTAGTTAGTTTTGGTCAAAAAGGCAAGCTAGCACCACGCTACGTAGGACCTTTCAAGATACTCGAAAGAGTAGGACCTGTAGCATATAAGCTTGATCTACCAGAAGAACTCAACAGAATTCACCCCACGTTCCACGTATCAAACTTGAAGAAGTGCCTCGCTGATGAGAACCTCCATATTCCTCTGGAAGATATTCAGATTGATGAATCTATGCATTTTATTGAAAGACCAGTAGAGATCATGGACTTCGGAGAAAAACGTTTAAGACGGAGTCGCATTGCAATTGTTAGGGTACGCTGAGAGTCGAAATGGGGACCTGAGTTTACTTGGGAACGTGAAGACTCAATGCACGAAAAATACCCGCATCTTTTTCCTACTACTGCTACTTAAATTTCGGGACGAAATTCCTAAAAGTAGGGGATACTGTAACATTTGTCAAAAAACGGGTTTTCCAAACCCGCTTCGTTTGTAATCGAATATCAAGTTATAAATGTTTCGTTGCGTATTTATGTCAATTTTAATTTTAAACGATGCATAATTAATAAACAAATTAGAATTTAAAAATTATAATTAATAAAAAGTGAAAATAAAATAAATAAAAAAGAAAACCGGCTGCCGGGATTCGAACCCGGGTCAGCCGGGTGAGTCTAAAGACTTAACACGCGCACTTGTAACCACTCCGCCACTTGATGTTTTCTGTTAGTTCTAGGAATCAATTAAATCTTATGTTCAACCATGAATCAACCGGTTTACGCCAACTGTAACCGAAATCGGTCTCCAAACGTCCAAAAACGTTTGAGTGTTCGCGGTTTTCTGACAATAACCGATACACCGACACCTTCAATCAATTTGGTCTTGAATGGACTTGAATTCATGAGTTGATCGGTTTTAATAACCGAAAATCTGCACATCCTGAATTACTCCAACCATAGTCCCCTCTCGCGACTCAAACTCATCTGCAGACCTTCAATTTCATTTTCGCACTACTTTCAGTTCGTCGAAAAAGCTTTTTGAACTCGCCGGACTTTCGCCGGAAAACCGTGTCTTCCATCAAATCAGTAAGTCTTTCAATTCTTTCATCGTCTATCAGTTGTTAAGCTTTTGCTAACTCAAACCCTTCAATCAGAATCAGTTTCAGACGACGATATCGGATAATTCACTCTCGCCCGAAAACTTCTGAAAGTTTCCAATTCTCGCTGTGAAACGGTATAGCCTTCTAAACCTTCTGGTAATTCTTGTTCAGTGTTTCAATTCCGCATCTAGCTAATCAAAATTGTTAATCTGTCCGCTCAGACGAAATCCGTAAAAACAGAGCCGACGACTTCGCCGGAATTCTGAGATAGATCGTTTCTCCGGTATGTTTACTTCCGAAATCTTCTCTGCCATTTCATTTTAGTCATTTGAATGTTTGTCAATCGAGTTAATCAAGAATCAACAGAGTAATCGTAGTCTGTGATATTGTAACGAAGAAGATGAAGTTAGGTTGTTTATAAGTTTAAGACAATTTGGATATTATCTCGGGTTAGACACACAGTCCAGCGGTGGACTGTGTGCACACATATATCACACGCCGCGAGTTCGATCCTTGACACACACGTATGCTCTGTAATAAAGATGTTTTATTTTTCTAATTGAACCGGATTAACTCACGGTAGATGTTAAGTATAATAAAAATCGGTATATTAACCAGGTTAGACACACAGTCCAGCGGTGGACTGTGTGCAGTACAAACCCACAGGTCCCGGGTTCGAGACCTGTTGCACACTCCGGTTCGATGATTAAAACCCTTTTTGAAAATAAAAGAATTTTGAATAAACTAAAATAGTATATAAATAGAATTAAAAACAGAATTATTTCGGGTTAGACACGTAGCTCAGTTGGTAGAGCTGCGTGCACGCGTACGGGAGGTCTTGGGTTCGAGCCTCACCCGGCACACACTTATACGCTAACAAACCAGTCAAACAGTCAACAGTCCCGGTCAACGGTCAATGGTCAACGCAAAAGTCAACATTTTTTAATATTTATTTATTTATTTAATTTAAAAATCAATTAAAAATACTTAAAAATAATGTTTTCAAAGATAGAAAATAGCCTTAAACTCACAAAAATATATCTAAAAATCCTATTAAAATTATTAATAAAATCCACTCATTTACTATACTTTCCGTTATCATTTAGGTTAGTTAATCCTCATTGATCAATCCTCCAAACTCGTGCGCATTTCATCATCTTCAACCGAACGCACCCAATGTGAGTGAATCTCTACAAATTCCCCGTTTTAATCACGTTTTGGGGTGTATCATGTGTCTTACCATTTATTATATTTAAATCATTGTGCATACATCATATCCATGAACAAATGTGTATTCAGCTTGTATCAACTGTTTGTGTGGTTATTGTTTAGATTTAATTTATTATTTTCAGTACATGCAATATCATAGGCCGCCGCTCCCCATTACATTATGAGCGTTGAACTGTTCCCCATTACATTATGAGCGTGAACCGGGCGTTGCCAACATACGATCGGCTCCGTTTGATTGAGCCTTGATCGCACAGACATTCATCATAGGCCGTCCGTTCCCCATTACATTATGAGCGTGAACGTGACGTTGCCAACATATACAGTTTCATTCATGTTATATATTCATGCAAGTTCATATGTTATTGTATGTTATTGTTTGTGGTTGTTATTGTTATTGTTTGATTATTTACATTTGCTCACATATGACTATTGCACAATTTTTCCATGATAAAGATAACAAGAAATCAATAATAAATGTTTATCTAACAAGGTTCACTCGCCAACTTATGTTGACCCAAAAACTCCCATTTTTACACATGATACAGGTGATCCAGCCGCAGCAAGAAACACATAGGATTGGCTTAGAAGAATAAACTGGTTTAGAGCTTAGATTGTTTAGTTGATTATTTTTCTTTGTATTTGTATGAACATGTTTTGATTATTGAGAATGTAATTTTGACTTAAATGAATATGAAACATATTAGTAAATATCATGAGCTTTGGTGATAACCCAATTATGCCCCGACTCTTATTCCGCTGCGGGTCGGGGTGTGACAGTTTAGGATAGCCAAAGCTAACCAAGGTGGACACACATGAACAACTTATGAACTTGCACCACTTGTGAGCTTGAAGCTCTATGAAAACAGAATTTTTGTGAGGATAAATCCTCTTGTTTGAATGTATCAACCTTGTTTTTAAGCCTAACCAACCACAAATAGTGTTGTAAGTATTCGGACATAGGTTTGAGATGAGTTTGACTCAAGTTTCAAATAGATTAAACAAGTTTTGAAAGAGTTTTGATTAAAACAGAAAGTGTCTTGCACTTCAACCTCAAATATGAAGGAGTTCCATATTGGTTTTCCATGGAAGAACCTAAGGAAACAAGCCTAGAGGTGTCCCAAGTGCTAAGAAGGAAGAAACAATTAGAAAAGAGAGGTAGAAGTGAGCTAGAACTCACTTTGGAAACCTTGAACTTTCTGCTCAGATTATGAGTTTAGCAACTGATTTTAGAGTGTATAGAGTGAGGATTAGTGAGTTTGTAAAGTGAGAGAAGTGTGGGAATGAGTTGGGTTTTATAGGAAGTGATTAGGGTTAGTGGTTGAGTGCAATAAGTGCAAGAAACACAATCCTTGTGACTTAAAATTGACCAACCCATGAGCTGAATAAACTTTCCGCGGATAAGGGGACTGACGGGGAGCGAGAAGAAAAGGCCTACACGCTCGCGGCTCGCGAGAGGAAAAATTTCCCAAACTTTGTTATTTTTTTGTCATTTTTAGTCCCTGAAGTTTATATTTGATGGTGTGAGGGTGTTTTAAGCATAAAAAGTACATTTTAAGTATATGAAGCATATCATAACATATGTGTATGTACCAAATGATCGAGATAAAGTATAAATGTCACGTATAATGTATGTATAATGTATCAATGTCGCGTATAACAAGTATGTCACATTTTCAAGTATACGTACTATGTATGAGTATGTATGAACAAGTATGATTGTGTATAACAAGTATAAAGATAAACATGTATTTTCCAATATGATTCAAGTCTCGATTACAACGATTACAACGAAATGAAGGATACGAATACAAGGATTTCCAAAAATAGAATTACAACATGAGCTTGCTATAAATAGAAAGTATGGAAAACGCGAGGCGTTACACTTTCAAACAAATCCACAAATGGATTATTTGTACGGTTGATTACTTTGATCCGAGCTAGAGCAGAAACATCATAATTTGGCAGAGTCAGAATCCTAAGAAGCGAATTGAAGTATTGAATTCCAAACTCTCATTTGATAGTAAACACCTCTCAATTCCTTGATGTAGATCCAACTGATAATATTACCCTTCGATCGATAATTCATTCTCCAAATCCATAAACGCAGTCTGTTTGGGAGGAGGCGATGGCTTAATGATACTTTTAACAAATGTTGTCCTCCAACGTTTTTGTCTCTTTTCCCTTTCTTCTGGAGTGAGGGAATCACCTAGAGCGGTATCAGGATCCTTTAACTTTTCTTGAATATCTTTTTCACTTTGATTTATCATTGTGTCATCAATAGGATCTACCTTTGCACCCATCTTCTCGAACATACTTTTCTAGCTCAATGTCAGTTTCTTCAAACTCAATCCCGTCAACCTTATCCAATTCACTGATATCACTGTCTCTATGAACGGATGTATCACCTACTACATCAATCTCCTCAGTTTTGAACAGCTCAACCAACTGTTAATTAGTTAAATCAGATACAAATTCTCCTTCTTCTAACAGTTCACCTGTTTTAGGATGTAACTTAATCTTTGAAGATCCGGGCGTATCATCTCCAACATCAATCAAACATTCAGACTCAAAAGATTCATCAACACCGGTGGACTCCCCCTCGGATGCGGATCCAATAGGTTTATCACTTAATCGTATTGTCCTCAACTCAGCAGATGCCTCCATCGGAATCTCAACCAATGACGTTTCAAATTCCTGAACATCTTCTAAGTGTTGCACAAGATCAAACTGTAGATTTTCTTCATCTATACCTTCTAGTGCACCGATCTTTACGGATTCGTCAGTAGGTTCCACCGGGATCTCAACTAATGAGGTTTCAAATATGTAGTTTGGTGATTTTCCACTATTTGTAAGTATATAAACTTTACATTAGCTATAGGGGTGCTAAACGGGTCGTGTTTACGGGTTGGCGGGTTCAACCCAACCCGAACCCGAAAATCGTATCATATATATGAACTCGAACACGACCCGAAGTTTTGTGGGTTGACCCGAACACGACCCGTTTAACCTGATATTTTTAATTTTTTTCTAAAACTAATATATTAAAATTAAAAATTACTTAAAAAACACAAATGTATATAATAATATCATATTTAAATTATAAAATCTATGTTAATTTCTCCTTTTAAATTATAATCATAGCATAAAATACACAACCCATTTAATTTATGAGATAAAATATATTGTAAAAAAATATAATATAGTATAAATGTGTTAAACGGGTCAACCCGCCAACCCGACCAGGTTGACCCGAACCTGACCCGTAAACCTAAACGGGTTCGCGTGTTCAACCCGAAACTGACCCGAACCCGTTTAGACGAAACCTAAACCCGCGAATTTCGTGTAGGTTCGTGTCGGGTTTCCGGGTCATGTCAGAAATTCACACCCCTAATTAGCTATGATACCATCTTATCAGGTCTTTCGCATATTATAGGTATAGGTATATAATATGATATATATTAAAGTAAGGAGGGTTTAAGTATTCTTTTTCTTTGTCGGGCAACAACGAAAGTAGGAGATCATTTACTTTCTGTACAACTTCGTTCGTAGCAAGTGTGGCTCGGTTATGAAAATATTCAGATTTTTTTGAAATATTAAAGAATAATAGTGGTGGTATGGTATGTTATTAGAAAAGGTAAACTGCTATGCTTTAGTAAAGTTAAAATTGTTATTAGCGGTGCTGTTTATAGATTGTCATTTAGATGAACATGGATAGTTTGAGATTAACTATCTTTTGAATTTGAAATCCTGATATGCGTTTTGATAAAAGAACCTGAAATTAGAGTCCTAAATACAAAGGTGGAGATGTTCTTCGATTGATCGAACCGGTGAATAAACAAAATTTTGGACATAAGAACCTAATTATCTTTACATCATTTAAATATTGAAGTTGTTGAATTTGTTTTAAAATATAAACTCTTTATCATCTGAAGTATTTCAAATAAGTTTATGAAATATGTAATCAGTTATGATATTTAGTTAAAAAATGTGTTTGATTATTGTAAAATAAAACATTCATTCCTATATTAGTATAGTAGTAAACACATAATAATTATAAAGTCAGTAATATCAACAAAGTACAACATAAAAAAATAATTCATAGGTTATCAACTAAAAGGGTTTATGAGTATATATAACATATGACACGGTTAGCTAAAAAGAAAAATAATAATAAGATAATTGCTTATATAATAAACAAATCTTTTGATATGATATAATGATGATAATAATGTTAGATATTAATATAACACGAATAGAAGTAAAAGCAGAGTGACTAAACATGCATATCAACAAAGTTAAAGTAGATGGACTAAACTTGTATATAAACAAAGTTAACTAATGGGGAATAAAATTTATTATGTTGAGGAGCTAAATATGTATATTAGAAAAATTAAAGTAGAAGGACTAAACACGTAAATAAGCAAAGTTTAGGGTTAAAGAGAAAATCGTTGTGGCCAATCGCAAGATGACACTTGGCTATGTCGGATTAGGCAACCGATATAATATTAGATACGCATTAAAATTATTGTAGAACTAACTATTATATATATATATATATATATATATATATATATATAGAGTGAAAAAGAGAGAGAGGCTCCAATTCAATTAATAACCATCACGAGTTGTGAGAACCATGAGAACTCCTACTTCCCGTGCTAGTTGAGCCACATATTTTGCACAAACGTAGATGAAAATATTATAAAACACATCTGTAAAAAAACAAAAAAATTTGTTGAGTTGGTAGTTACGGCTGATGTAAGTTTTGTTTACGCCCTGATGTAAATTTTGAAACGGCGACAATTATTTTTACCACGCATTTAAATTTTGCATGCGTTCTTTTTTTTTGCTGAAACAAGTGATTTTTTTAAAGATTTTGAGATTCTTTTTGGAAGTACCTTTTGGAAGCCTAGCTCTTATGGTTCTCACAAGTCAAGGTGGTTCTCATTTTACTCTTTCCCTACATGTATATATTATATTTAACCAATATTATTATTAAATTAAAGGAGTGAATAACATGGACATTCTTTAAAATCCTTTATTAGAATTAGAATAACATGGACATTCTTTAAAATCCTTTATTATAACATGGACATTCTTTAACCAATATTATGGTTCTCACAAGTCAAGGTGGTTCTCATTTTACTCTTTCGTAAATGTGCAACGGTTGTTTTTTAAAACATTTTTCACTTTATTCTCTACAGTTTACTCAAGTTATTTTACGGGGTGAACACTGCTGTATTGTCGTTTCAACATGAACTTGCTTTTTTTTTTTATCATCATTTCATCTTTATTTTTCACGAGGTGAAAATTAATGTATGAGTGGTTGAAACCAAGCCTTACATATTATCCGCATCTACGCCCACGACATGAATTACAGTCGCATTGCACAGAAGAATGTGCCGCATCTACGCCCCGACGTGAATTACAGTCGCATTGCACAGAACAATGTGAAAAAATCATCGCCAGTCACGAAGGACAACCCCATTTACTACGCCCCTAGTTTTAATTAATGATGGCACATGGTTTATGATATTGTTTATGTATTTTCATGTATTTGAAAAAGACCCTGAAGTTACTTGTGCACATTGAATTATATATCTCACTGAATACGTAATTAAGAAAGTAATATCGAAAGGACTCTAATATTACTTGTGAACATAGCATACGGAACTTAGAAAGCAAAACCTGGGATTCCTCGTCTTTCATGACAGTAATTTGAACGGTATCGGTTTAGTTCGTTACGTATAACGACTGAAAGAGAAAAACCCAAAATCTAAAATCATGATGTACCCAAAAAGATATCGACACGCGTATTACATCTATTGAAAACCATAATGTGGAATATGGTTCTAGTTCCAACAATACCCGATGTTGGTATTAATCCGGTTCTTAAAGAGAATTTTTTTGCTATCGTAAGCTATAGTGAGTGTAGGTATCGTATCGGTACTGATATTCGTTTTTATGGTATTCTCGATTTTCCGGTGTAAACTTTGTGGAAAGCAAAGTTGTCTTTGCAATAAAGTATTTTTTTTTGATAACATAAGCTATGTATTTTGAGTATTGGTACCGTACTAGTACGAGTACCTGTATTCGTTTTTATGATTTTTGGATCTATTTAAGATACATGAGATATCATCTTGCGCATATCACGACTTTATTTTTTAGATTTTCTCTTTCGGTTATTTTAACGAGTAACTTTCTTACCCGTTTTGTTTTTTAATTGACACATCAAACTATTTCATAAATAAATTTTAAACTCTTACAAAATACAATAACTAGTTGTACGATGGCTATCAACAATATTTACTCTGTATTTTATAACACTAATTATACAAACTTGATTAGAAGAAGATAATTTATATCATCCATTACATTCGATACTCCATACTAGCTTTAGCACGAGAGTTGATATTACCGCTCAATGACTTACATTGACAAATGTAAGTCATTGTAAATCGATATATTATATCCCCTACAAAAAGTAACTTAAGGTACCTTTCCTAACTTAATAGTTGTGTCTCTTCAGATCACAAGTCTTGAATTAATTAAGTGTCTATTATACTCACAACACCATCGCATCGCTTAATTAATAAAAAAGACACCGGTTCATTAATATTTTATATTAACACCGCTAACTTTGGACGCGTCGCTCCATCATCCCTTTAAACCAAATCGTTTAATTGGCATTTTAATGCAAATGAATGACGAGAGGTTTAAAAAAAATCTATTTTAATATATCAGTATGATTTTCGTTGTTTCGAATACGGCGTTCATTGGAAGTTGCACATTGTACGACGTCGCCTTGCCGTTCCACATCGTATCAGTATGAGTTGCGTTGTTTCGCATATGTCGTTCACCAAAAACTGTATATTGTATGGTGTCATGTTGTTATCTTCTCTCATATTCTTATCTGCCCTGTTTTGCTTCATATCTTTCAAGTTATCTATTGCCTTTTTCTTTATTTTTTGTTTTTTATTATATGTGTTTTTGTTTTTGATTTTTTTTTTTGTAAATTGATCTATTTAGATCTGAAAATGTGTGCTTGAATCCGTAACTATATGATGAACATAATAACGAATAGGTGGTGGTTACAAATCATCGAAGATGAAGAGGCTGTGGTTAGGACTAACCGGAGAAGAAGAGACGGCAGTACGACTAGCCATAGACCAGGAGGCAACGGTTACGAATCGATGATTGTTCTTGATTATATATGTGTTTTTGTTTGATTTTTGTGGAATTTATCTATTTTGGTTTAGATGCATAACTGATTCAAATAATCCTACGAGTATTTGTTTTCAACGTGACTGATTCGTGTTTAATTGTAGATATAGCCAGTTGTAGATTTCAACGAGTTGTTGGTTGATTGTTAGTTTTTGGATTTATTAAGATGTGAAATTGTGTGATTGAATTTTTCATGTGTATCTGTAACTGTATGCTAAACATAATAACGAATAGATGATTTAGATGCATAACTGATTTGAATAATCCTATGATTTAGATGCATAATCGATTTGAATAATCCTATGAGTGAACGTTTTTCAACGAGTGATCCGCCAATTGTAGATTTAACGAGTTGTCATGCGATCGTTTATTAATTAAGAAAACTTCTTCCTCCGTTCACAAACGTCACAAATTGAATTGGTGCGGTTTTTTTTTTTATGCAGAACGACGGTGGCGGCTTATGGATCTCCGAGGGCGGCGGCGGCGGCTTATGGGTTCTTAAGGTTTGACGAAATTATTGATTCTACTGGATGTTGAGATTCTGGTATGCAAGAATTGCTGAAGAAATGGTTGAATAGATACCTTCAATTCTCTCTCTCTTCATTGAGATTGTAGAGAGAGAGGGAGAGTTGAGGCAGGGAAAGATTGAGTTTTGTGATGGAGATCGAGACTGAGTTTTGATATGGAGAGATAGGGGATTTTATCTTTATTATTTTAGTTTTTAGAGTAAAATGATCAAAATACCCTTATGTAGGGTTCATTTGGTCAGATTTAACCAGAGAAATTAATTGAGTTAGGACTAAAGGATATAACTTGCAAGAGTTTGCAAACATCAAGTACGTTTGTTGTATTTTTTGAAGACAAATGACATACTTTCCAATCTAGTGTTAACATAAAGGACGAGTTTTGTAATTTACTCAATCTCTAAATTTCAAATATATTTTGGGTGTGTTTTGATATAAATTTCAAAAATACAAAAAGATTTTAGTTTTGTTTTAATATAAACATTCATAAAATACAAAAAAGATTTTATTTTAAATTTGTTTTTTAAAAATCTTCGACATTAACTCAATGCACAAATAAACACGGGTTTTATTTGTGACATGGTCTAATAGAAAATTTTGGAGATGTTTATTGTAAATAGTTGCCGCTGAAATCACGCATGACGTGCAAAATTCAAGAAACTCATCGGAACGAAATTCCAGAAGGTCATGAGACACTTCACCACCTCAAGCAACTACAAATGAGCCATAACTGTCTCATTAAGAATATGTCTTTCAATGTACAAAAGACAATGAGTTAGGATCCTCTGCCTACATCTTCTAGAGCATGCAAGAATGACATATTGAAAAGTTAAGATTTTAGAAGCATTAGCCTAGTGCAAGTCTCTGTTAATGCACCTAAAGGAAGACGTTCCAAAATGATGAAGCAACGTATCAGATTAAACAAGACTGAAGTTTAAAGATCTCAAGCTATTGTCAATGGAGAGATTGTTGATGCAAGTTTGTGACAACAACTTGGAGATGTTTTGATAATCATTTATCATTTTCAATCACGTTTAGGATGTTTTAATGGAGTCTGATACGTTCGAGTTTGTATGGTTTGAGAACTGAACAGTGCACCTAGTAGAGGAGCTACTAGGTGCATTCTAGACAAGTTAGAACGGCTAGCAGCTACGCTAACAGGCAAGGTAGCGCAACACACCTAGCTTTCTATAAAAAGGGCGTTATATAAACTGAGTTTGTCAATTCTGATTGTTAAATTTGTTCATGTTCCATTTGTATTGCAATGTTAATTAATCAGAGATTCCGCGTCTAATTGATTCGTAATGTGGTTGAATTACTCTCTTCATCAAGATTTTAGTGAACAAGATCCAATCTCTGAGTTAAGTGATTTCATAGACACACAATTTTCTGACACCAACGTACTAAAACGAATCATTGTTAAAATTTAATGTCATTTACATAAACATATAACCTTTTAGTTTTATTCTTTCATTGCTTTGACAAACCTATCTTATTTAAAAGAGTTAATTACTGTTTTCGTCTCTGTGGTTTGTCAAAAATCACTATTTCAGTCCATTAGTTTAAAAATTACGATTTCAGTCACTGTGGTTTCACTTTCGTAACCATTTCAGTCTACCTCGCAACCATTTCAGCCCCTGTACTTACAGAATAAATGGATTGAAATGGTAACGAAAGTGAAACCATATGGACTGAAATGGTTACGAAAGTGAAACCACAGAGACTCAAAATGCAAATTTTAAACTAATGGACTGAAATAGTGATTTTTGACAAACCACATGGACGGAAACATTAATTAACTCTATTTAAAACAAATAATAAGTTTGAAAAAAATTACCTTTTTAACTCTGTGAAAAAATGTGCTAGATTTTTTTATTGTAATATAATATGTGGTCGTGAGATGTGAAGTTATCCACCTTCGCCATTTGCTCATTTCCTTCCACAACTTCAACAACCTTTATGTTTTACCCACCATACAATAACATGTCGAACATCAATCCATCATAATCCGCCACGTCAGCCCTGTAATCCATTTGGATAGATGCATCAGATTCCATCCCTCCATACTCACCAATCAGAACCATCCTACGTGGCAAGTCCACATCCACCAGAACTCCCATTTAGCAACACACTCCTCCTTCTCAATTCATATCACACACAAAACAAACTCATTATCAAACCAACCATCTAAAGGGTTCTCCGGTGACACTAATTCATTACCGGAAGAATGGCTTCTCTGGCGGCAGCATCTCTCGGAGTGTCCGAAATGCGCGGAAATCCTCTTAACTTATCCGGTGCTTCTAGAGCGGCTCCTTCGCCTTCCACTCCTGCTACATTTAAGACAGTTGCTCTTTTCCAAAAGAAGAAGGTTGCGCCCCCATCCAAGGCTAAGCCCGCAGCCGTCACTCCGGCTACCGATGAGCTCGCCAAGTGGTATGGTAAGTCGTCATCATCATACCTAGTAAATCCCACCAGCAAAGTTAAGGTAGGGTGAGAGGGTAAGATTACCTCTACCCGGTAGGAACAGATAGACTTTTTCCTTTTTCCGGTAACAATTATAAATTCAACTATTAAAGTACTACTTCATGCAATCATCTTCATGAGTCCAGCCAGGAACCCAAGATTATTTTTTTAATATGCTCCAGTTTTTAGTCGGTTAACTCGACATTTGAATTTTCGGTTCAGGTCAGGTCAGGTCACATATGTTATGACAGTTTGTCTTTTTAACCGGTAAAACTAAAAACTAAAACGAGGTAATAAGAAAAGTATTGTGCCGTTTAATAACCATTTTGAAAGAATAAGTGAAGTAATTAATCGAATTGATGCTCATGTTTTTTTTTTTTGCTTTTCACTTAGTTTTTCCAAATTTAACATGTATAGATTTGATTTTTTTTTCAAAGTAAGCTAAAACTCATCAGGTTGGTTGACTTCGCACCCTATATAGTAGGTCCGTTCATGTTCATGTTCATGGCGTTAGATTGTTAGGTTAGTTTGAATTCAGTAACAATATATATGCTATGAATTTACAGGTCCTGAGAGGAGAATCTTCTTGCCGGAAGGTCTTTTGGACCGCTCCGAGATCCCGGAGTACCTTAACGGAGAAGTTGCCGGAGAGTAAGTCAAAGCCATATCTTTATAGGCACATAAATAATTTTTTTAAACATTTAAATGAAATTAATGTTATTATTTGTATGTAGTTATGGTTATGATCCTTTTGGACTTGGAAAGAAACCAGAAGACTTCGCCAAGTAAGTTCACTTTCAACTCATGAATACACGCACAAGTTTGAACTCAGCAACTGCCAATAACTGTTTTTTTATGTATTTAATTGGGTTAGAAATGTTATGTAGATTTAGTTGGGTTAAATGAAAAAAAAAATAGTTTAAATGCATCAAAACTATATAGGTTAATTGGTTTAAAAAGTTTAATATACAGGTTGTATATATTATTGGGTTTTAAATTTTATAGGCTTTTGTAGTATTTTTTAGATATAAATATAAATTAATAAAAAGTTTTCGGCTCGGCGTAGTCACCCACCTTGCCCTTGGCCTCGGCCGCCCCTGCTAGTTGTAACAATTTTTTTTTTGTATGGCACTCAGGTACCAAGCCTACGAGCTGATCCATGCACGATGGGCAATGTTGGGAGCAGCCGGTTGCATTATTCCTGAGGCCTTTAACAAATACGGTGCTAACTGTGGTCCTGAAGCTGTCTGGTTCAAGGTTCGATCGTGTCACATGACTCGTGCTTAATTGTTTAAATTAATTTTAGTGGAAAACTTGTTAGTTCAAATATTTATAAATTTGGGTACATGCAGACCGGAGCTCTACTACTAGATGGAAACACATTGAACTACTTCGGAAAGAACATCCCGATTAATTTGGTCCTAGCGGTCGTTGCTGAGGTTGTTCTTGTTGGTGGTGCAGAATACTACAGAATCATCAATGGCTTGGTATGTACATGAATCAAATCTGATAACTATAACACCACATTGGACACAATTAAGATCGCGTTTGACTGGTTTTGTATGTGCAGGATTTGGAGGACAGGCTGCACCCTGGTGGACCATTTGACCCATTGGGCTTGGCTAAGGACCCAGACCAGTTTGCACTATTGAAGGTTAAGGAGATCAAGAATGGTAGACTAGCTATGTTCTCCATGTTTGCATTCTTCATCCAAGCGTATGTGACCGGACAAGGTCCTGTTGAGAACCTTGCATCTCACTTGAGCGACCCCTTTGGAAACAACTTGCTAACCGTCATTTCTGGAAACATCGAACGAGTCCCAACCCTGTAAACAACCTTTTGTGCTCAAAAACAATGACATTCAGATGTTCGTGTACTTTATATATTCTGTTATTATGAGAAACGGTTCAATAATTGCAAGAGTAAGCCGTGTTTAAGGTTTTAACTTGTCATATTTGCATCAGGGTTTACATATAACTTAAAAGACTACATTGGTCGTTAAATGCCTGCCTCATAAGATTGAGGGATGCACAAGTTTTATAGATAACATGAGACTCTCTTTTCATGTCACATTGTCACAGGAGCCAGTCAGAACTGAAACATAACATTAAACTTAGAAACACACTCTTTGATAGAAAATAATACTATTTGAGAATAGATGAAGTACATTACCATATTCTTCTTTAAACAGAATAAATAACAAACCATAAATAGCTAAATAAATGTGTGAATGAATGAAATCCACGATTCACGTATTTTACAATGAAAATCGAAAGTAACCACTCTCGTAATAAAACATGGGATGATCCCAGTCTTGTGGTTATGAGAGTTTTCTAGTGCATGGATAGTATAATGGGTTGGGTTTAGTGTAGATCCAGGGCGAAGCAAGACCCATGAAGTATTGAAGAAGAATTTTAAATAAGGTTTTCACATATTGCAAGTTAAACTTGAAGGGAAATTAAGTTGGGTGAGGCTAACTGTTGGTCCGGATCGGTTGATCAAACAACAAAAACTAGTGTTTTCCTAAATCACCAAGAGTGGCGGAAACATACTAGTGGTTCAAGTAGATTGTATAAACAATAAGAACAAACAAAATACTCAAGCTCCAAAGCATATTCCTCTCAAGTGAAAATGTTTACAAGTGAAACCAGCACATTCACTATTACACATGAGAATAAGATATACTTATAGAACTCACTGTTGGTATCAGAGTTTAGGGGTTCCCAGGACCAAGAGGAACGAGAAAGAAGATGAACACACTCAAGTTTGTAATCACCACAAACATCACACCATTCCATACTTGCAAAACTTGAAATACGAAACTGAATACAATTGATAAGCACTAACCGGATTGAAACTGAACTTGTTATAGCTTCAACGTTTGATCGTAACAATCATGCATACATAGACTGGAATGATGGACCCCTGTATATACAAGCAGAACAGGTTCGTTTGAAGAGAAACATCGCTTCTGTGAAGGGATGTGTCGATCCCTGATAACCGCTTGTGCGGTTATATCTCTTCATCACACTGGTTCATATACAAGGTCCAATCATACCAAACATAAGCAAACCTACGGACTCTAACGACCCATTACATAATAGTTTGGCCTGTGGCTCAAAACGAAAATAAACGTAAACTGATTTTGTTCGACCCATTAACTTAATAAACGTAAACATTATAAACTGCTGCGACTTGTTCGAATTCGGGTGTATGTGATTAATGTTAGAAAGGAAAGTCAAACCTCAAGAGCAAATCCCCGCTAATCAACAGCTAATCAACAGCCGGGATGACCAGCAAATCAACAGCCGGATCAGCAGCAGCCAGACCTTATGCAATTCAATCCTTTCCTTCTTTATGTTACTCTTGTAAAGCTTTTAAATACCCTGCACTTGTAATCAAAACATAACACACAAATTATGAATGAATGAGTCTTGTTCGGTAGCCTTTTCTGAAACTCTGATTTAACATGGTATCAGAGCGGGTTATTTAGACTGCTCATCATCTACCCAAAACACAGCCGAGCCACAACCGAGTCACCATGTCCGGAGACGGTAACTCGAGTAGTGATCTCACCTTACAACTAGCCAACCTTCTCAGAAATTCCCAATCAAAAAACCCCAAAATGTCCGATAGTTTACAGATAAATCTGAAACTAAATGGCCAAAATTACCCCCTATGGACCCGAATGATCCGAGTCGCCATAGGCGGAAAATCAAAAATCTTGCTGCAGCATTTAACCTCAAATCCCCCAGACCCAAATCATGAAACCTACGAACAGTGGGAGCAAGATGATCTAATCGTCTTTTCATGGTTAATTCAGAATATTGAACCTGTCCTTGCGGGTAACCTCACCGAATTTCCCACAGCGAAATCGCTGTGGGATGCCTTGGTAGTTACATACAGCAGTGGACGGGACAAGCTCCAAACATTTAATCTTCATGTCAAAGCAAATGACATCAAACAGAACAATACTTCTCTCGAAGAATTGTGGATAACCCTCCAAGGTGTATGGGGAGAAATCGACCGCATTGATCCAAATCCGATGACTTGTTCAACGGATATTCAAACATACTCCAGAATCCGAACAGAGCAGAAGCTCTTCCAGTTCTTAAATGCCCTTGATCGGAAGTATGACCCTATAAAAAGGGAAATACTCCGGTCAGAACCTCTTCCGACTGCAGAAGCCGCGTATGCCACTGTTCGCAAGGAGGCCGCTCACCAAAAACTTCTCGGAACACCTCTCAATGACGCACAGGGCATCGCAGCAGGTCTAATAGCCTCAGAAGCGGAAGGAGCAGGACTTGCATCGAAAGGGCTCCGACGGTTTGACGGAAGAAAAACTGGATCAGTAAACAGAGATGACAAAACTCATCTCAAATGCGACCACTGTGGCATGACTAAGCATACAAAGGAACAATGTTTCAGACTCGTCGGATATCCCGATTGGTGGTCTGACAAGAAGGGCACAAAGGCCACTGCTCACGAGAAAGGCAGATCACCCAGCACCGGCAACCGAGAGGTTCCAGGAGATGGAAGCCGGAGTAGGGTGGGTTTCGGCGGGATGGCCGACGCAACAGGCGGCGGAGAAGAAGGGTTAGGTAATGGCGATGGTAAAGAAGAAGAAGGTAACCGTGTGATGTTTGGGGCGGATAATCCGTGGGTTTATAACCCAAATGTGGATATGTCACATTTGGTCCCTAGAAAATATGGGAATGCTAACATGGCCCCAAAATATCATGAAAAACAAAAACGATGGATATTCGATTGTGGCGCAACCGACACAATGACTTATGAGTCATCGGATATTATCTCAACAACTAAACCAATAAGAACACATATTCAAACGGCAAACGGAGGGATAATGGATGTAAAATCGGGAGGGACGATTGAGATCTCACCCACAATAAAAATCTCTAATTGTCTTTATGTTCCCTCGTTGTCACATAAACTACTTTCCATTAGCCACGTCACTAAAGAACTCAACTGTATTGTTCTAATGTACCATACGTTTTGTTTTTTACAGGATATCAGGACGGGAGCGATCATTGGGCGTGGCACTGAAAGTCAAGGGTTATATTATGTGGACGAAGTAACTCAAAATGGTGCTGTGATGTTAACTCATGGTACATCGGAACGAGAAGCATGGTTGTGGCACCGAAGATTAGGTCATCCCTCTACAAGTTATTTACATATTTTATTTCCAAAACTGTTTCCAGTTAATTCCTTGTCAAATTGTGAAACATGCGTTTTAGCAAAGAGCCACAGGAAAATTTTTAAGCCCAATAACACTAAGGTTGCTTTACCATTTTCATTAATTCATTCTGATGTGTGGGGCCATGCCCCCGTTCTTGGGGGGCAAAACCTTCGCTACTTCGTGATGTTCGTTGATGATTGTACCCGAATGACCTGGGTTTATTTTTTAAAAAACAAATCCGAAGTCTTTGAAAAATTCACTATGTTTTACGCCATGATCCAAACCCAATTTCAAACAAACATCCAAATCTTTCGATCCGATAATGGCGGTGAGTTTGTTAATACCTCCTTTAAATTGTTTTTTCAAAACAAAGGAATAATCCACCAAACCACATGCCCAAACACCCCAGAACAAAACGGTGTCGCTGAAAGGAAAAATCGCATTTTGCTGGAAATGACACGAGCCCTCCTAATTGAATCCCAGGTCCCAAAATTTTTTTGGCCCGAAGCCCTTGCTACTGCTACCTATCTTCTCAACCGACTCCCAACAAAAATCCTAAAACTTAACACCCCGTTACACACCCTTTCAAATTTTTTTAAACTTCCCTCAGTCCTTACCCTTCAACCACGAATCTTTGGATGTACCGCTTTTGTTCACATACCTAAATCAGATCGAACCAAACTTGATCCTTGTGCTGAAAAATGTGTCTTTGTTGGGTATGGAATGAATCAAAAGGGATACCGATGTTATAACCCAAAGACACGTCATATGTTCACCACAATAAACTGTGACTTTCTTGAAACCGAGTATTACTATTCCCAACTCAGTGGTCAGGGGGAGAAGGAATGCTCAGACACACTAAGTTGGTTGAAATATGTTCCCTATGTACCAACTACAGAGTCACCAGAATACAATTTCAGTGCCACTGAAGGCCCTAATGTTCCTCCTAACCTGGTATCTGAGGTAAGTAATACTCACCCTATTCAGTCTGGTGATACTTTTGGAGTTTCTAATGACTCCGAAGATGCCAATACTTCTAACCATGCAACTGCCACAGAACAAGCTGAAAGTGTACAGGCAGATGAATCCATACAAGAAGAATCCACACACGAAGAAACACCATCAAGATATGTGTTACCCCCTAGAACAAACAGAGGGGTTCCTCCGAAACGGTATTCTCCTGGAAAAGAGCCAAGGAGGTCTAGTTATCCTATAGCTAATGTAGCTAATGGAAATCTCACTAAGGAAGCCAAAGCGTTTATCTCATCTGTTTATTCTGAGGAAACTCCTACAAACGTAGATCAAGCCTTAAAGTCTAAACATTGGAAGGAAGCAATGGAAACAGAAATGGAAGCCTTAATCAGGAACAACACTTGGGAAAAGTGTACTCTTCCGTCGGGAAAGAAATCCGTGGGGTGCCGTTGGGTCTATACGATTAAGTATAAACCAGACGGTACAATTGAGAGATATAAAGCCCGACTGGTAGCAAAAGGGTATACCCAGACACATGGGATTGATTACGCTGAAACATTTTCCCCAGTTGCAAAAATGAACACAATTAGGGTCCTTTTCTCGATAGCCGCAAATGAAGGGTGGCCACTTCAACAGTTTGATGTAAAAAATGCATTTCTACACGGGGATCTAGATGAAGAGGTATTCATGGATGCTCCTCCAGGATTCACAAAAGATTTCAGGTCAGGAGAAGTTTGCCGTCTGAAGAAATCTCTTTATGGTTTGAAGCAATCTCCCCGGGCTTGGTTTGGCAGATTTACCATAGCTATGAAAAAATTTGGATATAAACAAAGTAACGCCGATCATACTTTGTTTCTCAAAAAAAGGGGAAAATTCGTAACCTGTCTAATTATCTATGTAGATGATATGATCATTACAGGAAATGATAAAGAAGAAATGGGAAAACTAAAAGAAAACTTATTCGCCGAATTTGAAATGAAAGACTTGGGCAGGCTGAAGTATTTCCTCGGAATTGAAGTACTAAGGTCAAAACAAGGAATTTTCATTAGTCAAAAGAAGTATATCTTAGACTTGTTGGCAGAGATTGGAATGATAGATTGCAAACCAGCAGATACTCCTATGAGCGTAAACCAAAAACTCTATATGGAGGAAGGAGCAAAGTTAGCAAACAAAGAGAGATATCAACGGCTAGTGGGAAAACTAATATATCTCTCACATACTCGCCCAGACATTGCATATGCTGTAGGGGTGGTAAGTCAGTTCATGCACCAGCCTCAAGAATCACATATGGAAGCAGTTTGGAGAATTATTAGATACCTCAAAGGAACAGTGGGTCATGGGGTCCTGTTTCAATCACATGGACACCTAAATGTTCAAATCTATACTGATGCAGACTGGGCAGGAGATAAGGGAAGTCGGAGGTCAACAGCAGGCTACTTTGCTCTAGTTGGGGGGAATCTTGTCACTTGGAGAAGTAAAAAACAAAAGGTGGTTGCTCTCTCAAGTGCAGAAGCTGAATTTAGAGGTATAGCTCGAGGTCTAACAGAAGCCATATGGATGCGAAGACTCTTAGCTGAGATTGGCTTTCCTTCAAGAGAAACGAGCAAGATTATGTGTGATAATAAAGCTGCAATTCAGATTTCAGAAAACCCAGTACAACATGATCGAACTAAACACGTAGAAGTTGATAGGAACTTCATCAAAGAAAAATTAGAAGATGGTACAATTAAACTACCATTTGTTCGATCAAAAGATCAATTAGCAGACATACTAACAAAGGCTGTCAGTGGGAGAGTCTTAGGCGAATGCTTAGACAAGTTGTGTATTGGAAACCCCACTACTCAACTTGAGGGGGAGTGTTAGAAAGGAAAGTCAAACCTCAAGAGCAAATCCCCGCTAATCAACAGCTAATCAACAGCCGGGATGACCAGCAAATCAACAGCCGGATCAGCAGCAGCCAGACCTTATGCAATTCAATCCTTTCCTTCTTTATGTTACTCTTGTAAAGCTTTTAAATACCCTGCACTTGTAATCAAAACATAACACACAAATTATGAATGAATGAGTCTTGTTCGGTAGCCTTTTCTGAAACTCTGATTTAACAATTAAGGCTATCATTCTCCCTCCTAATCACAAACATTCGCAATTCCATCTTCAATCATTCTTCTTGCCAGTGACCTCCAACACAATCACCAAATCTGGTTCTTCTTCACTCTCCTCCGTCTTGACATCTTCCTTGACTTTGCTTGAACTTGCTTCATCCTCCTTGCTTGAATTTTTCACACGTTTCTTCTTCATCAAATCGAAATACCACTATAGCATGTCAATGTAGTAGATATAAGCAATCTACACGACTTACGCGTCATCCGGTTCAAAACGACACATTACGGCTACGTCCTCCCATGCTTTGTCTTGTATGACTTTCTTGATTCCTCCTTTGTCGTTTACCACCCAGTATAATAAGATGAGGCTTACATCTTTACCATCTATTAACGTAGGCGGCATTGTAGCGTCCTTAAAGATCCCAAGGAAACTAGGTACGAACCATAATAAGATCTTTTCAAAGTTGGCACTATAGAACTTCTCGTGCCCGACTAACTCCTCGTGCATTAAAATCACATCAACCACATCTAGTCAACTTTCTATGATTATGTCATGTTCTATGACGTCTTCTTCATCTTAGGAAAGGATTATCGCCCTTTCACATAAACTTTCTCGGGACTGGAACGGGATGTCTTTCAAACCTTCATAATAAATCATGAACCCAACTTTTGCCCTTTTGGAATACACGATGTCAACTTTCTTTATATCCGAAGTACCCTTGTCTAACTTTTCTTTATTTTTCTGCCTCTCCTTCTCGAACTCCTTTTCATAATAATCCTCCACATACTCTTGAAACTTGTTCTTGTCTTCATGGTGCCCATTCTCAACATCTATGTTCTCGTAAAATTTATCTAGATAATCCTGTTCTAGATCTTTCTTCGACTTGTCTTCATAAACATTAACACCCTTCGCTCGGTCCCCAAATTTTTTTTAATACACACGAGTCACCCATTGTGACGGTTTCTATCCCTTGATAGAGTAATTGTTCCAAACTCAACACGTTCTTTTTGAAACTTGGAACGTAACTGACACATGGTATTGTTTTGTTTTTACCATCAACGGGAACCTTAACTCCTCCTATCATGAACAAACGAAAACTCCTTTCGTTTCTCGTTTGTTATCACACCAAAATGCCTTTTGAAACACTTAAACACATTCCTTTTTCCCGTCATATGAGTTTTAAATGTCGGATCAACCACCCATATGGATTCCCAATGTCCACCACAAGTATCATTAACCAAATAATCACTCTCGACCGATACGGGACTGAGATTAATATACTTACTTGGACACGTAAAACAACGAATGCCTGCCTTCTTGGTCTACCGACCGGTGTGTTTCCCTTCAAACTTAACTTCTTTAGAAAATTCTTCGGAACCATCTTCTTGCGGAAATTTTTAATCGGTGTTTTCCATGAATGACTGGATGGCTTCCCCTGCGCTTACTTGTTCTTCCGCTGCCCTGGCCATTTTTTCCAACATTCTTCCCGGTATAGCCTAAATCCGCACCGACCGATCTTCCTTTATCCACCCTGAGATAGTTTCCGAATCCATCATCTTCCTCCTCAATCTTTAAAGAACCTTTGGCTCTGATATCAGGGTTTAGGGTTCCCAGGACCAAGAAGAACGAGAAAGAAGATGAACACACTCAAGTTTGTAATCACCACAAAGATCACACCGTTTCCTACTTGCAGAACTTGAAATACAAAACTGAATACAACTGATAAACACTAACCGGATTGAAACTGAACTTGTTATAACTTCAACGTTTGATCGTAACAATCATGCATACATAGACTGGAATGATGGACCCCTATATATACAAGCAGAACATGTTCGTTTGAAGAGATACGTCGCTTCTGTGAAGGGATGTGTCGATCCCTGATAACCACTTGTGTGGTTATATCTCTTCATCACGTTGGTTCGTATACAAGGTCATACCAAACATAAGCAAACCTACGGACTCTAATGACCCATTACATGATAGTTTGGCCTGTGGCCCAAAACGAAAATAAACATAAACTGATTTTGTTCGACCCATTAACTTAATAAACGTAAACATAATAAACTGTTGCGGCTTGTTCGAACTCGGGTGTATGTGATTAAGGTTATCACTCACCTACAAACAACATTGGTTGTGTACTAGAACTAATGTACACGGTTAATTCTAGAAAAAACCAATATATATTACTAAAAAAATATGTAACATGGTTAATTAATGTTACAAGTTTATTTGATTTTAATAATTCTATTGTAAGAATCAAATCTAACTGCTTTAGTCAATCTTAATTCGAACAATACAAAACATTGATTAATTACCACAGAAATGCTTATACATTGGAGAAGAGATATATAAATATACATTTAATAAGAAATAAATCACTACAATATCCCATTAATCATGAGAAATTTATGTCAAATCAAATGGAGTTACACATAATTAATCAATATATTGTAACAATTTTGTACTTAGTTTCAATGGTCATGAGCCATCTTCTTGGACCATGGTTTGATATGTGTAATCGTCTTGAAGAAAATAACCGTATAGCACATTAATCATTAGTATCGAGCTATTTTCATAACCCTAAAATTCCATCCCTCCTCGCAAGGAGAGTTGATTGATCGGTTGCATCGAAGAAGATGATGTGGCGTCGTCTCTATACCTCAACACTCCTTTTGTCGAATTAGCATCCCCATCATGTTGAACAAGATGTGAAGTTACAAGCCTGTCAATCATTCCCCATTCGTTTGAAGTCGCCTCTCTTACATTTGCATTAATCATGTTTTGAGTCGGTTCAGAGATGTCAACCTCTAAACTAGGCTCACAAGCATGATAACCAACATCGAGTTGGTTTTCACAGCTTCCACTATCACATTCTCTATGGTTAGACATGAGTTGTCTAACCATGATTGGTGAATCTTCGGTAGGTAGATTCAAGAAACCGCATCCGAGAGGTTTGTTGGTAGTAGTGATAAGGTGTGGATATTGGTGATGTGTGTAGTTAAGGCCTAAGTCGAAGTTTTGTTGTTGTTGTTGATAGGTTAGATATTGATGACTTTGATCTAGACCGTATGAGTAAGGGCGTGATTGGTACATGCTCTTTGCGCGTTCTTCTGTTGCCACGCTACCACTTGACGCTTCGTTTCCACCTACTTTGAACAAATTTCTCTTCTTGAACACCCGGCAAATCACCCATCCATCTTCCTATTATAAAAAAACACATCTTATTTATTATGTATTTTAATAATATCTTCTAACTACGATAATAATATAACAATAAACCCTAACAAAAGGCCGGGAAATAGCTTCGACTTACAGAAGAGGATGAAACATGATTAAGAGTATCATGATGATCAATAACATCCTCAAGACGATACTCGTGCATGATCCAATCAGTCTTTTGACCATGCGGAGCCCGCCCGCGATAAAAAACTAGGGTTTTTCTCATACCAATCTTCTTAAAGGTATTTCGAATGCATTTGTCTCGCCCCGTTGCCTTCCAGAAACCCGCATGTGTTGCTCGATTCGTCCTTGATCCCGTTGGATACTTCTTATCCTTATGGCTAAAGAAGTACCACTCATTTTCGGGCGTTGACCCTATCTTACACCTCTCTATAAAATTTCAAAAAACAAAGTTACACGACGCTGTCAGAAAGAAAACTAGGTATTTGCGACCGCGCTTGAACCATAATCATACATAGATTAATGCAAATAAATATATATAAATAAATAAATAAAAGAAAAGAGTTAATTAACCTTGGAGGTCCCATGGCTCAGTCTTGTTCAAGTCAATTTCCCTAATGACATCCATATCAAACTTTTCAAAAGCAATCTTCTTCTTCAAGTAGAAATGAAGCAGCTCTTCATCGGTGGGGTGAAACCGGAACCCCGGCGGAACACCGCCGTTAGATGACGTCATGAACCACCACAACAAAGAGGCTTCAGTTGCTGGTTTGTGTGTGTGTGTTTGTTTGTTAAATATTCCTGAGTATCTAGGGTGATCGATATTATCTATTAATCATTTAAGATGGAGTGTGAAGTGTTTATATAGAGTTAGAAAGTTGACGGCCGGTGAAGACGGCGGCGGTGAAGCCTAAAGCTTACGTAGATTGAAAGCAACAATTATCTGGACCGAGCACTAGTGGCGATGAGCATGCACTTAATTTGAACCCTACTTCTACGCTTTCTGAAACTCGTCTGCTTAAATAAATATAACATTTTAGATGCTATATTTCGTTTTAATAATTAATATGTTAAGTATCTTGATAACATAAAATCTTTAGGTTACAAGTGTGAATCGTTTTTAAATTAAAATAATCTGATAGTATTCTTAAAATCTTAATCGGAATTCATGATTCACAACATTTAATATAAATGATTTGTGGCGGACCCAAAAACGTTTTTTAATAGGTTCATTTTGGTAGATTCTCACTGACTTTTTTCAAATCATATAAGGTTCTCACTATTTTTTCCACATTTTTCCAAACTGAATGGGTTCATGTAAACCAACAAAACAAGGCTGGATCCGCCACTAGATACAATGATTCACAAATGATATCAAACGACACAACGATTCACGAACAATCATGTCAGTTGACAGTTATAACGAAGACAATTAACTTAGTTAGCTATGATTGTCCAAATTGGTGCCAAACCACTCTTAGTTATTGATGACACTACTTATTAATTAGTTCATACTGATTAGGAATGATAATGGTCGGGTATGAAATGTGTATGACTAATCCCAGTCCAAGTCCTATACCTGATTATAAAATCATATCGTTGCATATTTTTCAGGTAATTGCCTGTCAATATTAGGTATACCTGTTAGTGTTTTGGAAAATAACCGGTGCGGATTCCAAGTGTGTGTATGTATGTGTGTATATTCTTTCCTTTATAATTTTATATAACCTTATTGTTTTTAAATCTAGAATAAATTACAAAATACTACAAAATTATATACGTATCCATATCATCATAAAATATTTAGAATTGCAAATTTTATGATCATATAAATATCAAAAGATAATTTATATTTCATAATATATAAATATAAATAATATCATCAAAACATCTATCTTAAACAAGCTCATTTTTCAAATAGTGAAGCTAATAAATAAAACATTACTAAGCGTTAATAAAAAATAAAATAAAAAATTGAAAAGTATTTGGGTATATGATTTGTGTTAATGGGTATATACTTACGTGTAATCGGGTTAAAATCACCAAATTATGTGCCTGCGAAATATCTCTTTACCAATCTCATACTCGATTCCATACAATACTTGTCTCAGATGATTCAGATATTCCTGTTAGGCTTAGGCTTTTTTGCCATCCCTACCAATTATTCGTTCCTATGGATTACCAGTACCTACTACCAGAATAATCAACTAGCCATAACGTTCTAGAGGCATTTCGAATAGTAATCGAATTTTTGCTTGCCTCAGGCACCACCAAAGGCTCAACCTCTTGGGTCCGTTACTAAAGTTGGGGTTCGTTGGTATAGGAACCAGAACAACTTTGAACACCCACATACTTCATAGCTATTAATGTTTATCCTCATTTTCCTTTATCATTCAATAATTCTAATAAACTTTTTTTTTGAAAAGCAAAGCTTTTTCTCTCCTGTATTACACATTCTATGAATCAAACCTTAGCCTCTCCACAATAGATAATTCATCTTGACCACTAGGCCAAAGCCTAAGTGTCGATTCCAATAAACTTATAAGTTGAAAGGAACACTCATATACTTCATACCTATTTTTATTCTCATTTTCCTTTACCATTCAATAATCCCAATAAACTTATAAGTTGAAACAATTTGAACAACAAAAGTGAGAAAAAAAGGTATTTACTTGTTATGAAAGCAAGTTATTCATGGAAACACAAGCTGCTTAGAGCCCATATCGGGATTAGTGTTGATTGGACGGTTTAATGTGCACATGCGGCTACGACCTTTTGAGTGTTTAATCCTATTTTTATTTACACCATTGACTTTACTTATTTGAAAGCCACGTTATCCATGCATTCTTGGTCCTCGTTTTCAAAGGTTCAAAATACAAAGTTCTGTTCTACGTTCATCGACGTTATATTTTAGTAATGCCGACATTTTAGAATGGTAATTGTATAATTCACACTAAGACAGTATAATTCACCAGGATTCACACACTATGAATTTTATGACCGAAAAAATCATCGATGGATTTATGATCGATTAAAGTCGTTAAGACAAGATGAAATCCGTCGTAAATTTTGTAGTGGGTTTTAATTTCAGTCAAAACTAGCGACTCGTTATATTTTCAGGGCCATCCCCGAGAGGCCGAGGACCCTCGGGGACCTTGTGCGAAATATAAAAAATGGACCCCTGTATTTTCAAGTAATTACGTGTTAATCTTAATAAAAAATAATAAGAATTAATATTAAAAAAATTTTAAAATTCAACTTAAATAAACATTTTAAAATTAACTTAAATAAACATGTTTCATTTAGTATTGTAAATATTTTGTATATAAATATAATGATAAGAAATCTTTTTTTGGGCCCTAAAAAATTTTGAGCATGTTCTAAGACGACCATGTATAATTTCATTGGTAATTTAGGACATATTCTTGCCCATCGCAAATTTGTCGCTTATTGTACGAATGAATAATTATTCCTAAACTTTTGCAATCAACTAAGTTGCATCCTCAAATTTTTACGACCAATATAATTAGTTTTTAGAACGAAAACTCACACTCTCTCTAATTCTACGACTAAACTACATTATCGAGAATTCTCATCACTTGGAAAAACAAAGCCTTATCCAACACCTTGGTATCGCTAGGCAAAAAAGTAAGGTAAATAAAAACAGAAGGTTAATATTCGTATGTGATATTTTTAAAAATAAATCTTATTTTATACATATGCAATATATCAAACCTTAAACTATATGTATTACATATATAGGTAAGAGATCATGTACAAGAGAAGAATTTTGTACGAAGTGTAGGAGACAATCATTACTACACATTTGTTTTTCTCAATTTAAGAAAGGGAAGGGAATGATGGTCTTTTCTCCCTTTAACTAGTTTCCACCTTGATTTTCAAATGGCTATAACTTTTTCATACTTTAATATTTTTTAAAAAAAAATTACACCGTATTAACGAACATGTCATTCTCTTTAATTCGAGCAGCCTATTGCTATAGTATTCTTAAAATAATTTATAGGACTTTAAATACCCATTACGTGATTACGTGATTTTGAATACCTAGTACCCATTACGTGATTTTTGAATACCCATTACGTAATTACACATTCAACATAAATCATTACGCATTCTTTATAAACTCGTGATTACACATTTAATATGATTTGTTATAACTAATGTTAATACAATTATGCTTATTACGTGATTACACATTCAATAATAAGAACTTGATTGTTTATGCTTTATTACGTGGTTAAATCTCTAATGTATGACATTATGTTGCTATTATAGGTTAGTTTGGCTAATGTTTTGTATATAATTTATCCTTAATACGTGATTATACCTTAAATATTAGGTATTCCATATGAAAAATTGTGTATTACGTTACCTAATCACCCAGTATAGTTTCACATAATACTATAATGAAATCATGTAATCACGAAATGCGTATTTAAAATCACGTAGTCATGTAATTTACATAGTCAACTATTGTTACGTAATTACGTAATCACTTAGCGTGGTTTCACATAAAATACTACAATGAAATCAAGTAATCACGTCATGGGTATTCAAAATCACGTAGTCACTTACTGGGTATTCAAAATCACGTAATCACGTAATAGGGTTTCAAAATCCTTCAAAAAAAATTAATGTTAAAATATAGCAATAGGCTGCTCGAATAAAAGAGAATGAAATGCTCGTTAATACGGTGTAATTTTTATAAAAAGTTATTAACGTATGAAAAAGTTATAGCCATTTGAAAATCAAGAGGGAAGTAGGTTTATGAGTTAACAATATTGGATTTTCCTATTTTACCCTTTTCCCCACTTGTTCCCTTGTTTTTTGTTATGTGAATTCTATATTTGAGGACCACTTAATCTCAACCATTGATCTTGCAAATCAAGGGTCAAACTTGTCTCCTACACTTCGTACAATTTTTTCCTGTTGTAGAATAACCCTCTCTACATATATATCTTATTCTCCAACAAAGTTTTCCAATATCCCTTTCATTCTTAATACTTTTGTGTAATAGCATAAGTAATTACGATACCATGACGGAAAATGAAATATATAAAAACCGGTCGAAAACTAGGAATAAACTCCAACTACATGCACATATTCAATGCGCATTTTTATGAATTTATAGCCACGTGAGATCCACGTTAAGTTTGAGGATGATATCTCATCATTAATGGTCAATTGGTTGTCATAGTGATAAGGAGCTTTAAACACTTTGGTGATTGAATTAACATAGGGTATGTTTGGCATGGAGATTTTAGAATCTTTTAGAAGTTTCAAACTTTAAGTTTTTAAGAAAAAGTTCCAACTCAATAAAAAGCCTTGTTTGATTGAAGGAGCTAGAAGCTTTTAGGTTAGGAGCTTGAAGCTTTTGGTTAAACGCTCCTACTAGTAGCGTTTAGAAGGAGCTACAAGCTTTTGGGGAAAAAATGACTATTTTAACCTCTAAAGATAATAAACTTTTTAATGCACCAATTTTTTAATGTCCATTTTGGTCATATTATACATTTTATTAAAAGTTTCAGCTACTCTGCCAAACGCATAAATATATCTAAAAAGTTACAGCTACAGCTACCAGCTTCCAGTCACCAGCCACCAGCTTCTAGCCTCCAGCCATCAGCTTCCAGCTACCAATAACATCTACTTTTGCCAAATATGCCCATAGAGTTTGACTTGAAAAATGATGTTTCTATTAGCATTTTCATGTCTAGTTACTTGATGATGATTATTTACAAACATGCATGATGAGGTATGACCGTTATTTCTAGTTAAACTTAGATTTAATTATATAATTCGCCATCGGCTGCCCTGAGGGTGGTCGGGGAGGACCACCGGTAAGGGCACGTGTTTTTTGCGGACACATTTTTTTAAATAAAAAATCCTATATATACACACATTTTTTTTAGATTCTAAGAAAAGTCTACCCTATTTGAGAAACTTAAAAAGCATTCTGGACCACACATTTCCTTAAGCTTTTCGTAATATACACATATGTATAGTTTAAAATTGACTATATACATATATGTATAATTCAATATACATAAATGTATATAGTCAATTTTAAACTATACATATGTGTATATTACGAAAAACTTTGAAAAATATGTGGTCCAGAATCCATCTCAAGTTTCTCAATTAGCCTAGTGTTTCTCACATGATTCTAACCCTATATATATATATATATATATATATATATATATAAAATAGAATACCCATATAAAACATAGTTATATGTTAGTCCCATATTAAAAATCAATATTAAAATTTATAACTTAGCCCAATACCGATTTTTTTTAAATATAAAATCTAAATAAATAAAATAATAACAAGGACTCAATAAACGACAAACTTCAAACAACGCAAGGAACCACTGTATTCTAAAGTCTGATTTTCGTCATCACTCACCTTCACCATCCACCAGTCACCACCATGCCGTCGTGATTTTAATTGTTGTTTAATAAATAGTTTACATTATATATCTTGTTAAGGCCTGAGGGACACGTTTCTTACGGGCTCGGACAAGACATCTGAATTCTCAAGACCGACCCTGTAATTCGCCTAATGTGGCATAATTACCTTTAAGATGATACAATCTCCAATTAATTTGGAGAAATCTCTCCTAGATTTAACTTAGGAAAGAATATCTTCTACTGACTAGGAGATATTCAATCCTAATTCAAACGAGATACATTCCTATCTATAAGGGGAAAACCGTTATTTCTGGTCTTCTTAAATACTCCCTTAGTATAGGCATTTTAATCATAACGCATTCTCGCAACCCTAAACTTTATTCTCACGCATTCTTTATCACTCTTAAAAGCTGATAAAGGGTGGTTACAGGAAGAACCCTCTTCATGTGCCGAGACTGGCAGTGTTATTTTTTTAAACGCCAACATAATCAATCTCGAGCACTCTCAGGGCCCACTGGATCAAACGGAGTACTCTGAAAGTACCACCACCAATTCCGAGGAAAACCTAGTAACCCACCCACCCGTAGGCGTAATGGTGAAATTATTGGCAAACCCCGTTTGGCTCAAGGATCAAACCCAGTTTTTACTAGGTCTCCTATCATTATCCACGAGTGTTTCACCCTGCATCAAGTGGGAGTTAAACCTGCATCTCCCGGGAGAAATCCTTCCACCACTTGATCTAAAGATCATTGGCGAGACTGACGGTGTTATGTTTTGCAAAAGTTTGATCTTAGCATTTACAGTCAAGGATTGACCAAGGAGGTTTGATTGAAGTCAAGCGTCTTTTAAGGGCCCTCATCCATGTATTTGTTTCTTCAATGCACATCTTAATTGGACCAATACGTCCGTCGATGATACTCGTACTTGTTCTTCTAGTAGTGACTTACAAGATTTTGCCCTTCAACCTTCAACTTTCATTCTGATCTCCTTGTTCTTTTGATCATTACATTCCCATATTTCGTATATATACTTTACGATTTTCTCACTTCGTTTATTCTCACCATTATATTTTCCATATGAATTTAAGGGATCCTTGCTTACATACCTCATAAGTATGTGAGGTATACCCTTGCCATGGAGGAGTGTGGCTAAGGTGGCCAATCATATTGGGGACTAAAATATTCTCCTTATTCTTCTCCATGATTCCCTTTATAGATGGCTACTTTTTTACGTCCATATATTTTGTTACTTTTATTTAGTCTCTTGTTTTTTTATCTATTTATTTTCCCTCTGTAATGTTTTGATAGAAGAATATGAATGAAGAGACTAAACCCTTTGAACCATAAACTTGAATATGGTATAAGAGCGGTTTTCTAAAATCCTAACCTATTCTAGAACATCAAAAATCACCATCCAACTGAGAAACAATGAGGCATGAGAGGGTTGTGGTCCATGACACCAAATGGAGCAGTGTGGTCAAGCATTGCACCTTTTGAGGGAAGGACTACCACAACAAGGAAGTCTGTTTCAAAAGAATCGGATACCCCGTATGGTGGCCAGGTACAAAGGCAACCTACGTTGAAGCCGTGAAACCATGAAATAATGTGTATGGCTAACTTCGTTTGTCACACCCCAACCGATGGTGGAAACATCGGGATGAGACGAAAACGAGATTGCTCATTGCTCACAACATTAATAAGTGACAATAATTAATTAAACCATATTTCATTTCATAAAAATTGTCAAATACATCAATGTAACAAAACAAAGAAACAACATAAAATTTGCAAAGCCATAACAAAATTTATACATCAACATTAAACCTAACGTCTAATTTGTGTGTATCAAGTCCTTGCTATATTGTTTTCATAGCATCATCTCCTTCAACCTGTAACATGTTTTAAAATAATGTCAATGCGAAAGCAAAGGCGAGTACACAAGTTTAGGCATAGCATACGTATACGAATAAGTTTAAACAATCCTCATGGCACCAAATCTATACAAGAGCAATATCAAGGTATGCAATACTAAAAATAAAACCCTTAATGCAATCACAATGTTTTAACATGACCTCACGAATAACACGGTGGAGGTGGATTCGTGAATTCCTATAGCGCTAAGCATGTCAAACAAAGGCTAAAAATAGTTAATGACTAAATCATAGCATAACGAATATCCAAGACAAGCATCAAGTATAAGATTCAAGTTTTCATGTATAAAGGATCGTTTGTGTGTTTCATAAAGTTTAAGTGTTCGTGATTTTTGTATATGGAAACATGTTACACCCAAAAGTGTTATAAACAAAAGTGGGTCGAGTGTACTCACGGTTTGTTAGTCTTTTCTACACTTGACAATCCGTGAAGACGTTGGTTCGAGGATGACGCCGAATTATCCTACAAGAGGAAACGAGGCGTATGAGTATAGAGTTTTAAATGGGAGATTAGGAGTATTTGAGCATGATTAAAAATGAGTATGATAAAGTATTATGATACGAAAGTATACACTAAGATGTAACACTTGTTCTTGACAGTATAGTAACTCTTACGAGTTGGATGTGATTTCATAGGTTCGGGACCTATTAGAATCGTGACAATGAATTACATACTTTAGCGTTAAACTTAATAACTTGATAGGTGATTATAAGGTCATTATCAAGGTTTCGGTTTTAGGTTTATAGTATAGTTCTATATAATTATATAATCATGTAGGAGGTGGGAGGATGAACCATCCACTTTTGAACCTCTTAGTATCATGTAAGTCAAGTAGGAGGTGGGAGGATTAACCATCCACTTTGGACCTCATATGATTGTTCACCACTTCACGAGTTACCAAAAGGTAACAAGAAGGGTCTTAGAACAAAATAATAAGATACAAGAATGTAAATGACATGAATGTAAATGTGACATCTAGATACCAAGTAGCCAAGTAGAAGACAACCCGGCGAGCACCGAGGACAATCGTCAACGACTTTGCGGGGCTGTGACACTTTAGATCTAGCAAACTAGCTTGGGATCTTGATGAAAATCATCAAGTGATGTGTGGTCTCAAGTTAGGAAATCCCAAGCTTCCTTGGTGGACACACATGAACAAGTCTTAAGCTTACATCACTTGTGAGCTAAAAGCTCTTATGAAAACAGAAAGTTTATGAGGATAAATCCTCTAAATTTGAATGTCACACCCTTGTTTTTAAGCACACTTAATCATAGACTTGATTAGTGGCATAAGGACATAGGAATGTATGAAGAAAACATAAGTTTTCTTCCAAAACATGAAGATTAAAAAAAATGAGCAGAATTTTTGGTGCACTTTGGACCTCAAAAATGGTGAGGGTTCACCTTAGTTTGCCCAAACAAACTTGTGAGAACCTTCCTAGAGGTTATACAAGTGTTGTAGAAGAAGAAACAAGAAGAAAATTGAAGTGGAAGTGAGTTAAAACTCACTTTCTATGGCTGAAACTAAAAAACGTGGCTAAAACTCAGCTGAGTTTGGGAGAGTTTTTGAAGTGTTTGGAGGCTTGCAAAAGTGGAAAAAGGAGTGGGGAAGTGTTAATTATATAGGGAAGGGATTAGGGTTTAAGTGGGTTGGGCTTTACAAGATTTGGGGGAGTTTAGACTTGAAACAAGTCCACTAAACTCAGCCCAAAGCTGAATAATAGGGCTGCCATTTTTTTAATATTTTTGTTATTTAATGTTATATATTAGGTTAATAGATGTTATATATTACATGTATTATCGTGTGACAAGTTATTTCGGGAGTATGAACCTCATAAGTTAGAGTTTTATTAGTGAAAAGAGCGGGTTTTAAAGTTTTAAAGTTCCTAAGATGGTAACAAGTGTAGATTTCATAATTATAGTTTTTTTTGCGATCGAATAATCAAGTGTCTCGTGTGAATGAAGCGTGTACGAATTACAAATACACGATAAGGATTTACAGTTTAATTCGTGTTAGAAATTATGTAATGAATGTATGCACAAGTATAAAATGAATATGATGGAGTATGAATATCATGTTTAAGCCTTGAATTGGTATAATCATCACGTTTGCAAGTTTGTCATACGATTACGAGTATCATTGAATATGTTCATGTGTATGCATAAGTATTGGTATAAAATGGTTTGAAATAAGCAATAAATAAAATACGAGTTTTCATTATGATTCAAGTCTCGGTTTACAACGATTACAACGAAAGACGATTACAAGATACAATGCTTTCCAAAGATTGAAATACAATACGAGCTTGCTATAAATAGAAAGCATGGAAACGCGAGGCGTTACAGTCTCCCCTCCTTTAGGAAATTTAGTCCCGAAATTTAGGAAGATGCAATGAAGAGATGCGAATACTTAGTCTTCATATCACTTTCAAGTTCCCAAGTAAATTCGGCACCACGTTTTCCTTCCCCTCGAACCTGGACGATAGGAATGTGACTGCGCCTCAGTTGCTTGGTTCCTCGGTCCATGATTTCAACTGGTTTCTCCACAAAGTGCAAAGTATCATTAATTTGAAGATCTTCGAGTGGAACTTGAAGTCCTTCTTCGGCTAGACACTTCTTCAAATTCGAAACATGAAACACAGGGTGAACATTGCTGAGCGATTGAGGTAGGTCCAGTCGATACGCTACCTTGCCTATCCTTTCCAGAATCTTGAAATGACCCACATAGCGAGGAGCGAGCTTGCCTTTCCTACCGAAGCGAACAACACCTTTCCAAGATGAAACCTTGAGAAGTACATGATCACCTATGTTGAATGCTAAAGGTTTGCGTCTGCTATCAGCATAGCTCTTTTGTCGGCTTCGAGCTTTAAAGAGATTATCACATATTTGTAGAATTTTGTCCGTCGTCTCTTGTATAAGTTCGGGACCGGTGAGTTGTACGTCTCCGATCTCGTGCCAACAAATAGGCAAACTGCACTTGCGACCATACAATGCTTCAAATGGAGCCATTTGAATACTTGCATGATAGCTGTTGTTGTATGAGAATTCTACCAAGGGTAAGTGCGAATCCAAATTGCCGCCAAAATCGATTACGCATGATCAAAGCATATCCTCTAGAGTTTGGATAGTACGCTCGGTTTGACCATCGGACTGAGGGTGAAAAGCGGTGCTAAGGTTCGAACGAATGCCAAGGGCGGATTGAGCCAAAGGCGAGAAGTGAAACGAGCATCACGATCAGAGATAATATCAAGAGGAGTACCGTGACGACTAATGATTTTATCCGTGTAGATACGAGCCAATTCTCGACTTTGTAATCTTCACGAATGGCAAGGAAGTAAGCGGATTTCGTCAGACGATCAACGATAACCCAAATGCTATCGTGACCAGAGGTAGTACGAGGTACTTTCGTGATGAAGTCCATGGCTATGCTCTCCCATTTCCATACGGGAATTTCAAGTTGTTCGAGCAGACCTGAGGGACGTTGATGTTCTGCCTTGACCTTGGAACACGTAAGGCATTTGGACACGTAAAGGGCGATATCGCGCTTAATCCTAGGCCACCAATATGATGCACGCAAATCGTGGTACATCTTATCAGCTCCAGGGTGGACGGAGTATCGGGATTTGTGGGCTTCACCCATCAAGGTAGTCCGAAGGGAATTACGGTCAGGAATCCAGATACGATTGTTGAAGTAAAAGATACCATCGGCCTTAGCAACGAATGGACGCTGATCACCGGGTTTTTTTAGTTCAGACTCGAGATAGCCTTCACTTATGACCGAATGTTGAGCGTCGCGAATGAGGTCAAGAAGGTTTCCCATGATTTGGTAGCAACGAGTACTCATAACATGAGTTTTACGACTAAATGCATCGGCCACAACATTCACCTTACCAGGATGGTAGCGAATGTCGCAATCGTAGTCGTTCAACAATTCTACCCAACGACGTTGACGCATGGTTAGTTCTTTTTGGTCAAAGATATGTGTAGGCTCTTGTGGTCGGTGAAGACCATACACTTGGTACCATAAAGGTAGTGTCGCCAAATCTTTAATGCAAAAACAACCGCACCAAGTTCAAGGTCGTGCGTAGTATAGTTTTTCTCATGAATTTTGAGTTGCCTTGACACTTACGCGATTACTTTGTCTCGTTGCATGAGAACGCAACCAAGACCCTGGTTAGAGGCATCGCAATACACGACAAAGTCGTCGTTTCCATCGGGAAGGGTTAGGATAGGAGCATTACAAAGCATGTCCTTGAGTATTTGGAAAGATTCCTCTTGTTCGGGACCCCAAACAAAAGGTTTATCTTTCTGAGTCAACGAAGTCAAAGGAACAACGATCTTTGAAAAGTTCGAGATGAAACGGCGATAATATCCAGCTAAGCCAAGGAACGAACAAATTCAGAAGGCGGCTTAGGTGCAATCCAATTCTTAACAGCTTCTATCTATGCGGGGTCAACATGAATACCGAATTCGTTGATGGTGTGACCCAAGAATTGAACCTCCCTTAGCCAAAATTCACACTTGGAGAATTTGGCATAAAGACGTTCGGTTTGCAAAAGCTGAAGAATGAGACGCAAATGTCGTCCATGCTCTTCTTTCGTTTTGGAATAGATGAGAATATCGTCGATGAATACAATGACAAAACGATCCAGAAACGGCTTACACACGCGGTTCATAAGGTCCATGAATAAGGCGGGCGCGTTAGTCAAACCAAAAGGCATGACCACGAACTCATAGCGTCCATATCGTGTGCGGAAAGCGGTTTTAGGTACATCTTATTCGAGAACCCGAAGTTGATGATAACCAGAACGGAGATCAATATTTGAAAAGCAAGTTGCGCCTTGTAATTGATCGAAGAGATCGTCAATGCGAGGAAGAGGATAGCGGTTCTTGACCGTGAGCTTGTTGAGCTCACGATAGTCAATACACATGCGAAATGATCCATCTTTCTTCTTGATGAAGAGTACGGGAGCGCCCCAAGGAGAAGTGCTAGGGCGTATAAAGCCTTTATCAAGAAGTTCTTGTAGTTGGCTCGATAACTCTTGCATCTCCGAGGTGCTAAACGATAGGGAGCCTTCGCAACAGGAGTTGCGCCAGGAATGAGGTCAATACGAAAATCGACGGCTCAAGGAGGCGGAGGACCAGGAAGATCCTCAGGAAAAACAGAAGGAAACTCACAAACGATAGGAACGTCACTTAGGCTTGGACCTTTGTCTTTCTTTTCCACAACGTGGGACAAAAAGGCAAAGTATTCCTTGCGTAAGTATTTGCGAGCTCGGATACACGACATTAGCTTAAGGCCTTTAGAAGGCTTCTCGCCATAGACGTGTAGGAATCACCTTGAGGTAGGGGAAGACGAATGAACTTCTCGGAACAAACAACTTTGGCACGTACTCGCTTAAGCCAATCCATGCCTACTATGATGTCAAAACTACCCATTTGCATAGGTATGAGGTTGATGGAAAACTTATGATCGTTTAAGATTAGAGAGCAACCAGAAAGAACGGAGTCAACGGAGATGGTCTTGCCATTAGTGACTTCGACAGCAAAAGGATTAAGCATTTTAGTTCATTCTCACTTAAGCAAGGGTTCGAATTCAACAGACACAAAACTTCTATCTGCGCCAGTATCAAACAAACAAGTAGCATAGATATGGTTCACAAGGAACGTACCAGTGATGACGTCATTTGAGCTTTGGGCTTGAGCTGAGGTGAGAACGAAAACTCGTCCTTTTGCAGGCTCATTCTGCTGCTGTTGTTGGTTGTTGGTGCGTTTCGGGCAAACGTTGGCGAAATGGTTAGGATCGCCACAATTGTAACAAGTTCGAGCAGGATTCGCTTGAGCTTGACGGTTTGGGTTTGGGTTAGGGTTTGGATTGGGTAACAGGGCTGGGGTATGCTGGCTATGGGGTAGGCGACAAAAGTGGGAGAGGTGTCCCAACCTATTACAATTGGCACATTTTCGACATGGGGTACCGACAGGATGGTAGTAGTTGCAAGTAGTACACTGAGGATGAGGGCCGGTGTAACCACGTGCGGGTTGGTTGCTGTTTTGGGTAGTGGCGATGGCATTTAGGGGTGCAGGGTTAGGCGAAGTGACGACCGCGTTGTTCTGAGAAGAAGCCTTCCGCTTCTTGTTCTTGTTGTGGGGCTTTTTGGCTGGAGGGGTAGGTGATTCGGTGGTGTTGGCAACGACTTGGGGCGCATGCTTCGTAGGGACCTTGTCGTAGGCCCCCTGAAGGATGCAGTTGTGGTTGGGTTGGATGGTTATGGCATAGGCTTCCTCGATGGTTTTCGGGTTGGCTGCGGCTACATGGTTCATGATCACCGGTGAGAGGCAAGGGATGAGCTTGGCGATTGACTTGGGAACACTATCAACTTGCCCAGGGCAAATGATACTTAACTGTTTGAAGCGCGCGATCAATCCTTCAGCGTCGCTCCCCTGTTGTGTGAGATTCTAGAACTCGTTTTCAAGTTTCTGGGTCTCGTGGGGAGGACAGAATTGCTCTTTCATGAGCTCCTTAAGCTCTTCCCAAGGCATCGCGTGGGCCGCTTCGTTGCCACGCGTGTTTTGTTTGGTGGTCCACCACTCGAGGGCTCTCTTGCGAAAGACCCCAGTGGCATTAAGGGTTCGGAGTTCCTCAGGGCAGCCGCCCTGAAGGAAGATAAGCTCCATTGAATCAAACCAATTGATCATGGCGGTAACACCGTCCATGCCAATGAATTCCACTGGTTTACAAGCCATGAAATGCTTGAATTGGTAAGATGGTTTGGGGGTATTGGCTTTGGAATCAGCGGATGATTTAGGTGTGGCTTCGGCGTGTATGGTGTGGATTTGGCTATCAATGTCGGGTATGATCTTAGCCATTTTCCCGGCCATTTGCTCCGAAACGAGCCCAATCAGTTCTTGCTTCGATATCGAGTCCTCGTTGTTGGATTCCTTCTTGGAATCCTTCTTCTTGGACTTCTTGGGGCGGTTCAACGAGGTATGGTAAGGAGGCATCTAGCGGATTGTAAACAAGGAAAAAGCATGAGACTTGATCATAATAAAAAGAAAATAGGTTTTTGCGTGTATAAGTATAAATAAGGTTCACATATGGTTCACGTAAGATGCATGGGTTCATCAAGTATGTTCCACATAGTTCGCATGAATTCATCAAGTATGACATGTATAATCACGTATGAATACGAATAAAGAGTATAAATTTAGTTTGTTCACGAGAATTAGTATTGTTTTTTATTGCGATAAATGTGCGAAATGTGACGGTTTTGGAATGAACGAGGTAACAAGTATTAAAACACATAAAAATTGAGTCACAGAAAAGAATAGGCTCATAAAACATGGGAATGATTCGGGTAGAGAATCGTCGACAATTCCAAAGTGAATCGAAGACCCTTTTAAATTAGAGAAAACGTGCTTTGGCCTATAGGTAAAATACTCTCATCGAGAAGCGACTAACACTATTTTACCTTCCAGTTACTACACGTCTCTAATCGATTAGAAAATTCGAGACTTTGGCGAGATTGAAAATCGAGGAATGAGACTTAATCGACAAGGTGCGGGTTTCACCCCTAACTTGACGATTTCGTACCCTAAGTGTGGTTGTTTCTGACTAAACGAGGAGCATATTCCAACTCGTTTGTAAGATCCACTAGAGTATGAAATGGAAGTTTCTATCAAGATGTGGATATCACTCCTAACTTGATGGTATAACTTCGTGAAAAATCGAATACGCGGAATGAGAGATTTCACCAAAAATTGTAAGTCATTGAACCTATTTTGGTGCAAATCGTCTCGTTTGTGTTACGAGTGTATTCAAGCATCCAAATGTGTATTGTGTAAGAGTGTCTTAGGAAAGACATCATGTACATGTATTAAGACCAAAATAAAAGAGAGAAGCAAAGTAGGAAGCATAAAGTTTTAAGCATAAACAAGAATGGTCAAAACGGGTACTTAGAACTATAGACTACGTCGAACATGGAAATTCTACCTAATTCCCTATAGTTATGGCTCTGATACTAATCTGTCACACCCCAACCTATGGCGGAAACATTGGGATGAGACGAAAACGAGATTGCTCATTGCTCACAACATTAATAAGTGACAATAATTAATTAAACCATATTTCATTTCACAAAAATTGTTAAATACATCAATGGAACAAAACAAAGAAACAACATAACGTTTGCAAAGTCATAACAAAATTGATACATCAACATTAAACCTAACGTCTGTGTATCAAGTCCTTACTATATTGTTTTCATAGCATCATCTCCTTCAACCTGTAACATGTTTTAAAATAATGTCAATGCGAAAGCAAAGGCGAGTACACAAGTTTAGGCATAGCATACATAGACGAATAAGTTTAAACAACCCTCATGGCAACCAAATCTATACAAGAGCAATATCAAGGTATGCAATACTAAAAATCAAACCCTTAACGCAATCACGATGTTTTAACATGACCTCACGAATAACACGGTGGAGGTGGATGCGTGAATTCCTGTAGCACTAAGCATGTCAAACGAAGGCTAAAAATAGTTAATGACTAAATCATAGCATAACGAATATCCAAGACAAGCATCAAGTATAAGATTCAAGTTTTCATGTATAAAGGATCGTTTGTGTGTTTCATAAAGTTTAAGTGTTCGTGATTTTTGTATACGGAAACATGTTACACCCAAAAGTGTTATAAACAAAAGTGGGTCGAGTGTACTCACGGTTTGTTAGTCTTTTCTACACTTGACAATCCGTGAAGAGGTTGGTTCGAGGATAACGACGAATTATCCTACAAGAGGAAACGAGGCGTATGAGTATAGAGTTATAAACGGGAGATTAGGAGTATTCGAGCATGATTAAAAATGAGTATGATAAAGTATTATGATACGAAAGTATACACTAAGATGTAACACTTGTTCTTGACAGTATAGTAACTCTTACGAGTTGGATGTGATTTCATAGGTTCGGGACCTATTAGAATCGTGACAATGAATTACAAACTTTAGCATTAAACTTAATAACTTGATAGGTGATTATAAGGTCATTATCAAGGTTTCGGTTTTAGGTTTATAATATAGTTCTATATAATTATATAATCATGTAGGAGGTGGGAGGATGAACCATCCACTTTGGAACCTCTTAGTATCATGCAAGTCAAGTAGGAGGTGGGAGGATTAACCATCCACTTTGGACCTCATATGATTGTTCACGACTTCACGAGTTACCAGAAGGTAACAAGGAGGGTCTTAGAACAAAATAATAAGATGCAAGAAGTAAATGACATGAATGTAAAGGTGACATCAAGATACTAAGTAGCCAAGTTAAGACAACCCGGCGAGCACACGAGGACAATCGTCAACGGCTTTGCAGGGCTGTGACACTTTAGGTCTAGCAAACTAGCTTGGGATCTTGATGAAAATCATCAAGTGATGTGTGGTCTCAAGTTAGGAAAGCCTAAGCTTCCTTGGTGGACACACATGAACAAGTCTTAAGCTTGCATCACTTGTGAGCTAAAAGCTCTTATGAAAACAGAAAGTTGATGAGGATAAATCCTCTAAATTTGAATGTCACACCCTTTTTTTTAAGCACACTTAATCATAGACTTGATTAGTGGCATAAGGACATAGGAATGTATTCCAAAACATGAAGATTAAAAAAATGAGCAGAGTTTTTGGTGCACTTTGGACCTCAAAAATGGTGAGGTTTCACCTTAGTTTGCCCAAACAAACTTGTGAGAACTTTCCTAAAGGTTATACAAGTGTTGTAGAAGAGTAAACAAGAAGAAAATTGAAGTGAAAGTGAGTTAAAACTCACTTTCTATGGCTGAAACTCTAAAAAAACATGGCTGAAACTCAGCTGAGTTTGGGAGAGTTTTTGAAGTGTTTGGAGGCTTGCAAAAGTGGAAAAAGAAGTGGGGAAATGTTTATTATATAGGGAAGGGATTAGGGTTTAAGTGAGTTGGGCTTTGGACAAGATTTGTGGGAGTTTAGACTTGAAACAAGTCCACTAAACTCAGCCCAAAGCTGAATAATAGGGCTGCCAATTTTTTTTAATATTTTTGTTATTTAATGTTATATATTAGGTTAATAGATGTTATATATTACATACATAACATGTATTATCGTGTGACAAGTTATTTCGAGAGTATGAACCTCATAAGTTAGAGTTTTATTAGTGAAAGGAGCGGGTTTTAAAGTTTTAAAGTTCCTAAAATGGTAACAAGTGTAGATTTCATAATTATAGTTTTTTTTTGCGATCGAATAATCAAGTGTCTCGTGTGAATGAAGCGTGTACGAATTACAAATACACGATAAGGATTTTACGATTTAATTCGTGTTAGAAATTATGTAATGAATGTATGCACAAGTATAAAATGAATATCATGGAGTGTGAATATCATGTTTAAGCCTTGAATTGGTATAATCATCACGTTTGCAAGTTTGTCATACGATTACGAGTATCATTGAATATGTTCCATGTGTATGCATAAGTATTGGTATAAAATGGTTTGAAATAAGCAATAAATAAAATACGAGTTTTCATTATGATTCAAGTCTCGGTTTACAACGATTACAACGAAAGACGATTACAAGATACAATGCTTTCCAAAAATAGAAATACAATACGAGCTTGCTATAAATAGAAAGCATGGAAACGCGAGGCGTTACATCGTTGGTAAAGGGGAAGGTGATGATGTCCATGACCCCAAACGGAGCAGTGTGGTCAAGCATTGCACCTTTTGAGGGAAGGACAACTACAACAAGGATGTCTGTTTCAAAAGAATCAGATGCCCCGTATGGTTGCCAGGTACAAAGGCAACCTACGTTGAAGCCGAAAACAAAAACTGAAACCATGAAACAATGTGTATGGCTAACTTTGCTGGTAAAGGGGAAGGTGATGATGATTGGGTGGTTGACTCAGGAGCGACCGAGCACATTACCTATGATCCTATTTTCCTTGAAAACAAAATAGAAAGCAAGATTGAAGCTCCTGTCGTTATTCCAAATGAGACTAAAGTATCTTAAAGGGGGGGGGGGGGATTACTAAAATCCAAGAAGTCCTTTATGTTCATGAATTTACGTGCAATCTTTTGTCTGTTAGAAAATTGATAAAAGAGTTGCAATGCTTATTTCATTCTTTCCCGATTTTTGTGTCATGAAGAGGCTTCGAACAAGGAACTTGATTGGTGCGGGTGGATGCGAGAGGGGACTATATCGGATGGAGATGATCAGAAACAAGAGAAAAGCAATGGTGGTGACTAATGACATGTGGCATTAAAGGTTAGGACACGATTCCGCTGAAAAACTCAACCATATTAGTTTTCTTAAAAATGCTAATTTTGATAAGATTGGTGATTCTTGCTCTAAGGCTAAGCACATGAGACTCCCTTTTCATGATACTACCACTAAAACTGTAGATTGTATAGATTTATTGCATTGTGATATTTGGGGGGCATATCGTACGCCTTCCTTTACCGGGCAAAGTATTTTTTAACAATCGTTGATGATTTAAGTAGAGCCGTGTGTTTGTTCTTACTAGAATTTAAACATGAAGCTAGTAGGTGCTTAAAGAATTTTCAAAGAATGGTTAAAAACACAATTCGGAAAGAATATCAAGAAGATTAGATGTGATAATGGCAGGGAGTTCACATCTAGTGACATGACATGGTGAATTTTTACAAAAATAACGTGATTTTACTTGAAACTGCCTGCCCCCACACCCCTCAACAGAACGACGTTGTAGAAAGAAAGCATGGACACCTGCTTGAAACGACCCGAGCCCTAAGGTTTGAGGCTAATTTTTCAAAGAGGTTTTGGGGAGAGTGTGTCTTAAAAGCAACATACGTTATGAGGGGGAGGCTCGGTGTTTTTTTGGGATACCCGGGAGGCAAAAAGGGGTATAAAATCTATGATCTTGAAAGCAATAAAATTGTTGTCTCAAGAGATAGCAGGTTTCACGAAAATCACTTTCCTTTTGACAAGTCACTTCTATTTTTCAACACCAAGATATTTTTGAGCAAGAAAATCGATCCACTGAAGTTGATGTTGAAATTCATAACCAAGTGGAGGATGATGTCACAAAGGAAATTAATGAAGAAATGGAGACAGAATCTCAAAATTTTGATCAATACTTTATTAGTAGTTCACCACCTCAACATGAGGTTGACCACGTGCATGAGTTGGATGAATCTCAAAATTCAAATGGAAGTCCACTCATTCATGATCCAAGAACAGAAACACATGACCCAAATGAGCACAATGGGGTTTGAGCAATAAATCTTGAAGAGGGATGGGAAAAACGAACTCGATCTCAACCGACTTGGTTTAAGGACTTCGAAGTCAAGCTTCCCCCATTCGTTGATCCGACACATCCTGCATCGAATCAAACTCTTCTACCGCGCATCCTTTGTCTAATTTTGTTTCGTATGAGCATTTTTTCTGACTCACACAAAGCTTTTCTAACGGCCATTCATTCCAATAATGTGCCAAAAAATTTTGCACAAGCCAAACAGGATGACTGATGGAAAGAGGCCATGAAAAGAGAAATACGAGCTCTTGAAGAAAGCGGCACCTGGACACTCACGGATTTACTGGAAGGCAAACGAGCCATAGAATCGAAAGGGGTCTACAAAGTGAAATATAAACCAAACGGGGAGGTGGAACGTTATAAAGATCGTCTTGTTGCAAAGGGATTCACGCAACAAGGAGTTGACTATCACGCAACAAGGAGTTGACTATCACGATACGTTTGCCCTAGTAGCCAAACTCGTCACGGTTAGAACTCCTTTTGGTCGTAGCAGTCAAGAAAAACTGGATCATCAACCAACTCGACGTGAACAACGCGTTTCTACATGGAGATTTTGACGAGGAAGTTTACATGAATATTCCACGGGGATTTTCTAAAGAGAATGAAACTCGCGTTTGCAAATTAAGGAAACCTCTCTACGGGTTAAAACAAGCCTAACGAAACTGGTATAAAAAATTTACTACATCCCTCATTATGGGTTTCAAACAATGCAAGTCTGACTACTCTCTTTTTACTCATAAACAAAGAATAGCTTCATTGCAACCTTGATATATGTAGACGATGTCATTATCGTTGGAAATAATAATGATTAAATACAATCCATGAAAAACAAGCTCGATAAACAATTTAGTATCAAAGATCTAGGGGATCTTAAAAACTTTCTTGGCATCAAGGTGGTCCGTACTTCCGAAGGCCTCGTCTTGAGCCAAAGGAAGTACACACTAGATATTCTCGAAGATTGCGCGCTACAAGGTTGCCAACCCAACTCGTTTCTTATTGAACCAAACTTGAAACTTGATAAGGGAGAGACTATACAAAAGATTGACAGCAATTTGTACCGTCGGATGGTGGGACAGTTACTTTATTTGCAAGCTACCAGACTCGACATCACATATGCAGTTAATTTCTTGAGCCAGTTTGTCAGTCACCCGACACAAAATCATTTGAATGCTGCTCATCGTATGCTTCGTTACCTTAAAGCTACGGTAGGACAATGAATCCTTTTTACCACGATCCGGAGGATATAATCTCACGGCATACTGTGACTCCGACTGGCTCGGATGTCCTTTTACGAGATGGTCAAGAACAGGATACTTACTCGTCCTTGGAGGTGCTCTGGTCTCATGGAAAACTAAGAAGCAATTGGTCGTTTCTCGTTCTTCCGCTGAAGCAGAATATCGTTCCATGGCCTCTACCGTTAGCGAAGTTCCATGGATGCGATGGCCTTTCCAAGAGTTAGCCATTCCATTAGAAGGTCCAACTCCTCTATTTTGTGATAACCAAGCCGCTAGACACATCGCCAATAATCCGGTCTTTCATGAAAGGACTAAAGATGTGTAGATGGATTGCTATTTTGTCCGTAAAAGAGTTGAAGCTCAAGACATTCGTCCACTCCATATCGATTCCAAGTTGCAAATTGCTGACCTCTTCACAAATAGCTTAGGTGCTCCTCAACTTAGTTTCCTACTTGGCAAGTTGGGTGTTATCAACCTACACACTCCAACTTGAGGGGCGAGTATTGGGGACTAAAATTTTCTCCTTATTCTTCTCCATAATTCCCTCTATAGATGGCTCCATTTTTACGTCCATATACTTTGTTACTTCACATAGTCTCTTGCTTTTTATCTATTTTATTTTCCCTCTGTAATGTTTTGATAGAAGAATATGAATGAAGAGACAAAACTCTTTGAACGATAAACTTGAAAAGATCAGTGTCATGTGGGAACACTGCGAACCCTCTTATCGACGACACAAAATTGAACCCTTTGCAGGGGTGTATTGTCGCAAAAGTGAAGAGTGTCACGAACAATTAACAGATGGTCATCAGACACGTCTTTAGAAAAATAACATCTAATATTAAAACATTTGAGTAGTACATTAAATAAAGAGTTAAATGCTAGTCTCTCTGGTTTGGGTCATTTTGACAGTTTTGTCCAAAGGTTTCATTTTGTCCCTGTGGGTTCAAAAAAGTTTCACCGTTGCCATTTTAGTCCACTAGGTTAACTTCATCAATATTTTCTGTTAACGAGAAGGGTAATTCGGTCATTTTATATGTAATTATGTTAACTAGAAGGCCAATTCGGTCGTATAAAATAACTGAATTACCCTTCTCGTTAACAGAAATAATGGATAAAGTTAACCCAGTGGACTAAAATGGCAACAGTGAAACATTTTTGGACCCATAAGGGAAAAATGAAACATTTGGACTAAGCTGACAAAATGACCCAAACCACAGGGACCAAATAGACATTTAACTCTTAAATAAAAAATTAAAACTTCTACACTACAACAATTTATCTTTCCCAAAAATATTATAGAATGGATTAATCAACATCATCATCATCCGACAATGCCAAGACAATTTTTAATCACATCAGTCATAGATGTTGCAACCCAACATAAGACTGACGCAAATTCACTTTCAAGAACAAGAAAAATCGCTTTAAAAGAGATCATGAACTGCACGCATTTGTGTGATTCAAGACTACTAATTTCTAACTATCAATATTGATAATTTGTTTTTTATTTTTATTTATCACGTCTCCCGTCATTCTCCTGTAATACACCTTTGCGGCTATGTTTTTTTGACGTTTTAGGTTGGTTTTTTCGGAGTATAAATCCGAATTCTGTCAGTACATTTCGGGTTGCGACCAACAACGCTAATTTAGTTTTTTTTATTGCTCTGATTATGCTGTATTGCGGCTTTGATGTTGTTGCATACTGTTTTTCGGAACTGATTTTTGCATTAGTTTGTTTTGTGTGTCGTTTTACCTTTTTAGGGGTGTGATGGTCTTGCATGAACCTGTTTCTACAAGCTATCTTTTATAATATATTGTTTCGGGTTTACCTGTGAAATTGAAACGTATATCTTCATCCGAGGCTTATTTTGAACTTATGTCAATGAAGATGCAAATTTTGGGTTCATCCGAGGCTTTTATTTTGATGTTTGGGATGTGATGTTTATTTGTGGGTTGATGTCAATGAACTCTGTTTATTTACTGGTTTCATCCGAGATATTATATTGTTTGGTCATGTCGATGAGGATGTTAATTTTATTGCTCATCCGAGACATTTAGTGTTTGTTTTATTTTCCTATGAGGATTGAAGCCTGCTTGGTTTTAATGCATTGTACTTTTTACTCGATGGCGGTGGATTGAGTTTTCATCCGAGAGTATTGCTATGATTGTGCTTTGGTTTGGGCTTGGCACTTTTGATGCAGCCAACCGAGGCTGCTGAGCTTCCCTTGGATTTCTTCTAAGCATGTGAGTACATGCATTTGTGTTAGTTAACTTGGATGGTTTTTTTTTATTTGCTATGAATTAGTGTAAACTTTTTTATTTGCAGCCATAGAGTTTAATTAATGTATTCATTTTCTTTTACTTTAACTAAATTATTTTTCTACCCTTAAATAGTTTTGTAACGCACACGTTAATACTGTTTTAAACATATTTTTTTAACTTTTTTTTGTTGCAATAACGAGTGTGGTGAAGGTTTTTCTTTTAGTTTAGTTTTTTTTTAATGAACGCGCCATACTCTTTTGGACATATTTTTTAGCTTTTCTTTTTCTTTGTTATAATGAGCGCACCAAAACCGGCCGAGTTTCTATCGCTTTCTTTTCATTTACCTTTTTTTACCTTTGTTATTTACTATATTCTTTTATCTTTTCTTCTTATATTGATGTTGAGAGCCTAGTTATGACATAAATAACAAAACACATTTAGATATCATTTTATAATTTTACAAATTTACTTATCAGTTGTCATGGTGTGCTATACATTCTGAATTTCAACGTGTCCCTGCGTAACACGCGAGTACTACGACCCTAGTTATATTAATATATGAGCTTTCCAAAGTCCACTTTATCTTCTTCCTTCTTAATTTTCCTCCATAGAAGTAATGCAGCCCCTCGTTATACATGGGTATTTTATATATATATATATATATATATATATATATATATATATATATATATATATATAGGGGGGGTTATCTTGAGAACGCTAAATATTGCGAGAACCGTGAGAACAAATGAAAAAACCAATCAATATCATTTTTTAATACAAACCTCATTGTAATTAAAATACAACATCAAAATAAGAATTTACAACATCAAATAATTCATTTCTCCCCTCAAAATCACTCTTATTAGATTTTTTATACATGTGTAAATATAACAAATTTACACATGTGTAAATGACAAACTTACACATGTGTAAAAAAAATTATTTACAAATTCACATAAATTTAAACGTGTAAATTAAATTTCTAACATTGTATTCGAATAATAATGATAAGTGTAAAAAGAAATTTTTAAATTTGAACTGTTTTTGACCAAGTTTTCGTGGTTATTTCATTCGTTCTCACGGTTCTCGTGATATTTAGCGTTCTCATTTAAACCCTCCTATATATATATATAATATTATTTTTTTTATATAAAATGTGCCTCGAAAAACATGTGTCTGCCAGGTGGTCCTCCCGCCCACCCCTGGGCCACCCATGCTATAAATCTTTGTGTTATGTGCGCTCATATGTTATTTAATTAACTTTATTCATAGTGTTTCAACTTACAAGTTATTCATTAGCTTGTAGTAGAGATGGGCATAATAACCGGTTCCAAACCCGACCCGGTGGAACCGACCTGGAACCGGTTTCGGTTCCTACCCGGCTAATAGTAGAACCGGTTCCGGGTTTAAAAAACCCGTAGGTTCCAACCCGGTTCCACATTTTATAAATAAAATCGGTGCGTACCCGGTACCTACCCGGACCCGGTGCGTACCCGGACCCGGTGCGTACCCGGAACCCGGTTCCTACCCGGAACCGGTTCCGGGTATTACAAAAAAACCCGATATGCCCATCTCTACCGTTAACTTACACCTACAAGATATAAACCATCACAACTCGTCGTTGCATGCTATTTTAATTGTAGAAGTTTGAAAGTGTAAGTTATTGATATCGGGATGCAAGGAGGCAAGAATGCAAGGAATATACAATCGGTTTCTAATAGTTTTGCAGCTTTTTTCATTGAATTGACCGAATGAATATGTTTCTAATAGTCTTTGCAGTCTTTTCCATTTAATTGTAACATTAGGAACCGGTTCTTCTAAGGAACTGGAACCGGTTCCAACCCGACCCGAACCGGGTACACTCGGTTCTAGTTTTAATGGTTAAAACCCGGGTAGGAACCGGACCTGGTTACAACAAGAACCGGTTCCATTGACACACATTCAGGAACCGGGTCCGGTTAGGAACCGGGTCCGGTTAGGAACCGGGTCCGGTTAGGAACCGGGTCCGGTATAAAAAGGAACCGATTATGCCCATTTCTAGCTTGTAGTTCAAAAAACTATTTAGGGCAAATAATGTTTTGTATTACAAAGTACTTAGCACATTTCCATTGGTTGATCATCAAATGGAGGTGCGTGAAAACATAAGCATTAGTGTATAGGCTAACAAACTAACAGCCAACCGCTTTTGAAGGGTTAGTGTGGAAAAGATATAGCTAGCTAACCGCACCCTTCTATATGTTGAAAGTACCCCTTGTGGGTAAAGTAGAGAAATAATGCGAGTGATTTAGTAATAGGTTGAGGGCGCCTGTTAAAAAACAATATGAGGGGTACGTTTAACACAACTCAATAGATATGTTTCTTTATGTTCCAAGTACGAAAATCAATTGCCCAGTTTACATTATCAGAAAGATGGTAAAATAAACAGATGTAGCTAAAAACAACAAATCAGATCAATCAGAAGTCAGGCAAAAGTGGTTTTTACTATAATTAGTCAATTAGATTACTACAAAAACAACATAAGTTTTGTATACATAATTAACGCATTTATATTGTAGTTTGTAAGATAAAAATTGCACAACAATTGACCCTGTTGCCACCCGAAATATCTCCAAAACTCTTGAACCACAAAACCTGAATGATTTAAGAACCCAAAACTTGCATCAAAATAAATTGTAGTTTTGGTTCAGACTTCAAGCCTCATAAAGCATACCAACTTCTATACGCTGAGGAAGAGGCACTCCTAAAGTGGGAATCCCAGACCTACAATTACTATGCATATATTCATAAAAGGTGAGCATGAAACTGTCGAACCATGTACAATTCTTGTTTATATGAAACCTCGTCTTGCCACGAACATGAACAACAGCAGCATGTTGTGCCTCGCTAAGATCGATCATTTCTTGGTCATCCTCCCCATGCATTATATGATTCTGCAAGCTACAAATAATTTGAGAAACAAAGTCTCCTTGAAAATCAAGCGAGTCTGCATACCCATACTGAATCAAGCAGCCATACACGCCTTTGAGTCCCAATCTTTTTACTACAAACCGCTCGGTGGGAGAAACTTTAGGAACCAACAAATACCTTAGTGTTGTAAACACGGTCACCTTGTGAATGGATCTCATGTTGTTGATATAGTGACCTAAGACAGGAGTGAACCCATCTTGAATGTTGGTGTAAAAGAAGCACAGTCCTGGAACCCTTTGGACACTTGGATCAGAAAGTAGAATTTTAAGACGGTCCATGTCTATCTTGTGTGTTAACTCATATTCTAGTTTTCTTTTTCTCCCGTAGAACCAACCGAACATAATGAAAGCAAGGATTACCGAGATGGCAAATGGAATCCAACCACCTTGTTTGATTTTGGTGAAAACGGAGCTCACGTAAAACCCTTCCATTGTTAAGAAGATGAAAGAGAAGAGAGCAACCAGAATCAAAGGAACTCTCCAAATTACAATCATAACCAATGTTAGTAATAGGGTGGTGATGAGCATAACCAGGATGACAACAACACCTACAAATCAAGTTACATCACCATCAAACCAATTATGTTGTAACAACCGTAGTTGTCAATAGCGAATAGCGGACAATAGCGACAAGCTACCTATACGTTACGTAGTGATAGTGATCAAATAATGGGCGCTATTTCATGTGTTTAGTGATACACTAGAAGAAAATTTTTAGAAAATTTTTCGTATGTATATTTTACCAAAATAAATATAAAGAAGCTAAAAATTTTACAAAAAATCTCGCTATTTACCGCTATTTGTCGTTACCAGCTATATAGTGACACATGAGCGCTATGCTACGCTATTCGCTATAGGGGGCGCTATGCTCGCTATTAATAACTATGGTAACAACAGTACTAAACGTAAAGCATATGGGCCGACGGGCGGGCAACATGTTATTTTTTGTACTATTTCCATAAGAATCTAATTATCAGATATTATTATTTACTATTTGGATAATGAAAATCTAATTAACATGTGAAACTTGAGATGCAGGGATAAAGGGGGCGTACCAAAGGCGTTGCCAATTTCTTTTCCATCGCCAAAAAAAACTATGACGGCAACGCAAAGAAGCATGAGGGTGTAGTTTGTTTCTGGGGAGTAAACCTGTCCTTCATTGCTGGAGGATGTATGCACGATTTTGATTCGGGGAAAATAATCCAATACAACCGATTGTTTGATGATAGAAAAGGTGGCCGATATCAAAGACTGACTAGCAACGATGGCTGCCAACGATGCAATAACAAACATTGGCCAATATATCTTTCTGGGTATGAACTTGTAAAACCCATCATCATGATCATTCGGGTTCTGAATCAAGTAAGCTGTCTGCCCCGCATATGTAACCACCAGTGATGGGTATATACAGGATAAAAAGGCAATCTGTCAAGAATCCATATCGTTAGCAGCACTTTTTTTTGTAACAAAACTAATGATAACTAGGGGAAGCTTTTTTTACCCATTTACTTTCGATTATTTGGATTATGTTAAATCTCCAACAAAGAAAGTGAAAAGGTTGCTAAAAGAAGGTTAAAGTTGCCCAGAGAGTACATCTAATGAATAAAAGTTCCTAAAATATTTTATTACACAATAGATATTTATTGAAATAACATAATTTTTAACCATTTTTTTCCCGAGCCGCCAATATTCCATGTCTAAATTTTTAACAATTTTTTTTTCCAAAGAGAAACAGAATACCTGAATAGACGGTCTGTTGAAATGACCAAGATCAGCAAACAATGATTCAGAACCTAGATATAAGAAGAAAAAAGAACAACTTGTATTTAATTTCTACGATAGCGTCACGTTACAATTAACCGAAAGAGAATTAGCATCCATATTTATTAAAAAAAAAAGAAGTTGGCAACACTACATCATGTATAAGAGAAAGTTGTAGAGAATTATATTTTTATAAATTTTAGTGAGACCTGTTATACAAATCACCATGCCATTGAGCAGCAGCCAACCATGACGGCCATTTCTGGAGAAGAAGTGGAAGATGTAGTGTGGTAAAATTGCCTTGAAAATGGAAGGGTAATGATGTATAATGTTGTAAATACCAACAAGGGGGAGTAGTCAACGTCCATAAACCCATGATTGGGGAGAAAATAAAGCTCACACATGCCGTACCAAATTTTTGAAGCATAAACCGAACCACAAGAACAAGCGCAGACAACCCTTCCACCAGAGCTGAAACCGAAACAAAATATTCTCAATACAGAAGAAGAACAAAGTATGGTAATCTCAAAGGCCTTTTAACTTGCATTTGCTGAATTCTGGAAAAGGACCCCTAATTCCATCCATTGCTGACAACACTGCTTATAATTTTATAAAGATAAACAAACATATATATAAGCGCGCACACACACATACCTTTTTTCTTTAACATTCATCGTACATTCTAACATAAGGTAAGAAAAATATATATACACGAAACCAAACCTGAGATGGCAGGGGTGAGTATTCCGTCCCCAATCAACATACACATGCCAAGTATGGCTATAAAAAATAATACCCTCCTAGCAATCAAACTCCTCTCGATAAACATCCCAAGCCTACTCGGCTTTCTGAAGCTTTGATCCAAAGTATTACTATGTGACCGGTTTGATGGTGCAATCTCACTTTTTGAAGTAATACCTCCGATCTTCATGTGCCTGCAAAGTAATGAGTATAGAGCAAATGTACCACCTGCAAGCGCATCATAATGTATTTTATTTATCCATATATACACACTGATTAAAAAATACATAGACAAATGCATCGAATACCTTCACCCTGATCATCAGCTTTTAAAGCTATACATGCATACTTGACAACTCCAATCAAAGTAAGAGTCCAGAACATGATACTATAGATTCCCATGTAATCGTCTTCTGTTGGAGACGTTAATGCCATTGAAGGATAGACATAAAGGGGGAAGTCACGAGCCCTCCAAACACGACTCCTAATGACTTGTAGGCTAGCAATAGAGTGCCCTATCGATTACTACCCTAATTGCAACACACATATACTCGGTATACATCTAAGTTACCATCCAAAACACAAGTTTCAAATGTTATTTTAAAATATCTTAGTTTCCAACCCGCTTCAAATCACACTCATAGAATAGTGTGCTAGTAGGGAAGCCTGCACAATGCTGCCTCATTTAGCATCAGCTGTTGTTACATATTGTTACATACCAAACGAGAGAAAACAACCCAAAATACTAGTCTGGTGGGTGAGAGAGCCCATTTGGTATATAAACCTCACATTAGTTGCACGCAGTGTTGTAAGGATCGCTAGGCGCTAGTCAGGCGGTGGGGTACCGACTAGCAATTAATCGGGATTAATAGGGATTAATCAGATTCAGATTTTTATATGTAATTTTTAGTTATACACACACACACATTTTGATATGTAGTTTTTTAAAGTATACATGTTTTAACCTCTTATTGACCCATTTTTAAGTAATTGTAAGGGATTTATAAGGCTTGGTCGAAAATTGGCCAGAATAGGACCGCCATTGACAGCCTAGCGATTAATCGGTGAACCTCTGATTAGTGATTAATCGGCAACTAATCCGAGACTAGTCGGGATTTCTACAACCATGGTTGCACGTACAACCGATGTAGGACAAGTCCCATACCTTGCAATGGTTTCAGTCCTACAACTGTGAATGTGATCGGTTACACCATCATATTCTCGGTCCGCTTAATTTCAACTAGTAGTAATATCAATTCTTCAAATCTTAATACATCTATTCTATTTACTAATCGAACAAGGAAGTCATGTATGACCAAGTCAAAGACCGAAGGTAACTAACACGACTGGTTAAGCCTATATTCTTATTATCACCAATGAATAACCAATGAATTTCGTTACGAAATCTCACTAGGAATTACAAGACATGCAGAACAACAAAATAAAGCCGAAAATTGATGTTGTAGTATTTATTGAATTTGAAAAGGAACAGGCAAGAAAAACCTGTTGGTTGCAGGCGGAGGAAGAGGTACAGTTATTGATCACATCCAGAGCCTCTTCGTTGGGACCGTCCATTGATTAGTCGGCCGAATACCCGCAGCTTGGTTCTTAAATTTAAACGTACACAACTTCCAACTTCTTATCACCTTCTTCAGTCTTCACATGTAAATATTTATATATCAGCGGGCCGAACCCGTATATGCTGGCCCATAACATGCACGTTTATATAAAAAATTCCATAAACCTAGAAACCCTGGCCAATTTATAAATCTATATCTTCTATATTATATAATAAAAAAATCAATAAATAGAAACTTGTCATTATTCTAAACCATCTTTAATTATAGACAACTAGTTTAAGAATCCGTACTTGTCATTATTCTAAACCATCTTTGATTATAGACAACTAGTTTAAGATCCCGTATGTTACACGGGCTGCATAAAGAAAATAGTTCTTATAAATATATTGATTTAACAAATTATACGTCGATGTAGATGCTACTATACTCACAATTGGTTCCTGTGCTATGATTATTAACATATTTTAACACCTCTTACTCTTTAACACAAAGTGGCTTCTCATCAACAAATAATACGAAAAAAATAACCAGTCCTTTTATATAATATATTTTACTTTATATAATGATACGAAATGATGCATCATATGTGGAAAAAAGTTAAATTATAATATACAAGTTTTTTTGTCTTTACTTCCGTTGTATGTGGGACTTGGAGCCTTGAACCTAAAACCTTCAAATCTAAATATATCTATAGGCTTTTGCTTTTGCTTTTGCCAATGGGTCACCAACCTCATTGGTAATTACAGTATATAAATAACAAACATATAAGCAATCTATAAATATCTAAATATTTATTTGTACATTACATTTGTCGTTTATTTGTAACATTTTTCATCGTTGCCTAATATTACTAACTTAACTTTATGTCTTCTTTTTATTCTTAATAGTGTCAAATATAACTGCTTATGAGCAAAAATCAATTCTTTTAAGTAAAAACCAAGCTTTAATAGTGATTGTGTGTTTGACTTTTATTAAAATTCATTTGCTAAAAATCAAATTTTTGTTTGTTTAATAGCTATGAAAACATTTTAAATATGGAATTTAATCTCAGTTATCATTCAAGATTTCATTAGTAATTATTATATTGATTTATTTCAAAAAAGGTAATTTAAAATATTACATTCTTGAACAAAATTAAAAACTTTAATTATTTATAATTTGAATGCGTAAATATATATTATAATTTTTAAAAGACTATTGTAATTTATATCAGTTACAATTATAGATTCTGTTTTAAAAAGTCATTGAATGTATTAATTGTTTTATGGATGACGACTTATAAAAGGAAACTAAAATATATTATCATTATAACTAAATTACATTTACAATTTAATTACAGAAATAATTGTATATAAAGGAGAATAACATCTTGTAATCAAAGTAAAAAATCTCATAAATATAAAAAAATGATTAATCTTAAAAAGGAATGTAACTAAAAACAATGATACATCTAAACAATCAAAAGCAATTTTAATTATTTAATTTAATATTTAAAAATACATATTCAATTTTGAATAAACTATTGACAACTTTATGCTGAATTGAAAGAATACTATTATATGTCAACAAATCACTTGATATAATTAAAGAATATATTTGAACCTTTAAAATAATATCAAAGTTTTCATTTAAAATGTTAAAGTGATTAAATATTGAAAAATTTAACAGATCAAAATACCTAGTTAAAAATCGGTGTAAAATAACTAATCATATGCAAGCTTCTGCAATAAATTTTCGACGAAAAAAATTATGTTACAAAACTAATCTTTAAAGAAGAAAATATTGTTCTAAAAGCTAACAAAGGAAAGTGTATATCTTTTGCAAGTAATTTTCTACATATGGATGATGTAGAAAGGAAATGGTTTCAAATTTTGGAAACAATATTGTAAGAAAAAGTTGTGTGAGAGGAAATTAATATTTCATATTTATACCAAAAATAGCGATGAAGAAGAAATTATGTCTTAAGTATTTTATTTTGCCGCTCAAACAAAAAAAATGATGGAGTGTATAATTGCCACGTGACACTTAATAGCCTAAAAGAAGGACATCCAAAGTTTGTTTTGATTTATTATAATTTATAGATATAGATTATAGATAATTATTTTTTTTAAATTATTATTATTTAATTTAATAAAAGAAACCAATAAATAGACACTTGTCATTATATAGATAATTATTATTTTATTTAAATTATTAAATTTAATATATGTTTCAAATATTTAAGAATTTATGGATAAAGTTACATAAAATATGTTATTATTTATTAATATTAATTAATAGGTTAGAAATTATATCTTAATTCCTTAATTGTAGATAATTATTATTTAATTTAAATTAATAAATTTAAAATATGTTTCAAACATTTAAGAAAATTATAGATAAATTTCCATAAAATATTTTATTATTTATTTATATTAATTACTAGGTTAGAAATTATTGTTTAAATTTCTAGAATCTATCGGTTAACATTTAAAGAACTATGGTTTCAATGAAGATTCAAGCTTAATACAAAAGTTAACAACTATCATGTTTCAATAAATTTTCAAGTTACATAATTTAATTTTAAAGTTATATAATTTAATAATTACCAATAATTTATACTCATTTAATTAATTTAAATATTATTTTGTAGCTATAAGTTTATCTAATTGGTTAATTGCTATGACTAATACCGACATTTCAACCATTTTCTAAAACTAATAAATTAAGACCAATGTTATTTAAATAAAAATTAGGTTATCAAATGTATGTTCACATTCCTGTTAAAACTCATACAATTTGTCTTCTAATAGATGGTTCAAATGCTTTTATATTTATAAACTTGGCAAACAACACAAGTTTTGATTATACATGCCATAAAATTTTGTTTAGATATCATAAAAGCGTCTTAAAAATGTTGTTTTATAATTGTTATTAACTATTTGATTTTCTATTTATTTAAGCCGTGTAATACACGGGGTTATAACCAAGTTTTATATAGTTAAAACTCATATAGATGTATAAGTGAGAATCTACTAAGTGTCTTCTTCTTCTTCTTCCTTTTTAACCGCACAATTTTATTTTAATCCGTCTGTGGAACTCGAACCCAAGATCTCCCATTTTAAATTTAGACGTTTAAAGGTTTTGTCTTTACTAGTTGACCACCCCATTGGTAGGATTTTGTTAAGTAGAAGGTTAGGAAGGAATTTTATCCACTAGATTTAAAATAAATGGGTGAATTCAACAAAATCGAAAGTGTGTGAGTTTTTTTAGGGAAATTATTGTCTTTCTAAGTGAATAATTTGTCTCTCATCCAATCCTCCCCCCCTTTTAAAACGTTAATAACTCTTTCATACGACATTATTTTTTTATAAAATTTGCACCATAAAACAAGCGTTCTTTTATCTTTAAAAAAGATAGATAACCCAAATGCGTAAAACACAATAGACTAAAAACCTAAAAAATGTGTTTTTTTCTAAAACGCAATGGATGAAAAACACAAAAAAATAGTGTCATTCTAAAACGCAATGAATGAAAAAAAATGTGTTATTTCTAAAACGCAATGGACTAGAAACACAAAAATGTGTTTTTTTTTTTAAAATGTAATGGACTAAAAAAACAAAAAATATGTTTTTTTCTAAAACGCAATGGACTAAAAACACAAAACAAATTCGTTTTCCCTAAAACGCAATGCACTAAAAACACAATAGAAATGCGTTTTCTCATTATGTTATTAAAAGCAATATACACAAATAAAATGTGTTTTTCCATTGTTTTATACAAAGCAATTAAAAACGTAATGGAGTAAACACATAATATTATGTTTTTTCATTGTTTTATCACACTAATTCGGAATAGATTATTCATATGGTATGCCTAATTCACACAAAAAAAACTATCATTATTAAAGCTTGTGAAGCACATGATACGTAACTGGCATGCTTAAATAGTAACAAATAAATTGAAACGGAACACATCCGAGTTTTAAGGAAAAAACACTAATACTAACTACACACTTTCTAGGCAAGCGTACCTATCAGTATATAATATAGTCTAGGTAAGCACCCAAGTATTAATCAATGGACACTAAGATCTGTTAATCTATCTCTTTGGTAATATTAAACCTAAATAACTCTTAGTAATCAGGAAAACACTAAATAACCTATTTGATTAAGTTTTAGAAAACAATGATAAAAAAAGATAATCAGTTAGGTTCAGAATCATCTTTTACTTTTGCAAAACAATTGATTATGGTTCTTATGAAAAACTCGCCCCAGTTGACACCGGTAATGGGGGTGTAATGTTAAAAAGCTAAAACCCCCTCGTGTTAGCCCCATGTCCCCAAACAACCAGGCTATAAACACACCCAACTATTTTGTTTTAACTAACTAAGACATTTACTCATCCCTTGTGATCTAAGAGTCTCTTATATTGTTTTAGCAACCTAGACTAATGAAACAAGCGAATTCCAGTCTATACTACTCAATTTAAAGCAAACCCTTATCTAGTTTCTAAACCCTTATAATCGGATTCTTCCCGTAGGTGACTCGTATGCATTACCAACATCCAACCATTTTTTTTCCTCTCCTTACTGAGCATCCAACCCTAGACTAACGATCGATATATAACCTAAAAATGAATAAAACTGATCGAACATGCATAACCTTATATAAAAGACCTAAATCATCCACGCAAACTTAATTAAACATCAATACTCAATATATATATTACACTATCACAAGTTCATAAGCAAACCTTACTAAAAACACATTTTCAGAACAAAATCAACAGAGTCAACACAAAGTAACAAGAATCATCCTACCCTAACCGGCTATGGCTAACTATACCTTCCGAAAGTCACCCTCTTTAAGATTCACCATCGGTTCCCTACTGGTGTGAAACGCAGAACCCAAATCCATGACCCAAAAGTATACAATGTTTTCCACACTGAGTATCAATGCCTCATCCTTATAATCATCCTCAACAAAAATATTCAATCTTTCTTAGAATTTGGACATTGACTCTTAACGTGTCCCAGCTCTTTGTAGCTCAAACACGTCACATTTTTTTGAGTTTAAAGTGAACTCCTTCTCTCCCATTGTTTATGCTATTTCCCCTTCCCTAGCCCAGATGCTACAACTCAGAAGAAGACTTCCTCTGAATTTTATTTTGACGCCGAATCCCCTTAAATGTCATAACTCTAGTCCCAACTAAAGCATTGACAACAATCACTGTCCCAGACCAGCTATCAAGCAACGAAGTTAGAAGCAGTGCAACTTGAGTCTCATTATCGAACTTAATTCCCAAAGTGTTTAACATGGAAAGAAATGAAATCAAATTATCAATGTGAGCCGATACTAAGCTCCCTCCCTTCATCATTATTCGTATATAGCTCATTCATTAAGAACACCTTTTTAGCAGATGGCGACTTTTCATACATACTTGACAAAGCCAAAATCATGCATTCATACCACGAGCCATGGTTTCTTTAATGATGTAAAAAGCAATGCTCCTCGTTAGTTACAACCTAATAACCACCCTTGCTTTATTGTCCTTAGATTCCTACTCAGCTACTTCAGCTTTCTCTGTCTTCCCCAATTTATCTCCTAGTACACATCTAAGTCTTTCTTACAAAACAAAGCTTCTACTTGCATTTCTTATACATATATTAATTAACAACCTCAATGAATAGTTAAATAGTGTTTTACTGTTATTATAAAATACGTATCTTCTTTACACTTTTATTATTTCTTTATTATTTCACGTTAACACATAGCGCACAACAGACGCACATAGTACTCTTACTCCCACACGAACACAAAAACTAAACTCTTATCATAATCATCACTGGTTTGATCAAAATTATGTTTGAGACATGACGGAAGGTTATATATGTATTGTTGTTACATGGATTGATGCGTTTTGAAATATTTATGGCAACTTGTATTGTTGGGTTATCCTAAAAACAAAAGATACACCAACCGAAGTCAAAACCATTAAACTTCTCGATCACATTCTTCCCATTTTCAACCATCACAAATAGCAAAAAAGAATCCAAGTGAAAACACTAACCAAGCACAACATTGCCAAGGGCTTGAACTTGATGTTTGTTCTACTAAACACTGTCAAATGACTGACTTGCTCCTGCAATAAGACAATAGATAAATCTAACCCAAAATAGGAATTTCTAGGCTAAGGAAACCGAATGAGAAACACTAAACACAAATATAAGGCGATAGTGGCTTCTGATTTTGGACTGGACCTCGGTCGGCAATCTCTAAGGAATTTCCAGGCTCCAATCAGCTTAATCCAGTTGACAAGCCAATCCCTAATCAACTATTAGATCTTCAAACGGATAAACGAACCTCTGTGAATCATATATCACCGTGTGTGACTACGAACCCCAAGGAACATGGGGAAGATAGTATAGTACTCAAAGAGTGTGTAGCTCTGATACCACTTATTCATAATTAAGTGGTGTAGAGGAACCGACACACGCGATGCACAAACGATTATTCACGTAGAACAAAAAATAAAAGCAAGAACACGAAAATTTACGTGGCTTGGGTTCGATGTGAATTCTATGTTCACATGTTGCAACTAGGGTATTTTTCTATGCTCATTATTAGAGAATTACAATTATGTCATAAAGTATCTATAAGATCTAGACTAGGGTCTATAACCTGCTAAATAAGAAACACAGATACGGGCTTTAACGACTTAAACAAAATTGGCTGAATATGGTTCTAATTAGACGACCTCCATTGAGACCAACCTAGACGAAAAGTCTTCACATTAAACCAACACTTTAATCATATATTACTTGTTGATTGAGTCTTCATATATCACTCTCTAAATTTTGCAAAATTACATATTTTCGAAAATACAAGTTTCAGCTCATAATCTCCAATGCTCTTCAAGCGTGACTTGGGAAAATATGTAACTTTGTAAGTGTGGAGATCTCTTTATACTGAGATTAATGGAACAATATATCAGCAAAATATAAAAGTCATGGACAACATGCCTCATCAACATGCCAAAAGGAAATAAATGGTAATAAACAGAAAGTGTAAACTGCTAGGCAACTAAATATGTAAAACTGATCCAACATGTCACACAAATGAAACATTCATAGCAACATTAAGCTTGGACCAAAAAGTATAGACAAAACTTGAGATGTTCATAGCAGAAAATGAACTTGAGTCACTTTAGATTTAGAGAAGAAGATGTTTGTAAAGAAAAGGATGAAAGAAGACGAATCAATTTTTAGACAAGATGTTTTTTTTTTGAAAATAATGTTAGATGGTAAGGGAAATTATTTATGATGAAAAGAATGTTTAAATAGTGGAGAAAGGGAGACTAGAAGAGCTAAGAAGATTGCAGAACATAAAGGATGTTGAAATATGAGGTAGATGCAAGTGACTAGCTTTAATACCATATAAACTAATTTTGTATTGGGTTTAGTAAGAGAATAACCGCCGCTAAATACTGAAAATGTTTAAAACTGTTCTAACAACCGTGACCACAGTATATGCGTTTATTGTCTAATTTGTTTTCATTTTTAAATCTTTTATATTATTTTTTTTTATTTCTTTTACTGTATCCTTTTACTTGTAACCTGGCATGAGATCTGAGTTGCAGTATTACAAGTAAATATTGATATTTTAGAAAAGGAAAACATCAAATTATACATTTTGACCAAAATAATTAACAAAATAGCAATTGACTTTTTAAATTTACTAATGAACCAAAGTGTGCGACATGTGTAATTGGCGCAACAGATTTCAATCTAGCATATCACCTTGGCGCTGGAGATCACTTCAGCAGATTAATTTTCTTTTACTAGAAAAAATGTCGTAGTGGTGGAGTGGGGGACACGTGTTCTACTGTGATTGACCAAGTTCATTGGGAATGAAAATAACAATCAAATGGCTATCTTTGTAAACTCAAAAAGTCAAGGTTGTTTTGTTAATTATCTTAATTAGCACGGATCATTTTGTGATTTTCCCTTTTAGATTATCTGTAATGGTTAATGTTTTTTTGAGGGACAGTTTTCGCCACATTAGCATCATAACATCCCATGTAATGGTCAACACCCCTTATTGCCATTCCATTCATTATTTTCCATGTCTTTCTCCTCATTGGACATTATTCTAGAAATGTCCCTACCTCTTCATGCCCCTATAACGCCCATGGGAGATGGTGTAAGTGAGTTATCAAATCTTTTCATGCCCTATAATGCCATTACGCATGGCCTTAGAAAATCCGTTGATGGTATCTGCCAATTGTTTGGTCACAATACCAACATGACAAGAACACTTCTCTTTTGGACCTCTTATCAAAATTAAATCCATAGTTTCATGTATCACAAAAATGGAGTCATTTTCGGGATAAAAATAACACTTGTAGCCATCATTTTCCTCTTCAGAAAAATGCAAACAAAATTGCTTACCCAAGTAAGTTAAATACACAAACAACAGAAAACAATACTAGTTTTCTACGTGCGGGGGACTTATACTATAAACGTGGTAAGACATGATTAGACGTCGATAAATGTTTGTCGCGGTTGTGGTTAGGAGTATAACCAAAGACATGGGAAGTGGTTGCGTCATGTACAACGATAATATAGGGTGCTCTCGTTTGAATTTGAGGGCAGGTTGGTTGGTTGAACCATGAAACCCACATGACTAATCAGCCACACACCCCTTGCCTCCCACATAACTCTTGCATCTCTATTTCTAGTTTTCTAGCAACAAAAATGTGGCACCAGGCTAACGTCATCCTAACTTGCAGCAAACCATAGCTTTTCTTTATACAAAATATAAATGCTGAAAGTGAGAGGAAAGTCGGTACCAGGAAATATCATTTTTATGCTACGCACCGCCAGTTTTCTTGCCGGATCACTCTTCACCAGACACACATTGCCTTACTCCAATGATTTTCGTTTCAACAATCATGAACAGAAGTTGAGATTAACAACATCTCGAGATGGTGATCACAAGCTTGTAAGTACTCACATCTTCCTTATTTTCTTCTTAATTCATGGCGGAACCAGGGGATCAAAAGGGTCTGCAAACTTGACTAAAAAGTTCTGATTCTGCCACTATCTAAATCTGAAGTTATTTCTAACACTAAATGGTTTGTTAATTCCTACAAGAAATTGGTAGAAGAGAATTCAAGAGGCATTATGGCAGAAGTCACAAAAACTCATCAAGCCATCCGGTAAGCCTATATTGAAAAATTAAATGACCTAGAATTGTTCTTTTTGTTCTTGAAATAATTTAGTGTTATATAGTTGTTCTTTTCAGAACCAATATAAGAAAGTCACTTGGGTCAGGTTTAACTTTTGTATAGATCATTAGACAAAACAATATCAACATTAGAGATGGAACTAGAAGCAGCTCGTACAACTCTAAATGGAGCCAAATTTCTGCCAGAGAGGGTGCCAGTTAACAAGACATCTCTACCGAAAGCGTTTGTTGTCATTGGTACCGCGTTTAGCAGCAGGAAGCGTAGAGATTCTGTTCGAGAAACATGGATGCCTACTGGTAAATTCCCTTCTATTCACATTTCTGAAATCTACTTCTATTATTAACTAAATGTTCTTGTGTCCATGCAATATATTGTCAATGAGCAGGATCAAAACTAAATAAACTGGCAAAAGAAAAGGGGATCATAATAAAGTTTGTTATCGGACATAGTGCAACACCTGGTGGTGTTCTTGATCGCGCCATTGACATCGAGGAGGAAAAGTATCGCGACTTTTTGAGGTTAGATCATGTCGAGGGCTACCATGAGCTTTCCATGAAGACAAGATTGTTTTTTTCGACAGCGGTATCCAATTGGGATGCAGAGTTTTATGTCAAGGTGGATGATGATGTCCATGTCAATTTGGGCATGCTTGTAACTTCACTTGGGCGTTACAGATCTAAACCAAGAACCTATATCGGATGCATGAAATCTGGCCCCGTGCTCTCTCAAAAGTCGGTTACATCTTTCTTAACATTTACCATCTTTCTTAACATTTACCAAATTTTGATTCTTATATAGATGAACAAGGGGTACTTAATTGTTATTGGAAATACATTGGGCAGAGGGGTGAGATATCATGAGCCAGAGTATTGGAAATTCGGGGAAGAAGGGAACAAGTATTTCAGGCATGCAACAGGACAAATTTACGCCATCTCAAAAGATTTAGCAGCATATATTTCCATCAACTCGTACGTTATAACACATTCCAGAATCTGAATTTTTATTTATTTATAGGTGATCTAACAAAATAATAAGTGTTTCCCAGAGGTTTTTGGTTTGAAGGGAGTTTGCAACCAAAGGTAGCGAACTCTAAGATATCTGACACTCCAAAAGGATTGTGCTCCTTTGACTAGCGAACTCCCCAGATACCAAAAGCAAGTTCTTTAAACCTATTAGAAAGTCTTGTGATTTTGCTACACCACCTAGAAATAAAAATAAAAAAAATTAGCAGATTCCATTTATCGCATTTGCTGAAGATTTATTGATTGTTTTGTGCAGGGATATATTGCATAGGTACGCTAATGAAGATGTTTCTTTAGGGTCTTGGTTGATTGGGTTGGATGTCCAACACATCGACGACCGTGCCATGTGTTGTGGAACTCCTCCAGGTTACTAATGAATTGTTTTAACCTACATACACACGTGCACACGCACATGTGTACAATATGTATGCAGATGAGTGACTGCTGACTGTTGTTCAATGGTTGTGCTATACAGATTGTGAATGGAAGGCACAAGCAGGGAACGTTTGTGTGGCTTCATTTGACTGGTCATGCAGCGGAATATGCAAGTCAGCGGAGAGGATGAAATTTGTTCATAATTCTTGTGGAGAAGGAGATGGAGCTGTTTGGAATGTTGATCTTTAAAGAGAACCCAATCTTGACACAAGAAAAAAAATAAGCAAACATTAGGAATGATGCTAGCATTTGGATCAAAACATAATGTTTTTTTTTTGTATGCATCTCTTTCAAATGCTTTCCACATTTTCATAATCTCTTGTATTGAAATATTTTTATGGGTTGTGATCAATATAAGACAAAAGTTAGGTCGACCCAAAATGTGTTTTATCAAGTAATCTTTATCTTGAACCCGATCTTTTCGGATATGATTCCTTAGATCATAGACTTTGCCCTACTCAATGGACAAACATGTATGAATTTATTGTCAACCATAAAGTAGCTGCCAACAAAGCTCCATCAGTTTCAACAGAATCACTTGCAGTGATGTATTGCAAGAGTAAAACATTGTAAAAAGAAAGCAACAATTGATTTAGTTAGGGACTCTTTAGGTTAGTTCATCGAGAAGAGAATTTAATGAACAATTTTCACAGCATTTCTGCAGGTTTTGATTTCATTATTCTATAATTATGTCACTGAATCAATAATACAAATCATTGGTTTGTTCTTGAATTCTCGTTTTCTTTGATGATGCTTAATTTGAGCTTGCAATTAATTCAAACAAGACACGTCAGAGCCTGTTCTAGTTTAGCTCAATTAAAAGAGAAGGGTGATGGTCTGGTTAATCTATGATGTTTAACATGTTTAATTCAGTGTATTTTTGAGGTTATGGATATGGAACATGTTCACTTTGCAGATGTTTGTGATTTTCAGGCATAAACGCGTTAAAGACACGTTCGGGAAGTAATTGGATTGGAAAGAAGTTGGAGGACTAGAAGTGTCAATACAAAGAGGATTGAGGAAAATCAGGCTAAAATTTATCTTGGCGTATTCTACACCAAGATCAGCATACAGTACACTTGGGCATAGAAGGTCAACGTATGTGACAATGTAGCATAGAAGACTCGGCGTATAGCTTTTAAGACATCGCGTAAGCTACGCTAAAGCCGGCGTATGCTATGTCGCGGCGGGGTTAACTCAGAATTTCAGAGTTTCTAAACCTATTTAAAGAACAATATTAGGGTTTTGATTTTACATTTCCTTTGACGAATCCTGGATGATGGAAGGCGATTTTGGAGGTTTCTAATCATCCCAATTTGCAATCAAGTTCATGTTTTCGCGTGATCTTCTCTAGGTGTAGGGTTTCGTGTGAGTTGGATACTATTTTGTTAACCCTTTAAGTTATTTCAACCCAATTGTTGTTTTGTTTACATAAACGGTTTGTCTGTGTTCAAAACTTTAATCCAATATTCATTATATATCATTAGCAATCATTAACAGTTTGGAATTGGATTTTGTTTTGCAAGGTCAAATTTATGGACTACCAGCCCATGACATTATAGCCTAGTGTGAAGGTCCGTGATCAGGCGGTTCTAGATGGAAGTTAGTGCGTAATGTGTCAATTTCGGTAGAATGTTATTACAGAATGGAGTAGAAGTAGAATGCAGCAGAAGTCTTCATTCATACCGAAAGAGTATACATCTTCAAGTCCAGCTGCCGGAGTTCCTGGAGAGAATCCGGCAGCACCTCCCCGTAGGGATTGCAAAAACTTAAACCTCAAATGAACACACACCTATATATAGGGTAAGAAGTTCGCCCGAAGTGTGTTACGGACAAGTTCGGGCGAACTTGTCCTTCACAGGACAAGTTCGGGCGAACTTGACCATCACATGTCAAGTTCGGGCAAACTTGACCATCACAGGTCAAGTTTGGGCGTACTTGTTCCCAATTCACTATTTGCTCCGTATTTTGGTCGTGTGTTCGATTCTAACCTATACAATATTCAACACACGCTCAATCTAGCCTATTCGACAAGTGACGAACACAAAATGCATCAACAGATTCCCCCTTGTTCGTTACTGTCGAAGCTTGATCTTGTTCTTCAAATCTCTGAGCCGTGTTTGAATATTCTGCAACTTCAATCAAGGTGTCTGCCAATGTCGTCGAAACGCGTCAGCAGATTCCCCCTTAATTGATGATCCGGGTTTGCATTATCAACTTTAAAAAAAACCGCTGAAAACTCCAATTCAGATCTTTGGTTGCATGGTTTCCGACTCCTCTGATTTACTTGACCGACAAATTTTCTCAAAAAACCCTCAACTCGAAGCTAATCAATGCAGCAGCTTCTCTATTTCGACGATAACTGCATCCGAGTTCAGTTTTTGAATAAGCGTTGATCATCGAGAGTTTATTCCGCACACTCCTAAAATATCAAAACTCAACCGGCAATTGATAGAAACTTTGAATCACTGCATCGGAAAACTTCAAATCAACGAATACCCTCGAAAATCTGAAATTTCGATTTCCATAATCGCGGTTAAGCACCCTTCGTAAAGATTTGATCAGCAAATCGGTAATCTGCTCAATCAGCAAATCTTCATCGGAAACAGATAATCTGGTAACGCATCGAATCTGAGAAACATATGTCCGTAATCAAAATCACATTCTTCCTCTTCAGCCACAATAACAGATATATAGCTATCTCCGCTGAACCTGGCGCCTTGAAACTACAAAACATCTCTATTTCCGGCTTACCCAATCAAAACAGTTTATTTGCTTTGCAGAGTTAATGATAAGCAGTCGTGTATGCGCCAACCCCAGATCGGAGATCAGGACCTATATCCTACATCCCTTAAGCATCAACCTGTATCATAATCTGAAAACTCTGAACTTCATGTGATCACAGAATCCCAAATATATAGCCTCTTTTGTCAGCAACCGGTACACTTCTTTGTCTGGAAGATCCGATCCCATAAATCATCTTCTTTAATCATGGTACCGCGTACAACCAAAGGCAACTGAAACTATAGAGCATCCTTACCTCCTGGCGGTTAGTCCAGTCAATAATTCATGTGCAAAGCAGAGTTAAAGATAGGCAGTCGTATGTGCTTCCAAACCATACGCGTGACTCAGATGTCAATCCACAACCATGACCTCAGAATCTGATAAACAACTCCTCCAAGACTCAGTTATGTAACCACCTGCTTTCAAACTAAACATCAATTTGAAATACCCAATGAATCTCAATCCTCTACATTTCCCGATAATCTGCAATTGGAAACCACCCGGATACTATTGCAGCAGTCACGAATTTCAAAAATGTCGGAATCTTCATATATCGTAAATTTTTTATTCCCCCTCATTTTTGCAAATTCTAACCATACTGAAATTTTCACTGAAATTCCCCGTCAAATCCGGAATTTTCAGTATTTAACAAATGTGGATTTAAAGTTTAGGCCCATTTCTAGTCACGACACCCAAATGATCAACATTCTGCATCGGTATCAATGACTCTCCTATTATCTTCAAAATTTTGTGACCGTATCACCAAATCTGTACTCTGAAGCTCTAGACGGTGTCCCCGAACATCCCGGCTCGGTCATCGAAAACTCGAAAAAAATTCTATCGCCAAATTTTTTCTGGACACTCGTCTCGTCAATACAATTAACAAAAATTTTCCATGCCTTTTTTTAAGGCTCCTTGGACAAGTTCGGGCACTATGATACAAGTTCGGGCGAACTTGATCAATATGATACAAGTTCGGGCGAACTTGGTTGGCTAACACCAAGTTCGGGCGAACTTGAACCAGCCCTTTTTTTACATTTTTCGATCCAGAATCCTTATTTCTTCGAATTTCGAGATGATTCCACCATAGATCTGGTCGAAAATGTTTTTCTAACAATCCTATCCGTTCAATTTTACTTTTTATCCGTGGATTATATGTTTATTTGATGATTTACGTCTAAAACCCCTCCTAATGTCAATAAATGTCCAACTTCATCTTCTTCACTTAGGGAATTACAGAACAGTGAAACCGACTGTTTTTTTAATTGACCAACAACGCATATAATTGTTTGAATTGAAATAGAAGAAGGAAATTAAGGAATAAGATGTACCAACACAGAGTGTTTTCTTCAGATTTTCCGGCAAAATTCGTCGGTTCTGATTTGCGGATTCCGGCTAAGTGACTGTTTAACAGTTTCGATTATTGGTTTGAACAATTAAAGTATGAATCAAGAGATAGCAGGAAATTATACCGTCTGAAGACAACTGCGGTTTTATGTTCAGTGATTCCAGCGAGTGCAGAGGAACTCCGGCGACGTGCTCTGGAAGAATTAAAGCTTCGAAAAAGTGTGCGGTTCTGAGCGAAAGGATTTCTAGATGATTGAGTCGGTATTTATAGGGATGAACAGCTAAATTGAGTTTGATTTAAGGTCAAAATTCGCGATTAAGGATTTTCGGCGGTTATGACCGAAATTGACTACCGGCAACGGTTATAACTGGCGTCGAGATTAAATTGTGCGTTTCAGTCAAAGGAAAGGTAGCCAAAATCGCGGAATGTCGGTTTTTCCGATGAGTGCGAGTTCTGGGCGCGCTGATTGCAGATTTGACTTTCGATTTTATTATAAATCTTATTTGTTTCCGTGCTTATCACAAAGGTAGTGTGTGGCGGAGTGGTGTGGTGTGTGTTTGTGTTTGTGGGTGACCCGGGTTCGAAACCCGGCGTCTCCATTTTATTTTTTATCCACTATTTATTATTAATTATAAATTATGGTTTTTAAATTCTAATATATTTATTAATTAGGTATTGTTTAAAATTAATATGAACCATAAATACGCAACGAAACTTATAACTGAATATTGATTGATAAACGAAGCGGGTTTTGAAACCCGTTTTTCGACGAATGTTACAGTATCCCCTACTTTTAGAAATTTCGTCCCGAAATTTAAGTAGTAATGGTAACAGGAAAAAGATGCAGGTATTTTTCGCGCATTGAGTCTTCACGTTCCCAAGTAAACTCGGGTCCTCGTTTCGACTCCCAACGTACCCTGACAATTGGAATACGACTTCGTCTTAAACGCTTCTCTCCGAAGTCCATGATTTCTACCGGTCTTTCAACGAAGTGCATCGATTCATCGACTTGAATGTCTTCTAGAGGAATGTGGAGATTTTCATCGGCGAGGCACTTTTTCAAGTTTGATACGTGAAATGTGGGATGAATTCTGTTGAGTTCTTCTGGTAGGTTGAGCTTGTATGCTACAGGACCTACTCTTTCGAGTATCTTGAAAGGTCCTACGTAGCGTGGTGCTAGCTTTCCCTTTTGGCCAAAACGAACCACTCCCTTCCACGGTGATACTTTTAAAAGTACTTGATCACTAATGTCAAACTCCAAGGGCTTTCGTCGTTTGTCTACATAACTCTTTTGACGACTTTGAGCCGCTAGAAGATTGTTTCGAATTTGAATGACCTTGTCGGTTGTTTCTTGAATTAATTCTGGACCGGTGATTTGTGATTCCCCAATTTCGTGCCAACATACTGGAGATCGGCACTTACGACCATATAAAGCTTCGAAAGGAGCCATGTCGATACTTGAATGATAGCTATTGTTGTACGAAAATTCAACTAATGGTAGATGAGCGTCCCAGTTCCCTTTGAAGTCTATGACACATGCTCGCAGCATGTCTTCAAGGGTTTGGATGGTGCGTTCAGATTGACCATCAGTTTGAGGATGAAAAGCGGTACTGAGGTCTAATCGTGTACCCAAAGCGGTTTGTACGGCTTGCCATGTTCGTGAAGTGAAACGGCCATCATGGTCTGAAATGATGCTTAATGGTACACCATGACGGCTTACGATCTCGTTGATGTAGATACGAGCTAACTTCTTGTTCTTGAAGTCCTCGCGAATCGGAATGAAGTGAGATGACTTTGTAAGACGATCGATTATTACCCATATGGTGTCATACCCACTGGAGTGCAAGGTAACCCGGTAATGAGATCCATGGTTATGTTTTCCCACTTCCATACAGGTATTTCGGATTGGACTAGAAGTCCTGAAGGTCTTTGATGTTCAGCTTTTACTAAGGCACTTGGAAACAAAAACAGTGATATCCTTTTTCATGCCAGGCCACCAGTAGGTGTATCGTAGGTCTTGATACATCTTGTCGGCTCCTGGGTGTACAGAGTATCGTGTTTTTTGTGCCTCATTCATGAGGAAATCACGAAGGTTATCGCGATCAGGAATCCATATGCGATTTAAATAGTATAGAATACCGTCGGATTTGGTTTCGATTTTGAGTTCAGGTCCACACGACAGTTCATCGCGTACATCATTTTCTGTTACAGAAACATGTTGAGCTGCTCGGATTCGATCTTTGATGTCGGTTATGATTTGTGAACAGAGAAGACGAATGGAGTTCGCATAACCTTTTCGACTGAGCGCATCAGCCACCACGTTTTGCCTTGCCAGGATGATACTGAATTTCACAGTCGTAGTCATTGAGAAGTTCGACCCATCTTCGTTGCCTCATATTCAACTCCTTTTGGTTGAAGATATGTTAGAGACTTTTGTGGTCAGTGTATATTTCACACTTGGTACCGTAGAGGTAATGTCTCCATATCTTGAGAGCGAACACAACGGCTCCAAGTTCCAGGTCGTGGGTGGTGTAATTCTTCTCATGAACCTTGAGTTGCCTAGAAGCATAGGCTATCACTTTTCCTCTTTGCATCAATACATAGCCTAGTCCTTGCCCTGATGCGTCGCAATATACTACAAAGTCATCGCAACCTTCAGGGAGTGTGAGGATAGGTGCGTCACAAAGTTTTTGCTTTAGAGTTTGGAAGGCCTCTTCTTGCTTGGGTCCCCAATGAAGGGTTTTCCTTTATGAGTCAAGGCCGTGAGTGGGACAGCAATACGAGAAAAATTGGCAATGAAGCGTCGATAGTAACCAGCCAAACCAAGAAATGACCTTACTTCGGTAGGGGTACGTGGCGCTTGCCATTCTTGCACTGCCTTGATTTTTGAAGGATCAACATGAATTCCCTTGTCATTGATGACATGTCCAAGGAATTGTACTTCTCCTAACCAGAATTTGCATTTTGAGAACCTAGCGTAGAGCTTTTCAGTCCTTAAAGTGTAAGGATGAGTGGAAGGTGTCGTTCATGATCGGATTTAGACTTGGAGTAGATAAGGATGTCGTCGATGAAGACTATGACGAAACGGTCGAGGTAGGGTTTGCATACCCTATTCATTAGATCCATGAAGACAGCTGGGGCGTTGGTTAAACCGAATGCCATGACCATGAATTCGTAATGACCATAACGAGTCCGGAAGGCGGTCTTTGGGATATCTTCTTCATGTACTCTGAGCTGATGATAACCAGAACGAAGGTCGATTTTTGAAAAGCAGGTGGCACCTTGAAGTTGGTCTAGGAGGTCATCGATGCGAGGTAGTGGATAGCGATTTTTAACCGTTAACTTGTTGAGTTCTCTATAATCAATGCACATGCGAAACGTTCCATCTTTCTTCTTCACAAAGAGAACAGGTGCACCCCAAGGTGAGGAGCTAGGACGTATGAATCCTTTGTCAGTCAGCTCTTGCAGTTGACTGGCCAGCTCTTGCATTTCAGATGGGGCTAACCTATATGGAGATTTTGCGACTGGTGTAGCGCCAGGTACAAGATCGATGCGGAATTCGACTTCTCTCACAGGAGGGAGTCCTGAAATGTCGTCGGGAAAGACTTGTGGGAATTCTTTCACAACTGGGATATCTTCGAGTTTCTTCTCCTTGTTTCCCTTTTTGACGACGTGAGTTAGGAATGCGACATAGTTCTTGAGGAGATATTTTCGGGCTTGAAGGCAGGACATTAATTTCAGTCCTTTCGAAGGGGTTTCTCCAAAAATACGTAGGGTCTGACCGTCTGCAAGAGGAATGCGAATGAACTTTTCGTGGCACACTACTTCAGCTTGATGCTGGCTGAGCCAGTCCATACCGATTATAACATCGAAACTTCCCAACTTCATAGGAATGAGGTCAACTGGAAAATCGTGATCGTTTAGAGTGAGGGTACAAAAGCGTATAATAGAATTTAATGAAACGGGTTTTCCGTCAGCAACTTCCACCGTTAGAGATTCCATGAGATTAACACGAGTTTGGTTGAGGATAGGTTCAAATTCTAAGGACGCAAAGCTCTTATCCGCGCCAGTATCGAATAACATGGATGCATAGCTACCATTGATGAGAAACGTACCGTTAACCACGTTGTTGTCAGCCCTAGCTTGGTTGGCATTGATGTTGAAAGCTCTTCCTCTGGCAGGTGGAGGAGCTTGGTTAGCTTGGTTTACTGGGTTCGCTTGGGCTTGAGCGTGGATGATGTTCACTAAGCGTGGACAAGTGTTTCTGAAGTGGTTTGGGTCCCCACAGTTGTAACAAGCTCGCATGGTTGTATCATGGGGTAGTTGGGTTGGTAGTAGGATTGGGCTGCATGTGGTGCAGGTGGTAGAAATAGGGGTTGTTGAGCTTGACCCACTATCTGATTTTGGGTTTGGGTTTGAGGTTGATTGCGGTTCATTCGTTGAAGGATACGGCAGTTTGGATGGTGTGACCTGCACGACCACAGCTTGTGCAATGTTGGCAGGGATTTTCGGGAGGGTGATGGAATTGACAACGGTTGCATTTCGGGTGTGGGCCGGTGTATGGCTTTTTAAATGGTGCAGTTGAGGGAGCGATTTGGGTGATTGGTGCAGCAGTGATAGGAGGTTGGTTTGAGTGACAGCAAAATTCTTGCTGTTTCGTTTCCTCTTACCAGCAAACTTTGAGGATGAGACTGAGTGGTTTGGAGTTGAGGTCTCTATGGGTGCTTTCTTCTTTTCATCCTTGAATTTGCCGTTTCGAATGCGATTTTCAGTGAGTTCTATAGCTAACTCCATCGCGGCTTCAAGTGTTGCAGGCGAAGTGCTTAAAACCGAGTCTTGAATTTTCGAGGGAAGACCTCGAATGTAATGTTCAACCAAGCGGTACACGGGGGTGAACAAATTTGGGATCATCTGATTTAGCTCGAGAAATCTTTTGTTATAGGAAGTGTGATCTCCTTCCTTTTGTTTTAGCGCGTGGAATTCATCTTCCAACTTTTTGATTTCGCTTCTTGGACAGAAGCGTCTTGTCTTGAGTTCCCTTAACTCTTCCCATGTTAAGGCCATGGCATCTTCAACTCCTCGCTTACCCTTTTCCGTGTTCCACAAGGTAAGGGCAACCCAAACAGTCTTCCAGTTGCATAACGTACCTTGCGATCCTCGGGACAATCGCAATTGAGGAAAGTGTTTTCCATTTCTTCAAACCAGTGAAGGAGGGCGGTAACACCTTCGGTCCCTTCATACTTTGGGGGATCGCAAGATTTGAAATGTTTGTAGGAGCACTTTTTGGAGGGAGGGTTAGCGACGCTCTGGTCTTCTTGATTGGGAGGGTTGATGGGATTTGCGGTGAGAGCTTGTTGAACTTGAATCACGATGTCAGGAAGCACTGCGGCCATTTGTTTAGCAATTTGTGTGGCCAAGCGTTCATTTGATCTTCCTGACTTTCTACCTCCACGTTGTTGCCTAGCCGACATCTACAGGAACATACATAGGAAGATTGTGAGTTTAAGAATTTTCTAGGTGTCATGTGTCGTAAAAAGAATGAAAAATAACATAACTGACAATAATTCAACTACATCCATAGGATGTCTTGGGTTTGCTCATGTTTGGGCCTCCAATGTCCCCCATACCATCGCCTGTGTAGTCATGTGGGCCCCCATGACTATTGGGCTTGGTAGGATTCACATTGGTGTTGGCGGATTAACACTCGCACCACCCGAATGAAAATCGTAAAATATGATTGCGAGATGTATGGTAGGAGGGTGTCCAGGTGTAGACACAATGACAACTCAAAGTGGGGTTAGCTCATACGACGTTTGGTATAGCATGCTTTGGCCTAATAGGTCCTTCGTACTCTCATCGTTAGTCCCCAGGTAGGCAAACTGGTCCTTTATTTTGGATTTATACGAATGCCAAGCCTAGACAGGACGTTCCGACTACCGGTACTCGTACCCTTCCAGTTACTACATGCCCGTCATGAGAACTCACTTTGATGTGATTTGAAAAATACAAAAAAAAAATCATTGCAAAAATCATGGTAATCATGAGGTGTGTGCTCTCATGGATATGATATGTTATGAGGATATGATTCATGATGAGCATTGTATAATAACATGTATTTATGAGCATGCTTGCATAACATTGAGTGTGAAAATAAACATAAAGCATATAAACATCATGAATTTTGTATGTAACGCATAAATAATTTAAAATTTAATCAACTATAGTATAGGCTCTAAGGGTCTAATAACCTATCCTATATCCCTATAGTCATAAGCTCTGATACCAATCTGTCACACCCCGACCCGTAACGGAATAAAAGTCGGGCATAATTGGGTTATCACCAAAGCTCATAATGTTTACTAAGATGTTTCATATTTATTAAATTCAAATTACAACTTAAATTCAAATTACAACTTAAATATCCAAAACAAAATTCATACAATTACAAGAAAAATGAATCTATATAATTATTCCAAAGCTTAAACTTGTTTATTCTTCTAGACCTTCCTATGTGTTTCTTGTCTCAGTTGGATCACCTGTATCATGTGTAAAACGGGGGATATTTTGGGTCAACAAAAGTTGGCGAGTGAACCTTGATAAAAGATTGTTACTAATTTCTTGTTTTATTTAATAAGGAAAATTTGTGCAATAATCACATGTGAGCAAACATATATAGATAAACAAACACAAATCGCTTTGGATGAGTATATGATATGAATGATGATGTATGTGAGATCAAGACTCAATCAAACAGAGCCGATCTAATGAAGCACCTGATGCTCAACCCGTCTCCCACGGGGAACTAATGGGCCTAATGAAATGCGTGCACTGAAAATGGTAAATCCAATCTACATATAATTCACACAACAATTGATACACATTTGATCACGGATAAGATGTATGCACAAGTGTTTAAATAAGATAAAAGGATTATACAACACATGATACACCCCAAAACATGATTAAAACGGGGAATTGGTAGAGATTCACTCACATTGGGTGCGTTCTTTGATGACGTTGGATGCGCACGAATTTTAGGATTCAATCGACGAGGGAAAAACTAACCTAAAATAATAACGAGATGATTCGGTAAATAATGAATTTTATTTGAGATTAATATTTTTAATTAGTGCTCTTAATGGGATTTTTAGATTTATTCTTGTGAGTTTAAGGAATTTTTCTAACTTTAAAATCCTATTTTTAAGTATTTTTAAATAATTTTCCAATTAAATAAATAGATAAAAAGAAAATAAAAGTTGACTTTTTGACCGTTGACCGTTGACCGGGTCTTGACCGGTCAGACTGTGTTTTCTATGCGCCGAGTGAGGTTTGAACTCGGGACCTCTCGTATACGTGCACGCAGCTCTACCAACTGAGCTACGTGTCTAACCCGAAACATTCTCTGTTTTAATTATATATATATATACTAATTAATTTTAACCTTTTTTAGTTTATATCAAAAATGATTTTAATATGGCCGAACCGGCTTCAGAGGCCCGGAGTCGAACTCGGGACGTTCGGTTCGAGTGCGCACAGCCCAACCAGTTGGGCTGTGTGTCTAATCTGTTTAACTAATGGATTATATTACTCTTATAAACATTCTGTGACTTGATCTGATTAAGTTCTAAAAATGTTGGTTTTATTTCTGAAAGTCGGTATCTTGTGCGATTCGAACTCGGGACGTGTGTATTGTTTGTGCACACAGTCCACCGCTGGACTGTGTGTCTAACCCGGTTATATACCCGATTTTAATTATACTAATACACATGTTTTAACTTCATCTTCTTCACTTAGGGAATTACAGAACAGTGAAACCGACTGTTTGTTTAATTGACCAACAACGCTTATAATTGTTTGAATTGAAATAGAAGAAGGAAATTAAGGAATAAGATGTACCAACACAGAGTGTTTTCTTCAGATTTTCCGGCAAAATTCGTCGGTTCTGATTTGCGGATTCCGGCTAAGTGACTGTTTAACAGTTTCGATTATTGGTTTGAACAATTAAAGTATGAATCAAGAGATAGCAGGAAATTATACCGTCTGAAGACAACTGCGGTTTTATGTTCAGTGATTCCAGCGATATTCCGGCGAGTGCAGAGGAACTCCGGCGACGTGCTCTGGAAGAATCAAAGCTTCGAAAAAGTGTGTGGTTTGAGCGAAAGGATTTCCAGATGATTGAGTGGGTATTTATAGGGATGAACAGCTGAATTGAGTTTGATTTAAGGTCAAAGTTCGCGATTAAGGATTTTTGGCGGTTATGACCGAAATTGACTGCCGGCAACGGTTATAACTGTCGTCGAGATTAAATTGCGCGTTTCAGTCAAAGGAAAGGTAGCCAAAATCGCGGAATGTCGGTTTTTCCGGTGAGTGCGAGTTCTGGGCGCGCTGATTGCAGATTTGACTTTCGATTTTATTATAAATCTTATTTGTTTTCGTGTTTATCACAAAGGCAGTGTGTGGCGGAGTGGTGTGGTGTGTGTTTGTGTTTGTGAGTGACCCGGGTTTGCCCGGCGTCTCCATTTTATTTTTTATTCACTATTTATTATTAATTATAAATTATGGTTTTTAAATTCTAATATATTTATTAATAATGTATTGTTTAAAATTAATATGAACCATAAATACGCAACGAAACTTATAACTGAATATTTGATTGATAAACGAAGCGGGTTTTGAAACCCGTTTTTCGACGAATGTTACACACACACACACCTATATATAGGGTAACAAGTTCACCCGGAGTGTGTTATGGACAAGTTCGGGCGAACTTGGCCATCACATGTCAAGTTCGGGCGAACTTGACCATCACAGGTCAAGTTCGGGCGCACTTGTTCCCAATTTCACTATTCGCTCCATATTTTGGTCGTGTGTTTGATTTTAACCTATACAATATTCAACACACGCTCAATCTAGCCTATTCGACAAGTGACGAACACAAAATGCATCAACATAGTGGTATCTTGGGGATGAGATAAGACTTAGGGACTATGTGGTCCTGGGTTCGATTCCCACAAGGGGTTTTTTCCCAGATTGGGTTTCCTCTTAAATCGGTGTATAGTTATTATAGCCTAGTGGAGATAGATAGATTGGGTGGTTCCGCTGGTGATACGATGTACTCCGGTGTTTCGTTAGTGATCCAAATTTGCCGTTAAAAAAATAGATTGATGGACCACCTCCCCATAAGTCTAATAAGCTTTGTCTTTGCTAAAGGATCACCACCCTATTGGTCTATAACCATCACTTAAACCAAAAGGCTAACAAAGTCACTTTTACATGACTTCCGACCAGGTATTGAACATGAAACACATATAAAGTTGGTCATTCTTTCACATTTGTTTTAAATCAGTCAGATTTTGTTTGCTACTTCAAACATTTTAACAATCAAATCAAATCTCAATTTTAATTTTAATGTTTTGTGTAATGAATCAACTTGTTTTTTAACACTTTCCATTGACTCTTTGTAGATTCGACACCCTAGCTACTTGCGCTACTAATAAAGGTGCAGGACACTCTTTTTAACTTATTTTTTTGTTAACCTTTCAAAATCGATCAAAACAATTATAAACAATCAAACAAACTAAAAAATAACTTTCCTAAAATTTTGATTAGGAGATTTTGATGGAAGTTAAGAATCATTTCGGATCATGGAGGTTGAAGATGTGGACATTGTTGGTGCATTAGTGTATTCCGGGGCTCTTGTGGCGAAGTTGACCTTCCTGCGACTTTATCTAAGAAATAAAAAAAACATACATGAGAAGGCTCTAGTATTGGATCCCGCTCTTGGAGATAGGGTGTTGTGAAAGGTCCAAGAAAACTTATACTACAAGAGTTTGGAACAAATTGAAGAGTCTCTACGTAACTAAATATCTAGCTTATGGGTTGTATCTCAAGAAGAGATTGTGTACATTCCAAATGGCTCCTACTAAGTCTCTTGAGGATCATAGATGTGAATTTGTTTAGTTTGTCCTGGAGTTAGAGGATATGCAGACTAGAAGAAGAAGAAGATATAGAACCATCATCTTCTTAATATCCTTACTTAAAGCATATGAGTATATTGTGGATACTCATACGCATGAAGGGTAGCTAGTCTAGGGATGAAGTTCTTACAACCATGAACTGAAAAGGAGTTAAAGTAAAGGATTGATACAAGGGAAGAAGTTCTTATACTAAGTTAAATAAATTAGTAGACAAAGTGGTTGAAACGACTCAGTATAGTTTCACAATAAAATATTAATGTAAGATTGTCAGTTTATCGTAGACTTCTCCTTCTTTTATTATTATATTAGGCCCTTTCCTTTTCTTTTTGCATTGTTAAAGAGGCCCAATACAACATATTTTTGAAAGAGGCCCAATACAACATAAAGTTAGTTAAATACTGGACCTTTACTAAAGTTTCAAAAAGGCCCAATACAACATAAACTCATATTCAGTATTTAGGTTGCCTTCTTCGTCTATTATCGTTAGCAGAGCGGCGCTGACGACCAAAAATCCAACTTAGATTCACTCGTTACAATTTTGCGGACCTCTGCACGTTTTTGGCTTTGAGCACTCGCTCATTCGGCCGATGCTTAGAGCCAGCACTATGAATTATGGCTTCATATTTCTCGTACAATATAACACCCAACAAAGGGTTCTTCATATAATATAAGCAATAAGAACTTGATTTTTGATGTAAGGGGATGAGTGATTCTACTAGGTTCAACGGTGTTGCATACAACAACATCTACCATGCCCAGTAAATTTCACAAATATCAAAACTATCGGTAGGGTCTGGGGAGGTGGGATGTAGGCAAACCTTGCCTCTATCTAAAGGAAAAGAGAAGCTGCTTCCTGAGAGACCCCTAGCTCCAAAACAAGCAACAACCAGATAAACGAAAGATGGATAAGTAGATAGCGTATCATAAGAAAACAACATATAGGCATAGATACAAGAAAATCATCATATGTAAGGTCTACCTAAAGTGTAAAAGAAATATAACCCCCCCCCCCCGCCCTAAGACAAAGCTTGGACGCGTCCATACCCTTCCCCAAAATTTATTAACCTTAATCTTGCGTCTTCACGAACTCCTATCTTAAACCATGTCCTCAGAGAGGTGTAACTCTACCAAACGAACCACCCAACTAGCCTTCCCTCACCAAGAGTCAAGACTCAACTCCAACCGTCTAGTTCTTAATGTTTTCTCAATCTTTACGTATCCCAGTTATAAATTGTGAATTTATGTATCCAAGAATTTTAATGCAACTTGATATTACAGTTTTGTTTTATATCTTTACTCATTGATTTAACTTTCATATAATCATACATCACGACGTATCTCGATCTCATCATTTAAAGAAGTTGGGTTGTGTCTCACTTTTACATTGACTGACCCCATCATCCTAACAAACGAGAGAGGTACTGTCGTCACTCAGTCATGTATTCTTTCAGATTTGAGACTCAAGTTTTGGTTGTTGTGTTTGTTTATGTTTTAGAGTCACATAGAACTAATCATAATTTACTGATAAAGCCAATGAAAATTTGACAAGAATATGGTGGATACGCCGCTGGTACTTCCTATATATAAGTATTCTTGGCAAAGGATCAAAAGCATTACCAGGAGGTTATGAGAAGTTCCGTGTAGGTTTTAATTGTCACACCCTCAATTTCCACTTGCGGAGTTTTACCGCGAGGCGTGTCAACAAACCAGAATTTGAGACACTAGTACGTCGAACGACTCTATATGATTTGATAATACGTTTTCCAAAATCATTTGTTGTAGATTTTATATTGTCTTAGTTAGTTTCCAATGTTTGGCGGAAGCATTAGTTTTTAAGGTTGAGCGGAAGCATAAAAAAAATAAGTAGAGAGACGGGCGCCAATACAAACGCCAAAACTAAAGAAAAACCCAAAACAATGTTTGTAAATGAGACTCGATAAAAGGTGTCTTGATCAATGCAAGTGAGTGCACCTAGAGCTCCTAGCGTCCTGAGAAACATGTAAAGAAACAAGTGTCAACATTAAAGAAGAGTGAGTTCACAGGTTTTCATAAATTCGTTTGTTCGGTTATAAGTTTGTTTCCCCCGTTATCCCTAACCTGGGATAACGATTTAGTTCCATTATTCCCAACCCGGAATAATACTGATAGTTCCATTATTCCTTACCCGGAATAATACTGATAGTTCCATTATTCCTTACCCGGAATAATAACGTTGTTGGTTCCATTATCCCTAACCCGGGATAATATTGTTGATTCGTAATTAAGTTCAATGTTAATATATATAGGTAGCTAGCCTAAAGTTATATCACGTAAGTGTTCGCGATCGAAGCTGACTGTTGTGCCTCCGCGTTGCCAGGCCTATCACTGACCATGGCGAAGTTAGGCCAAATTATTCACCCGTTGACCATACCCGGTCGGCTAGCGCGACTAGCTCGGATGGGGCTTGTCGGGCCCAGTAGTACTACTTATAATTTCCCCGCTATTTAAACCCAATACTAACGATCCGAGATATTGTCGAGGACTTCTGTGATATAGCTGCTTAGTGACCATAACGTACATTAACATTAACTTAGTTACCGAATAGTTAAGTGACGTTAATTTCGTATAACGTAAAGAGATAGAGTTGTAGAGTGTATACATGTTTCTCCCCCTGTTGTTTAAAACCGGATAAAGTTAGGGGCCGTGAACTCACCTTTAGTTGCTCGGTTAGTGTAAGACAGAAGTTGCAAATGATGGGACCGCTAATTGCGTCCTAACAAGTCAATTGATTTCAAGTTAGTGTGTGAACACACCAATACAAATTCTACACATAATTAACGCACAAAGCGGTACACACAATCACAATTCCTAACACTCAAGCATGCATGCAAGTATCCTCATATGAACATAGTGATCAAAACAATTTATCATGAACACAATCCAATCCATGCAACACTTTGGTGCACACATTCGCAAGTTATCAAGTTTCAGCTTATATACTCATAATTCGGCTGTTTTCGAGGATTTTTATAAAATAGTTCCGACGTTCCAAAGATTCCAATTATTTTACAGAAGGTGACAACTATACTGTAGAAATTTATATAAATTTTTCAAGTCCTAACACTTTACCAATTATTCGTAAATATTAATATACTAGGCTGCAGTCAGATTCGTTGCTTTCTGACTGCAGTCCACGGAAGAATTCATTTAAAAATCACCGTTCGTCCAATTAACAAAATTCCAGTGGGAGTTTCCCGGAAATTTCCATATCTAGTTGCTGTACAAATTTCATGATTCGACTCCCTACAGATTATTAGATCCGACTTGATAAACAACTAACAAATTTTCAGGATTTTCACAGCTTTAGTTACTGAACTTAATTGGCCACTTAAAAATATCAAACGACTTCAGAAAAATATGAATCCAGTGCCATTAGAATCTTTTTTCAAAACTCTATGTTTTAGACTTCAGAAAATCCGTTTTTTGATAAATAATAACCAAGTTACAGCCAGTTGAAGTTGGCTGTAAACACCATTCAGCATCCTGATTCAGCACTTTATCACAATCTAACTCGCTTAAACCATCGATACATTGAACATATGCGATCAAGAACAGAATTTCCAATCATATAATATCATATATATCATACCCATGCAAACCCTAATCATAACATATAGTTTTTATTAAACAAAACGCAGCCTAACGTTTCTTAATTCCGCAAAACATCAAACTTGCAAACTAGCCAAATCAGTCGATTATCATCCTAATACTTTCCACTTTTACATACACACACACGGTCCATAATTCATGACCCTAGTATGATTAACGAAATAACATAAAATTCTAACCTTAACAATAGGATTAATGAGCCGAGAACTAGATGGGACTGATTCGGATGTTGGCGAGACTTGCAACCGAGAAGGAGAATGGTGAGGGGAGGGCTGCCGCGATTCAAGAGGAAGTGTAGCAAGGCTGTCGTGCGATCGAGAAGGTGAATGAGGGGCTGCCGTCGGCTGTTTCTCAACTAGGGTTTGTGTTTTTGTTTTGTAAAGCAAAGCCTCATGCATGTGTGTGTATATATAGCGCAAGAGATAAGGGAAAGGGAAGGGTTTACGGTTTGGGATGCTCGCGGCTGCAAGGGATTCGGTTGGGTTGGTTTGGGTCTAGCACTTGGTCCCCAAGTCTTGGTTAACTCCTAGTGTCACAAGGAAACGAGGTTGGCTCGTGTCGCGGCTCGATTCGATTCATTTATCTATTTACTACATCTATATTTTATAACTAAAATAAAACACGAAATCGGAACATCACATAATAACGCACTAACTTATAAACGTTTAAGACTAGCATGTAATTCATTTGACAAGTACACAAAATTATCGTAATTATTTCGAGCGTGCAATTTAAGTCTCCGAATTAATTTAGCGTAGGAATGAATAACCGTGAAGTAGTGCGTTTAAGATATCTGAAAAACCGGGATGTCACATTATCCCCATGTTGAAAGAATTTTCGTCCCGAAAATTGAGTAAACGCGGTTTAGAATGCAGCGTACATGTTTAGAGTGCCACGCACAAAGAGTTAGTTCGTTAACAATGGTACGCGAAATTACAAGAAATTCCCAGGTTGTCACATCATCCCCATGTTGAAAGAATTTTCGTCCCGAAAATTTAGTTGATGGTATCGTTAGTTTGCTGCTCAGCTGCAAAGAGGTGTGGGTATTTGCTTTTCATTTGGTCCTCTGTTTCCCACGTGAACTCTGGTCCACGCTTAGAGTCCCAACGAACCTTAACGATCGGAATCTTGCTGTGCCTTCGAGTCTTGATCTCACGATCCATGATCTCGATAGGTTGTTCCACAAAGTGCAGTTGTTCATCCACTTGAATCTCATCCAATGGAATGACTAGAGTTTCATCTGATAGACACTTCTTCAGATTTGACACGTGGAAAACGTTGTGAACTCCACTGAGTTCGGCAGGAAGGTCTAATTGATAAGCTACGGGTCCAATACGTTTCAAGATCACAAATGGACCTACGTACCGTGGGTTTAGTTTGCCTCGTTTTCCAAAGCGGATTACACCCTTCCAGGGTGACACCTTCAGTAGGACGCGGTCGCCTACTTGAAATTCGAGCGGTGACCGGTGATCTACATTTACGACCGTATAATGCCTCAAACGGTGCTGCCGATATACTCGTATGGTAACTGTTGTTATACGAGAATTCCACTAAAGGCAGGTGGATTTCCCAACTATTCCCGAAGTCTACTACACATGCCCTAAGCATGTCTTCCAAGGTCTGTATGGTTCTTTCGCTTTGACCATCAGTTTGAGGGTGATAAGCGGTGCTCATATCTAAGCGTGTGCCCAACGCTTTCTGAAGTGACTGCCAAAAGTTGGACGTGAAGCGAGCATCTCTGTCTGAGATGATGGACGTTGGCACTCCGTGCCGAGAAACTACTTCCTTAATGTAGATGCGAGTCAACTTCTCCATCTTATCTGTTTCTTTAATAGCTAGGAAGTGTGCGGACTTAGTTAAACGATCCACGATTACCCAGATGGTATCGCAACCACCCAAAGTTCGCGGGAGTTTAGTGATGAAGTCCATCGAGATCTGATCCCATTTCCACACTGGGATCTCAGGTTGTTGGAGTAGTCCCGATGGCTTTTGATACTCTACCTTGACTTTTGCACAAGTCAAACACTTACTCAGGTAGGTGGCTATATCAGCTTTCATGTTGGGCCACCAATACGCAGCTTTAAGGTCTTGATACATCTTATCCGAACCAGGATGGACAGAGTATCGGGATTTGTGAGCTTCGTCCATGACTAGCTCTCTGAGGTTTCCGTAGAGAGGTACCCATATGCGATTCATGAAATACCGGGCTCCATTGGGTTTTACTTCCCAATCGCGTTCCATTTTTCCCACCGATTCGGCCTTGATGTTTTCTTCCTTAACTGCTTCTAACTGCGCGTCGCGTATCTGTTCGAGTAACCCCGGAATGGTGAGCTGTAATGCTCGTACTCGACGAGGTTTCAAGTGTTCCTTCCTACTGAGGGCATCAGCTACCACGTTAGCTTTACCCGGGTGATACCGAATGGCACATTCATAATCGTTCAAGAGTTCGACCCAGCGACGCTGTCGCATGTTCAACTCCTTTTGATCAAAGATGTGTTGGAGGCTCTTGTGGTCTGTAAAGATTGTGCACTTCGTTCCATAGAGGTAGTGTCTCCAAATCTTAAGTGCAAACACTACTGCTCCCAATTCCAGGTCATGTGTTGTGTAGTTTTTCTCGTGAACCTTCAATTGTCGGGATGCATACGCGATGACCTTATCGCGTTGCATGAGTACACATCCCAATCCCTGAATGGAAGCATCACAATATACTACAAAGTCATCTGTCCCTTCCGGCAAGGACAGAATGGGTGCACTGCAAAGTTTCTGTTTCAGCAATTGAAATGCCGCTTCCTGCTTGTCACCCAAGCATACTTGATGCCTTTCTGGGTGAGAGTAGTAAGCGGTTGCGTGATCTTTGAAAATCCCTCGATGAAACGTCTGTAGTAACCAGCCAAACCCAAAAATTGGCGGATCTCCGTCGGTGTCCTGGGTGCTTCCAGTTTTTGATAGCTTCAATCTTGGCAGGGTCGACGTGGATACCCTTTTCATTTACGATATGCCCGAGGAACTGAACTTCCCGAATCCAGAAATCACACTTTGAAAGCTTGGCATATAGTTTCTCCTGTTGAAGTAATCCCAGCAGTAATCGTAGATGTTCAGCATGTTCTTCTTCACATTTAGAGTAGATGAGTATGTCATCGATGAACACAATGACAAACTTGTCGAGGTATGGTTTACACACATGGTTCATGAGGTCCATGAACACCGCGGGTGCGTTGGTGAGACCGAAGGGCATGACCAAGAACTCATAATGGCCATACCGAGTACGAAATGCCGTCTTAGCGATATCTTCCTCCCTGACGCGTAACTGATGGTAACCGGACCGTAGATCAATCTTGGAGTAGTAGCTTGACCCTTGAAGTTGGTCGAAGAGATCGTCGATGCGAGGTAACGGGTATCGGTTCTTGACAGTAACCTTGTTGAGTTCCCTGTAGTCGATGCACATGCGGAAGGTCCCGTCCTTCTTCTTGACAAAAAGGACTGGAGCTCCCCATGGCGAAGCGCTTGGTCGGATAAATCCCTTTTCTAACAGCTCCTGAAGTTGGGTAGACAGCTCCTGCAGCTCGGCTGGAGCTAGGCGGTATGGGGCCTTGGCGATAGGAGTTGCATGGTTCGCCAATTCAATTTCAAACTCCAATTGTCGATGGGGTGGGAGACCAGGTAACTCCTCTGGGAATACATCGGAAAAATCACGGACGACGGGGATGTCTTCTATACGTTTCTCGTCCTTGGGCTGTTCGGTAACCAGTGCGAGTAAAGCGAAAGAGTTCTTCCTCCGAAGATACTTCTGCGCTTGCATGTAAGAGATGATGTTTGTGACGGCGTCTGCCTTCTCGCCTTGCACCGTCAAGATTTCGTCGTTAGTGAGCGGAATACGGATAGATTTTTCGAAACAGAGAACTTCAGCTCGGACGTCGGATAGCCAGTCCATTCCGACTACCACGTCAAAACTACCCAGGGTAGTTGTCATCAGATCAATGGTAAAGGTGTGACCCGCGAGTTTGAGTTGACAGCCGGATACTATATGGGTCACGTCTACAGATTTACCATCGGCTAGTTCTATGATATAAGGGGTCTCTAAGGGTTTAGGCGTGAGATTTAGGTTCTTCCTAAAAGACTCAGATATAAAACTCCTATCCACCCGTATCAAAAAGCACAGTAGCAAAATGTTCATTAAGGGGAAACTTACCGGTGACCACGTTCGAGTCGTTTCTGGCCTCTCCGCGGCCCAGCGTAAATGCGCGACCTTTGGCACCTCATGTGCCACCATTTCCATTATTGTTGTTGTTATTGTTGTTGTTGTGGTTATTGTGGTTGTGGTTGTTCCCACATTGTTGTTGTTGTTACGAAGCTGTGGGCAGTCTCTTTTGAAGTGGGCAGTGCTACCACACTGATAGCAACCCCGGTTAACACCCTGCTGCTGGCCCTGGGGTTGATTTTGGTTTTGTCGGGACATGATTTCCCCGCGACAATCCTTTGCCGCATGTCCCACTTTGCCACATCGTTGGCAGCGATTTCCGGCACAAGGGTCGTGATGATGAAGATTACAGCGATTGCACTGCGGCTTTCGACCTACATAGCCGCTTGCGTTCTGGTTGTTGTTGGCGGGCTGATTTTGGTGACCCCGATGGCTGTTGTAATTATTGAACCGTTTCTGGTTCCCCTGTTGTGGCTGGGATGACGAAGACTGTCGAACAGACGAGTCTTCAAACTTTCTTTTATTATCAGGGGCAACTTCAATTGTACCCCGAGCTGGCAACTTCTTTTGTTCCACCGCCTTATCGGTGAGTTTGTGCACCAACCTGATTGCTTGATGTTCAGTTGCAGGGTTGCTAGCCATTACCATACCCTGAATCTCCGGGACCAGACCCCCAAGGTAGAACTCGAGTCGTTTCTCAACAGTGTTGGCCAGATCGGGACATAGAAATACCAAATCGTGATGTTTTGCTGTGTATGCTTCGATTTCAGATCCCACCATCTTGTGGTTCCATAATGTTTGCTCCAACTGTTGAACTCTGTCTCGCGGACAGTACTCTTCTTTGATTAGGGCCTTAAACTCGGCCCAGGCCATTGCATTTGCAGCAATAAGTCCACGCGTTTGGACTTGTGCATTCCACCAAGTTAGTGCCCCATCTTCCAATGTTGAGGCTGCATACTTGACCTTGTTGGCCTCCAGACAGTTGCACATTTCAAATACTGATTCAGATTTTTCGATCCAGCGCACCAGTCCTATGGGTCCTTCTGCCCCCGTGAATTTGCTTGGCTTCGCGTCGAGGAACATCTTGTAGGGGTTAAGACCCCCTCCTGCTGACAGAGGACAGGTAGTCAGCGAGGAATTCTACTAGCCCAACTATTAGATTTTCCCATGAAAATTTAATAATGGTTACCTGCCGGTTGGTTCTAAACACCCGCTAGAGCTGCATTCACGTGCTCTTGGATCATTGCAGCTAATTCTTCGGGCGTCATGTTAAGGTTTCCGCGACGTCCAGTTGCCATTTAGATCTTCGTAAGACAACATAAACACACACCGATAAGTCTATATATCCAATATAGTTATCCTATTCCGTACTTAAATATTTCTTCAAGTTATGTCAACTCAAATAAATTAAATAGTCAAAAGAAATACTTGATTAAATAAAGTTTCAACGTCTTACAAAGTGCCAACCAAAATATCAGTTTACTATAAAGTCTCAAGTTTAAACACAAGTAGGAAAATAAATAGACTGAAAGAAAGTAAATGAAATAGGCGAGACGTGTCAGTCTTCTACGTCTCCATCCCCCAAATCACTATCGTTGCCGTCATCCTGCGCGGCATTCCCAGCTTCTACAGCTGGGTCTTCCTCCGGATCCTCCTCTGGATCCTCCTCTGGATCCTCTTCTGGATCCTCCTCTGGATCCTCTTCCGGATCCTCTTCCAGCACTGGAGGGGCCGGTGCTGGTGCAGGTACTGGTGCAGGTGCCTATTTTGTTCCAGTTCTTGAATTCTCCAGCTAGACTCAAGAACTCTGTCTTCTAGCCAGTCAGCCCTTAGCTGCTCAGTACGAAGATCTCTGGCTAAGGTGTTACGAGCTATCCTACTCGTATGTTGCTCTTCCTCGAGCGATTCAGTTTTACCTGTCAGTTGTCTATCATCCATCCCTGTGCTAGGATGGTTTCATGCATTCTTTCTATTTGTTCTTGTTGTTTCCGTATCATATCTCTAAGTAGGTCGTTTCCTACTTCTACAGAGTTAACCGGTTCGACCGGCACAGCGATGGTCGGGCGTGATGACGACTCCTCCCCTAGAGCGAGCCTTTTTCTCGCAGCTGAGCGTGTCTCCACGCCATAAGATGGTAAAGGTTCCACCATAGGTGCCTTTCCTGGCGCCCTTGGTTGCGTAAGTTTGTCGGATGATGATGATGATGATGATGATGACATTGCCTGTTAGGTTGTGTAGTTAGTTACGAGTTGCATTCATTTCTTACTATGCATTCATATTTTACATAACACAGTTGTGGTACATCACATAACAAGATATAACAGTTCGGTGCCAAACTACGTCTAGTGTCGTGTAATCAACTATAGTTTAGGTCTACTTTTAATGCAAACCTGGTTCTCTATAGCTAGTGGCTCTGATACCAATCTGTCACACCCTCAATTTCCACTTGCGGAGTTTTACCGCGAGGCGTGTGAACAAACCAGAATCTTAGACACTAGTATGTCGAACGACTCTATATGATTTGATAATACGTTTTCCAAAATCATTTGTTGTAGATTTTATATTGTCTTAGTTAGTTTCCAATGTTTAGCGGAAGCATTAGTTTTTAAGGTTGAGCGGAAGCATAAAAAAAATAAGTAGAGAGACGGGCGCCAACACAAATGCCAAAACTAAAGAAAAACCCAAAACAATGTTTGTAAATGAGACTCGATAAAAGGTGTCTTGATCAATGCAAGTGAGTGCACCTAGAGCTCCTAGCGTCCTGAGAAACATGTAAAGAAACAAGTGTCAACATTAAAGAAGAGTGAGTTCACAGGTTTTCATAAATTCGTTTGTTCGGTTATAAGTTTGTTTCCCCCGTTATCCCTAACCCGGGATAACGATTTAGTTCCATTATTCCCAACCCGGAATAATACTGATAGTTCCATTATTCCTTACCCGGAATAATACTGATAGTTCCATTATTCCTTACCCGGAATAATAACGTTGTTGGTTCCATTATCCCTAACCCGGGATAATATTGTTGATTCGTAATTAAGTTCAATGTTAATATATATAGGTAGCTAGCCTAAAGTTATGTCACGTAAGTGTTCGCGATCGAAGCTGACTGTTGTGCCTCCGTGTTGCCAGGCCTATCACTGACCATTGCGAAGTTAGGCCAAATTATTCACCCGTTGACCATACCCGGTCGGCTAGGGCGACTAGCTCGGATGGGGCTTGTCGGGCCCAGTAGTTCTACTTATAATTTCCCCGCTATTTAAACCCAATACTAACGATCCGAGAGATTGTCGAGGACTTGTGTGATATAGCTGCTTAGTGACCATAACGTACATTAACATTAACTTAGTTACCGAATAGTTAAGTGACGTTAATTTCGTATAACGTAAAGAGATAGAGTTGTAGAGTGTATACATGTTTCTCCCCCTGTTGTTTAAAACCGGATAAAGTTAGGTGCCATGAACTCACCTTTAGTTGCTCGGTTAGTGTAAGACAGAAGTTGCAAATGATGGGACCGCTAATTGCGTCCTAACAAGTCAATTGATTTCAAGTTAGTGTGTGAACACACCAATACAAATCCTACACATAATTAATGCACAAAGCGGTACACACAATCACAATTCCTAACACTCAAACATGCATGCAAGTATCCTCATATGAACATAGTGATCAAAACAATTTATCATGAACACAATCCAATCCATGCAACACTTTGGTGCACACATTCGCAAGTTATCAAGTTTCAGCTTATATACTCATAATTCGGCTGTTTTCGAGGATTTTTATAAAATAGTTCCAACATTCCAAAGATTCCAATTATTTTACAGAAGGTGACAACTATACTGTAGAATTTTATATAAATTTTTCAAGTCCTAACACTTTACCAATTATTCGTAAATATTAATATACTAGGCTGCAGTCAGATTAGTCGCTTTCTGACTGCAGTCCACGGAAGAATTCATTTAAAAATCAACGTTCGTCCAATTAACAAAATTCTAGTGAGAGTTTCCCGGAAATTTCCATATCTAGTTGCTGTACAAATTTCATGATTCGACTCCCTACAGATTATTAGATCCGACTTGATAAACAACTAACAAATTTTCAGGATTTTCACAGCTTTAGTTACTGAACTTAATTGGCCACTTAAAAATATCAAACGACTTCAGAAAAATATGAATCCAGTGCCATTAGAATTGTTTTTCAAAACTCTACGTTTTAGACTTCAGAAAATCCGTTTTTTGGTAAATAATAACCAAGTTACAGCCAGTTGAAGTTGGCTGTAAACACCATTCAGCATCCTGATTCAGCACTTTATCACAATCTAACTCGCTTAAACCATCGATACATTGAACATATGCGATCAAGAACAGAATTTCCAATCATATACTATCATATATATCATACCCATGCAAACCCTAATCATAACATATAGTTTTTATTAAACAAAACGCAGCCTAACGTTTCTTAATTCCGCAAAACATCAAACTTGCAAACTAGCCAAATCAGTCGATTATCATCCTAATACTTTCCACTTTCACATACACACACGATCCATAATTCATGACCCTAGTATGATTAACGAAATAACATAAACTTCTAACCTTAACAATAGGATTAATGAGCCGAGAACTAGATGGGACTGATTTGGATGTTGGCGAGACTTGCAACCGAGAAGGAGAATGGTGAGGGGAGGGCTGCCGCGATTCAAGAGGAAGTGTAGCAAGGCTGTCGTGCGATCGAGAAGGTGAATGAGGGGCTGCCGTCGGCTGTTTCTCAACTAGGGTTTGTGTTTTTGTTTTGTAAAGCAAAGCCTCATGCATGTGTGTGTATATATAGCGCAAGAGATAAGGGAAAGGGAAGGGTTTACGGTTTGGGATGCTCGCGGCCGCAAGGGATTCGGTTGGGTTGGTTTGGGTCTAGCACTTGGTCCCCAAGTCTTGGTTAACTCCTAGAGTCACAAGGAAATGAGGTTGGCTCGTGTCGCGGCTCGATTCGATTCATTTATCTATTTACTACATCTATATTTTATAACTAAAATAAAACACGAAATCGGAACATCACATAATAACGCACTAACTTATAAACGTTTAAGACTAGCATGTAATTCATTTGACAAGTACACAAAATTATCGTAATTATTTCGAGCGTGCAATTTAAGTCTCCGAATCAATTTAGCGTAGGAACGAATAACCGTGAAGTAGTGCGTTTAAGATATCTGAAAAACCGGGATGTCACATTAATATCGTCATGGTTGGAGTTTTTGTTTTATGATACATACCTTATCTTTTCAAACGTATCAATTCTCTCAAAACCCTTATGCATGAGATCATACCCAGTCAATCAACTTTGTTTATCCATGTTCCGCATTTTTATACTTTAGGCATCAAAAAGCGATTTCTGTAGCAGGGTATTCAACCCTTACTAGGAACGTTACCGCCTCAAATAAAATTTAAACTTTCACCCTCTTCTGATTATGTAATTGTCAAATTAAAACACCCTCCTTTCGAGTCAAATATACTACTACTTAAATTTCGGGACGAAATTTCTAAAAGTAGGGGATACTGTAACATTCGTCGAAAAACGGGTTCCAAAACTCGCTCTGTTTAAAAATTTTAGAATTTATTTAAAAGTTTCGTTATGCATTTTTTTCATTTTATATAATGTAATTTTCATAATTTATAAATAAATAATTAATATATTGATTAAATAAAAGAATAAAAATAATAGCAATATTTAAGATTTTAAAATTAAAAAAAAAACAAAATATCCAATAAGTGTAGACCGCGGGTTTCAAACCCGGGTCTCCACTCAAACCAAACACACAACACACCACTACACCACTTGCCCACATCTGTTACATCTCAAAACAATTAAGCATTTGTAATCACGTTCCTTTGATCCGGATTCAAAAGAAACAGCCGCGCTAAATCACCGGCTATCATCAAGATCTCGGATTCCTCTTCAATCAACGAATGTAACAGATCACGTAATAGACTCAATCAGGGAGTCAACAATCCCCAAATCGGTTATACAATCATTTCGGCAATTACATCTTGACCATAATTTTTGAAACCAAAATTCTGTGATTGACTGGTTACTCTATAAATACCAATCATTTCACCACAAACGAATTCGCTCATTCTCTCAAACTCTCTCTCAATCATCACTCAAACTCGCTGAAAGATACTCTGCTTAAATAAACATCGCCGGAAAACTGTGCAACGCCGGAATTTCAACCGGAAAACCGTAACTGTTCTCCAAACCGGTATAATTATCTAAACCTCCTTGCTATCTCTTGTTTAGTAATTTATTAGCTCAAAACAGTAATCAAAACTGTTTAATCAGTTTATTAAGTCGGGATCATTGTCTGGGTTTTAAATGGTGAAAAAGATGAAGTCGAGATAGTGTTTAAATATAAATAAAAATGGGTATTTAACAGGGTTAGACACACAGTCCAGCGGTGGACTGTGTGCAATTACAAAGCACACGTCCCGGGTTCGAGTCGCACATGTTTCCGATTTTCTGAAATAAAACCAACACTTTTTAAACTTATTCAGATCAACTCATAACATGTATATAAAATTAATATAATTCAGTATTCTAACCGGGTTAGACACACAGTCCAGTGGTGGACTGTGTGCACATTAAACATACGCGTCCCGAGTTCGAACCCTGCAACACCGTTCTCCCTGAAGTAAAAACTTTTTAAAAACCAAACCATGTTGGTTTTCAACAAGTTGTTAAACTTAATAAGAATTCTAAATATAACGGGTTAAACACCCAGCCCAACTGGTTGGGCCGGGTGCAAACCAAGTCAGGGTCGCAAGTTCGAATCCGGTTCCTTGCAATGCCTCTGAAATTAACCCAAACTTTTTAAATGAATAAAAATATGTTAAACCGTAATAAGTATATAAAAGTAATTAAATCTGGATATATTTCGGGTTAGACACGTAGCTCAGTCGGTAAAGCTGCGTGCACGTATACGGGAGGTCACGAGTTCGAACCTCACACGCTGCCTATAATAAATGAGTCAGACCGGTCGTTGACCAGTCAACCCTTATAAAAAGAGTAATTTTTTAACTAAAAATCCTTTTTATTTTCTTTAAAAAATTAGTTAAAAATACCTCAAAATAAGGTTTTAAAGCCTAAAAATTTGCATTAAATTCACAAAAATAAATCTAAAAATCTCATTAAGAGCACTAATTAAAAATATTAATCTCAAATAAAATTTATTTATTTATCGAATTATTACATTATTATTTAGGTTAGTTTTCCCTCGTCGGTTGAATCATAAATTCGTGCGCATTCATCATTATCAAGGAACGCACCCACGGTGAGTGAATTCTTACAAATTCCCCTTTTTATTCATGTTTTGGGGTGTATCATGTGTCGCTTTATTTATTTTCGTTTATTCAAACTTGTGCTATTACCATTATATGATCTAAACATGTGATGTAAATATTGTTTGTTGCGATGTGTTTACATTTTGTCAAGTTGCGTGCAAATCATTCATTAGGCCCATCTGTTCCTCGTTGGAGACGAGTTGAACATCGCGTGCCTCATTAGATCGGCTCCGTTTGATTGAGCCTTGATCTCATTGTTCATCATTTGGTGTGTGCTTGTGCATTAATTGATATTATGTGTATTGTGATTAAATATACATTTACGTTTACTCATATGTGGTTATGCACCTTTTTATAACCAATATAATAAATTCGTTCAAATGTTTTCATAAGATTCACTCGCAAACTTTTGTTGACCCAAAACCCTATTTTTACACATGATACAGGTGGGCAGGTTGAAGCAAGGAACACATAGGAAATTGCCTTAGAAGAAAAATAAAGAAGTCATGAAAAATGTATTTGAACATGTTGTGCTTGTATGGTTATTGTAACTTCTTCTTTAAAGAGAAATAATAAATATGAAACTTTATAGTAAATGTCATGAGCTTTGATGAAAACCCAATCATGCCCCGACTACCATTTCCGCTGCGGGTCAGTGTGTGACAGATTGGTTTCAGAGCTTTTGACTATAGGGATATAGGATATGTTATTAGACCCTTAGAGCCTATACTATAGTTGATTAGATTTTAATTGTTTATGTGGTTACACGCAAGCTCATGATGTTTATTTGTTTCGTATTTATTACACACACAAATGCATGCAAACACTTCCACTATCATTTTGTGTGATACTTAATGAGTTATACTTGTTGTCAAACATAACATGCTTACATATACATTCATCACACATATTTCAATGTTCACATATTCAAATCATCTTCATATTTCCTTTATTCAAGATTTTGTGGCATTTTTCGTTTTTCAATCTCATCAAAGTGAGTTCTACGACGGGCATGTAGTAACTACCGGTAGTCAAAACGTCCTGTCTAGGTTGGCATTCGTATAAATCCAATATAACGGACCAGTTTGCCTACCTGGGGACTAACGATGAGAGTACGAAGGACCTATTAGGCCAAAGCATGCCACACCAAACGTCGTTCGAACTAACCCTACGTTGAGTTGTCATTGTGTCCATACCAGGACACCTTCCGACCTTATACTTTGCTGTCATGTTTTTACGATTTTCTTTCGGCTGGCGCAAGTGTTAACAGGCCAACACCAATATGAACCCTACCAGAGCCCAGTAGTCATGGGGGCCCACATGACTACCAAGGCCAAGTAAGGGGACATAGGGGAGCCCAAACATGAGCAAAGCCCAAGACATCCTATGGATGTAGCAAATTAATTTTCTTCAATTGTTTTGTGAATGTTAATTTCTAAATACGACACATGACACCTAAAACGTCAAACTCATACTCTCGATACATATTCCCTGTAGATGTCTTCTAGTCTCTCTCGTAGAGGTATGAGAGCAGGAAAATCCCGCGAGCGCATGGCTGCCCAAATCGCCCAACAAATGGCCGCCGTAATACCCAACATCATAGTTCAAGTTCAACAAGCCCTTACCGCTGATCCCGTCAACCCAATCAACCAAGAAAATTCAAAACATTGTCAACCCTCCCCCAAATACCACAAAATGCACCTTCAAGCATTTCAAATCCCGCGATCCTCCAAAATACGAAGGGACGGAAGGTGTCACTGCTCTCCTCCATTGGTTTGAGGAGATGGAAAACACTTTTCTCAATTGCGACTGCCCCGATGATCGCAAGGTGCGATATGCTACCGGTCGTTTGTTCGGAGTAGCACTTACATGGTGGAATACAGAGAAGGCCAAGCGAGGTGCTGAGGATGCTATGACCTTGACTTGGGAAGAGTTGAGGGAGATCATGACAAGACGTTTATGTCCAAGAAGCGAAATCAAGAAATTAGAAGATGAGTTCTACTCTTTGAAACAAAAGGAGGGCGACCACACCACATACAACAATAGATTCCTTGAGTTGAATCAGATGGTCCCCAACTTGTTCACTCCCCTCTACCGTTTGATCGAGCACTACATTCGAGGTCTTCCTTCAAAAATTCAAGACCCTGTAATAAGTACCACACCTGCAACTTTGGAAGCAGCAATGGAGTTAGCTACAGAGCTCACCGAAAACCACATACGGAATAAAGACTTCAAGGAGGAGAAGAAGAAGGATAAAGCATCAACCGAAACCTCAAACCCAACCTAGACCGAATCCTCTTCTTAACCCACTCCTAAGAGAAAACGAGATGGGCAAAATTTCTCTGTCACCCAAGGCAATCAACCAGCTCCACAAGCCGTACCCCTGCAAGCTATCCCAATCACTCAAGTAGCACCCAACTCTACTTACCCAAATAAGAAACCTTACATTGGACCTCACCCTCAATGCAACACCTGTTTTTATCACCATCCATCTACCATACCTTGTCGACTGTGTGCTAATTGTGGGCGTTATGGTCATTTGAGCAAGACTTGTCGCGCCCCTCAAAACCAAGCTTCACCCCTACCCAAAACATGATCCAATCATATCAACAGCCCCAATACCCCATGTTTTCACATGTTCGAGCTTGCTTTAATTGTGGGGACCCTACCCACTTTAGAAACACGTGCCCCCGATTGGTTAACATCATAAATGCCCAAGCTCAAGCAAACCCAGTTAACCAAGCAAATCAAGCAAACCCAGCTCCACCACCAGCAAGAGGAAGAGCTTACAACATCAACGCCAATCCTGTTGAAGTTAATAACCGCCCAAACGAACCACCCAACTAGCCTTCCCTCACCAAGAATCAAGACTCAACTCCAACCGTCTAGTTCTTAATGTTTTCTCAATCTTTACGTATCCCTGTTATAAATTGTGAATTTATGTATCCAAGAATTTTAATGCAACTTGATATTAAAGTTTTGTTTTATATCTTTACTCATTGATTTAACTTTCATATCATCATACATCACGACGTATCTCGATCTCATCATTTAAAGAAGTTGGGTTGTGTCTCACTTTACATAGACTGACCCAATCATCCTAACAAACGAGAGAGGTATTGTCGTCACTCAGTCATGTATTCTTTCAGATTTGAGACTCAAGTTTTGGTTGTTGTGTTAGTTCATGTTTTAGAGTCACATAGAACTAATCATAATTTACTGATAAAGCCAATGAAAATTTGACAAGAATATGGTGGATACGCCGCTGGTACTTCCTATATATAAGTATTCTTGGCAAAGGATCAAAAGCATTACCAGGAGGTTATGAGAAGTTCCGTGTAGGTTTTAATATCGTCATGGTTGAAGTTTTTGTTTTATGATACATACCTTATCTTTTCAAACGTATCAATTCTCTCAAAACTCTTATGCATGAGATCATACCCAGTCAATCAACTTTGTTTATCCATGTTCCGCATTTTTATACTTTAGGCATCAAAAAGCGATTTCTGTAGCAGGGTATTCAACCCTTACTAAGAACGTTACCGCCTCAAATTAAATTCCTCTTCTGATTATGTAATTGTCAAATTAAAACACCCTCCTTTCGAGTCAAATATACCACTACTTAAATTTCGGGATGAAATTTCCAAAAGTAGGGGATACTGTAACATTCGTCGAAAAACGGGTTCCAAAACCCGCTCTGTTTAAAAATTTCAGAATTTATTTAAAACTTTCGTTACGCATTTTTTCATTTTATAAAATGTAATTTTCATAATTTATAAATAAATAATTAATATATTGATTAAATAAAAGAATAAAAATAATAGCAATATTTAAGATTTTAAAATATAAAAAAAAACAAAATATCCAATAAGTGTAGACCGCGGGTTTCGAACCCGGGTCTCCACTCAAACCAAACACACAACACACCACTACACCACTTGCCCACATCTGTTACATCTCAAAACAATTAAGCATTTGTAATCACGTTCCTTTGATCCGGATTCAAAAAGAAACAGCCGCGCTAAATCACCAGCTATCATTAAGATCTCGGATTCCTCTTCAATCAACGAATGTAACTGATCACGTAATAGACTCAATCAGGGAGTCAACAATCCCCAAATCGGTTATACAATCATTTCGGCAATTACATCTTGACCACAATTTTTGAAACCGAAATTCTGTGATTGACTGGTTACTCTATAAATACCAATCATTTCACCACAAACGAATTCGCTCATTCTCTCAAACTCTCTCTCAATCATCACTCAAACTCGCTGAAAGATACTCTGCTTAAATAAACATCGCCGGAAAACTGTGCAACGCCGGAATTTCAACCGGAAAACCGTAACTGTTCTCCAAACCGGTATAATTATCTAAACCTCCTTGCTATCTCTTGTTTAGTAATTTATTAGCTCAAAACAGTAATCAAAACTGTTTAATCAGTTTATTAAGTCGGGATCATTGTCTGGGTTTTAAATGGTGAAAAAGATGAAGTCGAGATAGTGTTTAAATATAAATAAAAATGGGTATTTAACAGGGTTAGACACACAGTCCAGCGGTGGACTGTGTGCAATTACAAAGCACACGTCCCGGGTTCGAGTCGCACATGTTTCCGATTTTCTGAAATAAAACCAACACTTTTTAAACTTATTCAGATCAACTCATAACATGTATATAAAATTAATATAATTCAGTATTCTAACCGGGTTAGACACACAGTCCAGTGGTGGACTGTGTGCACATTAAACATACGCGTCCCGAGTTCGAACCCTGCAACACCGTTCTCCCTGAAGTAAAAACTTTTTAAAAACCAAACCATGTTGGTTTTCAACAAGTTGTTAAACTTAATAAGAATTCTAAATATAACGGGTTAAACACCCAGCCCAACTGGTTGGGCCGGGTGCAAACCAAGTCAGGGTCGCAAGTTCGAATCCGGTTCCTTGCAATGTCTCTGAAATTAACCAACCTTTTTAAATGAATAACAATATGTTAAACCATAATAAGTATATAAAAGTAATTAAATCTGGATATATTTCGGGTTAGACACGTAGCTTAGTTGGTAGAGCTGCGTGCATATATACGAGAGGTCACGAGTTCGAACCTCACATGCTGCCTATAATAAATGAGTCAGACTGGTCGTTGACCAGTCAACCCTTAGAAAAAGAGTAATTTTTTAATTAAAAATCCTTTTTATTTTCTTTGAAAATTAGTTAAAAATACCTCAAAATAAGGTTTTAAAGCCTAAAAATTTGCATTAAATTCACAAAAATAAATCTAAAAATCTCATTAAGAGCACTAATTAAAAATATTAATCTCAAATAAAATTTATTTATTTATCGAATTATTACGTTATTATTTAGGTTAGTTTTCCCTCGTCGGTGGAATCATAAATTCGTGCGCATTCATCATTATCAAGGAACGCACCCACGGTGAGTGAATTCTTACAAGTTCCCCTTTTTATTCATGTTTTGGGGTGTATCATGTGTCGCTTTATTTATTTTCGTTTATTCAAACTTGTGTTATTACCATTATATGATCTAAACATGTGATGTAAATATTGTTTGTTGCGATGTGTTTACATTTTGTCAAGTTGCGTGCAAATCATTCATTAGGCCCATCAGTTCCTCGTTGGAGACGAGTTGAACATCGCATGCCTCATTAGATCGGCTCCGTTTGATTGAGCATTGATCTCATTGTTCATCATTTGGTGTGTGCTTGTGCCTTAATTGATATTATGTATATTGTGATTAAATTTACATTTACGTTTACTCATATGTGGTTATGCACCTTTTTATAACCAATATAATAAATTCATTCAAATGTTTTCATAAGATTCACTTGCCAACTTTTGTTGACCGAAACCAGATTTTTACACATGATACTGGTGGACAGGTTGAAGCAAGGAACACATAGGAAATTGCCTTAGAAGAAAAATAAAGAAGTCATGAAAAATGTATTTGAACATGTTGTGCTTGTATGTTTATTGTAACTTCTTCTTTAAAGAGAAATAATAAATATGAAACTTTATAGTAAATGTCACGAGCTTTGATGAAAACCCAATCATGTCCCGACTACCATTTCCGCTGCGGGTCAGGGTGTGACACTGTCCCGTATAACATAGTCGGTCTAACTCCTACCCTATAAAATTTCCTCTTTAATTTTGTTGGGAACCTCTTGTCACACAAAAATCTCAAGGATGCTCACCACCTACACCAGCTAACCTAGATGCAGTGAGATACGTCACTATCTATCTCCTTGTCCCTTTGCACAAACGATCTTAAGTACTTGAACTTAGTCGTTTGTGGGACCACTTGACCCTCAGTGTGACCTGAGTGTCCTCGTTGTCACCTGCACCGCTGAAATCACAATAAAGGTATTCAGTCTTAAAGCAACTAATCCTTAAACCCTTGCCCTAAGGTTGCTTTCCATTCCTCTAGCCTCATATTTAGGGTTTGCTAGTTTCAGCAACTAGCATTATATCGTCTGCAACAAGCATGTACCACGGAACTGTCTCTTGAATCGACATGGACAACTCATCCAAGACAACCGCAAAAAGAAACGGACTCAACGTGAACCCTTGGTGGAGTCCTACTTCCACGGAGAAAGACTATATCTCCCATAGGCGCACCCTAGTCACAGTCCTATCATACAATCCGTAATAAAGTCTATTTACTTCCCAGGAACTCCCCTACTCTCCAAGGTTTCCCAAATCAGTCTACGTGGCACACTAAGTCACATTCAAATTGGAAAACGAATTTGAATTTGATCTACACAAAGTAAGATATATTCCTTGAGCAATCTTATCTCACTTGGTACATAGGAAGTGAATGCCATCACATTTAAAATGGTCGATTTATTGGAAGTTATGATACTCATTTACAAGAGCAACTTTTTTATGCATAGGCTTATCATTGAAATACCAGGAAACTCAAAATGACCCACACAACCATAAAGCTCTTCTTGTTTTTTTTTTACATGATTAATTTGAAAATGACTCATACTAATGCATCCTATGCGATGCGTGACAAGGGGATATGATAGTTACTCTCTTTTAGCTCGAGATGTACTTCCACCTTACCTTTTCTCAAAGCCATACCCACCTCATGTCTCATATTGTAGAAGAAATAAAGGTGCACGTTATATTGTAGAACTTATATCAACTTAACAAGTACTTTTAACATTCATTGGCGTTTAGTACCGAATATGTTACAAAGGATCGTTAATTATGAAACACATGATGCAATAAATTGCTTAATTCACGCAACCACAACAAATTAAAAAAAAAAAGTTAAAAGCGATAATGAACTGGATATATAATCACTTACTTGGTGTGCACATCTTAACTTAATTACTTTTGCATATATATTTTCTGCTAGAAATCGTGAATCATGGCAAGAAAACAATGTTCAATGATGAAAGCAAAACAACAATCGAGGTAGCTAGGGACAAATCGCCATAACAGAATTAAGGATGCTATAAATAGAGAATACTGAAATCTATGATAATTTGTTCGCCATCTAATACATATCCTCTATATATATATATATATATATATATATATATATATATATTCATATTTTCATTTTTTTATATATGACCCAACTTAGTGTGAAAAAATTCATAATATAAACATATGAATAGTTGATTTTTTTAAAATAAACATTGACTTTTCAAGTTTTTGAAAGAAAAAATTACACCATTTGTCCTTATGATTTCTTCCAAATTTTAATATCACGTACTAATAGGTTTTTGTTGCAAAATCAGATATTAACGTTTTAATTTGTCATAATATTGAGTATTAAGGCCAACATATTAAATTTGTTGTTAAGTCTTACTAAAATGTCTAAAATGCCCTTTAACAACTAATTTAAGAATTTTTTTTAATATGTCAATATTCAATTTAGAAAAGTTATTCATATGATAATTATTTTGAGAGTTTCCCCGGGCCGCCCATTGAACTCTTCACATGAGTTTTGTTGGAACATACTATGATAAACATCATGACAAAAAATGAAGTCAAACATTCAACCCCTCTAAAAAAAGAAGTATTTTAGGGCCACATATAGTAAATTTTAAGCCTTTTTTATCCTTTACAGCCAGATAATCTTCAGCATATCTACCCTATGACCAAAAATTAAGTCTATATATAGCCATGCAAATGCCTTGTCCATCTTTACCCTCAAAAACTTGTGTAAAGTTTTAAACAATGCTAAACATGTACGGACATAGATGGTGGTGGTTCGTGGCGGTTATGGTGGTGGCGTGTTGGTGGAAAGGTGTTGTCGGACAACAACAACCGCGGCAGGCTTCGGCCATATGGGTGATGGGAGATTCATTGGTGGATAATGGGAATAACAACTTTCTCATGTCCTTAGCTAGAGCTAATTATTATCCGTATGGCATGGATTACTATCGCGGTCCTACGGGTAGATTTTGTAATGCAAGGACTTTTAGTGACATACTTGGTACTTTATCAACTTATTTGGTTATGTTAACTTGATATATTTGATTTGTTTGTTGTGTATGTGTGGTTTTTTATTGTACTGTGTGAAATGATTTTTGGGTGCAGGAGATTGGCTAGGAGTAGCGGCTCCGCCACCGTTTGCAGATCCCAGGACGGCCGGAAACAGGATTCTGGGTGGTGTCAATTATGCTTCGGCTGCTGGTGGTATCCTTGATGAAAGTGGCCAACACTATGTAAGCATACATTTTATGAAGTGATCATATTATGAACTTTTAGATTGAGATGTATTACTAACCTTTTAAGAAAATCATCATCAAAGTGGTCTGTTTTAACAAATAACTTTATAAAAATAGTATTAACTTTCTTTTAACAAACGATCATAATAAAACTACTTAAAATGTGATAAAACTAAAAAACTGTCAAAAAGGCTTAAAAACACATCAATTTTTTTAAACATTTTTTTGCTGTAAGTTTAGAATTTCATGATTAAAAAAATTGAAAAGAAAGTAAAAATAAATAAATTAGTATTACACATGTGCAACATATATTATCTTGCACATGCAATTTATCCTTAGAGTTTAGGTTTTCGGTTTAGTTTAGTTTTAGAATTAGGTTTTTTGGAGGGGTTTAGCATAGCAACATGGATCTACTACGCCATGCATGGATCTGTTGTGTCATTTGCACAGGAGTATGGATCTATTGCACTAAGATGGAAATATGGCGCGTCAAGGGATACATGTTAAGCAATGGTTGATTGGAAAATTTAAAAGTCGACTATGTTTTTAAACCATCGGTCAAGATGACCATTTTGGTGATTTTCCCTTTTTTAAACATTAAACTTATAAATTGGTTGCAGGGAGATCGCATCACCTTGAACCAGCAAGTTGTGAATTTTGAGACAACGTTAGGCCAGTTACGCACTATGATGAGTCCAGCAAACCTCACTCAATTCCTTGCGAACTCAATAGTGATCATGGTTTTTGGTAGCAACGATTACATCAACAATTACCTAATGCCAAACCTCTATGCAACGAGCCGCTTTTACAATCCCCAAACATTTGCCAACCTCCTTCTCAATCGTTATGCTCGTCAAATTCATGTATAATATCTCTATTGTGTTTCATATTTCTTTGTAGTATTGTTTAAGATTAAACCTATAACTTATACAAACGTTTTTGTATTGTGTGTGTATATAGGCACTATACAGCCTAGGACTACGAAAATTCTTTCTAGCAGGAGTTGGGCCACTTGGGTGCATACCAAACCAGTTAGCCACTGGTCAAGGTACGCCCGGGCGATGCGTGGACACGGTGAACCAGATGGTAGGACCCTTTAACGAGGGCCTCAAAGGACTTGTTGGTCAGTTCAATGGTGGCTCCCATCCTGGAGCCATGTTTGTATATGGAAACACATATGGTGCTTTTGGTGACATTTTGAATAATCCAGCAAGATATGGTATGCACTTATTCCTAGGATTAATAACATGTAACTTTAACCTTGAATGGGTGGTGCGTTGGTAAGCACCTATCACATTAGCATAGTTCTTATGTTTGAATCTTACTTTCGCTAATTTTCTAACATAACCTTTATCTGATTTGTTGGTTAAAAAATAAATAATAAAAAACGGAAACAATGAATTATAGTGTTAGTGTATTACTTTAAGTATTAGATAGTGTTTTTTTTTTTAAATATAATGATATGTTTTTGTTCAATTACAGGGTTTAGGGTGAGAGATAGAGCATGTTGTGGGTTAGGAACGAACCAAGGACAAATAACGTGCCTCCCGAATGTAACACCATGCGCCCGTCGGAACGAATATGTGTTTTGGGATGCTTTCCACCCGACGCAAGCTGCAAATGGGGTTCTCGCTCAAAGGGCGTACACCGGATCCACTACGGACGTCTTTCCGATGAATGTTCAACAATTGGCACAACTTAAACTGTGATCGTGTTTTCATTCATGGTTTTGTCCGTGAATCTGGTTGTTTAATTTCTAGGTCTTTTAAGAAGATGATGTTGGTGTGCTTTACTTATGAAAAATATTTGTACTTTTGAACTTATAAAAGGGTGTCATTGTTCAATAAGCTTGTAAAAATGTTATGTTACCAAACAATTTCAAGCAAAGGAGTTCCTTTGGTTAGAGACTAAACTTGCAAAATTGCTGTATCCAAAATAATTTGTGTAATTAATTTAAACTTTAGTGAAAAATTGAACTGTATCAAAATAGGGTTAGAGCATTCATATTGATTTCTTTATCCGTATCCATATATTATATGTATACTAAAAATAATTACTTTTAATACTATTCTTTTCAATTAAATAAAATTTTATACATTTATAATTACTTTTTCCATCTCCAATACTCACAAACATTTCTAAAAATATTAAAAACTTTATAAGGTTTTCTCTCTTCATATTTTTTCCTATATATTTACAGATGAACTTCCCATATATTTTCCCTCTTCTCCATTTACAACCACTCAAAACACTATGTCACACCCCGATTTCCACGTAGATCCCAGTGAGGAGCATTGTGACGTAAGATTGATAAGATCACAACTAAACAACACAGAGTACACATCAGAAGTCTTGGATTTAAAATAATATTACAAACCATAAAAGTTCAAATGTTCAAAATAATAATACAAAGGTGATATAACAGCTCGTAAAATTCCGTCCAGTTAAATCCCAACACGTGTCCCGCTGATCCTCGTATGCCACGTGTTGGCCGAAAGGGACCAATGTGTCGTTATGTTATGTTTATAACCTCTGAATGACGAGAATAAAAGTCAAGGGACCAAAATATGACACCATACCATTTTATGGCCTCTGAGTGTCCCTTACGACCGTAACCCTTGGTGCTTACGGACCGTCAGAGTGAAATGAGCTTTTATGAGAGAGGCGGTTACGGACCGCACGAATATGTCCTTACGGTACATAGCCATTTCAAAACCAGGGGCGCATTAAGGTCCTTACGGACCGTAAGACCTGACCCTTACGATCCGTAAGGCACTGCCAGTGGCAGATTGCTGGCAGCTTGTTGTGCTTGCCACCTTGCTCGCAAGTTTGCCACTTTTCTCTGGTCATGCAACATCTCTAGACACCAATTAACTTCTGGAGAACCTTGTTAACACTTGGCATGATCTTGGGCATCATGTTCAAGTATAAATAGCCAAGCATATTGCCTTATTAGCTTGCTCATTCACCTCATTCTTCTCTACTCTCTCTTGGAGTTTGTTTCCTGTTTTAAGGAGACCTCTCTCGAGTTTTAATATTCTCCCATGATGACTTGTAAGTGTTCCTAACCTCTGTTTTTCATTCTATATGCTTTTAAAGCCAAAAGTCGAGCGTTTACATAAAAACGCTTTGACTTTTGGCTAAGACCATTATGGTCCAGCCATTGTTCGAATCGAACATGGCTACGTGATCGTGATAAGGTAGGTGTTAATCCCTCAAGAGGTCACCTCCTGGCAATCACGTTTGCTTGGTCAACTGACGGGTCAAAGTAATTAACTTAAAAAGTCAAACGGGTCAGATTTTAATATAATTCATATCTTATAATGTAGGTGTTATAAACTGTGTTTTATCACTTTAATAACTTGGTAATAATTGTTAGAACATGTGTAAACATGTTCGGCTCATCAATTACAGGTTTAAGGTCTGTTCACAACCGAAAGTCGCAAAGTTTGACTTCTTCTTTGACTTTCAGTTTTGTACCGAATTAGCAACTTTAGCTACTAATTCTAAGTTGCATTATGACCATATTATCTTGTAGTATACCCCTCTGGAGTTATACTTCATGGTCATATAGTAATATGAGTTTTTACGCAAGTTTCCGTTAATATGCCTTATGTTGACTAGTATGCCCTTTTGCCTAAAATGAGGTTTTAAACATAAATAAGCACGCACATGAATTACTTACTGATATGTTAACTTGTTAAACTTATTTTTATGTCAACATTCTTGTCATAAACTGAGTTTTGATTAAATGTCGTAAATTATGCTTATAAGTGACCAAATTACCCTTTTTGGCATCTAAAATGGTTTAAACATAATTTCTTCATCAAAACTCATCACCTACTGATGTAATATCATAAATAGGATTATTTGGGATATCAAGTCAGATTATAAACCGAGTTTACACACAAGACCTTGTATTAAGTCCTTAAATGACGATACTGCCCTTACGGCACTTAAAATGGATTTTTATCATTCTTTACATACAAAACATTTTACTCACTGATATGTTATATTAAATAACATATTTTTATCATATAAACCTGATCCTCACTTCTGTTTTCTTTAAACAACGCTTAAATCGTCATTTAGCAACTTTATCGCCGTTTCGGCGCATAGTAAGGTTTAAAACTATATCTATAAACCAAAACTTGTTACCTACTGATTATTAAACTTATTTAAATATTTTCATAGTAGGTACATGTTCTAAACTCAGAATCCCAAATAAGTTATCAAAACTATGTGTGAAATAACCAAAATGCCCTTACGGCGCATAGTTTGGTCCTAAACTATAAACCACACATATATTGAAGTCCTACTGATATAACATCATAAATTAAATATTTTTAAAGATTGTTTATGACCATGACATCAGTTTACTTGCAAGCTCCTTTTATAAGTCGTACAATGACCAAAACGCCCTTTTGAGGCCAAACTTGATTTTAAAACTTTAACGGGCATACATGTTGATATCCTACTGATATTATAACATGTTTAAAGTATAATGGCATATGGAACTTATATATGACTCATTCGGTTACCCGGTTTCGCTTATATGCGAACGGTTAAGCACACGTTACTAGTTTACGTAATTTAACCAAAACGGGTTTAACCTTATCATTTTTACTTCAAAATCCAGAATGTTATAAGTTTACCCATCTTATACAAGTCTTAGTACTTGTCGAGTTTAAACTACATTCTATTTCAGTCATCGCTTAATCTAGCGTATAGTACCGTATTTCATTATTTAAGACTAGCCGGTCCGAGTCTATGGCTTAATAGGACCCGTTAGCATTCTAATTGGTTATTAATACCATCATTCCAGACTAGAAGCCTTCCAGTAGATTGCTACCTAAATATTTTCTCTTGATTAACTGTTGAGTTATAAAACTTTGAAGTAATTAGCTCAGGTAAATACTTTTAACCTATTTTCTCTATACGGGATTGGGATAGGGTATATTATTACCGCTTGGTCGGGTATAGGATCATGTTTTTGGATTGTGATTTAACTAAATCTCAGAACCCGTTTTAATCTGTATAGTGTGATAACTTAAACATTGGGGGTTAACTCGACCGTGTCCTGGATATCCTCGGCTCATTTAAGTTACTAATGGCCACAACCAATGCACGGGGTATAGGCATACACACGTAAGATGCTAATGATAAATTTTTATATATAGACCTTGGAGTTATTTAAGTGGCGTGTCTGTTAATCGTGTTATTCGGTTTTTGCACCGGACCCCATATGTATTGACATATCTGTAAAACTGTATACAAGATCATTTTGAATTGTCCCAAGTTATTTATGAAAATGTGCCATGTGCACTTAAATCAATTTTGAAAGATTTTCAAAATGTGTCGGTTATTTGTATTTACCAGAGTAAACTGACGTATTTTTAAAAGACTAAGCTACAGGTACAACATGTAATAGGCTGGGAGCTGCTTGGTAGCGACGTAGAGGATCTTGCAAGTCCTTAGTTGTGCCCAAAGTCTGTTGATCACTTTATGTACATTTTTACGATCCGCCTGTGGATCTTATTATAAGCCGTCTGTATTAATATTTTGAATATTTGAACATTTACGGTTTGTAATATTATTTTAAATCTAAGACTTCCGCTATGTACTCTGTGTTGTTGGGCTATGATGTTATCAATCTTACGTCACAATACTCCCCATCGGGCCCACCGGGACTTATGTGGAAATCGGGGTGTGACAGGTTGGTATGAGAGCCAACGTTTGAGTGAATTCAACACTAGTCTTTTGTGTTTGATCTCAAACGACACAGTAACACATTCCTTAGACTTCCAAGTCTTGGATTTGACCTAGGATTACTCATTGCATTGCATTATTATCATTGTCCGTTTTGTTTTAACTTGTTTCTGAAGCAAGAAATATGCCGCCTAGACTACGTGGATGAGGAGGAAAAGGCAAAGGCCCCATGAAGGGAGGGCCGTCAATGCAAGGACCTTCATATATACCAAGTCCTAATCCCTATGAAGGATCCGGAGATTCTTCATCGCCATGGGAACCAATAAGACATTCTATATCCCACGAATACTCACCGCCTAACTCCCAAAACTCACACCATTCCCATCATTCACACCATTCCCACCAATTACACCATTCTCACCATTCACACTCTCACTCTTATCATGGAGAGTTTAATCCAAACCTTTATATAAATTCACCTCCAATTACACCTCCAGTTGATTCTCCAACAAACAACATGGACGAGGATTCCGATCCTGAAATGCCGCCAACGGGATCGCTTGGCTACCCCGTAGAACTATCCAGCGGTTCAAATTCCTACGCTGGATCACCATACCAAGGTCCCGACGAATTCAAACAATGGTGGGATCGATGTGAATTCGTTAATGTAGGTCCCTATTCCCGACGGATCGTCACAAAGCTAATAACTAATCAAGGATGCAGAATCTCTTTGATTAATCGAATATTCAGAAACAACAATATTATAAGATGGAGAAAACCGAACACACGATATTCAAACTGATCTTCTGTGATTATCAAACACACGAAACTATTTTACAATCCTTCAAGATCTACCAAGAACTCACATTCATTTTCTGTGTTTTCTCTAACTCTCTCAAACTCGAATTCTCTACCAATGTCTAGATGTCTAACCTAAACCCTAAAGCATAATGTTGTTTATATACTACCGCCATGCACATGGGTTTGGTCATGGGCTGCGAATTGGACCTGCCCAATTCGCCTACTGTTTTGGTCAAAAATTACCGAAGCAATTAAGTGATCAGACTTAGTATGTGAGGTAGCGTGCTATTGTGGTTTTCAAAAATGTTTTTAGTTGGTTGATTATGAAAATAGTTTCAGAATATAGTTCCAGGATAATGAACTATATCAGAATGATAAATGAATGCGATAAAAATAGAAATTGACACGGGATGTACAAGGAAAGCCCTTGATCAATCTAGATCGCCGACATAAAACCTCGGGAGCTGACAATCGTCAGCTGCCTTGTTCTTTTTATTGATCAAACAGCAGGATACAACTTCGGGATACTGCTTGGATCACCTCTAATTGTTACAATGCTCGAATAATGTAAGTGTTGTGAGTGTTTGTGATTATTGCTGCAACTAGAAAGTGAAAGTGTACGAGATTGTGTGTGTTCTACTGCTGATCCAGGCGCCCCCTATAAATAGTAATCGAATATAAAAAACTATCCTATATTCTAGGGATGCCTTGAATATCCCCTTGTGACCGTTGTAGACTCTTTCTCCAGCTCCAACGTTCATATCCTAACTGTCTTGAGCGAGTCTTTGGGGAGACCAAGTCTTCATATCCGTTGGTACCTTGCAACCAAAGATTAATGTTAATAGCGAGTAGGATACCCCCGCAGTATGTTACCAATATCCTAGCTCAGTATCCTGGTCGCAACATCATATATATAGTATCAGGATATAAGTCAGAAATTCCACCCATAAGAATTGTCCCCAAAAATATAGCTGTTGGGATCCTGGAACCCAAATGGGTATATTTTTCCTTGCGCAGATCGAGGCACTTAATGGGATGTAGATGTTGATAAAACAGCTTGTAACTTTCAAGGCGAAATTCACTCATCACATCCTATCCCTAGCCTATATCTTCTCCCATTCTTTAGATAATTATCACCACTTTTCAGAATTACCAGGTATTATCTCTTTCTTTCTCCCTATTTTCTCTGTTTTACTTCTTTATTTTTCCATAGCCAACCGAACACGCTCACACACCGGCGACTCCGTTCCAACATTTGTTGAGTAAAACCTCCTTAAGGAGCCAATGAAAGAAGCCTGTTCTTTCGATAATGCGGATATCGCCGCTTTTAGAGCCTCCGACGCCTCTCCCGCTGAAGCAATCATTCATTCGTTTAATCGGAACCTCCAGTCTGACATGTCTTCTTCAGAGTGAATCTGTTTCTTGTTTTATCCCTTTTCCATTGGACTTCGATACCCTTTCTCAGACTTCATCATGCGCTTTTTTCACCTTACCGGTCTTAGTTTTGCCCAAACCATGCCCATGGTTTGGAGGGTGCTAGCGGTGCTGGACCGGATCAAAACTCATCACATTCCTGAGCTATGTGTTGAGGATATAGCCATTTCTTATCATTTACGATCCCATGGTTCTAGTCGATTCCTGCTTTTCTCAACCTCCAAACACCCCCTCATTCTCAAGGCAACCAAAAATGAGGACGAGTGGAAACGAAAGTTATTCTTGGTCAAAAGGGACTCCATCGACAAGGGTGATGATTTTCCTGTGAAATGGTTAACTGCTGGTAGGATTTAGGGTTTTGAGAATATCCCTAAATGTATCCTGAACTTACATCCCGAACTGACATCCTTGTTTACTTCTTTTGCAGCGAATCTCAAAGAAGCCCCTCCATCCGCAGAATCGGAAGAAAGGATCAGTTCCATCTACCGGCTATCAGAAAGTGAAAGAAGCTTTTCTCCACTCCCCACAAGTTTAAGCCAACATTCAAGCTCCAACATGGCTGGTAAGAATACATGTAATCTTTGCATATATTTGGTTAGTTAAGATATCAGAATATTGAAAAGTTGAAATTTCTTCCCTTTGTGAAGACCTAGCCAAGATCCCTGAAGTGTTTGACCTTGACGAACTCGACAGCTATTCCAGGCCTGCTCCGGTAAATATAGAGCCAAGTTCCAAACCTTCCACCACGTCTAAACCGCCTGTCAGTTCCAAGCCCACAATCACCCCCAAGCCTTCCTCAGCAACAAAGGCTCGTGCCTCTAGCTCCCGCAAGAGGAAAGAGACCGACTCCTCGACCACTTCTGCTAAAGCCTTTTCTTGCGAGAACCAGGGGTTCTTTGAGTCTAGTGGCTTGATGACTTCTTTCCTTAATCAGGTAAATATCCTTATCGTGTATCCTGCACATATATGCTGAGCAGATATCCTGATTATGTTATATATGCTGATACCTGTGTTTCCAATTGTAGGGTCTTGGCCGCCTGACACATCTTTACGAGGAAGCTTGCGTGGTCAACAAGATGCTAGAGGCCAAGCTAAAGAAGGTTGAAGCCACAATCGTGGACCAGGTAAAGATTGTTGCCGCCAAGTCTCAGCATTACAAAGACAGATTCAAGGCGGTGATTCAGGAGTCTCAAGCTGCTATGAAGAAGGCTGCCCAAGAAGCTCAGGCTATGCTGGACGCTGTTCAGACTCAACACGTGCAGGATATGATCACCTAGAGGGAGGGCCTCAAGAGTTCCGTCGTCATTTCCCTCCTCTAGGCCAGGTTGAAAATGGCCTATGAAGCCAGAGCTATGGGTTTTGAATGCCCAACCTGGCCCATTGGAGCCTGGGATGTGAAATTGAAGGATCTCAGTGGTAATCCCGTGGAGTATCCTGCTAAGCCAACGGTTGCAGAGCCTTCTAAGGCGGTCGAGGTAGCAGTAGAGGCTGGTGGTGAAGCCGGTGAGGATCCTGGGGCTAATACTGGAGCGGATGCTAGTGGTGATGCTGGTCGGGATGCTGAGGAAGTGATGAAGGTTGGTGAAGATACTGCTGTGTGAGGGCATCGAAGTGGGCAATGATGGATATTATTGCTTAGGCCGGAGCCCACTTTTTTAATTTGAATGGTCTGTAATCCCCTAAACAATTTTACTTTTCCTGCACTTGAACCATTTATATTTCCTGCACCTTAAACATTAGTATTTTGCGATGACCTGAGGTGGAGGGATCTTGAGTTTCAGGACGAAGCCTTCGGCCACTAAAGTTTATATGCTTTAGAACTTATCACATTCTTGGTGGATGGGTCTTGGTTTAAGACGAAGCCAAGTGTGACATTTTGGTTTGTTAATAATAAACTAACCTTCCTGCTTTATCTGTTGCTGTTATATTTTTATGTTTTTAAACATCCTGATCAAATATCCTGCTCAGGATACTGATAAATTTTTGTCACCTTTAATGAAAAAATGTTAGACAAAACTTGGTTGAATATAATCTTTATAGAAAACTTAGGTCACTCAAATAAGATCTCCAAAACTTGATTAATAAGAAATCATACCAGGAATACTTATGCAAAAACTTTCGATTCCAACCTTTGAATCCTTTGCAATGTCCCTAGCATGGATGTCCCCTGTCTGTGCAGGATATTGCATCAATGCATGGCATGCTCGAAGATTTCTTTACTTAGTGATTGAACTTCATAATATTTATTCATAAAAGAATGTGTGTAAACATAATCACAATTTGGAATTTTCCAAGATTTTAATTTTGCTAGGGATAAACCCATAGTACCCTGGGGATAATCCCTTAGTATCCTGGGAATAAACCATTGTTTTTCGTGCACTATAGGCGGGAGTGTGTAAACTCCAAGACTTAGAAAGGTGAAAACCTTTAAACCTTAGAGAGTATGAAAATACCTTTTCGCGAGAGATGGTGATCAATCCTCATATACCGTAAGGATCCGTGATATAGCCAACAATAATGAAATTGTCAGCCACATTTACATGAACTGGTCCTGCCATCTTGAACTATACCCGGATACTTGCGCTCCAGGTAGGGTGTTTAAACTCAAGTCAGAAGAAAGTGAATACCTTTAAACCTGTGAAGGGATCTGAATCCCTTAAACGTGAGAGAGAGGGCCAGTCCTCTAATCTTTCAATCCATCTTGAGCAAGTATCCTGAAGCATTATCTTGAAGCATATCCTACAAAACACCTTTAAACTAAGGTGGGTGTTAGCTTGGATAACACCCCTCCAATGCTTAAGTCAGTATTGGGTTTCAAATAATAATAACCTAAATTAAATATATATTTGAAAGAGATAGAATTCATACCATCCTGAGTTAGAAATTGAATTCTCAACTCACTTGAAATAAGCTTTAAGATGTATAGCATTCCAAAATCTTGGTATCATATCCCCCTCCATGGTCTTGAGCCGGTATGCTCCTTTTCCAGATTCTGATTCAATTTCATAAGGTCCTTCCCATTTCTGGGCTAACTTCCCGTCGGCAGGATTGGTTGTATTTTGAAAAGCTTTCCTCAAAACCCAATCTCCGACTTGGATCTCCTAGTCCTTAAATTCTTATTGTATGACTTGGCTATTCTCTGCTGGTATGCTGCCATCCTTAGCTTTGCTGCATCTCTAGTTTCATCAACAGTATCCAATTCTTGACATAGGGTTTCAGGATTCGCTTTAGGATCCCGTAGGCTTGACCTAGCTGTGGGTATCACCATCTCTGTTGGAATCACTGCTTCTGCCCCAAACACCAAAGAAAATGGGGTTTGCCTAGTAGCATTTTTCACAGTTGTTCTATCAGCCCATAGGACAAATGGTAATTCTTCTGCCCATTTTCCTTTTTAGCACCTAATCTCTTCTTCAAATTATTGACAATTATCTTGTTCGAGGGTTTTGCCTGTCCATTAGCTTGAGGATGCACCGGTGTTGACGTGATCATCTTAATTCCCCAACTTTTGCAAAAATCAGTAGTCCTTTTGCTGATGAATTGGGAGCCATTATCACAAATTATCTCAGCTGGTATCCCGAATCTTGTCAGGATATTCCTCTTGATGAAAGATACTACTTCTTGATCCCTTACTTGGACAAAGGCTTCTGCTTCAACCCACTTGGAGAAATAATCTGTCATTGCTAGCATGAAAACCTTTCCTACAGGATCCTTTGGGAGTTTTCCCACTATATCCAACCCCCACTTCATAAATGGCCAAGGAGATATGATAGGATATAAGGTTCTGCAGGCTGATGCAGTATATTGCTATGTCTTTGACAGGCATCACATTTCTGAGCATACTCCATAGCATCCTTTCTCATGGTTGGCCAGTAATACCCTGTTCTCAACACCTTCGATAATAAATACCTGCCCCCAATATGGTTGCCACATTCTCCTTTGTGTATATCCTGAAGCACCTCCTTGGTTTCAGGATCCTCTAAGCATCTTAGGTATGGACCTGCAAGAAATTTCCTATACAAGATATTATTTATTATTGTAAAACGAGATACCTTCATCCTGAAAGCTCTAAGATTCTCATCCTTTGGAACATCTTCTTGTAGATACTTCATGATTGGAGCCATATAGGATTCAGGATCCTTTTCAGGACATCCATCACCAGGATCCTGGATACTTGCTACTTCCTTATCCTGAGGCTTGAAAAGTTCCATCGCAGGATACATGATATGTAGTATTTGTATCTGAGTTCCCTCCAATATCCTAACAGTAGATCCTAGATTTGCTAGAGCTCGGCTTCAGCATTTTCTTCTCTTGGTACCTGTTCAAGTGTGAAATTTTCGAAGTATCCTGCTAATTTTTTAACAATTTCAAGATATTCAGCTAACTTTTCATCTTTGACTGCATAAGATCCATTGAAATGGTTAGTAATCAACTGGGAATCGGCATACACTTGTAAACATTTAACATTCATATTCTTAGCCAATTCTAATCCTGCTATCAGGGCTTCATATTCAGCTTCACTATTAGTAGCAGGAAATTCACATTTAATAGCCTGGGGTCCCCCTGTGGCGATTTTAGTAGTATCCCTAATCCTACACCTCTTATGTTAGATGCACCATCAGTATACAATATCCAGCATCCTGAATTCTCACCTAGTTGTTGTACTTCTAAGTCAGCTTCATTTTGAATATCACTACTAAATCCGCCACAAAGTCTGCTAGAGCCTGAGACTTTATAGCATTTCTAGGTTCATATACTAAATCATAGGCACTTAGTTTAACAGACCATTTATCCATTCTACCAGACATTTCAGGTTTCCTAAGCACATTTTCACAGGATAATTAGTTTTAACATGTATTGTCACACCCCGGTTTCCACATGTATTCCGGTGGCCCCGGTGGGGACTATTGTGACGTACAGTTAATATCATCATCCCAATTATAACACAGGGCAACACAGCAGAAGGCTTGGAGAAAAATATAAACTATTACAAACCATAAAGTGTCCAAAAGTTCGAAACACAAATATACATCAAGGCTTGTATTAAGATCCACAGGCGGATCGGAAATAAACATACACAAAAAGATATCAGACTCTACAGGCTCAACTCTAAGGTCGCAACTCCTTAATGTCAACGCCCCGCAGCTTCCGGCCTATTTCGTACTTGTACCTGTATTTTAATCTTTGTAAATACGTCAGTTTACACTGGTAAATACACTCAACCGACTCTGAAAATCCTTTCGAAAACGGTTTTAGGTGCACTTCGCACATTTTTATAAATATCTTGGGATAGTACAAATGACCTTGTATACAGATTTACATGTCAGGCTTTTAATATGGAGCCCAGTACAGAAACTAAGACCTGATCGACTGACACACCACTCTGAACTTTCACATAGAAAGCAGATAGCAAGTACCCAGTGTATGCCTACACGCCATGCTATATTGTCGTGGCCACTAGCACTTTAGTGAGCCAAGGATATCCGGACACGGTCAAGTCCACCCCAATGTTTTAGTTTCAGGCAAAACAGATCAAAACCGGGTTATGCAAGAGTTTAGTTAATTACCACAATTGGATAAAACATAATCCCATATCCGACCAAGCGGTAATAATTTACCGTATCCCAAGCCCGTATAGGGAAAATAAGTGAAGGGTATTACCTGAAGTTAAGTCTTCGGAAAGTCAGAACTCAGCCGCAGATCAAAGCAAGTACATGTACAATTTACCGGAAGGCGTTCAGTCTGGAGTGATGGTAATTAATAACCAATATTAGAATGCTAACGGGTCCTTAATTAAGTCCTAGACTTGGACTGGTTAATCTTACACTAAAATAAGATACAGTACGATACGCTAGATTAAGCGGTGACCGGAATAGGATGTTAGTTGGACCCGACAAGTATAAAAATTTTTCAAACATGGGTAAACCAACAACATTCTAGATTTTGATAGAGAAATGACGAAGTTAAACCCGTTTCGGTTTAAGTACGTAAATTGGCTACGTAAGCTTAACCGAACGCACATAGGCGAAACCGGATGACCAAGAGAGTCATATACAAGTTCCATATGGATATATGTATAAAATATGTTATAAAATCAGTAGCTTTGCAACAGATAGGTCCGAGGTATATTTAAAACCGAATTATGCCTTACAAAGGCATTTTGGTCATTTTAAGGTTTATAAAAGATGTTTAAAATAAATCTGATGTCAAGACCTTTATAAATTTGTAAAAATACTTATTTTATAATGTTATATCAGTAGGATTTCAAATACATGTGTGTTTGACAGTTTTGAAATAATCTATGTCCCGTTTGGGCATTTTGGTAAATTCACACATAGCTTTGAAGCCAAATTTGAGATTCTAAGTTCGGGACTTGTACTTACTGTTATTATGATGAAAATAAGTTTATAAATCAGTAGGTGATAAGTCTTGGCTCATAGTTATGATTTTAAACTATACTATGCGCCGAAAAGGCGTAGAAATCGCTAAATGCCGTTTAATCGATGTTTAAGATAAACTAAGATTAGGACCTGTTTTATATACCAAAAATATGTCATTTGACTTGTTACATCAGTAAATATATCATCTTGATCATAAAATCATGTTAAGTGTTTCTAAAATGTCGAAAAGGGTATTTTAGTCATTTTAATGCCTTAAACACAACTTTTGTGAAAACCTAGATTATAATCAGATTCTTGACATCAACATAATCTAATCAAGTTTAAAAATCAGTTTACGTCTTATATTTACTTGCATGGGTGTTTAAAATCATGATTTGCACAAAAAGGACCTTTTTGCAAAGTTTATGTAATTTTAGCAGAACTTGTATGTAAACTCATATTTCTAAGAAATCGAGTGACGAAACTTTAGATGGTCATTCTAAATATAATTGGTCTCAAAATGGTCAAAAGTCAGTAGCAAAGGTGGCTCGACATGGGTCAGAACCAAAAGTCAACAAAAGTCAACTGTTGCGACTTTTGGCTACAAACCGAGCCTAGACTAAAACTTGACGAGCCGAATCCATAGAAATATGTTCTAATACTTATTTTTAGGTTGTTAGTGCATCAAAACATATTTTACAACATCTAGATCATTAGTTATGATTTTTATAAAAACTTTACAGTTTGACTTTTCGGTTTACTCGTCAATTGGCCATGAATTCGTGGTAATCTGGAGATGCCCTTTTGAGGGATTAATACCTCCATCATTAAAATCACATAGACACTTTCGTTACGCACAATGGCTAGGTGATCATGGATTTAGATCAAAGTCAAGGTGTAATTACGACGAGACTTTGATCTAGGCTTAAAGCTTAATGAAATGACTTAGCATGAGATTGGAACACTTACACAAGTCCAAAATAGTGCTAGGATCAGAAAGGAATGCTTGGATGCTGCCTGGAACTCTTCTTGAAGAACTTAGTGAGTTAAAGTGAGGAAAAGTGGTGAAGAAATGGTTGCAACTTATGAAAATTCATCTCATAAGGAGCCAAGGAACAGTTCAGAGGTTTGCCAGGTGTTTAAGGACGTCAACATGTGTCCCTAGACGTGTCAAGCATAGGCAACAAATGCGACAAGAGGTGGCAGAATATGGCTCTGCCATGTTTCTGCTCGCTGGCAGGTCCTTACAGACCGTATGGGCTTTGCCTTGCGGTCCATAAGGACCTTAGGCGCCCACAGTTCCAGAGTTGGTTACGGACCATACCATTCTGGCTTGCGGTCCGTAACCGCCTCCCAGAGATGAAAATTTTTGGCATTTCTTAATATTTAGCCCCTCAACTTTATTTCTCGGCATAATGAGGATAAAATAAGCGATTCAACAACGTTGGTCCCTCCTGTTCTGGCACACGGCACACGAGGATTACCGGGACACGTGTCGGAAAATATTGGACGTGAAAACATGAGGTATTACATCCTCACCCCCTTAAAATAAATGTCGACCCGAGATTTCAATCAAACAAGTGTGGATATTTCTGTCGCATGACAGACTCCACTTCCCAAGTATATTCGGGACCTCGACGAGCGTCCCACTTGACCTTTACGATAGGCACATGCTTCCGACGAAGCTTTTTGACCTGATGGTCTTCAATTGCTATAGGTTTCTCAATGAAACACAAGTTATTATCAATCTGCACATCATCGTGTGGCATAACCAACGACTCATCTGCCAAACATTTCTTCAAATTGGAAATGTGGAACACATCATGGATTCCACTGAACTTTTCTGGCAGTTTCAGCTTGTAAGCAACAGCTCCAACTCGTTCAATGATTTCAAACGGTCCAACGTACCTAGGACTTAATTTTCCTTTATTTCCAAAGCGCATAACGCCCTTCCAAGGCGATACCTTTAGCAAGACCTTGTCCCCTACCTGGAACTCGAGAGGTTTACGCTTTTGGTCTGCGTAACTTTTCTGCCTATACCTGGCAGCCTTGAGATGATCCCGAATTTGCAAGATCTTATCTATCGTCTCCAGGACTATCTCTGGTCCTGTCAGTTGAGCTTACCCAACTTCTGCCCAACAAACGGGCGTCCTACACTTTCTTCCGTATAAAGCTTCAAATGGGGCGGCTTGGATACTTGCATGATAGCTATTGTTGTAGGAAAACTCTATAAGTGGTAAATGGTTATCCCAACTTCCACCTAGGTCGATAATGCATGCACGCAACATATCTTCCAGCGTTTGAATAGTACGTTCGCTTTGTCCATCCGTCTGCGGGTGATATGCCGTACTAAAATTTAGTCGAGTACCCAGGGCTTGCTGGAAACTCTTCCAAAAATGAGAAGTGTACCTTGTGTCTCTATCTGACACAATAGACACTGGTACGCCGTGCAAGGATACTATTTCATCCACATAAAGCTTTGCTAGTTTATCTGAGTTATAAGTCTCGTTAATAGGTAGGAAATGAGCCGACTTAGTCAGTCTGTCAACAATCACCCATATTATATCATTTCCTCGTTTTGTCTTTGGTAATTTGGTGATGAAATTCATAGTTACACATTCCCACTTCCACATGGGAATTTCCAACGGTTGCAGTAATCCCGACGGTTTCTGATGTTCGGCCTTGACTTGCGAACACGTCACACATTTAGCTACATAAGTAGCTATCGATTTCTTCAATCCTGACCACCAATAATCGGGTCTCAAATACTTATACATCTTATCACTACCCGGGTGAACCGAGTATTTAGAACTGTGCGCTTCTTGGAGGATTAAATCTCTGAGTCCTCAAAATACTGGAATCCAAATTCGCCCACAGAATCTAAGGATTCCGTCACTTCCCGGCCTGAGTTGGTCCACTATTTTTCCCAATTCTTCATTCGAAAGATTCTCTTCTAATAAGGCTTGCTGCTGAGCTTGCAAGGTTTTCTCATTCAAGCTATTTCTCACTTCTATACTCTTGGCGTTAACCCGAATGGGTTTAACCCTTTCCTTGCGACTTAAGGCATCGGCAACTACATTTGCTTTGCTTGGGTGATAACGAATTTCGCAGTCATAATCATTGAACGTTTCCATCCACCGACGCTGTCGCATATTTAAATCCTTATGGTTAAACAGATGTTGAAGACTTTTATGATCAGAGTATATATAATACATTTGTTCCGTAAAGATAATGCCTCCATAACTTGAGCGCAAACACCATGGCACCTAACTCCAAATCGTGCGTGGTGTAATTTCTTTCATGAACCTTCAGCCGTCGCGAGGCATAAGCAATTACCTTTCCTCTTTGCATGAGCACACATCCCATGCCGGTGTGCGATGCATCACAATAAACCACAAAGTCTTCTATACCTTCGGGTAGAGTCAATACAGGTGCATTACTTGGTTTCTGCTTCAAAACATCGAAAGCTTCCTACTGTTTCGGACCCCAAATAAATTTCACATCCTTACGGGTCAGCGTGGTCAAAGGAGTAGCTATCCTTGAGAAATTTTCTATAAACCTTCGGTAATAACCGGCTAAACCCAGAAAGCTACGAATTTCTGACGGGTTTTAGGAGCTTGCCAGTTCATGACTGCCTCGACCTTGGCAGGGTCGACTTGAATTCCACGCTCACTTACAACATGACCCAAAAACTGTACTTCACGCAACCAGAATTCACACTTTGAAAACTTTGCATAGAGCTTTTCTTGTCTTAACAACTCTAGGATACATCTCAAATGTTTCTCGTGGTCGGCCTGACTGCGAGAATAGATAAGTATGTCGTCTATGAAGACAATGACAAACTTATCCAAGTACGGTTTGCAAACTCAATTCATTAAGTCCATAAATGCCGCAGGTGCATTAGTAATATCTAGTCCTGAACACTGTCTTTGGAACATCTTCGGTTCTAACCTTGAGTTGATGGTATCTCGACCTTAAATCGGTCTTGGAAAAATAGTTTGCCCCCTGAAGTTGATCAAACAAGTCGTCGATCATGGGTAACGGGTAACAGTTCTTTATAGTCAACTTGTTCAGCTCGCGATAATCAATTCACATCTGCGTTGACCCGTCCTTCTTTTTGACAAATAGTATTGGAGCTCCCCAAGGCGAAGAGCTTGGCTGAAGGAATCCTTTTCCCAATAATTCCTCAATTTGTGTCTTCAATTCTTTCATTTCCGTAGATGCAAGTCTATACGATGCTCTAGCAACTGGAGCTGCACCAGGTATGATATCAATCTTAAATTCTACTTGCCTGTCTAGGGGTAGACTAGGAAAATCTTCAGGAAATACATCGAAAAATTCTGAGATAATGGGTAGATCTTCAATCATCAATGGTTACCTGTGCTAAGTAAATGACACAATTCTTTTTCAGGCACTTCAAAGTCGTAAGCAGTGAATCTTTTTCGGACAACCCATAACGTACATCACCTTGGATAGACAGTAAATCACCGGACGAGGTCTTGATTTCGATGAGCTTCTTGTCACAAGCTATAGGGCATGGTTACTAGACAACCAGTCCATACCAAGAACTACATCAAAACCGGTCAATTTCATTGGTAAGAGTGAAACAGGAATGGAGTGATTCTTAATGGATATGAAGCATCCATCGAGAATCGTAGAAGCGGTTTCGATTGTTCCATCAACGAGTTCTACATCATATGTTATGTCTAGAGTTCTTATGGGCAAGTTTAATAAGGCATTAAACTTATGATCTACAAATGACTTATCAGCCCCTGAATAAAAAAGAACTCTCGCATAAACGTCATTAATTAGGAACGTACCTGTTATCATGTTATTATCATTCACAGCTTCTTTAGCGTTCATCCGAAAGGCACGCGCATTTCCTTTCCTTGCCTCGCCAGGCTTCTCTGCATCATCCTTCTTATACTTGGGACAGTTGGATTTGATGTGTCCTTTCTCACCATAATTAAAACAGGGGCCTCCTTTAAATCCTTCCATTCAAGGGCCTTGTGCCCATGCCTCTTACAGATCCCACAAGGCTTTGCCTGGGACTCGTCCCGACACGCACCAAAGTGTCGTTTGTTGCACTTTTTGCATTTAGGCCTATTATCAGACATTTGATGGTTCTTGCTCAACCCGAACCTCCTATTCTTGTCAAAGCGGTGAGACTTGTCTTCATCTCTTTTCCTCTTCTCACCACCTTCTGACCTAAGAGACCTTTGTCTCTTCAAATCCTGAGTCAAGACCATAGAAAAGTCTATAGCAGACCTAAACTCACGGGCCTAGATGCCCTGACATCACCCTTAATCTCCGGCTCTAATCCGCCAACAAAACGTGAGATGCCTTTGGACTCTGGAGTGATCAAGTATGGCACAAGTCTTGACATAGAATTGAAATCTGCCACATACTTCCCGCAATCAAGGTTCTTCATCGTTAACCTGATAAACTTCGTTTCTATCCTTTCCACCTTGTGAGGTGAACAGTAGGCATCCTTCATCAACTCAACAAACTTTTCCCAGCTCAGATTCTAAAGATGGACCTTTCCAGAAGATTGAATCATCGATTTCCACCAAGTGAGGGCATCGCCTTTAATAATTGCGTTACATACTGTACTACATCCTTTTCAGCACACCACTAATTTCAACAATAGTCTCGATCTCGTCTAACCAACGGAGTATTTCCACAACTCCATTTTCGCCGGTAAAATCGCGCGGCTTGCATGACACAAAGTACTTGTAGGAACAACCATCCTTCGAAAACTTGGTCTTTTTCTGATAATTCTCTCCCTCTCTCCTGACATTCGAGGAGTGCTCTGAGTGTTCCTTCTTTTTCGAAGAGGGTTTCGAGGGTTGTTTGGTGGTATGCTTGGACGAGCGTTTAGAATGTGAGGCACTTGATTCCAATGGCTTATCTGCTCGATCTTTTATGGCCTTTTCTACTTCCGTGGCAATGAGTGCTTGCAGATCTCCTTTGGTTATAACGATGTTCTCATTTGCATCATCTTCCTTCCTTTGGCTATTCACTTTATTAGAATCCACCATCTTGCTTGATGAAACTATAATATTAATAATATAAGATTATTATACATTCTTGATGACTTGCGAAGTATGATATAGCATAATAAAGCTATGTACTTGTTGATTTTTATGGGGGGTGTTTAAGTATGGCACGAAGGCCTGTCACTAAGGACATAAAGAATGGCACCAAAGGCCTGTCGAAAATGATTTGAATTATAAAATGCCAAGATCACAAAAAGATCGTAAGGCTTCGAGGTTCGAACGTAGTTTTGCTACCTCGAGATAGGGAGTCGTAGACCACACCTGTCGATTGTCACCAATGGACATGAATGTAACTTGAAAGCATTACACCACTAATGGGTGTTAAGTAAAATAATCATCTTATTGATGATTGATCATGATCAAAATAGATTATGTAGGTTTAGACGTAGTCCATTATTTAGAAGGCTCGTGTGGTTCCTCAATTCACACTTACCAGGAGGTTAATATCTTAGATATCTCAACGTTTTGGAACAAAACTCTTAAGATGATTTAAATAACTAGTCCAGATCAGGCAGAATAGGGGGTTTAGAACGTAGTTCACCACCCTGGATAGAAGGGAAACCTCAATCTTAACTATCATGGTAGAAAACCCCAATTCATGTGACCTAATCACTTGGCGGGCGTGAATCATCAAGAGGATCTTTTAGAATTATTACGCAGATCATAAATTTCGAATTAAAATCGAGACGATCGCTTGAACAACTTGACGAAAGGAATACATAATTAAAATTCCAAAATTTCATTAATAATAGCAATACGATATAATAGAGTCCATGAATAGGACTTAAATAAAGGGAAATTGTCCTCGTAGGGACTATACTTGAAATAATTAAAATGTCCACGCAGGGACTAAATAAGACTTGTCCACGTAGGGACTTAATTTAAAATAACAAATACAAAGATAGTTATGAATTTAATCATTTTCCCTCTTAGCTTCTTTACTAGCCTTTTCAACAGCTTGTTATTCTTCTTATTATCTTTTGTTGTTTGTTCTTGAAGTTCCTTGACCTTTTCTATTGCTTCAGTAAGAACTTCCATTGTTAGCGGTGGCTGCTGCGGTTACGTTTGAGATTGGGGTTGAGATGGTGCAACCGGATGTTGATAATTATAATAAGGATATCCACTTGGTTGATAGGGATAGGGGTTACGATAGTGTGCATTCATGGCCATTTCTAGATACGGGTCATGAAGGGGTACATTATGACTATGGCTATGCTCCGGCCAACTAGAGGGTTCAAATGGGTTATATCAAAACCTGATGGTGGTAGTGGTGGTGGCTTAGTTATAGGAATCGGTGGTTGAGGCTTAGGCTCAACAGTTAGTTGTGGTTGGTTCTCCATAAATGGTGAAGTATGCGAGGGTCCACCCATTTGTGGGTCCTCGGGAATAATAGGGTAAGGATTTGGTGAGAGTGGTCCTACCCTCGGTCCTAGGTGCACCGACGTGCGTGCCCCACTTCTTCTTGGAGGTGGAGGTGGAGGTGGTGGTTCTTGTGGTGGAGTGTGGTATGAAGGTGTGTTGTGGTGGGATGGGGTACCATGAACTGAGGGGGTATTGTAGAAAACATATTGTCCCCACCTTTCCTCGAAGCTGTCAGTGTAATGATAAGGGGTTCCATTGTATGAGTTAGAACCACTGGATATGTCGATGGGATGACCCATCGATCCTGTTGCCGGCATTTCGGGCTCTGAATCTTCCTCCATAGGTTCAGGAGAATCTTCTGGAGGGGTTACCGAATGTGAACGAAGGCGTATGTCAGTATTATAATTCCCATGAGAAGAATGAGAATGTGAATAGTGGGATTGATGGCTACTGTATGAATGTTGCAAATGATGGGAGTCTGGTGGTGGCGAGTACTCATGAGGTAAGTCAGGGTATGGTTCCCATGGTGATGACGAATCGTCCGAACCTTCGTATGGGTTGTATACGGGTGCCTTCGAAGGCCCTTGCTTCGAGGATCCACTCCTCATTAGTCCCTTTCCTTTTGCTCCTCTCGAAAATTTAGGCGGCAGGATTGCTGCTTCAAAATAAGTTAAAACACAAAACAAAGCAATATAATAAAATAAGGAAATGAACAATCCTAAGTCATAGCCTAGACTCGGAAGTCTAAGGAATGTGTTACTGTGTCGTTTGAGATCAAACACTAAAGACAAGTGTCGAATTCCCTCAAACGTTGGCTCTGATACCAACCTGTCACACCCCGGTTTCCACGTGTATTCCGGTGGGTCCGGTGGGGAGTATTGTGACGTCCAGTTGATATTATCATAACCAATTATAACACAGGGCAACACAGCGGAAGGCTTGGAGAAAAATATAAACTATTACAAACCATAAAGTGTCCAAAAGTTCGAAACGCAAATATACATCAAGGCTTGTAATAAGATCCACAGGTGGATCGGAAATAAACATACACAAAAAGATAACAGACTCTACAGGCTCAACTCTAAGGTCTTAACTCCTTAATGTCAACGCCCCGCAGCTTCCGACCTATTTCGTACTTGTACCTGTATTGTAATCTTTGAAAATACATCAGTTTACATGGTAAATACACTCAACCGACTCATTTTGAAAATCTTTTCGAAAACGGTTTTAGGTGCACTTGGCACGTTTTTATAAATAACTTGGGATAGTACAAATGACCTTGTATACAGATTTACATGTCAGGCTTTTACATATGGAGCCCAGTACAGAAACCGAGACCTGATCGACTGACACACCACTCTGAACTTTCACATAGAAAGCAGATAGCAATTACCCAATGTATGCCTACACGCCATGCTATATTGTCGTGGCCACTAGCACTTTAGTGAGCTAAGGATATCCCGGACACAGTCAAATCCACCCCCAATGTTTTAGTGTCAGAAAAAACAGATTAAAACCGGGTTATGCAAGATTTTAGTTAACTACCACAATTGGATAAAACATAATCCCATACTCGACCAAGCGGTAATAATTTACCGTATCCCAAGCCCGTATAGGGAAAATAAGTTAAGGGTATTACCTGAAGTTAAGTCTTCGGAAAGTCAGAACTCAGCCGTAGATCAAAGCAAGTACATGTACAATTTACCGGAAGGCGTTCAGTCTGGAGTGATGGTAATTAATAACCAATATTAGAATGCTAACGGGTCCTTAATTAAGTCCTAGACTTGGACTGGTTAATCTTACGCTAAAATAAGATACAGTACGATACGCTAGATTAAGCGGTGACCGGAATAGGATGTTAGTTGGACCCGACAAGTATATAAATTTTTCAAACATGGGTAAACCAACAACATTCTAAATTTTGATAGAGAAATGACGAAGTTAAACCCGTTTCGGTTTAAGTACGTAAATTGGCTACGTAAGCTTAACTGAACGCACATAGGCACCGGGTGACCGAGAGAGTCATATACAAGTTCCATATGGATATATGTTTAAAATATGTTATAAAATCAGTAGCTTTGCAAAAGATAGGTCTAAGGTATATTTAAAACCGAATTATGCCTTACAAAGGCATTTTGGTCATTTTAAGGTTTATAAAAGATGTTTAAAATAAATCTGATGTTAAGACCTTTATAAATTTGTAAAAATACTTATTTTATAATGTTATATCAGTAGGATTTCAAATACATGTGTGTTTGACAGTTTTGAAATAATTTATGTCCCGTAGGAGCATTTTGGTAAATTCACACATAGCTTTGAAGCCAAATTTGAGATTCTGAGTTCGGGACTTGTACTTACTGTTATTATGATGAAAATAAGTTTATAAATCAGTAGGTGATAAGTCTTGGCTCATAGTTATGATTTTAAACTATACTATGCGCCGAAAAGGCGTAGAAATCGCTAAATGCCGTTTAATCGATGTTTAAGATAAACTAAGATTAGGACCTGTTTTATATACCAAAAATATGTCATTTGACTTGTTACATCAGTAAATATATCATCTTGATCATAAAATCATGTTAAGTGTTTCTAAAATGTCGAAAAGGGTATTTTAGTCATTTTAATGCCTTAAACACAACTTTTGTGAAAACTTAGATTATAATCAGATTCTTGACATCAACATAATCTAATCAAGTTTAAAAATCAGTTTACGTCTTATATTTACATGCATGGGTGTCTAAATCATGATTTGCACAAAAAGGACCTTTTTGCAAAGTTTATGTAATTTTAACAGAACTTGTATGTAAACTCAGATTTCTAAGGAATCGAGTGACGAAACTTTAGATGGCCATTCTAAATATAATTATGGTCTCAAAATGGTCAAAAGTCAGTAGCAAAGGTGGCTTGACACGGGTCAGAACCAAAAGTCAACAATAGTCAACTGTTGCGACTTTTGGCTACAAACCAAGCCTAGACTAAAACTTGACGAGCCAAATCCATAGACATATGTCCTAGTACTTATTTTTAGGTTGTTAGTGCATCAAAACATATTTTATAACATCTAGATCATTAGTTATGATTTTTATAAAAACTGGACAGTTTGACTTTATTTGACTTATCGGTTTACTCGTCAATTGGCCATGAATTCGTGGTAATCTGGAGATGCCCTTTTGAGGGATTACTACCTCCATCATTACAATCACGTAGCCACTTTCGTTACGCACAATGGCTAGGTGATCATGGATTTAGATCAAAGTCAAGGTGTAATTACGACGAGACTTTGATCTAGGCTTAAAGCTTAATGAAATGACTTAGCATGAGATTGGAACACTTACACAAGTCCAAAATAGTGCTAGGATAAGAAAGGAATGCTTGGATGCTTCCTGGAACTCTTCTTGAAGAACTTAGTTAGTTAATGTGAGGAAAAGTGGTGAAGAAATGGTTGCAACTTATGAAAATTCATCTCATAAGGAGCCAAGGAACAGTTCAAAGGTTTGCCAGGTGTTTAAGGACGTCAACATGTGTCTCTAGACGTGTCAAGCATGCAATGAAGGCAACAAATGCGACAAGAGGTGGCAGAATATGGCTCTGCCATGTTTCTGCTCGCTGCCAGGTCCTTACGGACCGTATGGGCTTTGCCTTGCGGTCCGTAAGGACCTTAGGTGCCCGCAGTTCCGGAGTTGGTTATGGACCGTAACCATTCTGGCTTGCGGTCCGTAACCGCCTCCCAGAGATGAAAATTTTTGGTATTTCTTCATATTTAGCCCCTCAACTTTATTTCTCGGCATAATGAGGATAAAATAAGCGACTCAACAACGTTGGTCCCTCCTGTTCTGGCACACGGCACACGATGATTACCGGGACACGTGTTGGAAAAATATTGGATGTAAAAACATGAGGTGTTACATGTATCCTATGCGTTTCAAAGTAATGTCAAGCTTAGTTGATGCCATGACTAGAGCTAATATCAATTTCTCTAAATGTGAATATCTAGTTTCAGCGTCTAATAAGCTTTTACTAACATAATAAACAGGATACTGCTTACCTTCATGATCCTTTACCAAAACAGCACTTACTGCATTCCTTGATACTACAAGATATAGGGATAAGGGTTCACCATCCTCAGGCTTCATCAGCAGGGGTGCACTTGAAAGATATTGCTTCAACTCTTGCAGGTCAGCTTCATGTCTTTCACCCCATTCAAACTTTTTGTTTTTCTTCAGGATATCATAATTCCTTGCACTTTTCTAAGGATCTTGATATGAACTTGTTTAATGCCGCTACTCTTCCTGTTAACCTCTGAACATCCTTCATGTTGGATGGTGATTTAAGATCCAAGATAGCTTTAATCTGTTCTGGACTTGCTTCTATCCCCCTCTTGGTCACCAAGTATCCTAAAAACTTTCCTGCCCCCACTCCAAAATGTCACTTAGCAGGATTCAGTTTCATATTATACTGGTCCAGGATATTGAAGGCACACTCCGAATCCTGGAGGTGATCCTCCGTTTTCTTAGATATCACCACCATATCATCAATATATACCTCCATGGTGTCCCCTACTTTGTCTTTAAACATCATATTAACTAGCCTCTGGTACGTTGCACCTGCATTTTTTAAACCAGAGGGCATGGCAGTATAACAGTATATACCAGCGGGTGTCATGAATGTTGTATCCTCCTGGTCGGATGGTTCCATTTAGATTTGTTGAAATCCTGAGGATGCATCCATGAAAGTCAGTATTTCATGTCCAGCAGTTGCATCCACCATGGAATCTATATGGGGTAGTGGAAATGGATCTTTTGGACAAGCTTTGTTGAGGTCTGTGTAGTCTACACAAACTACACTTCCCATTCTTCTTTTGGACCACCACCACATTTGCTAACCATTTGGGAAACTTGACTTCCCTAATCATCTTGGACTTGAGCAACCTTTCAACCTCCTCTTGTATAATTGCATTTCTTTTAGGAGCGAATTTCCTTCTCTTTTGTTGAACGGGCCTGAAAGATTTATCAATTCCAATTTTATAAGTTATGATATCTTTCGATATACCTGTCATATCCTCATGCTTCCATGAAAACGTGGACATCCTGCATTTCAAAAAGTTAATAAGTTGATTCTCAATATCCTGAGGTATATTGGCCCCTACAAGCACCGAGATATCTGGATTATCCTGCTCCATGATAATTTTCTTAACATCCTGCTCTAAAGCTTCCACGATATATTGGGCTTGTATCTTTAATTGCTATCCTGCTTTAGATCTTGTTGAGGCCTTCATCGAAGAGGAATAACATTCCTTCGCCTCCTGTTGATCGCTTTCCACCTTGACTATGCCCCAAGGAGTAGGGATCTTGATACACTGATGATAGGTGGAAGGTACAACCTTCATATCATGAATCCATGGCCTGCCTAATATAATATTATAGCAGGATAACGAATCCATGACACAAAAACGCTGCATTGAATTCACTCCTTCAACATATACAGGCAACTTTATCTCCCCAACAGTGTTCTTTGCTTCTCCACTGAATCCTACGAGCATAGTGGATTTTGAGGTAATCTCCATTTCTGGAATGTTCATTCTCTTCAGGGTTTCCAACTGAATAATGTTAACCGAGCTCCCGTTGTCTACCAGTATCTTGCATACAAAATGATTAGCAATATATAAAGTAATCACCAGACCATCATGATGAGGATCCAGAATGCTATCCTGGTCATCATTATCGAACGTTATCACTTTGTCAGTTGTAAGCGTTGTCATCCTTGTTGGCTTGTCTCCCCTTTCTGCCTTAGCCTCCTTGGCATATCTCTTAGTCGCAGAGTATGAGATTCCGCATATATCGGATCCTCCGGATATGAAATTGATTATCTTGGCGTCTGGAGGAGGTGATGCTACTCGTTCAGGATCCTTCTCAGTATCCTGACCCTTATTCTTCTTTCTGCCAAGAAGATCTTTTAAGTAGCCTTTGCTCAGCAAGTAGCTTATCTCCTTCCTCAAGGCTATGTAATCTTTTGTTACATGTCCAAAATCTTCATAGAAGGCACACCACTTGGACTTATCCTTCCAATCAGCCTTTTGCTGGTTCTTTCTTGGCCACCTTGCTTTGTCCCCTAGTCCCTGCATGGCATATATTAGTTCAGGGATATTTACTGAAAAACAATATTTTGACAATTCAGGATATTCTTCAGCATCTTCATCCTCAACAGCATTCACTCTTTTGTTGTCATTTTTAGCATATCGCTTAGAACGGCATAGTTTATATGAGGATTCCGACTTCCTATTCGTTGATTCATATGTTGAGGATACATTCATCCTCTCTTGCATTTTCTTGCCATCTTCAAACCTAATATATCTTAGAGCTCTATTCCGAGCATCATCCAGATTCCTGCAAGGATTCATCACAAGATCCTGATAAAATTGAGAATCCTTCTGTAATCCCATCTTGAATGCTTGCACTACCGTAACAACATCAATATTCGGGATATCTAGGGATTCCCTGCTAAATTTGTTAACATGATCCCTTAAGGATTCTCGAGGGCCTTGTGTTATCCTGTAAAGGTCACTTTTCAGTTTTTCAAAACTTCTACTACAAGAAAACTGGCTGTTAAATAGATTAACCAAATGAGCAAATGATGTAAATGAATAAGGTGGAACGTTTAAAAGCCATATCAAGGATGATCCTATTAGGGTGGAACCAAAGCCTTTGCATAAGCATGCTTCCTTAAGGTCTGGTGGGATAGGATTTACTTCCATCCTCTCCCTATACTGAGCAATATGTTCTTCAGGATCCGTCGTGCCATCGTAAAGCTTCATGTTGGGAGTTTGGAATCTCTTGAGGATCAGCATCACAAATATGGCGAGCAAAGCGAGATATGTTGTGACTGTCCTATGATACTTTTGGCATTGGTTGCACTACCCCAGGCACAGTTGATATCATATCCTTCAATTTCTGGAGTTCTCTGGATAATGCCGATGTTGCACTTGTATCCTACGAAGGTTCAAAGTTGTTAGCAGTTAGCATATTAGTGTTGATAGGCGAGTTACCAGTTTGGTGATTTTGGCCATATCCTGGAGCGTATCCTAGATCCCTGACAGTCGACATCCTGACTGATGAGGGGATTTCTGGGATATTGCTCCAGGAGTGACTCTGTATATTGTTGCCTTGATTATCCTCCGTATATACTGCCGAACTAAAGTTCAGCATCCTGGGCTGCAAGGGAGTGACAACATCCTCAGCAGGTCTCTTGGAGTTGGACTTCAAAAGTTGTATTTATCTTATTATCATCTGGTTAGTTTCCTGTTGTTGCTTCATTTGATCCTGTATACTACCAGACAAAGACAAAATTTCGTCATTAGAAGCAAAAACATGAGTTCTCCCTGAAACTCCGGGTCTGGAGACATTTTGAGCAGTAGTTGTGTCTCTTGGTGTATGGATTTCATTCCTCCTATGGAAAGTCTGAGCTTGTGAAGGTGGGGGAGGCAATGAACCAGTTGCAACAAAGGTGGATGTAGGCATTGAAAAAGAGCTCAAACCTGACTGAGAAGCCATCAAAAACAATCTCACAAAAAGGTTAGAGAATAAAGAACTGATTAGTGTTTTTAGCAAAGTTTTGATTAAAAATAGCACCGCTCGCCCCATGGTGGGCGCCAAATTGTTTGGTCAAAAATTACCGAAGCAATTAAGTGATCAAACTTAGTATGTGAGGTAGCGTGCTATTGTGGTTTTACAAAAATGTTTTTAGTTGGTTGATTATGGAAACAGTTTCAGGATAATGAACTATATCAGAATGATAAATGAATGCGATAAAAATAGAAATTGACACAGGATGTACGAGGAAAACCCTTGATCAATCTAGATCGCCGGCATAAAACCTCGGGAGCTGATAATCGTCAGCTGCCTTGTTCTTCTTGTTGATCAAACAGCAGTATACAACTTCGGGATACTGCTTGGATCAGCTCTAAGTGTTACAATGATCGAATAATGTAAGTGTTGTGAGTGTTTGTGATTGTTGCTGCAACTAGAAAGTGAAAGTGTATGAGATTGTGTGTGTTCTACTGCTGATTCAGGCCCCCTATAAATAGTAATCGAATATAACAAACTATCCTATATTCTAGGGATGCCTTGAATATCCCCTTGTGATCGTTGTAGACTCTTTCTCCAGCTCCAACGTTCATATCCTAACCGTCTTGAGCGAGTCTTCCGGGGAGACCAAGTCTTCATATCCGTTGGTACCTTGCAACCAAATATTAATGATAATAGCGAGTAGGATACCCCCGCAGGATGTTACCAATATCCTGGTTCAGTATCCTGGTCGTAGCATCACATATATAGTATCAGGATATGTCATCAGGATATAAGTCAGAAATTCCACCCATAACACCTACCATTCCCCTAATTATGGGTTTGGTTAGCCCAATCACTACTAATTAACCAATACAAAGCTAAACCCGCTAACCGTTTATTGTTTTAATAATTTACAAGATATCCAAAGACCAATCTAAGCTGTTATCACAAATATGCACCAACAGTTAACACACCTTCCTACCACAATACCCCTTCCTACATGCTCCACAGCCACCTCCTGAGGATATTCAAATGGAAATGGTGGTGCATGCATGTCGGTGCGTGCGGGACACAGGTCGGGATCGCTGCCACCTTTGCCCAAGACCTACCCTACTATTCATGAGGACCCACAAATGGGTGGGCCATCTCACACTTCACCTGTGGTGGAACCCCACCACAACCTACAGTTGAACCAATACCCCAACCAGTAGTTCAATCACCACCATCGGATTTTTGGTAATCCGATCCCCACATATCCAGATACGTCTGGATACAATCCTTTGAACTCAACAGCGGTGCCTAGGGATTTTAAATTTGAAAACGCCATCATACAACCCATATGTTCAAGCGTCTATGTTTAATGCACTTTTCCCTTCCCCTTTCCCCCTTATTCTGCTGCTCCCTATCCAGCTACTGGATATCCCAATTATTGTGCTATACATGTTAAGTGAGGCTTGCAAGATTAATGATATATAGCAATTCATAAGAATGTTCTAGTATGCATAACATATTAGCATAACAAATAAGCATGTTAAAGGATTGAGTGTTTGCATAAGTTTGGTTGTATATGTGTGAAAGTGTGTTTAACACAGATACATGTTGTAACCTAAATAATGTTTAAAGCGTAAAATGGGTCTAGTATGAACTCACAATTTGCAAATAATTTCCACAAAAGTGAGTGAGCGTTTTTAAAGGATGGAATCACCAAAGTAACCCTAAAAAGGCAAACAAAGGTGTATGAGTATGAGGATTTAGAGGTTGGAATATAACGAAATTTACGAGTATGAAATTACATAAAACATATCTTGCTTTAGACACTTATTTGGACACCCTTTTTAGCTTGTGTTTTTCATGAGTGTTAAACACTCATTAGAAGCCCAAATAAGGAAATCTAAGATCAATATATTTTTCGACCTTACCATATCATATTCAATCATGGTTTCGTTGATTTCATGGTTTAATTTTCGGAGAATGCATTATATATATATATGTATATATTATTATGTAAGTAGTCATGTATGTCAAGTATTAAAGGTAGAATTAAATCCATTAACCTCAAGAATTCACCAATGCCAAAATCACCAACATGGTTGATGATTCAATTGGTCATGAATACTAGTAATGAAAGACATAATTAACCTATCTATTTTGTTATTTAACCAAGTGAGGTGTAACTAAACGAGTACTTCCAACATGGTGAGGTTGGAGACTTGGTGTAGTTTTGCTCACTTTATTGCTTTGAGATTACTTATAGTCTTATAAGAATAAGAAATGGAGGTATATGACCTCAAGTTTCTAGATTTAAACATTATATCCTAAGTCATTCAACATGGTACTTTGTTGGTGACTTGAAGATGTTCCAAAAACAAAGTTTAAGAAAGCAAGTATGTCACGTTTTAAAAAGAATCAAGAAAATCCTAAGTTAGACCTCAAAAATGGTGGTTTACCATCTTTGTTTACCTTGGTAAACATGTGGTAATACTCCTAGAGGTTATCCAAGGAAGGAGAAGAAGAAAAGTGCAAGAACAAAGCTCAAAACTCAATGTTTTGAAGATAAACAATCTGTCAAACGTTAGGAAATTTGAAGATTCGGGAGTGTTAGAGAGAGTGTTTGGAGTGTGGAGAATGTTTAGGATGGTAAGGGGTTGTATTTATAAGTGGGATTAGGGTTTGGGTGTTAAATGAAGTGGTTGGGGGTTGAAAGGAGGGGAAAAAGAGCCAAAGTTTAAGCATGATTCTGCCAGACTAGTCCCTTGCGGACTGCAAGGGCATAGTAATACAGTCCTAAAGGACCTAAAAAATTCAAAAATTTCCATTTTGGCCCTTCGAGTTGTTTGGCTGGTTATTTGGTGCTATAAACGTGTAGTTAAGCATGTCTTGGGCATTTTAAGGTGTATGTAAGCATGTATATGGTAATCACATGTATGAATAATCTTTCCAAGAGTAAAATGCACGGATAGTCCCTGTTGTTTGGTCAAATTTCACCTTTGGTCCCCACTTTTAAAAATTACATTCATACTCCTTGTGGTTTGCTCGGTTGTTACTTGGATAGTCATTGGCGTGGATGGAGGATAATTTGTGACGTTAAGTAAGTGCAAACTGACAAAATTGCCCATCTAATATGTAAAATGTAATTTATGTTATTTTATTATAATTTATTTTTGGAACCGACCCACTATTTAGTTATCTTCAACCTTCACTTACCACCACCATCTACAGCATCTTCATCCACCACCCACAACCATCAACAACCTCCACCACCTCCATTCCTTTTTCATTCTCTGCACTCAAACGTCATTATACATCCATCTTCCTTCACCTCAATCAAGATCGGAACCTGTATGACATGGTACCGATCCAGTCTGCACTTAACAGAATACACTACGATACCGGTGACGGAATCCACTATGGTGGTGAGATTAATGGCCAAGGGTTGGAGTTTGTGGTGAAATTTGATGTGAGGAAGAATGTGACGGTGAGTTAGAATCGGATTGGTGTATGTGTTGGTGATGAGTGTAGGCCGAAACTTGTTGGATTTGTTAGGTCGAAGAATGTTAGGATTTGGGATGATAGGTTACATGAACCTGCTTATTGGTGGTATGTGTGTTCACACACGCGGATAGTTGTTAGATATACACATTTGAGATTTTACTAATTTAATGTGATGGATGAGTGTATAAATGTATAGATTGATTGTATAATTGTTACTGTTAGATTGTTAGTGATTGTGAATTAAGTGTATAGATTGCGTTAATTTAATTTATGATGTTCTAACTTGTAGTTACAGCTTGCATTTGGTTATACACACACAAATCCCTGGTGGGTTTCTGGATTCATGATGGGGATAAAGATGGAAAACAGATGGGTAGTCGATTGTTGTTTGAGAAAAAAGGAGGAGATTAGTGCAGGAAGATTAAAGGTTTTTGGATGTTGATGAAGGGATTTAGTGAAGGTGGTTGCAGGTGGTGGTTATGGTGGTTGTAGGTGGTAATTTGGTGGTTGCAGGTGGTGTATGAAGAAGAGATGAGGGTGGGGTGGGGCCCATAAGGTTTTTTTAATTAAATAGTTTTTGTCATTTAGGTGGGGTCAACTTAGGGCATTTTAGTCAATTTAAATCCACTTAACACTAAATATTAACCTCCATCCATGCCAGGGACTATCCGTGTAACAACAGAGCAAACCATATGGAGTATGAATGTAATTTTTAAAAGTTGAGGACTTAAGGTGAAATTTTACCTAACCATTGTGCATTTTACTCAATTTTCAAAGAAAATCTAGTCTCGATGTCTGGCTTGGTTTTTAATTATAACGCGTATTCGTGATTGTTTACCTATTGTGTAAGTATGATTAAATAAAAATAATACAAAATATGATTTCCATTATGATCAAATCTTGATTACAAAGGATTGAAATGAAAATACGAATTACAATGAAATGGAAAAAAGAATGAAAAATACGGCACGTTACAACCGAGCCCTGAGATGAGTGTAGTATGTGGAAACACTGGTGCCTTCTTGATGAGTGGAAGAGTTTTTTTTGCTTCAGTTCTTAGGCCCTTAGAGTGATCCGCTTCCCATACCTTTCTCGTAGGTTGGACCACATCTTTGAAGCCATGGTAGCGTACTTTACACCGTCACGAATGTTCTTCTCCATGGTGGTGGCATTCCATCCCTTTATCTTTGCATCACGCCTCATCCACTATTTGGTAAACGTGATTTCCCATTTTTTTAATAGTTCCATCAATGAAATCTATTTTGTTCTTGGCGAAAAGGAAGTTAGACATCTCTGTGCCTAGCCCATATAGTTTCCATCGATGAGAACTTCATTGATTTGTAGGCGTTTAGGATAATCCAAAGGATGGAGATAGTATGGTGATGAATAATCAATCACATTACTAGAACTTCCTTTAGTAGTTATGGGTATCACCTCCAGCCATGTTTCAAGGTGGCAGCAAGAGATCTAGATTTGAGGGTTTAGAATCACTCTGATACCATCTTGAATTTGATGGTTAAGAGAGTACTCTAGGGTTTTTGATATATTCCTATTACTTGATAACAATAACCAAAAGAAAATAAATAGAGAACAATAATCAGCTAAACAAGTAAACTAAATAATAGATGGGCCAGGAAATAAGGAAGAGATATGATGGATACTTTATAGAACCAATGGTGGCATATTACTGATCATCAAACTTGCAAATATAAGTGTACTAGTTTTATGCCTCACACTTGTGTTGCGAGGCGCTAAGCCGAACATTACTCGGTTCATAGCATGTATGTCTGTGTTTCACTTACTTGTACATACCACTTACACGATCTCAAATAAAATTACATTGAGTCAACCAATTAAAACAAAACACTATCATAGTTTTGCTAAGAAAAAAATAAAAACAAAACACTCCCACAATTTTGCTTAAAAAAAGAAAACTAAAACGATGGAAAACCGTAATTTTGAATTAGGGGCAAAATTTTAATTTGTGAGAATCAATGAGCGAGTGTCAGCTACCTGCCACGAATAAAAATTGAATTGACTCAACCAATTAAAATAAAACACCACCCTAGGTTTGCTTGAAAAAACTAAAGCGATGGCAAGGCTGTAATATTAAATTGAGGGCAAAATCAAAATTTGTCAAGGGTAATAAGGAAATGTGAGGCACGTTGCCTAGCAGTAACGATGGTAAACCTATAATTTGGGGGCAAAGTTGCATTTTTTCCGGGCAATGGGGAAGTGCCTACTGACTATTTCCCCACATCCTTTTATGTGTGTATATATATAATATAATTTGTAATTGTTTGAAAAATAAAAACCATCATTATATTACTAAAATATAAATGCCGTGATAGTGAAATCAGTGTGGCCAGTGGAAACCACACCCCTACTAATGTGAAGATTTATGAAAATTAGGCCTGTAAACAAACCGAACGTTCATTACTGTTCGTGAACTTGTTCGGCGGGAAGTTCGTTTATGTTCGTTTATTTAATAAACGAACAAACACGAACAAAAAAATGTGTTCATTTAACTAAATGAACGAACATGAGCACACCTTGTGTTCGTTCATTTATGTTCGTGAACGTTCGTTTATGTTCGTGAACGTTCGTTTATGTTCATGAACGTTCGTTTATTTGCGTTCACTTAAATTTTAGTAAATACATAAATAGTTATATATATATATATATATATATATATATATATATATATTAGGTTTTCTAACAACTTATATAAATATTACTAACTAGTAATTGAGTTTTTTAGTAATAAAAAATGATATTTTGAAATTTTTCTTAGATCGTAATTGATCAATTACTTAATATTTATATAAAAAAACTACTTAATTTTAGTATCTATGAACCCTAATTTAGGCTTATTTGCTTGTGTGCACTAATGTTAAATTGTGTTTGTTTATATTTGTTCAATTACGTTCATTTGTGTTCGTTTATGTTTGCTCAATCATGTTAATTTATGTTTGTTTATGTTTATTCATTTGTTCAGTTAATTTTTTTAATGTTCGTTTGTGTTCGTTTATGTTCGTGAACCGTTCGTCTGTTCGTTTAGGCTTTAATCAAACAAATATAAATGAACACGAACATGCCCGATTTATTAATAAACGAACACGAACAAAAATTGTGTTCGATTATATGTTCGTGTTCGTGTTCGTGTTCATGTTCGGTTAAAGTTAAATGATCGAACACGAACATGCCGATGTTCGTGTTCGTTCGGTTCATTTACAGGCCTAATGAAAATGATGTGTCGCTAAAGGGTGTTGGGGGCATGGTTGGAATATGATTCGTCACGTAGAAAATATGAATGTAAGGCTACACCACCCTTCTCAACGATACATGGTAGGTGGCGTGGATTGAACTACGATTACTACGGGCCACTTTTTCCATTTTCTAGATTTTGACACCTTAAAAAAATAAATTTAAACAATAGAGGGGATATTGGTTTGGTCATAACCATATCTTTAAGGTAGTGGTTTTGGATGAAGGATTAGAGATGGCGGACATGACGTCTATGTGAGGGATCATGGCGGTCATAAGGGTCATGACCAAACCCTTTAGCGTAATGTTATGAGCAAGTATTGGAAACGACATCCATAGCCCTACAAAATATGTGATCGGTGGATTTCAGAAAAACACATCTGCGGGTATAAAAAACACTCATCTTGATCAATTTCTTTTTGGTAATAAGATACCAGGATGGGGAAATGGAGATAGGGATAACGTGTTGCTGGACGAGTTTAATTGATGTAATTAAACAAACGATATGCTTTAATGGTTAACCGGATACGCAAGTTATTTTTTCCCTTCTTATATAATAAACTATATTTTCACTTCAATGTAATATCATAAAAGAATCATATTTTGCACACATTTTTCATATGTCTAAACATGTTTAATGTTTAACCGGTTACTTTGCCCACATTTTTCATATATCTAAACATGTTCAATGTTTAACCGGATACGAAAAGTTATTTGATTCGCTTTCTTTATGTAAATTTAACTGTTTTCCATCACAAAAATCTTGTAAGTTGAAATCAGTGGATACGTTAACAAAAGTTCTAAATATTTAGTTTCAGAAATGTTTCCGGATTGCGATTAGGATTTCATTACGATGATAACGAAGATGATGACAATGGTCATGAGGATGATGTGATCAAATTCAATATCACAAGTAAGGCTTATAACATGATACAACGGTTGCTCGACTGTATAAAAGAATAAGTAATCATTTAGGGTCCTCACATTTAAGTTGTTGGGATAAAAAAATTATGCCATTTATCTTTGTATTTTTTTCACTAATTGAATTTGAATAGGTGATTTAGGGTTTAATTTTGTTTAATTTTAAGTTTTGTCAATGGGATCAAATAATTAATTAGTATACTTAGGAATGGCTTTGTGCATCCTAGATATAGTATACAAAACATGCGTGTTATCATATTTTCATTTATCAGGATCTTAAGCAAAAGAATATTTTTTTAACGAAAAATGCCCCGATCTTAGAATTCGCTTTGGGTCTAAAAAAAAGGTTGAGCCAGTCCTAGGAGGATGTTGATGACGTCGAATTCTTAACAAATGCGACAGAGACGTCATGGCGCGAGACTGCTGTGACATGATGTTGTCCGTGGACTGGTTTTCAGACAAGATAATTTCATACCCATCACCGTAGGAACCCATCCCATCCGCCATAAGCTGCCACACTAAACCACCACCAACTGTCCCTCCACTTCTTGCCTCCATATAAATGTTTCTATATACATCTCTCATGTATGAATCCCTTTTGTGAATGTTATAATCTGGATCTTTGCTTGACTTCCCAAATTCAGCTATCACTAGTGGCTTCTTTAGGATAGTTCTTGAATCTTTGAAATGACTCCACATCCATCTTTGCATAAATGCCATTTGAGAATCTTCATCTTTTCCAGACAACCTACATATAGTTTTGTATTATTTCATTCTTTTTAATTAAAATCTGATGAAGTAAAAGTTAGACATAAGGTAAATACACCATATTTCCATTACTTATAGGGCATCTTTTTCCCATATAAAGAAAGAACATATAACTTATAGAATTAATACCATTGATCAGGATAGGCATGTATCGTGGCGAAATCAATTTCCCTGATAAGATTGCTGCTGATGAAATCGGTTCCAACTTGGTAACCCGGGTTTATTTGTTTCCTTTCCGGCATTGTATCTCCATAAAAGCCTTCCATACCGATCTCCAACAAATGATATCGATCCAATGACTTAACAAACGAAGCCATTTCTTGAACCCAATCCTAAAGAAAAGCATAAGTTCAGCTTCATAAAAATATAACTTCCAAAAACTTGTCATAGAAATAGTTAAAATCACTAACATTAATAGTTCTTCCGGAGTAATCAGCTTGACACCGTGGCTCGTTAATGAGTTCCCATGCCATGATCGTGGGGTCTTGTCTATATGCGATTTGGGTGATTGTATTGATTCTTGTTATAACTCTCTGCATTCATAATATTACATATAAGTTACCAAAAAAACATATTTGAATTGGATACACAAAAAATAAATTATTTTGTACTTACTTGAACATGATTTTTGTAATACCCTTTAACTATAGGATTTGTGTAGAAATCATCATCACTACTGATTTGAACACCTGTGTTTCTAGCCCACTCAACATATTGTGGTCTCCCTCCAAAGTCCTTATAATTATTAACAAAACTTAATATCAACCTAATACCATATTTTCTTGCTTCTGCCACCACAAAATCCAATCCCTATATATATATATATATATAAATAAAATAAAATTAAAAAAAAACCACATTTTTTGTTAGTAAAATGTAAAAAAAAAAAAGAACATCCTTTTTTGCTATGCCAATATAATTCTGAAAGATGGTTGGACCTGAAATACAAGTTCATTATATACTCCTGGCGAAATTTGTAACGCGTTATAACCACCACCATCGGCGAAAGCCCATGTGCGACAAACCGAAAGACCAGCATTCGCAGCGTCTTGTAAGACTTGGCTAACTTTGTGTCGTTCACTTGGATCAGTGGCTACATTCATCATCCAATATGCATTGAAACCATTGAACAGAAAAGGCGAACCGTTGATAACAAAGTTTGAGCCTTTGGTTCGAACAAAGGCGCGTTTACCCGTGTGAATCCTAGCCTCACAAACACAACCAAGAAAAGATATGTATAGAGAAATAGCAAGATATATTGCACCCCATTTATTAAGATGAGTGGATTTGATGTAAGTAGCCATTGTTTGTGGAGGATTTGAATGCAGGAGATGATGGGGAAGATGGTACTTTTATAGGGTGTTTTAGAAAAGGAAGTTTGATAAATATAGAAGTAAACAGATATTGGAAGAAATAGGTAAGCGCGGGAAATGAGCCTCATTTTCCTGTGTTAGAATATGAACATTATGGTGGATATAATAACAATGACTTATGGGGCAAGCAAGTAACCAACATTGGTGTATGGATCTTAAGAGTATGGATTCCTAAAGCAATTTTGTGTGTCTTGTATTGTTTGTTTGTTGCAGCTTCTGTAAGTAGACTAAAAACTAGGATGCCTTTGGTTTGTAGAATTATTTTAAGAAATTGGACTTTGTTAAACTAATTGGAATTTAAAAGAATTAGATTTTGAACTTAGAAGAATTGGATTCCTATTCTTTTGACTGTATTCTTTTACAATTTGAAACGAATGCTAAATTCCTTTACACGAAGAAATTTAAGTAAGGGTCTTTTGTTTCTTCTCTTAATGGGCTCTTAATGATTTAGAAATGTTACTGGTTCTTGTTTAAAAAGGGTCTTTTTGTTTTAGCTTTTAATGGGCTCTTAATGATTCAAAACTCTTACTGGTTCAGCACTTAATTGTTTAGATGTTTGTTTCTTGCGCAAATGTCTGAATGGGTCAGACAGTTGCATCTGAATAGTTAAGCATTCTCCTGAGTCTGAATAGTTAAGACCTCTTATCTGAATTGGTTAGACATTTGCCTCTGTACGATTAAGCATTATACTGGCTCTTAATGGTTCAGACCATCTCTTACTGGTTCAACACTTAATAGTTCAGATCTTTTTATTGTTTCAACACTTACCAGTTCAGAAAAAATTACTAAACAACCTCTAAACTAATTTTAATTCCAATTTCAGTTCTTTTGTCTAACAAGCAAACTAAACTTGAAATTCAAATTCCAACTGTGACATATTAAACAAAGCAAACACATTGAGAAATGAAATTGACATTCCAATTCAACTGAATTTTATAGAATTCTACAAACCAAACACGCACTATTGTGCGAGGTGATCTTATGAGTAACATAATTGTCAAATAGGGTTTTACACTCACCACTATTATCAGTTATCTTTCATTAGCTTTCATTAGTTACTATGTCTTATTTTCAATGAAAATTCTCCCTAAAGTTTTGTTTATTGTAAAACAAATAGTCTAATTTGATATCCATTCAATTCGAAGTTTATAACCAAAAATAACTTTCATGATATTATAATGGATTTTAATAATCCAAACTTTTAGTCGTTGGCCGGCAATGGTCCCAACTTAAAATATAACTGGTGGTGGTCCCAACTTTTCACATATTGTAAACAAATGGACTTTTACTAAAAACACCTTAATTTCTTTTTGTTTTTTTATCTTTTTCGGTTTAGTAAAGGTCCATTGGTTTACATTATACAAAAAAGTTGTCGAAAAAGATAAGGAGATAAAAAGAAATTAAGGTTTTTTTTTTAGTAAAAGTCCATTGGTTTACAATATATGAAAAGTTGGGACCACCATCGGTTATTTTTTAAGTTGGGACCATCTCCGGCCAATGACTAAAAGTTTGAATTTTTAAAATTCATTGTTCCTATTATTTTCATCTTATTTTATTTTTAAAGCTCGAATATTTAAAATTATAGATATTTTACACAGGCCAGAAGCTAAAAGAAAGACCTCATGGTGGCGACAAATTCTATTTAGAGAAATGGTAGTTTGTTAGTTGGTTGATAACTGAACCGTTGAAGAAAGGTATCAATTTATTATACCTGAATGCAACATGCAAACTTCTTTTCTCTTTATCTTTATCTTTTTTTTCTTTTTTATTTTGAAGACTGGAAATAGAAATGGATTCAAATGGTTCCATGTGTACAGTTTTCCACTTTTCCAAATAAAATAGATAATTAATATATTATTGTACATAAATTTGCTTGTTAGGGTGTGTTTCGTCTTTTCACAGGAAAGTTCGGTTCTAATTAGACCCTTAATTGCACATCAATTTTTGAAGATATAAAAGAACAAGAATAGGAAAGTTCATAATTGTATTTATGTATATCTTATAACGGTTATAATATAATAGGAAGTTTATTTTGATAGAAAGGATAAAAAGTAATCTTGTCATTTTGTTTGATAATCAAGAGTTAAGATTAAATGAGAGAAATTGAATCAAAAAGAGGAGTTTTATAGGGGTATTCTAGTCAATTCAAAGCAATAGTTTCTTTCTCCTCCAATTACCCCCTGTTTTTTAAACGTTGATAACTCTTTCATACGATATTATTTTTTTATAAAAATTACACCATAAAAACGAGCATCTTTTTATCTTTAAAACGAGCACACTATTGTTATACTTTTGAAAAAAAAGTTTTCGATAACCCAGATGCGTAAAACGCAACGGATAAAAAACACAAAATTTTTTTTTTCTAAAACACGATGGACAAAAAACACAAAAGAAAGTGTTCTTTCTAAAACGCAATAGATCAAAAACACAAAAGAAAGTGTTTTTTTTTTCTAAAATGCAATAGATCAAAAACACAAATCAAAATGTTCTTTCTAAAACGCAATGGACTAAAAACACAAGAGAAAGTGTTCTTTCTAAAACGCAATGGAAAAAAAATGTCTTTTCTAAAACGCAATGGATCAAAAACACAAAATAAAGTGTTCTTTCTAAAACACAATGGACTAAAAACACAAAATAAAGTGTTCTTTCTAAAACGCAATGGGCTAAAAACACACAAAAAATGTTTTTTTCATTATCTGGTAAAACGCGATAGACAAAAAAACTGTGTTTTTTCATTATTTTGTAAAATGTAATAGACTAAAAACCAAAAAAAATGTGTTTTTTTTTAAACGCATTCAATAAAAAACACCAAAAAATATGTTTTTTTAAAACGCAACGAACTAAACTTAAAACGCAACATCCCTTTCATAAGAAACAACAAAATCCACTTTCCAAAAACTTTTGAACATATATTTAACGTAAAACGCAATTTACTTGTCAAAAGTCAAAACGCAATTTACTGCAAATTAAACACATAAGTTGTTCTCCTGTTTCAAAAACAAAATAGTAATAAGCAATTAAATAAATGAAACTAAAATTGGCACATACCAGGAGGACAACGAATGGCTTCAGTTGAGGAAATGATTGGCTTGTGATACAGTGCACCCTGTGAAGGACCCGTTTTAGTAATATGGGTCAATTTTTGGTGCAGGTATAAAAAGCTTATAACCCGGACGACGCACAATTTTCATATCGCATCTAGGGTTTTAGCCTTTTCCCTCTCGCTCTCTTCTCTTCAGGATCTTCATATCAACCCTCCAAATCAAGGTTAGATCACTAACACTTCGATTAAACATCTAGGGTTTCAGCCTTTTCATTCTTGGTTTTGATTGTTTACCGATTTGATTTTCAATCGTTATATACTAGGCTTTGTTGATCTTCGATCTTTCTACTTCTTTGAGACAAATGTCGTCAACACCAAGGTATTACTCCGATATTCATCTATTGTTCAGATTTTTATGTTCATATACTAGAATTTTGTTTGTCGATTCTTGAATTAAAATTGTCGATTGTATCCTATTTAGGGATTTTTAATAGTCATGCCGTTTTAGATGATAGTGTGTTTAGTTTTTGTTCCAGATCTATTTTTTGCTTTTCTTTTTCAAAAAAAATATTGTTTTGATATTTATCTTTTATTATGCCTTAATCAGTTATTGTATATATTTGTTTATTGTCATCATTATGTCTTCATATATTGGATCTGAATTCGCATAGTAACAAGAAGCAAGAACAGTGCAGATCTCTGATCCAAACCACTCAACCACTCATATGAATATCTTTGATGGGTTCACCTAATTCGGGTTAGTTCATTTTGATCTTGATTTTGATTTTTATACATGGATGTATTATTTTGGTAATTTGTTTTTTTATGGGATTTGATTACAATCATGATGTTGTTTTGATTTTACATTTAGACTCTTTGACATGATGGGTTTTGGATTAGTTTTTATAATGTCTAGACAATGATATGAATTTGGATTTCAAGACTTTAAGGTTTGCATCTCAATGACCGCTCACTTTAAGTTGTTTATTTATCTTAACACTTACTTTTTATATCGAAGTTCTGGTCACATTTGGCCATCACATAATCAGAAAAGTTCGACACACAAGAAGAAACTGTATATATGGTGGTTTTTATTGATCAATTGGGTGATTGTTGTGTGTTTGACTGAAGGAAATCCAGGAAAAGTTATGGCTACAGCAGGCAAAATATTTGGATGTGTGCAGTGTCAAAGGGGGGGTGGGTCATCTGCGATTGCTCTTTTGAAGGTCATGCCACCTGTTGTGTTAATTATATGTACGTTATTGATATTATATGGTAATTTGCATATATAATCGAAATTCAAAAATACACAATATTCGTTTTTCATGGAGATTGGTTTTCGAGTAAATACAAATCTCAATAAGAGTGTGTTTGCTATTGCTTGATGACTAGCTTTTCAGTGTGTGGATGTGCAAACATGTTTCGTTGTGAATTAGTTATATTTATACTTTTTTTCACTTTTGGATGCATATATATAGGTATTGGCATATACATTTTGTGATTTTTTTTTGCTTTTACAATGATTCGTGTCATGATCTTCTGCTGGATTTTCGAATTGATCCTCCCTTTTCTCTCCTGGTATCGCCTCTCTTCATGTATGTTTATTTTTTTAGTTTTAATCTATCACAAAAGATTAGCGATTCAGATTGATTTACCCTAAAATCAATTGGCTATCACTATCTTTATATAACATTATAGGATTACAAAGCTTCATACCACGTTATCAAGAGGGAATCCGATTTTTTTTCAATCACAATACCACGATATATGTCTTCAAAGAATACTAAGTAAAGTGGGTTGAAATGGCTAAAATTAATGATTGGAAGTGAAGAGGGTGTCACTTGGATTATAAAATTCCTTCTGTTGAGGTATGTATCAACTTTGGAATATGCGAAATTAATAGAAAGCACTATACAAGCTCTTATGGATAATCAATATGCTGATATGATTCAGATTTATGGTTGTATCTATTATGTGGACCAGTCTGAGATTCAAAAGATTGTAGGCTTTACACAATTTCATCAAGTTCCTGTTGGTTTATAGTTTGACCAGTTTCAGTCTTTTAAATGATAACCTTAATGCAGATGTTGATATACGTCTAGCGAGAAGAACAAGGCGTGATAAAAGTGAAAAGGAAGAAAGATCGGTATGGCTCATGATCAGGTTAATTGCTTAATCTTTGATCATGAATTTTTTTTGTAACATGTGACTAACTCAATGTTCTAGATAACAAATCAACCGCGACAATAAAGGCTGCATCCGAATTTTTTCCCACAACTTCAGCAGGTCATAAAAAAAGGTCAAATCGCAGTGTAGTGACGTCGAAATAAGCAACTGTAGTAGAGTCAGTGGTCTCAGATGTTGGCAAGACACGGGTTTAGGTCTGAATTGCACTGGTGGTTGCAAAGGTGTGGATGATGCCGACGGCTAGGGTTTTTGTCAAGTGTAGATGGTGGTTGATTTGAATTTAGGCTTTTGCGTTGACTCTCTGTTGGAGTAGCCGAGAAACGTCAGCAATCAACAAACCCCAGGTATGCCATCGGTATGCTCTTATTTCTTCCGTTGCACCTCATCGGAACCTAAATTACTCAAAACTTTCTTTAGTTAGTGGGTGGTTAACACGAACTAAGTTGTAGAGTTTTGGGAGTATTGCGGGTTTTCATGGACAGGATAATGAAACCAAGTGAAAAAAAAAAGTGAAACAGATGATCAATGATGTGTAATTGTTTTTTTTTTTTGCATAAATTTTGCTAAAAAACAAATCTCATTGTTTCTTAAGGTTGGTTTGATACCTTCAATATCAAGCACCAATCGGTTTTGTTGTTTCAACAGATTCAATTGACGGATGATGGTCTGAGTTCAGTATTAGCCTACATAGTATCCAACTTATGAAGAACTGAGTATTAGGAAGATTACGTTCAAAGCTTTCGATTTAGGAGGGCATCAGATCGTTGTCCGATACTGGAAAGATTATTACGCGAAGGTATAGTTTCATTGTGTTTAGTTTTTTATGATCTATAGGGCTTTGTTTTTGTAATTGAAATGTATGCATTAGTTTTACATTAATAAGTAACATCATTTATTTGACTTTGGAGCTAATAGGTGATAGTGTATGCCTTAAGTCATTGGATCTAATCTTTGTTAGATGGTACAAATGGTTTTAAAGTAGATCAACATAGAATATATGGTCCTCTTTTTTCTTTTTCAATCTTGAAAGTTCCCTACCTACTTTTTTAGAGAAAGGTTCGGTTTTGACTTTTGTTGAGGCAAGTTCATGCTCTAGACTTGAAAAGGACCACATGTACAAACCCAAAACAGAAATTCTCTTATAGAATGTTTTGGTGCATAGATAGATATTCAATATAAAACTATTTTTCTCCGAAGAATAAGACTACGATGGCATAGGCACTTCCACCTATTGCACATTAGATGCTTTAATGATCTATAGATGGCTAACAAGCCAACTTTGACACAAATGGACATAACTAAGTCAACTGGGACTCTTTTGTTAATCTGTTGGCTAGAACCCAAATAGCACTCCAGAATTTAGATGTCGAATCAGATTACGTTGACCCGTTAACACTTTTTTCCCTTTTCTTTTTCTCTGAATTGGATTAATAGACAATGTTTAACATGTAATTAAAACGATAATGCAATTCTTGATTTTAAAGGTAGATGATGTTATCTACCTGGTGGATGCGTATGATAAGGAAAGATTTGCAGAATCAAGAAAAAAGAACTGGACTCACTTCTGTCTGATGAATCATTAGCTACAGTACCTTTCTCGATTCTTGGCAACAAGATTGACATCCCTTATGTTGCCTCATAATATGAGCTTCGACACTTCATGGGCATAACGGGATGAATCATTATTCTCAGTGTTAGGATTTTTTTTTATTTTTCTTACTTTGTACTTTCACAATTAGGAATTGGATCATTTATTGATATTTGCTGAGCAACTTAGCTGAAAATTCCACATATATATGTCAGTTATCATATAGTTTTTTTTTGTTGTTTTTAATTCTATTCAATACTTTACCATATGATCTTTTAAGTGCCACACTAAGAATATAACAACTTTCTGTATGTACTAAGATGTAAGTGAGAATACATGATACTTGTCTAAGTTAATTATTAACTTAATGGATGCATCTTTGAACATATGCAGCCATTTTTTGGTCAATCAGCAATTTCATTTGGTATGTATAGGTGTTAGGAGAATGGAGGTGTTCACTTAGGTGTTGAGAAATGAAATTGGGACCACAACAATTTTTACACCCATTACGGCTCTAAAAGGGCAGTTTGAGTAAGTTGTCTTTAATGGTTTAACTCAATTTGTCAAAACAAGTTGGTTGGGTAGATGTATAATAAGCCATTTGGACTTTTTTAATTCAAATACAGGACTCTGGTCATGTTATATGAAATTATTTACAACGAGTTGTGTGGTAGTTTGTTTTCAAATGTTGTAACAAGTGTTGGGTGGTTTACAAGCTCAATATGGTTGAGATTTTGGGAACACAGGGGCCCGGTTTCAAACCCATTTGTATAGGTCTCACTGGGACTTTAGATGTGAGTATAGTTTTTTTTTCGGGGGAGATGTCCCAAAAATTCTAACTCTCTTAACTTTTGTTACATTTCGATAATTTTAAAAAATTTTCTTGATTGACGTTATTTATCCCGCCAAAAAGAGAGACTAAGCTTAACCCAAATATTCTATTATAGATGTATCACACTTCACTACATGTGGACATTTCGACCCGTTTACTATTTATCGTTAACCTTTTACTATTTACTGTTGGTTGGGTTGATTCTAGCAGATTTAAAAAGATACCTTACAATGAAAAGAGCCCAATGAGTGGAACCAGTCGAAAGTTGTCCAAGCCTGTATTTAAATGAAAGCCTGATTTTGAAAAAGTTAGTACAAGGTAATGTACTTAACTTTATAAAGGTGAGAAATTAATATGTCTTTGTTTTTCTTTATTTTTATTAGATTTTTATGTTATATACAACTTAAATTAGTATATCACATTGGTAGATAGCCTTACCTCTAAATCTTATTCATACACCCCTTTCCACTCTATCTCTTTTATCGATATATATATTATCTATATATATACACATACATATAGAGAGAGAGATAGAGGGGAAATACAATATTAACACCCTATATATAATACCTCTTTAAATATATGATTAGTTGCCGTCAATGAAAATGACAAGTGTACTCATATATTCACAAAACAAAAAAAAATCATCTAACACCTTCATGTATTTAACTTTTGCTATTCATGGACTTGCATGATGATAATCTTCCTTATTTACTCAAGTCTCTGATTATAGTTATGGTAGTTGAACATATCAATTAACACTTCAACTGGTCAACAACAAATACGAAGTTATTGGTTACGAAACTCTAAAAAGGAGAAGTATGGGTACTTAAAAGAGCTGAAAAAGTTCACTTTGTGTAGAAACTTTTTAGTGATTGAAACTTTAATTTAACTCTCTAATTTGTTAGTGTAGACAGTATGGGAAGTGAGGTAGATAAGTTGGCACGTGGTGAAGCTAGAGCACATATTCGCCCTCCTCGGTAGCAAAAGGTATTGTCTGATTCGGGCTCTTCACTCTGATCATCCCATGGCTCCAATGATGATATGACCTTTAAGAAATATGATCGTTTTAAAAAAGAACAATTATTTTAACACAAATAAGTATATATCAAGTTTGTTTGGAACACTCAAATGCCTATCAAAACTATCAGCATGTCTACCAGTTAACTATTATTTACACAATCTATATTTATATATGCAATTGGTGTTAGTCTCATGAACTTATGAAACAAATGTAAAGGTTTCCACAGCATCATGAATTTAAACAATCAATAATCTTTGTAGCTGTTCTTCATAACTAAAGGGTCTGTAAGTTGTCTGTAGAGTCTTTCATGAGTTTTTCTTTTGTGATGCTAAATTCAAATTCATACAATGTCAGGAACATACACGATAACCATTTAAGTGGTATACTCTAAACCCATGCAACAACATAAATGGTGGGAAGGGGCAGATGGCTTTTGGAGAATATAAAAGGGCTTGATTTCTCAATAGGTCTGATCAGGAAGGAAATAGAGGAGGCCAAGGGAATCGAATCTGGACCCGGCTCTTTTAGATGTGTAAATTATGGCCCAGCCAAAGTAAACTATTTCAGATGGAGGGAAATCAATGGGAATATACCGACAAAAGCGGCCCTTTTTCGAATAGGAATTCAGGTTGCTGATGCAAATTTCCCGTTATGCAGTAACTGTTCGGAGACTACAGATCATATTCTTTTATGCTGTAGCATTTCCAAAGTTGTTTGGGACTGGGTTTGCTTATGGACAAAAATTTAAATGTTTCTCATGTAATAGCTAAAACTATATGAATGCAACTACAATAATCAATACAGATTTATTATTACTTACAGGTCTTACGTATGAGAATCCTTTTTAGGAACTTAGATGTTTATTGTTTTGATGTGTACTTGCACGAAGTGGAGGATAGGTTGGGATCTGACCTGGATGCTGGTCAACGAGGATAGGTTACGCTATGAACCGGATAAAAGAGGTCTAGAGGAAATTAAAGCTTCCGAAATAAAGATGCAGTACAAGAGGGGTCAACGAGTTCCGGGCAGATCAATTCAACTCAGTAAATAAAAGTGGATGCCGGGCAGTGCAAGGTTATTGGTTACGGATCTCTAAAAAACACAAGTATTAGATTAATAGGTTCTATTATTGTTATTTTGTACAAAAGAAACTTAATTTCATCATTTAATACCCGTTTTCGTTTTAATTATATTCAACATACGTGGATTGTTTTATTTACTTTATGAACCTTTTATATATTCCATAACAATTTCTTTTAAAAAATTCAACATGTTTATTATAAATGTTTTTAAGTGTTCTATTCGATAACAATACCTCGAAAGCACTAATAAGTCCATTCAGTATAAAGAAATTTTAAAGACGTGTACTTTTTGCGTATTTTAATCTTCAACTTCAGATTTCCATAGTAAGTCCATGCGTACAGTTTCTTTATGATTAGTATATACGTAATTTTTTTAAAAAGGAAAAACATATCATTTCTCAACACCACGAAATTCGCGGGTATTAGCACTAGTATTATATAAAAGAAACCACCGGGAGACACATGTCACCCCCTGCTTTCATCTAAGATAGTTTTTCACACCTAAACCAACCACAAATACGGATTATCCATTTACTAAATGGATAGATCTGAACTCAATAATTATGTTACTTTAAATAATGAATCTTACACCGTAACCTTCATTCTAACATTTAACCCTAATTATCATTCTCTCCTTCTCTCTGATGATCATCGGCAACGACCTCCATCTTACCTGTCAATCATCATTCAGCGTCTTTCAACACTCTTAACTCGACGATAATCTCTATTTTGTAGTTCGATTCTTCTATTTTGTTGTTTGATTCGTCTGATTTGGTTAATGGTTGAAACTTAGTTAGTTTTTAATCAAATGTGATAGTATTAATGATTTGATGATGGATTATTGTATGCCATTTAGTATTCTTTGATTTTTTGTTGTTTTTGGTACTGACATTGGAGAAAGATTCGGGTACTTCTCATGGAGAGTGTAAAATCCGAGCCTTAGAGTGTAATATTGTATTTTATGTGTGTTTGAGGGGTTTACTTGCCATGGATGAGTTAACTACGAGAAATAGTTGTTTTGCAGGTAAAGCACGTAAGTTAGAGAAGTTGTGGTGGTTAAATACGAAGATTGGACATGTTTTGAGGAAAACAAATGGAGTGGAATTAAAGATCTTAAGAGATCGAATGATAGAGGGTTAAATTACGAACGTGTAGGCGAAAACGATGCGCAAAACGAAGCTATAACGAAAAGGTTAAGAAAAAAACCGTTTTTGAACAAATCTGTCAATTGGAACAGCAGGTCTGGACCGTCACCGACGGTATTTCCGGAAAAATGCAAATTAGGGCCTTTGGAGGTATATTAGGGTTTTAGGAAGCATCTTTTGATATCTTTTCACTCCAAGGATGAAAAGAGGCTTCAAAGAGCACCAAGCTGACGACTTTTTCACCATATCATCATCATTATCATCCACGATTCCAAAGATCAAGATCATGAGTTCATAATTCCAAGCTTTTGTTGATCTTGTGTGCGAGATGAGCGGCTAAACTCTTTATGGTTTCCTCCGGATGGAGGGTTTTTGTAAGTTAATGGATTTTATGTGTTTTGTGACAATCGTTTGACTCAGTGATCTAAGCATTCGATGCTTTTCACTTATGAGTTAATTGATTAATCATAAACGATTGCATTTGCTTAACCTTATTTCTTTATCATTCAATTCCCGAGAGTTCTAGTAATTGGGATATATTTGTTATGGGATTAAGGTTAGTAATTGTGATTGGTAATCATTAGATAACCTCCCGTTATGTATTGACCGGAGTACTTAGTCTTTGGTTATCACAATTTGTTAATTAGGTTAGTCCACTTATGTCTATGTAAGTGTTCGATTAAACACATAATTGAAGTTAACTGTAAAACCTGAATTCCAGAGGAACCATTGTTTCTCCTATTGATTAAAACCTTGTTTTCTTAGTAATTTCTAGTTAATCAAACAACCAAACAAACCGACTTTACATTTTCAGTGGTAGCTAATTAATACTTTTCATTATAACACTTTCCACAATCCTCCTTTGGTTCGATATCCGACTTACCCTTTCTACATGACACTAACGACGGTCATCAAAATGGCGTCGTTGCCGGGGAGGCGTGTGCAAAGTGTTTAGTGTTAAGTTTTAGTTAAAATAAAAATAAAAAAAATCCAAAAATAGTGGCAGTTTTGTTTTGTTTTGTTCAGATTTATGCTTGGTGCTTGTGTTTCTGTGTTTTTGCAGGATGGCAAGTTATTTGAGTAGAAGATTTTCTGAGTACTATACATGTATGTTTTGTAAGAATCCGCTGCATCTGGGAATTACCTGTTGGGAGGCTCGATATAGGCGTAGAGAAGAACAGAGGAGAGCAATTGAGTTGGATTTTTATTCTGATGATCATGTCCACCGGCACTATTCTTATTCTGATTCGCTACAAGTTACATATGATTACCAATCGAATACGAATTATTGTTATGATGAGCAGACATGGGATGAGAGTAGCTATGATCCGGGATGGTACAAGGCGTGAGCTACCAGAGGATTATGACGGTTGTTATGATGAATACTCTCGACTTTCTTATGAAGACCATCCGGTACATTATCAGGATGCCTATCATACCCAGTATACATTTGATCAAGGTGAGTTTGAATGTGAACCTCAGTCACATAATTACCATCAATCACCCCAATTTGTAAGTCTTATTGAATAGATGAGATAAAGAGACCTGGCATACGTTGAAGAGGAATTGGCGAAACCTGACCTGTCAATAGAGGATCAGTTGGAGATGTGGATTTTGAAGTATGATCTTTTGATGGCTGAAGTGAAGGATGATGGGCCAAGAATGACTCCAATGGAAAAACGCCAAGCCAGGGATAGATGGGTTTCTCTACAGATGTCTCCTTCTCAAGTAGGGGACGAGGTTATGGAGGATAATACCACACCAATGAATCCTTTATCTGATGAAGAGTCACTGGTGGATCAGATGGTGTGTGAGGATGATGACGCAGAGCAGTCTGATGAGATGAATGTGTGTACAAAACCTCTTCCATATCAATCATTTCAATTAACAAGTGTGGGGAAGAGGGTTCGAGGAAGAAGATGAAAAGGGCGAAGCTACAATACATTGGTATATATCTCGTGAAGTGGATCAACGAAACACGCAGGGGCTTTCTAAACATGTCAATTATACCGACGAGCTTATGGAGATGGCATAAAAATTTCGGGCATTCATTAGGAATACATTGGGTAAGTGCGCATTAATACCACCGTAGCGCATATCAGGTACGGTCTGGCTGAAGACCTAAAACTTAGCGCTCTCGGGAGGCAGCCCGAGGATATAGAGTAGTGTACCTTGTTTTGTTTCGTTTTGGTGTGGTTGTGTTTTGACATGTATCTACGAGTTCATTTGCGCGGATACAATGATTCAAGTGTGGGGATGTTTTGCAACATCCTCGGTGAGATACCAAAGAAGCTATGGAATGCGTCTATTCCGGTTGGAGCACAACAGCCGCATCATTACAGACACATGATCAGGTGCATGTGTTTATCTATCTTGTGTTTTATTTGTTTTCGTGTATTTGGTGGTGTGAAGTTTCGTGTTGGGAATGGTGTCGTTTGTTAAGTCAACTAGGTGGTTTGCCGTTCATCGTTTGTAGGTGGTATATCTCGAGTTCAGATTTTAAATTGAATATACATTGGGGCAATGTATCCCAAGTGAGGGGATGCGGTAACTCGAGATAGAGTTGGTAGGTCTGATCATATCAAATGCTTGGATTGGTTGAACTCCCCTAAAAATTGAACAATTTTGAAAAAAAAATGATCATGTTTCGAAAGATTTTTGCAATAAAATAGAAAATGATAGGTATAATTAAATTGTTGGCTTTCAATTATTATACATATGAGATGAATAAACAATCTAAAGCGCATCTAACTTAGGATATGTGGGTAGACCCAGCCGGTTGAAAGGTTCCTTAAGATTGAATAAAATACTTAAATATTAGGAATCTTGTGGGTTCTCGCCTTAGGAGCTATAGCAAAACTGAAGCTGTAGAGAGTATAAGGAATTTTGTCGTAAGTAAAAAGCTTATAAATATTCCGATTAAATGACACACCTGTTTCTTTTTATGAAAATAAATCCGAAACAAGGTGGCGCCCCAAAAAATTCCATCAATCCATTATTGAGCTAGCTATATTGACAAAGCCTATGCTATTGCCGCGGGGATGGTGACTCATGCGGTACATACCCTCTAGGTGGAGTTAGAAAAGAAAAAATAAATATGTGAACTTATGGCATTAATCGCGGGGGATGGTGATTCATGCGAGGTATGTCCGCTAAGTGATCGTATACAAAAACATGCTTAAGCTCGGAAAATTATCATCCATTATCCATCAAAGTTTAATCGGGAATATATAAAAGCTTATTATATAAGACAGTGTTTCCATAAGCTTGAAACAAGATTAGGTGACAGCGTAGTCTTTTGAGCGTGAGACACATAGATGACTGATGCAATTGAACTTAATGAATTATGATTAAGGGCTTGAAAACCGGTGGTTGGGTTTAAGTGGACCGTATACTTGCAATCTTGGTTAATGCATGATTAGATTTGTTAATAAGCTAACCGAATAAATTGAAGCCGATGAATTGATTGTGATTCCATTGCATAATTCTTTTTCGGGACGAAAAAGGATAAGTGTGAGGATGTGATGGAGAGTGTAAAATCCGAGCCTTAGAGTGTTTAAATATTGTATTTTATGTGTGTTTGAGGTGTTTACTTGCCGTGAATGAGTTAACTACGAGAAATAGTTGTTTTGCAGATAAAGCACGTAAGTTACAGAAGTTATGGTGGTTAAATACGAAGACTGGACATGTTTCGAGGAAGAAAATGGAGTGTAATTAAAGATCTTAAGAGATAGAATGATAAAGGGTTGAATTACGAACGCGTAGGCGAAAACGGTGCGCAAAACAGAGCTTTAACGAAAAAGTTATGAAGAAACCGTTTTTGAACAAATTTGTCAATTGGAACAGCAGGTCTGGACCGTCACCGATGGTATTTCCGGAAAAATGCAAATTAGGGCCTTTGGAGGTATATTAGGGTTTTAGGAAGCATCTTTTGATATCTTTTCACTCCAAGGACGAAAAGAGGCTTCAAAGAGCACCAAGCTGACGACTTTTTCACCATATCATCATCATTATCATCCACGATTCCAAAGATCAAGATCATGAGTTCATAATTCCAAGCTTTTGTTGATCTTGTGTGCGAGATGAGCGGCTAAACTCTTTATGGTTTCCTCCGGATGGAGGGTTTTTGTAAGTTAATGGATTTTATGTGTTTTGTGACAATCGTTTGACTCAGTGATCTAAGCATTCGATGCTTTTCACTTATGAGTTAATTGATTAATCATAAACGATTGCATTTGCTTAACCTTATTTCTTTATCATTCAATTCCCGAGAGTTCTAGTAATTGGGATACGTTTGTTATGGGATTAAGGTTAGTAATTGTGATTGGTAATCATTAGATAACCTCCGTTATGTATTGACCGGAGTACTTAGTCTTTGGTTATCACAATTTGTTAATTAGGTTAGTCCACTTATGTATATGTAAGTGTTCGATTAAACACATAATTGAAGTTAACTGTAAAACCTGAATTCCAGAGGAACCATTGTTTCTCCTATTGATTAAAACCTTGTTTTCTTAGTAATTTCTAGTTAATCAAACAACCAAACAAACCGACTTTACATTTTCAGTGGTAGCTAATTAATACTTTTCATTATAACACTTTCCACAATCCTCCTCTGGTTCGATATCCGACTTACCCTTTCTACAGAGTTAGTTGGTTTTTGCATGACACTAACGACGATCATCAACTTCCGATTTGGTTAATGGTTGAATGTTATAAGATTTGATCGTGCGCTGTTAGACATAATTGTTCCTTTTTAGTTATTTTTATTTGTCTCTTCTTTGCAATTAGATTTAAGTTGTTCAAAGATCTTTAAAATGGGTTTTATTATTCTGAGGTGTATTTGGATTATAATAAAAGGTAGGATTCTTGTCATTGTTAAATCATGTATTGATTCAAAGTTTCTGTTAAATGTTTGTTTGATGAACAATATGAATTCTGAGGTAGTAATTGTTAATTAATGAGAATTCAAATATAATAAATTTTTTGATTTTATATATTCGATTCAAACTTATGAACATGGGTGATGAAATTAAAAATCTTATTTCAGAATTATGCATATTTTTATCAACCTTTACTTATTTACAAGAACCATTTTAGTACTTTCAAATATGGTTAGGCTTTCAATTATGTGTATATTTGGTAACCGAATATAATACTGGAATTTCAATGTCATTACCAATTTTTATTACTCACTTTTAAACATCATATAAATGAATTTTAAGTTAAAAGATGGAATAGAAACGTAAATTCTTGGAAGTTATTCAAATTTAAATATTATAGTTTTCTTCCTTTAATAGTTAATAAAATGAATTGGATCTTTACTGGATTTTTGACATATCCTTATACGTAGATATAGATATCATCCTCCACTTTTTCGTGATGATTGTATACTGTTGCAACTATTAAAACATCTCTTTGTTCTGTGCAATCATGGTTCCATCGTTTTGTGATTACCTTCACGGTTATTGGTCTTCAAAGGATATGTTAGAACCTTTCTCTGAGTTTGAATACATACGATTAAGGTACGGATAAGCCATATGTTATTTTCATTATACGAATCATCAAATATGTTATTTTCATGGTACAAACTAATACATTGACTTGATATGAATCGTTTGACCGCAATATTTATGAAGATTTATTATGAGTTTTCGTTTATGTGTGTTATTTTGATTTGAATCGTTTGCGTATTTGATTTAGTAGGTTTCTTTGAATTTTTTATCAGTCGTTTGGTTTTCAGTTTACCTACGCATATAGTATCAAAGGAGTTATAAGCTCATAAACAAGACATGTTTTCTTCAAAGTTGTTACAATTTGGAATTTGGCTTTTCAAGTTGGGGTGTTTATACCCCTAATTTAGAGTAGTTGTGCATTTGCATGCCTTAATTTATAGGGCAAAGTGATATTTGGACTTTGTGTGCTACTTTGAAAAAAATGGTTTCCACCTAAAAAGAAGGTTAGTATGTTTATTGATTTAATTATTTTCTCACGTAAAATTGACCTCAGTACCTTGCTACAGAAATTGTAAGATCCGGAAGAACTGTGAACCGCCTTATATGAAATAAACTTTGGTTGTTGCATCTAGGAGAAAGCGTTGGTATGTCCTTCACATTTAGTGGGTAACGTTTAACTTGTATGGGTTGACCCGTTCATAAGTAAATGGGTTGAATTCGTCAACTATAAAGTACCTTAATATTTTTTTAATCTTTTGTTGCAGAGTTGGATATTACGAATCCAAAACTCATGAATGAGTCAAGTATGATTCGGATAGCAAGAGGGTCGGGTCGACATGAGATGAACGAAGAGTATAAACGACTTGCCAAAATCTGGAGCAAGGTGAATTGTTTATCTAGGTATCTTAATAACACTATGGCTTACAAAATGTAAATTCATGGTTATAAATGAATGTTATCCGCCTATCCCATGTCTTATGGCATGACAAACAATGAACTTTAATGCATACATGAAGATGACAAATTGTATTTTCTGCTGAATTTTTCTTGTCATATTTACCTTAGTACTAACAATGAAACAAAACAAAATTGTGCTTATTCATCTTAATTCTTTATATACCATGAATGGTTATTGTTGGTTCTTTTTTTGGGCGCAAATATACCGACTTTAGTGATGTTATGTATGCTTATTAACTTTGTAGATTATCAAGATAAAGAACATGTTGCATTGAAGGTATCACTAATTGTGCATTTGTTGTTAACGATTTCGGCATTGTTTTAGTAGTTTATGTTTGTCCCCCGATTCATTTTGAAACCTTAATATGGCACCCTTCCAAGTGCTTGCATAATGTTATGTTTAACTATCGTTATTTTATTATCTCTGATGCAGAAAGAACTTGCTCAACTTACATGTGAGTCTGAAAGACACATTGGAACACAATCTGGTGGAAGCATTTAAACTCCATATTTATGCTCACATAAATTTTGGATGGTGTTTAAAAAAAGTTTTAATCATTTATGTATGAATTCAAGATATGTTTAAATAGGTAGTAACATATAGCCTATTATGTGACCAAACATGTTTTGTAGGAATGTCACATTGGAACACAATCTGGTGAAACCTTTAAACTCCATATTTATGTTCACATAAATTTTTGATGGTGTTTAAAACAAGTTTTAATCATTGATATATGAATTCAACATATGTTTAAGTAGGTAGTAACATATTGTCTATTATGTGACCAAACATGTTTTGTAGGAATGACAGTTGACACATTTATTCCTATTAATACTAAGACTATGGATCATGGCATATTGGTCATCTTTCAAAAAGTTTTTTTTTAGTTTTAATTTTATATCTTAAAGTTGAAATTAGTATAGATTGTGAAAAAGGTTTGTGAATACGAAATTAATATATGATTTGTTTATTTGGAAAACTCAAAATCCCCTGTTGTATTTTCTCAATTTTTAAGTCGTGGTCGAATGTATTCGTTAACATTCATATGTTATTCTTTTTAGTTTTTTTATACTTTTTGCGAACATATCTTTCATTGGGAGCTTAGTTACCTTGTGATGTTATTTAATGTTTGTCTTTTAATTTGCAGATCTATAGTGATGGCCGCAGCCAGAAATTCTAGATGGCTTAGAGAAAGAGTAACTATTGTTTATCTCACATGGTCAACTTTATGTTGCATTATCAAGAGTAAAAAACAGAGTCGGTGTGAAGTTGCTTATACTAGATAAAGATGGGAATGTAACAAATAAAACAACTAATGTGGTGTAAAAGGAAGTTTTTTTTCCGGGATTTGAATATTTTTTTTTTGTCTTCCAATGTATGTGTTTTTTCATAGTATTAAATTTGAATATAAATAATTGATTTTTTGTTGAAGCCGCGTTTAACACGGGCGTTAGCCTAGTATATTAATAAACCAACCTAATGAATACTGGTAGACCCATTAAGAAGTTGCCATGTGACGGTTGGCCCATTAAGAAGTTACCAACTAAATCCGTAACTTTGCTTAATTTTTTTAGGTATTTCGTTGTAATTTTGTTGAGAGCAAAGTTGCATTCAAAATAGAGTGTACATTTTGTTTTTATATATGCTATATGAGTGCATGCAAGTATCGTGGTGGTACCCTGACTAACCGAATAGATTCCTGCCAAACAATTGTTTTCAATCGATGTAGATTTGGTCATATCACAATTTTATTTTTTGTTTTTCCCTTTTCGGTTGCTATCACGATCGTCGGTACTATAACATAATGAGATGAAGCGATACCAACCAAATTCTTATCGCGTAGCATGGGGAATCTACCGACGCAACGCGCCAGTTTTGATACCAGTTGTTAACATCATTTGTATTTTGTTGTCTAATTAGTTGGATCAATAAATGCATGTTTAATATCACTTTTATAAAATTCTCTTTTTTATTTATCTTTTTTTCGAACGGCCAACTTTTATTAAAAAGTCATACTAGCAAGAAACTAGCAGCCGAAACTCAAACATACAATCACAAGGTGAAGTTAAACAATTACCTCCACTTTAGCGTTTTAAAAGAGGACCTATTTTTTATCCACAGAAAATCTAGAGACTTATGTCTTGAATCTCCTTTCTTTTTTATCTCTCTAGTCTCAAGTTATTCATCTATACTTACTATAGTATAATGGTGTTTTAACATCTTTTACATCTATATAAATGTTGTAAAACAAGGTCTCAGAGATTAAGTACCCACCGAGTAATTACTATAAGGTATGTTGTTGCGATGATTTTCTTCAACTCTGCCTAATTACATGGAACCAATCAAACGCAGTCACCCTTAGCCAAAATCGAATCTAGTTGGTTAATTCGGACTAAGTTTGACTTACAAAATACAACATAATTTTTATGTCTATCACATTAAAGAATGAGTATCATTTTTCAAGAAATGAATATTAATTTTTGAATTACTATACTATTTAAACATGTAATTTTTAGTTATATTGATTTTCACGTATTTTGTTATAACTATTAGTCTTTGAACCGATGATATTTGACATGTATAGGTTTTCTCAAAAACTAATTTTTTTATAATTTAACATAGAGTACTCCTCGGTTACTTTCCGTCTATTCTGAGTATTCGCAACTCTGATATCTATCGTAGGAACATGCAAAAACCAACTGACTTTGTAGAAAGGGTAAGTCGGATATCGAACCAGAGGAGGATTGTGGAAAGTGCAATAATGCCAAGTTCTATCTAACAACTATGAAAAAGTAAATTCTTGATTGTTTGATTTGAAAATTAACCAAATTATGATCAAAGAAACTAAGGTTTTTATCAATAGGAAGAAAAATGGTTCCTCCGGCATTCAGGTTTCCAGTTAAATTCAATTATGTGTCTAACTTAACATTCACATCGACATGAACGTAAACAAACCCTAACTCATCAATTGTGATAATTGCAGACTAAGTACTCCGGTCAATACATAATGGGAGGTTATCAAACAATTATCAATTATACTTACCAACCCTAATCCCATGTCAAATAAATCCCAATTACTAGAACTCTCGGGAACTGAATGATTAAGAATTCAAGTTAAGCAAGAACAACTGTTTACAAATAATTAATCAAGTTACCGGCAAAAAGCATCGAATGCTTAGATTGCTGGATTCAAATAAGTTAAAAACACATAAACTGAACTAACATACGAAAGACCTCCAACCGGGGGAAACCATAGAAGTTTAGCCGCTCATCTCACTTGAGAAATCAACTAAAGTTATGATTGAAGAATTCATGATCTCGATCTTCGGATGTGCGGATGATGTTGATGATAATACGGTGAAAAAGCTTCGAACTTTATGCTCTGGGATGCCAATTTTCGTTCTTGGAAGTGATAGATGTGATAAGATGCTTCCTAAAACCCTAAGATACCTCCAAAGGCCCTAATTTGCGTTTTTCGGAAATACGACCGTCACCGACGGTTCCGGACCGTCACCGACGGTCTGGACTTTCTGGTCACGCGGCTGATTTGATCAAAAACTGTTTTTATCATAACTTCTTTGTTATAGCTCCGTTTTACGCACCGTTTTCGCCTATGCGTTCGTAATTCAGCCCTCTATCGTGCGATCTCTTAAGATCTGCAATTACACTCCATTTGTTTTCCTCAAAACACGTCCAATCTTCATGTTTAACCACCATAACTTCTCCAAATTACGTGCTTTACCTGCAAAACAACTATTTCTCGTAGTTAACTCATTCACGGCAAGTAAACACCTCAAACACACATAAAATACAATATTTAAACACTCTAAGGCTCGGGTTTTACCCTCTCCATCACATTACCACACTTATCTTTGATTGTCCTCAACCAAACCAACTAGAACTAATCACCACAGTAGTCAACACCTCTAGACCCTTGACCAATTCAACCTGTTCAGTTCCCAGGTCATACCCGTCCCATAGATTGACACACTCAGGATATACGGCCTGACAAGCAATTCATGCAATTTCAAAACATAAGATTTCTCTATCTAAAACTAACATGTTTAAAATACTACACATGCTACACACCTCTCACAATATTCTCTCCTCTCGGGTAAATATCTGGACTAGCATGTAATGTGCTCGTATATGTAATCACTCCAATCAAGCACACATGAAATCCTGCAATCATAAGCTTGTATGACAATCACACCTCCACTGTATCATCTAACATGGCACATATCAAAAGGACTTTTCGGTTTTGGGCTTAGGCTAAGGTAGGGAAAATTTTTATTTTTCTTTTCTAATTGGCTCACAAACAATAACCAGACCGTAACAACTTATTCAAATTCACATTTGGGTTGGTATCTACCCCACAACAAATAACAATCAACTTTATTTTTGTTCTTTTCTCTTCAATTTCTATATTTTTGTAATTTTTCTGATTTTCTCTTTTTTTTCAATATCATCACGGTCAGTCTTCACAAAACAGCGAGTGAACAAACGAAAGGTAATTAGGCTCAACAGGGCTACTAAAGGAATTTGGTGAACACACGCAACAAACACAAACACGAATGAAGAACAAATATCTTAATGCCTTTATCACCTATATGCACATGTCAAACCCACAATCTCAGCATGCATCAAATCACACAAGTTCTAACACAAAATAACACATAGCTTGCACTCAATAAACGAATTCATCATAAAATGCATCCTACCCATCTACAGGCTCAAGATCTCACCAAGAAAAGGTAAAAAGGGTTAACGACATGTAGCATATGCGATTAGAAACATGTTACCCCTAGATAGACATCTCTTTTCAACTCTTTTCTATAAAAACATTTGCCAAGCCTACTCTCATGAAACTTAAAGGAACAACGATGACAAGGGAACTAATCTAGTCTATTACCGGTAAGGAATCTATTAGTGATTGAAACTTTAGGTTTTCATCTCCAATTAGCAAGCTTAAGGCGATGAAAGAAAAACCTTTCAAATTTTCAAAATTTTCAATTTTTTCATTTTTCATCGATTTCCAATCACTAATTAATCTCTTCAAACTTTTATCCGCAAATCCCTTCCCGGGCTTCCCATCTCCACACTTGGGATACATTGTCCCCAATGTACGGTGCTTTTAAAATCTTAACCCGGGAATTCAACCAAACTTACCCGAACTGAGCGGCTAACTCCTAACCGAACAAACTAAACTCACTCCCATAACACATAAATCGTTTAAACACCACCAAAACAGAAAAACAATAAAACACAAGATAGAGAAACACATGCACCTGATCATGCGTCTGTAACGGTGTAACTGTTGCACTCAAAACCGGAGAATACACATCCACTGGATTTTCTGATATCTCACCGGGGATGTTGCAAAACATCCCCACACTTGAATCATTGCCTCCGTGAAGATGAACGCGTAGAAACCTGTCAAAACACAACACACCAAACGAAACCAAAACGAAATACAATACTCTACTTCCTCGGGCTGCCTCCCGAGAGCGCTAAGTTTTAGGTCTTCAGCCAGACCGTACCTGACATGCTCAGGGTGGTTTAACCACACACTCCTCCACCCCTTTTACGTTATACGCCTCAGTCCAATATTGCGGGATTGTCATTGCCTCATGCCTATTAGAACAATCCTCGGCTTCCTCAGCTCTAATATCTTCATATCAATCCATATCATCACCTAACGAACCCCAGTCATCCCAATTACCTTTGCTCACGTCTTGCTCTCCCAGTATATCATCTTTCCCTTCTGCACACAACCTGTAACATTGTACCTCACTAGAACTGGATTTGTCAATTTTCCACACTACCAACATAATCACATGGATCATAAGAAATAGTATGTTGTAAAACATTAAAATATAGCTTACGAGTTTGGTAACTTAACTTAACAAAGCCACCTCTACAGTCAATCTGTGCATTTGCAGTAAACAAAAATGGACGACCTAATATTACCTGTGGTTGCTCGTTCGTCCGTGCTGGGGCATAATCAATAACGAGGAAATCAACTGGATAGTAAAACTCACCCAATTTGATAGTCACATTTTTCACCATCCCTCTAGGTTGCTTTACACTCGCATCCGCAAATGTTGTTGTACTATTACACTTTTGCAAAGGACCAAAGTCGTACTGGTCATATAGACTTCTAGGAAGAACACTTACCGATGCCCCATAATCAAATAATGCTTGATGGATTTTAAAACTGCCCACTTGAATTGGAACAACCGGCTCTCCTAAATCAATGTCACAGCTTCCAACATCCGTCTCGTTGATACCTGCAACCACATCACACACAGAAGATATTAAACTCTGATCATTCAATTCAATATTTGGAACAACACTTCCTCCACTAATTGGCAGACTCTTCACGTTCTTGGGATTCAGTTGAGTGTCGCTGGGAAGTTTTCCACTATTCTACTTCAACTCTCTCATCTCGGTCGCGAGTTGGCCCATCTGTGTTGTCAGTGTTTGAATGGCCTTATCTCGCATCTCGTCCATTTGAGTCCTCTTCTGTAAATCTTGTTGGATGGTTTTTAACATCTCCATTACCTCACTGCTCCCAGCATCATTAGAAGACCCCTTAGATCCTCCTTGATTATTCTGATAGCCTCCTTGAAAATTACCTTGAAACTTGTTTTGATTGAAATTTCGTTGGCCACCAGATTGGTTGTTTCCTTGAAATCCAGGGTTGAGCTGATTGTTCGCGTTCCCATAGCTCAAGTTTGGATGATTCCTAAGGCCCGGATGATATGTGTTAGATTGCAAGGTAAAATTCCTACCCCCACCACCACCTTGAACAAAGTGGACATCGTCACTTCCACCCAAACCACTGTACACTAATATGCTATATGGAGATCTCCACAATGCCCGCAAAAAGGCATTGATCCACTAGCTTCAGGTGGATTTTCTCCAGCTTGTACTACCGAATGTCGAGTGCTTCTCGAGGATTGAGCCTTTCACTTTGAGTTTCTAGCAGTCCGCTCAAGAAGTTCCCAATCTACCAGTTCATCGTTAGTACCAAAAGTGCCGTTTGAGGTGGAACTAACTTCTCGCACGTCCTCTTCAGTTAATCCCTCATGGAATGCATTAAGAAGTTCCCACAGTTGAATACCATGATGTGGGCAGTTTTTAAGCATCATCTTAAATCAATTCAGTGCTTCATGAAAGAGCTCATTGTAACATTTGTCGAAAACGGGTTTACCAAACCCGCTCCGTTTGTAATCGAATATCAAGTTATAAATGTGTTGTTGCCTATTTATGTTTATTTTAATTTTTAATGATACATAATTAATAAACAAACTAAACCATAAAAGTTATAATTGATAAAAAGTATAAATAAAGTATTTAAAAATAAAATGGGGCTGCCGGTACTCGAACCCGGGTCAGCCGGGTTGTGAACTCCAAAGACTTAACACTCACACGCATAACCACTCCGCCACTTGTTGTTTTCTGTCAACTCTAGGAAACAAATAAATCTTATCTACAAACATAAATCAACCGGTTACGCCAACTGTAACTGAAATCGGTTATCAAACGCTCCAAGACGATCTGAATACTCGCGGTTCACTGAGTATAACCGATATACCGACGTTTTCAATCAAGTTGCTTTGAATGAACTTGAATTCTAGAAGTGGATCGGTTTTTATAACCGAAAATCTTCAAATCCAGTTTTACTTCCATCTTTGTACTCCTTCACGACTCAAACATAATCTACAGACTTTCAATTACATTTTCGCTCAAGTTTCAGTCCGCCGGAGAATCAAATTTTACTCGCCGGAAAGTTTCTGAAAGTCGCCGGAAAACCGTATTCTCCATCAAAACGGTAAGTCTTTCAATACCGTCGTGGTCTATCAATTGTTAAGCTATTTCTAACTCGGACCTTTCAATTGAAATCGAATTCAGACGCTGTTATCAGATAATTCCAGTTCGTCGAAAAATTTCTGGAAATCCTTATTTTCAGCTGTGAAACGGTATGGACATTTAAACACCCTGTTAACGCTTGTTTAGCATTTCAATTCCACGTTTAGCTAATCAAAACGAATAATTTGCTTGCTCAGTTGAAGTTCATAAAAACAGAGCCGACGCCTTGCCGGATTTCTGAGTTGAATTATTCCTCCGGTATGTTTGTTTCCAACACAGTTTTTGTCATTTCATCTCAAACTTATGAATATGTTAATCGTTTTAAAACAAGAAAACAGAGGGGTAATCGGCTGTCTGTAAAAACTAACGGAGAAGATGAACTGTGCTAACATTATAAGGATAATTAAAATTGGTATTTTAAACGGGTTAGACACACAGTCCAGCGATGGACTGTGTGCAAATAATACGCACACGCCGCGAGTTCGATCCCTGATACACGCACCCTCTATGTAATAAAAACGTTTTATTTTTCTAACTGAGCCGGGCTAATCTACGTTAGTTGTTAAGTATAATAAAAATTTGTATATTAACCAAGTTAGACACACAGTCCAGCGGTGGATTGTGTGTAACGTTAAGGCACAGGTCCCGGGTTCGAGACCTGTTAGTGACACCGGTTCGAGGATTTAAAATGTTTTTGAAAATAAAAGAATTTTGGATAAGCTGAATTAATATATAAGTATAATTAAAAACGGAATTATTTCGGGTTAGACACGTAGCTCAGTTGGTAGAGCTGCGTGCACGCATACGGGAGGTCTCGGGTTCGAGCCTCACTCAGCGCATTGCAATTACACAATAAACCGGTCAAACAGTCAAAGTCAAAAAGTCAACGGTCAACCCAAAAAGTCAACATATTTTTATATTTTTAATTATTTAATTTAATTTAAAAATCAATTAAAAATACTTAAAAATAATGTTTTTAAAGATAGGAAATAGCCTTAAACTCGCAAAAATATATCTAAAAATTCTATTAAAAACCTTAATAAAATCCACTCATTTACTATATTTTCCGTTATTATTTAGGTTAGTTAATTCTCGTTGTTCCGCTCTTCCAACTCGTGCGCATCTCACCATCTCCAATCAAACGCACCCAATGTGAGTGAATCTTTACAAATTCCCCGTTTTAATCACGTTTTTGGGGTGTATCATATGTCTTGTCATTTATTATATTTAAATCATTGTGCATACATCATATCATGAACAAATGTGTATTCAGTTTGTTTCAACTGTTTGTGTGGTTATTGTTAGATTAAATTTTATTATTTTCAGTACATGCAAATTTCATAGGCCGCCGCTCCCCATTACATTATGAGCGTTGAGCATGTTCCCCATTACATTATGAGCGTGAACCTGGCGTGCCAACATACGATCGGCTCCGTTTGATTGAGCCTTGATCGCACAGACATTTATCATTTTCAGTACATGCAATACGATCGGCTCCGCTTGATTGAGCCTTGATCGCACAGTTTCATTCATGTTATTTAATGTATGATGTTGGTATGTTAATGTATGCTATCATATGTTTTTGTATGTTATAGTTGTGATTCTATTGCTACTGTTTGATTATTTACATTTGCTCAATTATGATTATGCATAATTTTTCATTGATAAACTAACAAGAAAATCAATAATAAATGTTTATCTAACAAGGTTCACTCGCCAACTTATGTTGACCCAAAAACCCACATTTTTACACATGATACAGGTGAACCAGCTGCAGCAAGAAACACATAGGATTGGCCTAGAAGAATAAAATGATTTAGAGCTTGGAATTGTGTTGTTTGGTTATTTTCTTTGTATTTGTATGGACATGTTTGGATTATTGGGAATGTAATTTTGACTTTAATAAATATGAAACATATTAGTAAATATCATGAGCTTTGGTGATAACCCAATTATGCTCCGACTCTTATTCCGCTGCGGGTCGGGGTGTGACACTCATCTTGTTGTTGTCGGAAGCCACGAATGTCCTTCCTTGCATTGTTTGTACGCAAGGCGGTGTAAAATTCATCCAAGAATGATTACTACATCTCAGGCCATGTAAAGATTGATGCTGAAGGAAGAGAGTGAAACCATTTCTGAGCTTTATCTTCAAGTGTGAATTGGAAGAGTACCAATTTCACGTCATCAGCTGTAAATCCCTGACTTGCTATTGTGTTGCACCGAGCATCGTATGCTGGAAAATGGAAGTAAGGCTCCTCGTGTGCATGCCCATGATACTTTGGTAAGCTGGCGATTGATTGTTCAAGCACCTCAAACGAACTTCCTCCTCGTAACTGGGGAACCACTACGGGTGACGGGTTATTGGCTATCGCTGGTTTAAAGTGGCTCTCCACCCCTCTTAATGGTCCCCGATTGTATCCCATAGGAATACCTTCCGGTGGATTAACTTGGTGAGCTAAATTTCGAGGAAGAGGTCTTGCTTGACCTTGCATCTGAGTTACTAGTGGTGGCAATGGAATGTCCAGTCTATACGGATGCTGATTTAGTGGCTCTGGTTGCTGAACTGGCTATTGTTGTTGTGGAACTCGCCGATACTATGGTAAAGTGCTACTTTGTTGCTGGTTCAGCTGATGTGTTGTCTGAAAGCACTGCTGCTGCCCTACTTGTACATACATTCCCCTACCACTTGATCGAATTCCTACATCAGTCCCAACTTGAATTCCCAACCCCATCATTTGCCTATCGAGTTGATTTCCTACATACCTTTCGTATCTGTCATATTCGTCCTCACGACCATTCATACCTTCTTGTGGATGCAAAACTGTAGGTCCTGCCGAATAATGTTGTGGCATTTGTGAAGGCTGGAAGTACGCTTATTGAGCTGGTGGAAGACGGTTGGTAGTGGAACTAGATGGTCCGGTTTGATCTGGTAGAGCTGTAGTACCACTAGTTACAACTCTGGTGAAGAGTGCTGGAACGTCAAAGTCTGTTCGTAGGTTTGGCTGGGATAAGGTGGAAGGTCACTCAGGTTCGTAAAAAGTGATGATGGCATGGGTAGCATTTGAGTAACTGCAGGTTGTGTGGTTTGCGTTTGTGATTGTGGTTCAGGTGGTATTGTTGTATTTGGAGCAGGTTGTGATGGTGTTGGAGTAAACTGGGTTTGTGGAGAGGGAGTGACTGGTTGTGCATCGTAACTACTTGAGTTCTCCATTGTTTTAGAGGTGGTTGCAGGTGATTGCAAAACTATGTTTTCCCGATGTACCACTAGAGTTTGTCGAACTGTTCTCTCGATTTCCGGATCAAAAAATAGCGGTGATGAGTTCCCGGAGTTCCGAGTATGATGCATACACAATTGTGATCACCTGCACACACAAAGCAAAGAAAACCTCGCGTAATTCTGAACGAAATGCAAATAAAACAAATATTTTTGGATTTTTAAATAAACCTAACTAAACTTAACACTTAAACACTTTGCGCACGCCTCCCCGGCAACGGCGCCATTTTGATGTCTGTCGTAAGCAACATGCAAAAACCAACTAACTTTGTAGAAAGGGTAAGTCGGATATCGAACCAGAGGAGGATTGTGGAAAGTGCAATAATGCCAAGTTCTATCTAACAACTATGAAAAAGTAAATTCTTGATTGTTTGATTTGAAAATTAACCAAATTATGATCAAAGAAACTAAGGTTTTTATCAATAGGAAGAAAAATGGTTCCTCCGGCATTCAGGTTTCCAGTTAAATTCAATTATGTGTCTAACTTAACATTCACATCGACATGAACGTAAACAAACCCTAACTCATCAATTGTGATAATTGCAGACTAAGTACTCCGGTCAATACATAACGGGAGGTTATCAAAAAATTATCAATTATACTTACCAACCCTAATCCCATGTCAAATAAATCCCAATTACGAGAACTCTCGGATACTGAATGATTAAGAATTCAAGTTAAGCAAGAACAACTGTTTACAAATATTGAATCAAGTTACCGGCAAAAAGCATCGAATGCTTAGATTGCTGGATTCAAATAAGTTAAAAACACATAAACTGAACTAACATACGAAAGACCTCCAACCGGAGGAAACCATAGAAGTTTAGCCGCTCGTCTCACTTGAGAAATCAACTAAAGTTATGATTGAAGAATTCATGATCTCGATCTTCGGATGTGCGGATGATGTTGATGATAATACGGTGAAAAAGCTTCGAACTTTATGCTCTGGGATGCCAATTTTCGTTCTTGGAAGTGATAGATGTGATAAGATGCTTCCTAAAACCCTAATATACCTCCAAAGGCCCTAATTTGCGTTTTTCTGGAAATACAACCGTCATCGACGGTTCCGGACTGTCACCGACTGTAACATCCGTCAAAAACCGGGTTAACCAAACCCGCTTCATTTATTAACCGAACATCCAGTTAAAAATTTCGTTGCGTATTTAATGCTCAAATTAATTTTAAACGATACATAATTAATAAGTATATTAGAATATAAAATTTATATTTGAAAATGTATTAAAAATAGTGAAATAAAAATTTAATGCTGATGCCGGGTTTCGAACCCGGGTCAGCCAATGACTTAACTCACACACATCCAACCACTCCGCCACTTGTGTTATTTGATAACATATCAAAACAATTAATTCAAATAACAAAACACAGAAATCAAATCTAGTCAATGACGCGCCCATTTCGCAGTCGCCGGAAATCCCGACGACTTCGCCAATAATTGACGGTTTCTATCGATTTAACGGAAGAATTAATCCTAACATCGGTTATAACCAATGTCTAAACCCGCGACATCAGTCGTAACCGCCAGAGGACAACTGACCACGAATCGAGACTGAAATCAGACCCAATTCGTCTCGATTCTTCCCTATAAATACACCCACAAGTCTCTGGTAAACTTTTCGCTCAAAATCGCACCGATTCTCGAATCAATTTCACTCGCCGGAATTCTCTACAAGTCGCTGGAAAACCGAGACTTTCATCAACACGGTAAATACCTCGACCTTTTCTATTTCATTCCATTATGAGACCAATTCTAACATCACTCCATCACCCAGAATCAACCCCAGACGACGTTGCCGGATTTTCTGTTTTCGCCGGAAAACTTCTGGAATTTCCAGAATCTCGCTGTTAATCGGTATGATCATCTAAACATCCTGATAATCGTTGCTCAGTAATTCAATATTATATCTAATCAATCAAACTGTTATTTGACCCGAACAGAGGAAGCTCACAAAACAGAGCCGGCGATCCTTGCCGGAGTTCTGAAAAAGACGGCATGTTCCGGTACTTTCTTTCCCCAAACCCTTTCTGTTCAATACCTTTCAATTGCTCATAATATTCGTTAACCGAATTAAACAAGAAACAGTTGGTTTAACCGTTGTCTGTGTTTTGAACGAAGAAGATGAAGTCTATTATGATTATAAGATTAATTAAAATCGGTATTATAAACGGGTTAGACACACAGTCCAGCGGTGGACTGTGTGCAAACAATACGTATACGTCCTGAGTTCGATCCTTGATACACGCACATTCTCGGTAATAAAAATGTTCCTTTTTAAACTGAACCGGATCCACTCGCAGTTAACTGTTAAGTATAATAAAAACCGGAATATTCACCAAGTTAGACACACAGTCCAGCGGTGGACTGTGTGCCAAACTAAACCACAAGTCCCGGGTTCGAGACCTGTGGAGAACACCGAGTCGATACAATTAAATCCTTTGTAAAATAAATGATTTTCGGATTAACTTAAATAGTGTATAAATATAATTAAAAACAGAAATATTTCGGGTTAGACACGTAGCTCAGTTGGTAGAGCTGCGTGCACGCGTACGGGAGGTCACGGGTTCGAGTCTCACTCAGTGCAATAATATTCACCACTGAACCGGTCAACGGTCAACGGTCAACAGTCGTGGTCAACGGTCAAAAGTCAACATTTTTTTATTATTTTTATTTATTTAATTAATTTAAAAATCAATTAAAAATACTTAAAAATAACGTTTTTAAAGTTAGAAAATAGCCTTAAACTCGCAAAAATATATCCAAAAATCCTATTAAAATTGTTAATAAAATCCACTTATTTACCGTACCTTTTCGTTATTAAATAAGTTAGTTTTTCCTCGTCGATCAATCCTCTAAACTCGTGCGCATTCAACATCATCCACCGAACACACCCAATGTGAGTGAATCTCTTCAAATTCCCCGTTTTAATCACGTTTTTGGGGTGTATCATGTGTCTTATTATTTATTACATTTAAACTATTGTGCATCTATCATATCCATGAACAAATGTGTATCCAACATGTATCAACTGTTTGTGTGGTTATTGTTTAGATTAAATTTATCATTTTCAGTACATACTTTATCATAGGCCGCCGCTCCCCATTACATTATGAGCGTTGAGCTGTTCCCCCATTACATTATGAGCGTGAACCAGGCGTTGCCAACATACGATCGGCTCCGTTTGATTGAGCCTTGATCGCACATACATTTCATCATAGGCCGTCTGCTCCCCATTACCTATGAGCGTGAGCCGTTCCCCATTACCTATGAGCGTGAACGAGACGTTGCCAACATTTACATTGTCATTCATGTTATATATTCATGCAAGGTGGTTGTTATTGTATGTTATTGTTTGTTATGGTTATTGTTATTATATGTTATTGTTTGTTATGGTTATTGTTATTGTATGTTATTGTTTGTTATGGTTATTGTTATTGTATGTTTATTACGTTTGTTCACATATGATTATTGCACAATTTTTCCATATTAAATACAACAAGAAATAAATAATAAATGTTTTCGAACAAGGTTCACTCGCCAACTTTTTGTTGACCCAAAAACCATTTTTACACATGATACAGGTGAACAGGATGAAGCAAGGAAAACATAGGAAATTACCTTAGAAGAAAAATAATGAAGTTTAGAAGGATGTATAGAACATGTTGTATTTGTTTGATTTGATTGTATGATTCCTTTTAAATTGGAATAATAAATATGAAACATTATAACAAATGTCATGAGCTTTGATGAAAACCCAATCATGCCCCGATCACCTTTTCCGCTGCGGGTCGGGGTGTGACACCGACGGTCTGGACTTTCTGGTCACGCGGCTGATTTGATCAAAAATTGTTTTTATCATAACTTCTTCGTTACAGCTCTGGTTTACGCACCATTTTCGCCTACGCATTCGTAATTCAGCCCTCTATCATTCCCTCTCTTAAGATCTTCAATTCCACTCCATTTGTTTTCCTCAAAACATGTCCAATCTTCATGTTTAACCACCATATCTTCTCCAAATTACGTGCTTTACCTGCAAAACAACTATTTCTCGTAGTTAACTCATTCACGGCAAGTAAACACCTCAAACACACATAAAATACAATATTTAAACACTCTAAGGCTCGGGTTTTACCCTCTCCATCAAACTCCCCAGTCGAGCAACATGGGAGCGCCTTGCGACTTCTACAACCATGATCTATATAGCACATAACTTTGCACTTAAAAGGACTAAAACTCATATATTTTGTATGAGATAAGCACCATACCACTAGACCACTAAGTCATGAGTTAGAATATAATTATGTAATTTAATGTATAATACTATTTGTTAGAACAAAATATAAGAGTGCAAGAATACAATAACCACAGAGAAAACTTTAGGGCATCTCTAATGCAGGTAAAAGAATTGGCTCGAACACAAACAAGGCCAAAAGGTTGTGTTGGAGGATTTATCTTACCTTGTCCGAGACGAGTGTGTCCAAAATTCTAGATGGGCAAGAACAGGGTGATCAGGTGGGGCTCATTGTTGAGTGTATTAATTTGATTTTTTTTCTCGTTTTGGTTTTAATTTTACATCAAGTGGGTTTATGAACTATACTATATAACAAGGCTAATGACTTATATACTTTTAGATATAAGTAAATTACAAGTTTTGTCCTTTATGTTTACACCAAATTGCAGGCGTTGTCCTTTAAGTTGACAAGTTATGTACTTAATGTTCAAAAATTTTGCGCGTTATGTCCTTTAGGCCAAACCCAGTTAGATTTTTTGGTTAAATCTGGTCATGTGCCTTGCACATGAGGGCTTTGTTGTCATTTCATCTTTTCAGGGACTATTGTGTAAAACAACTTATGTTTAAGGACTAGTTTGTAAAATATTAAAAAAATCAAATAAATATAATCTTTGTCTCTCTCTCTCTCTTTAAACTGAAAGTCCCTCTCTCTCTCTCTCTTCTCTCTCTCTCTCTAACACAATCAAGAATCGAATTGTCGACATATAACCTAACCTATAAAGAATCGAACCTTCCCTCTCTGTCTTTATGGAAGAACAACCACAAGAAGAAGCTGGAGACGACGAACCCTAATTTCGCCGAAAAGATCGGAACACTAATTTCGCCGGAGCAGTGGAAGTACAACCAGGCGTCAGAAGACGAAGAAGAAGGACGATGGATGGTCGTTACTTATGTCACATCAATTGGTTAATACACCCTCTCCGTCGTCGCCGAATAACAGTGTTAGAGAGAAGAGAGAGTGTGGGGCCGGTGGCAAATGGTGGTGTTGACAGTGGATGTGGTGGTGGTAGGTGTGGGGTGGGGTGGTTCGTGGTGGTTGGGTATAAAGGGAGATGGTGGTTTGCGGTGGTGGATGGTGGTTGCGGTGGTGGATTGTGGTAACAGGGTGCAGATGGTGGTTGCGGTGGTAGATTGCGGTTGCAGGGTGGGGATGGTGGTTGTGGTGGTGGATGGTGGTTGTGGTGGTGGATGGTGGTTGACTATAGAGGTATATGGTGGTTGCAGTGGTGGATGGTGTTGCAAGGGTGGGGATAGTGGTTGCGGTGGTGGATTGTGGTTGTAGGGTGGGGATGGTGGTTGCGGTGGTGGATGGTGGTAGATGGAGAAGGAGTGATAGAGAGAGAGTTGAGATAGAGAATCTGATACATAATTATATATATATATATATATATATATATATATATGTATATGTATATGTATATGTATATGTATATATAATAGTAATAATAATAATAATAGTATTTTTTAAATAATAATAATAAATATATAGGTAAAAAGACAAAAATACCCTTTGGTGAATAGATTTAACCAAAAAATATAACTCGGTATGGCCTAAAGGACATAACATGCAAGATTTTAGAGCATTAAGTACAGAACTTGTCTACTTTTGCGCCAAAGTACGGCGCCTGCAATTTGGTGTAAACATAAAGGACTAAACTTGTAATTTACTCTTTAGATATTTTAGTGTAATCGAGGTTAACTTGGTGACCAAAAGTAACTATAATATACATTGAACAAGTTAGGAGGTGCAGGAGTTCACCATTGTTTGAGTGGTTATAATTCTGAGTGTTCGGTCGTAGCCCTGAATGGGGTTCCAGGGGCAACACCCCTTTGGCGGTGGTCCAGGGGCTGCACCCTTGGGAGTTGGGTCGAGCTGGAAAATATCGGCAATTTTACAGGCATTTTATATTTTGAAAAATACAGAAATTGATTTATTAATTAAATTGCTTTATAGAAATTGCATGAGATAATATATTTTCTAAAATAATACCTTTATTTTCGAAATGGAAAATAATGCCAATTTTTTAGGCATTTTGTTATTTAAAATAAGATAACTTCCTAATGGCAATTACACATCCCTAACCCTAAAATTCGTAGTCACTTTGATCATAGAATTCTCTGGTTCATATGAATTCATATATTTTTGTTCAGTTTTTCAATTTGGGTTGTATTCGATTGAATTATTCGGGAGATCTGAAAATGATCACAAGCCTCTCAGATTATCCGTGGTATACAAAGTTCCCAACATATACCATATTTAATTTTAAACTAAGAACATTTTAAGTGGAGTATTTTAGTAGAATATTATAAATATGTAGCAGGATGCATTTGTGGGTATTAGCATTGGGGATGCTCTTATAACTCAACTCACATTCTATACATTCTAGGCTTATCAAATTCAATGTGACAATGAGATTTTGGTTTTTTTTTTTCTAATTTCATATAAGGCCCTAAACCCGGGAGACCTCATATATAGTTGGATTTCAAGCATCAAATACATAATTCTTAAACCGATGATCATGATGTCATACACTAGCAGTAGAATACATCAAACATCCAAATCATTAAGTTAAATATTAAAATATACCAAATAAAGTCATAAACAAGTCAACTATAGTCATAAGATTCCAGACTTTGGGGTAGGGTAGCCTTCAATCTATGCTAAGTGACTTCTTATCAATTGTCGATACATGTTTAACCTAAGATGAATGCTAAAACAGTTAGCAGCGCTTAGTGAGTTCTAGTTTATTTTAAGAATATTAAGTAATCGTTTGAAAAACATTTTGTCAAATAATGTAAAAGAATACTAAAGGTCAATCATGCATGTCCACATCAATCATCCATCTTAATATCAAACTATGAAGCGAACTTCAATAACAACTACTTTTCATGAAGCCAAGCAGGCTCATACCAACATAATACTTTCCATTCCTACGCCCTTGCTCTCACATGATCCATCAATAATTTTCTAGTAACAGATATAGTCATCAATAATTCTAGCAACATGTGCTAGATAAAAACAATTTATCATCAATCACCAATTATTTAACATTTAACATCAATCGTAAACATGTAACATCAAGCATAATCATATAAAAGCTAACATCCACAATCGATGGTCAATATGATCAAAGATTCACATACAAGTTATGTCAACTATAACTATGCGAAATGGTAGGCTTTTTGCGCAAATGTCCCATGTGAAAAGTTACTTTTCGCAAGGACATGGTTTTCGCCCATAGCCTATACTTTGCTAACTAACTTATCGTGTATAATAACATTTCGTATATCATACATTTCGTTAAAACTATTCACACAAAAAGACTACTTTTTGTGCTACCTATCCATACGTATAGTGTCACACCCCAACCGATGGCGGAATCATCGGTGCGCGGCACTAGGCGAACCGGATTGCTCAAGAGACATCATAACAACTATTAAACGATAATATTTAAGGGTTCAACATCCCATAATATTAAACAATAAAATCCTAAATAATTATTACAACTTCAACAATCTCTTAAAAACATCATGTTCGATCTTCCCTAGATATATTACATGATTTTCTAAAGGCAAACCTACAACTAAGCATCCATAGCAAATATCCCCAACCTGCCACATATGTTAAAATAAAACGTCAATACAATTAAGTAAATGTGAGCATACAGGTTTGCGTACAATATAGATATAAAAGCGTTTAGCATACACCGCATGACATACGTAAGAGTTGTGAACAATGTAACTACTTAGATTCAAGTAAACCAACAAACCGCGATTGATCAAGGCATGCAAACAAGTGTCCACATCCTAAAGAGAAAATAAATGAGAAATGAAAATGCGAGCCTTAACAACCCCGGGCCTCCGGGTGGCGGGTCAACCTCTAGTATACTATCATGTTAAGGGTGGCGTACAAGCAATCAAGTAATACATACAATTCAGCAGATTTCACGTATAGTCATGTAATAGCGGGATTGCGAATAAGAGTTTGAGTTGTGTGATGTGTTTTGGTATACGAACATATGTGACACCAAAAAGTGCGTTTAAGCGTAAAGGGGTTCAACTATACTCACTGTCGGTGCGATTTGAGAGAGTGACGGGATCTGAGATGAGTTGAAGAGAGCGCCAGATCGGCCTGTAAGCGAACAGAAGTGCATCAGTCTTTCGAATTGCTGAAACGGTTAACGGTTAAAGGAAACAGCAGACAAGTTCGAGCGAACTTGTACCTTGGGGTACAAGTTCGAGCGAACTTGACTACCTAGACTTACTGGAGGTACAAGTTCGGGCGAACTTGTCTGGTTTCCTGAGAAATTAGACAAGTTCGGGCGAACTTGCCCTATTAGGTGAGGAGTGATACAAGTTCGGGCGAACTTGGCGAACTTGTCTAATTTTGTGAAGAATTGATCAAGTTCGAGCGAACTTGATGCTTTCCGAGCGAACTTGAATGTTTTCGCATCCAATTCATGCGTTTTCGCGTCGTTTGCTGAGGAAATCGAGTGTCCATCCCTCCAACCTTAGGCTACTGAGCAAAACCTAGGCTGAAGAGGTCTTTTGGAGCGAGCTTAGCCAATTTACCTAATTTCGGACTAATCCGGGCGAACTTGAAGGTTCGTACGGTTTAGTCCAGTTTGTGCAAAGTGACGATTTCGTCCTTGTGCTTCCGGATCTGAGATCTTGCTTGACAACGCCTCGTTCCACTTCAAAGTGAACGAAACATATGTCATTTAGTCCGAATATTGTGTAAAAATACATGTTTAAAAGGTTTTACTTAGATCTAAGTGAAAAACAGAAGTTTTGCATAAAAAGATGAAGATTTTCGTAAACAGGAGAATTTTGATGAAATTGAAGGTAACACCTTGTGCAAAATCGTTGTAAAGCGTTGTTGTAGTTTGAAAACGGGTTTATTCTTACTTGGAAAACAAAGGGTTTCGGTTTTGGGGAGCTCCGGGCGAACTTGCAGCAAGTTCAAATGAGAAGAGGAGCTGAGTATTTATAGGTGAAGGCTGAAAGTGAGCTGGATACATCAAGTTTGGGTGAACTTGTATCAACTTCGGGCGAACTTGCTACAAGTTCAAGCGAACTTGCTTGTTTGCTGTGTTTTAAGACAAGTTCGGGCGGACTTGTTGTGTAAAAGAGTTCAGGTGGCCTGGACAAGTTCGGGCCAACTTGTGATGCACAAGTTCGGCCGAACTTGACCTATTGGACAAGTTTTGTTTGTTTGTTTCATGTTAGGAGTTCGTTTGGAGATTCGGTTCGTATTATATAGTTAAATTAAGCGTTTTAGCGAAGCGTTGAGCGTCATATTGCCATTGAATTAAGAGAGAGCGAGTTACATGAGCGTGCAAGCGTCTTAGAGATAATAAACCATAACCTAATTAAATATAACACACATAAAGCATAATTTCACATAAATAATTGCGTTTTGCGATGCGATGAGATAAGCGATGTGATGGCACAAGTGTTTATTAAACAATAACACACTCGGCTCGTAAAGTAGCATAACTACTTGTGATTGTGTTGTATTAGCTATTAATAAGCGATTAAATGCGATATTGATGTGATAAAATATAATTCCATTAACATAATTTTCTTATAATCAATCCCGAAATTACACTGAGAGATACAACGGGGAATAAAAGAAAAAGATAACAACGAATTTACGAGTTGTTACAGTCTCCCCTACTTTAGGAAATTTCGTCCCAAAATTTAAGTAGTGGCCGTAACAAAGAGATGCGGATATTTAGCTTTCATGTCACTTTCCAATTCCCAAGTGAACTCGGCACCACGTTTGCCTACCCATCGAACCTTCACAATGGGGATGCGAGAGCGCCATAGTTTCTTGGTTTCTCGGTCATGATTTCGACTGGTTTTTCCACAAAATGAAAAGTCTCATTTATTTGCAAGTCCTCGAGAGGGACGTGGTGATTTTCTTCAGCTAGGCATTTCTTGAGGTTCGACACGTGGAAAGTCGGATGTACGTTGTTAAGTTCTACCGGTAGTTCGAGTCAATAGGCTACTTTGCCAATCCTTTCTAGAATCTTAAAGGGACCTCCGTATCGTGGCGCTAGCTTTCCCTTCTTTCCGAAGCGGATCACTCCTTTCCAATGTGCAACCATTAAGAGAACGTGATCTCCCACTTTGAACTGTAGGGGCTTGCGGCATTTATCAGCATAACTCTTTTGACGACTCCTAGCTTTCAAGAGATTGTCTCTGATCTGGAGGATCTTGTCTGTCGTTTCTTGAATTAACTCGGGACCGGTGATTTGTGCTTCTCCGATCTCGTGCCATGCAATAGGCGATCAACATTTTCTTCCATACAGTGCCTCAAAAGGAGTCATTTGAATACTGGTGTGATAACTATTGTTGTACAAGAATTCAATTAAAGGTAAATGTGTATCCCAATTACCACCAAAATCTATGATGCACGCACGAAGCATGTCTTCGAGGGTGCGGATCGTGCGCTCAGTCTGACCGTCGGTTTGAGGGTGAAAAGCGGTACTGAGATTAAGCGTAGTACTGAGGGCGGATTGAAAAGTCCCCCAGAGACGTGAGGTAAAGCGACCGTCGCGGTCAGAGATGATGTCACGAGGCGTCCCGTGTCGACATATGACTTCGTCGATACAGATTAGTGCTAATCGTTCAACCTTAAAGTCTTCTCGTATGGCAATAAAGTGAGCTGATTTAGTAAGACGATCAACGATAACCTAAATACTATCGTCACCAGAGGAGGTGCGAGAGAGTTTCGTAACGAAATCCATGGCTATGTTCTCCTACTTCCACATCGGGATTTCAGGTTGTTCGAGCAAACAGAGGGCCTTTGATGTTCGGCTTTAACTTTCGAACAAGTTAAGCACTTTGAGACGTAAACGGCGATATCCTTTTCATGCCCGGCCACCAGTACTTAGGACGAAGGTCCCGGTACATCTTGTCAGCTCCGGGATGAATGGAGTATCTAGATTTATGAGCTTTGGTCATTAGAAATTCACGAAGATTATCACGGCTAGGAATCCATATACGATCGAGATAGTAATAAATACCATTAGGTTTAACAACGAGCTGAGTTTTGGCACCACGTTTCATTTCTTCCTCCAGGGTATTCTTATTAAAACAAGCGAACTGGGCAAAGCGAATCATGATTTCGAGATCATTCAAAGCTTAAGAGTCACGAACACTATATACATAGCTTCATCGACTGAGAGCATCGGCTACGACGTTTGCTTTGCCAAGATGGTAGTGTATCTCACAATCGTAATCGTTGAGAAGTTCAACCCATCTGCGTGGGCGCATATTCAGTTCCTTTTGATTGAAGATGTGTTGTAAGCTCTTATGGTCGGTGAAGACCGTACACTTAGTACCGTAAAGGTAGTGTCACCATATCTTCAATGCAAAAACAACTGCACCGAGTTCGAGATCATGGGTTGTGTAGTTTTTCTCGTGGATCTTGAGTTGTCGAGACGCATACGTGATAAATTTGTCTCGTCGCATAAGAACACAACGAAGACCAAGATTAGAGGCATCACAATACACAATGAAGTCGTCGTTTCCGTAGGGTAGAGCAAGTACGGGAGCGTTGCATAGCATACGCTTGAGGGTTTGAAAGGCTTCCTCTTGTTTGGAATCCCAAACGAAAGGCTTGTCCTTATGAGTTAAAGCGGTAAGCGAAACGATGATTTTTGAAAAGTCGGCGATGAATCGGCGTAATCCAACTTTTGACAGCTTCAATCTTTGCAGGGTTGACGTGAATTCCTTGACTATTAACGATGTGGCCGAGCAATTGGACTTCTTCGAGCTAGAATTCACATTTTTAGAACTTAGCATAAAGACGATTACCTTGGAGAAGTTCGAGGACTAAACGGAGATGGCGCATGTGTTCATCTCTCGACTTCGAATAGATAAGGATGTCATCGATAAACATAATGACGAAACAATCTAGGAAAGCTTTACACACACGGTTCATCAAATCCATGAAGACCGCGGGTGCATTGGTAAGACCAAAAGGCATGACCATGAATTCAAAATGGCCATAACGGGTACGAAAGGCGGTTTTTGGAATATCTTCTTCCAACACGCGTAGCTGATGATAGCCGGAACGTAAATCGATCTTAGAAAAACAAGTAGCACCTTGAAGCTGATCAAATAAGTCGTCAATTCGGGGAAGAGGGTAACGGTTCTTTATCGTAAGCTTATTAAGTTCACGATAATCGATGCACATTCGGAACATCCCATCTTTCTTTTTCACAAAAAGAACGGGTTCGCCCCATGGCGAAGTGCTCGGGCGTATGAAACCTTTATCAAGAAGCTCTTGAAGTTGGCTGGATAGCTCGCGCATTTCGGATGGTGCGAGACGATAGGGAGCTTTAGCAACGGGAGTAGCACCGGGAATCAAATCGATACAGAATTCAACATCTCGAGTAGGGGGTAAACCGGGTGAATCGTCAGGAAAAACTTTAGGAATTTCACAAACAACGGGTACATCTTTCCAGGTTTTCTTTTATTTCTTCGGGTTCACGATGTGGGCTATGAATGCAACGCATTGCTTGCGTAAATGCTTGCTCGTTTGGGTACATGACATAAGCATCAACTTCTTTGAGGGAGTTTCACCATAGACATGTAACTGATCATCGTTAGGGAGAGGAAAAGAAATCATTTTATCGATGTGACATCCCGGTTTTTCGGATAACTTAAACGCAATACTTGTCGAATAAATTATATGCTACGTATTAAACGTGTACGAGTTAGTGAATACGTGATGTGCGATCATGTGATTGTTTTAGTTATAAAATAATTATGGTAAATATGTACACGAACCGAACCGAACCGCGACACGAACCAAACCTTAAACTCCTTGTGACTCTAGGAGTGAACCGAGTTCAAGCCCAAACCGCAAACCCATTGTGTGCAAACCCGAACCGCAAACCCATTGTGTGCAAACCCGAACCGCAAACCCATTGTGTGCAACCCAAACCTTAAACCCAAGTCCTCGGCCGCAAGATCAAACCCAAACCGAACCAACCCAAGTCCTCGGCCACGAGATCAAACCCAAACCGTAACCCTTATCTCTCTTTGCGCTATATATACAAACCCACATGCATGCTTCCTTCACAACACACAAAACCCTAATAGCAAACCAGCCGTCGGCAGCCTTACTCTTGTTCCATCGATCGCGAGCAGCTTCTTCCTTCATCATATCAATCGTGATCAGCCTTGTTACATTCCATTCGGTCGCGAGATCAGCCCATTGTTCACTTCCTCGATCACAAACAGCCTACTTCATCATCATCTCTCGGTCGCAAGCATCTTTGATCACCGGTTCCTTATCTTACTCACGGTTCGTTTACCTTATCATTAAAAGATTAGAATTTATCATATGTTACAAGATCATATTCGGATACATGTGTTTGATTTTGTTGTTTTCGGATTGTATGATTGAATGAAGTGAGTGTGTTGTTTCGGATTGTTAAGGCTAGATTGAAAGTTGGATGTTTGTTTGAAAATCTGAAATCATAGGCTGTATTTGTTTATAAAAACTAAAGATGTTGATTAGGGTTTGCATGGATATGTTATATGTATTGATCTATGATTAGAAAAACCGGTTCTTGATCGCCTAGGTTAATTATATGGACGGTTTATGCGATAGAATGCTGAAACAGTTTGCTGAGTAATAGTTACAGCCGACTTCATCTGGCTGTAACTCGGTCATTAGTTGTCGAAAACCGGACTTTCTGATGTCTAGAACGTAGAGATTTGAATAACGAATCTAATGGCGCTGGATTCATATTTTTCTGAAGTTGTTTGATATTTTTAAATGGTCAAATAAGTTCAGTAACTAAAGCTGTGAAAATCCTGAAATTTTGTTAGTTGTTTATCGAGTTGGATTTTATAATCAGTACGGAGTCGAGTCATGAATTTTGTACAGAAACTAGGTATGGAAATTTCCGGGCAACTCCAACTGGAATTTTGTTAATTGGACGATCAGTAATTTTTAAATAAATTCTTCCGTGGACTACAGTCAGAAAGCGATGAATCTGACTGCAGCCTAGTATATTAATATTTATGGTTAATTGGTAAAGATTTAGGACTTGGAAAATTTATATAAATTTCTACATTATAAATGTCACCTGCTGTAAAATAATTGGAATTTTTGGAACGTTGGAACTATTTTATAAAAATCCTAGAAAACAGCTGAATTATGAGTATTAAGCTGAAATTTGATAACTTGTGATTGTGTGCACCAAAGTGTTGCATGGATTGGATTATGTTCATGATAAATTGTTTTGATTACTATGATCACATGAGGATACTTGCATGCATGTATGAGTGTTAGGTATGTTGTTTGTGTGTATCATTTTGTGCGTAAATTAAGTGTAGAATCTGTATGGGTGTGTTCACACACTGACTTGAAATCAATTGGTTTGTTAGGATGCAATTAGCGGTCCCATCCTTACAACTTCTTTTGCTACACTAACCGAGCTACTAAAGGTGAGTTCACGGCCCTAACTTTATCCGGTTTTTAAACAACAGGGGAGGGAAACATGTATACACTCTTCAAACTCAATCTCTTTACGTTATACGAAATTAACGCCACATAACTATTCGGTAACTAAGTTGATGTTAATGTAATGTTATGGTCACTAAGTAGCTATATCACTTAAGTCCTCGTCAATCTCTCGGATCGTTAGTATTGGGTTTTAATAGCAGGGGAATTATAAGTAGTACTACTGGGCCCGACAAGCCCCATCCGAGCTAGTCGCGCTAGCCGACCGGGTATGGTCAACGGGTGAATAATTTGGCCTAACTTCGCCATGGTCAGTGATAGGCCTGGCAACACGGAGGCACAACAGTCAGCTTCGATCTCGAACTCTTACGTGACATAACTTTAGGCTAGCTACCTATATATGTTAACATTGAACTTAATTACGAATCAACTATATTATCCCGGGTTGAGGATAATGGAAACAACAACTATATTATCCCGGGTTGAGGATAATGGAAACAACAACTTATTATTCCGGGTTTGGAATAATGGAATCAACATCATTATTATTCTGGGTTTGGAATAATGGAACTAAATCGTTATCCCGGGTTAGGGATAACGGGGGAAACAAACTCATAACCGAACAAACGAATTTATAAAAACCTGTGAACTCACTCATCTTTAATGTTGACACTTGTTTCTTTACATGTTTCTCAGGACGCTAGGAGCTCTAGGTGCACTCACATGCATTGAACAAGACATCTTTTATCGAGTCTCATTTACAAACGTTGTTTTAGGTTTTTCATTTGTTTTGGCGTTTGTGTTGGCGCCCGTTTCTCTACTTATTTTCTGCTTCCGCTCAACCACTTAAACTAATGCTTCCGCTAAACTTTGGTAACTAACTAAGACAATCTAAAATCTACGATAATTGGTTAATCAAATGATTTTTGGAAAACGTATTATCAAATCATATAGAGTCGTTCGACGTACTAGTGTTTCAGATTCTGGTTTGTTCACACGCCTCGCGGTAAAACTCCGCAAGTGGGAATTGAGGGTGTGACAATCGAAACAAATGAATTCAGCATGATTTTCACGAAGAAAATCCATGCCTATTATGATATCGAAGCTACCTAATTGTATAGGTATGAGTTGATCGGGAAGATGTGGTTGTTGAGATCGAGATTACAACCACGTAGGATGGAGTTAATGGTAACGGTTCTTCTAGTGGCGACTTCCACATCGAAAGTCTTTGGGAGTTTAGCGCGTTTACATTTTAAAACCTTTTCGAATTCTAACGATACAAAACAATTATCGGCACCAGTATCAAATAAACATGAAGCATAAATACCATTGACAAGGAACGTACCATTGACAACATTGTTGTCGTTCTGAGTGTGGCGATGATTGAGATTGAAGGCTCGTCCACGCGCAGCCTGTGGTTGTTGCTGCTGAGGTTGTGGTGGTGGTTGCTGCTGAGGCTGAGGCTGCTGCGGCTCTTGTTTGACGGCTCGGTTAGGGCAGACGTTACTGAAGTGGTTTGGGTCCCCACAAGTGTAGCAAGCACGAGCCTTTGGGGCTAGCGCTTGCTGCTGGAACTGCTACTGATTAGCATGAGGAGTACAAGGTGGAGCTGGTAGAGCTGGTGGTGCAGGTGCTTGAGGAGCTGGCTGACGGGGGCCTGAACGGCAGCTGACGGTAAAATGATCGTAAATGTTGCAGTTGGTGCAGAAACGGCAATTTCCTCCAACCGCATGGTGATAGGTGCATTTTGAGCACAAAGGATGAGGACCAGTATACGCACGCTTTGCAGGCGGTGCGTTTGGTGCGGCAGATTGAAGCGGCTGAGGGTTCGGTGGTGCAATAGATGCACAGTTCTTGCTTGGGTTTTCTCTCTTGCGACCTCGGTGACTAGACTTTGACTCTCGAGACTGGTCGGTAGGAGCACTCGGCTCAGTGATAGCTTGGTTCGCGACTTTGTTGTAGTTCTTGAAGTAACCAGCCTGAACCCTTTTGTCGTTGATCTCTGTGGCGAGCTGATAAGTTTCCTCAATGGTGATAGGGCGTGCTGCTTGAACAAAATCAGCGACGCAATCGGGTAAAGCACGCAGGTATTTCTTTATTGCTTTCTCGGTAGTGTCCACCTGACCGGGACAAATAATACTTAACTGCTTGAATCGGGCTGTGAGGCCAGCGTTGTCGGCACTGTCTTGTTTAATATCCCAGAACTCATTCTCGAGCTTTTGAACTTCATGTGGAGGACAGAACTCTTTCACCATGATTTCCTTGAGTTCCTCCCAAGTGAGGCCGGAAGTTTCGTCGTTCCCGCACTTGTTGCACTCCGTTGTCCACCAATCGAGAGCCCTTGATTGGAACACGCTGGTAGCATTGATAGTGCGCAGGGCTTCGGGACAGCCGCTTTGGCGGAAGGTAACCTCGATGGAATCGAACCAGTGGAACATAGCACTTGGTCCTTCCGTGCCAGAGAAAGTAAGAGGTCCACATGCTTTAAATTGCTTGAAGCTGAAACGAAGTCTTGGGCGTGTCGGCCTTGGAATCCACGGACGAATTGCTGCTGAAGGCATGAATCTCGCTGACGATCTGAGGAATGACTTTAGCCATTTGCTTGGCTACCAGTGAAGCGATGCGCTTATCAGCGTTGTTGCGCTGGAGATTCCTCCTGGTGTGAGATCCCATGGAAGACATCTATATGAAGGATTTGATTGGATGAAATTTGATTATAATAGGTTTATGTTCAGAAGTTTATTATTATTATTATTATTATTATTATTATTATTATTATTATTATTATTATTATTATTATTATTATTATTATTATTATTATTATTATTATTATTATTATTATTATTATTATTATTATTATACAGTTAAGGCACAAAACACATAGGCACGTATACACGTAAGCACATAAGCATGTAAGCACATAATCACGTAATCACATAGGCGCATAATCACATAAGCACATATTTTGCACGTATTCATCTTCAAACTAAATCAGGCGTAGCGCGTACGAGATGTGATATAATAGCGTAATAAGCGAGTAAAGCTGCGTATGACGACATTCGCGTAGGAGAGTTGAGAGTTTTAGTTTGGTTGGTAAATTAATTAGCGTTTTAGTTTGTTTGGTGAATTAATTAGCGTTTTAGATTTCGAGAGCTGTGCAAGTTGTGCATATATCAATGGAGCGTAAAAGCGGTAAATCGAGAAATTGATAAAGCGAGAAATCGAATAAGCGTAAAATCCATAAATCCAAACATATAAATAATAAATAAAATCGATAATGCGTAAAATCGACGATTGCAGGCTTAAATCAATTGGGAGCGTCCTGGGTTTTGAGACAGCGACTACCCAAAGTGATTCGAAAATTCTCTGAGTTCGGACACACGATTTGGCCTAATAGACAAAATGCTCTCGTCGTAATACGGTTAACGGCATTTATCCTTCCAGTTACGTCGTGTTCCGAGTCATTGAAATAATCGAGACTTTGGTGAGATTGAAAATCGAAGAGTGGAATTAGTTATTAAGATGCGGTTTCACCCCTAACTTAGCAACTTCGTTCCTAGTTGTGGTTATGCTCACCGATCAAATCGGGAGTTCCACTAGATAGATATGGAGATTTTCGTCGAGGTTTAGATATCACTCCTAACTCAACGAAGGTATCTCGAGCGAGAGAATGCGCGGAGTGAATGATCTCATCGAGAGTTCTTGGTTTCACACCTAATCTCGACTTGATCACTCGTTTTGTGTGATAAGAGCGTTCTTCACGTGTGTTGTGGTTGCTTTAGGAAAAGCAATGTTTAAAAGTTCAATTCAAAGGGTTTTAGTCAAGTTCGGGCGAACTTGGCATCAGCCTAATGTCAAGTTCGAGCGAACTTGCTCAATCCCAGTTGAACTTGTTTGATGTTGAAGGGGACTGACAAGTTCGAGCGGACTTGGTCAAGTTCGGGCGAACTTGATCAATTTCGAGCGAACTAGCCCCCAAGTTCGGGCGAACTTGTCTGTTCGTATCAGTTTTCGGCGTTTAATCGATGCGTAACAGTCTGATATGGGGTCCTAACTATAGACTAGGTTAGACATGGCAGTTCTACCTAATTTTCCATATAGTTATGGCTCTAATACCAATCTGTCCACCCCAACCGATGGCAGAATCATCGGGGCGCGGCACTAGGCGAACCAGATTGCTCAAGAGACATCATAACAACTATTAAACGATAATATTTAAGTGTTCAACATCCCATACTATTAAACAATAAAATCCCAAATAATTATTACAACTTCAACAATCTCTTAAATACATCAAGTTCGATCTTCCCTAGATTTATTACATGATTTTCTAAAGGCAAACCAACAACTAAGCATCCATATCAAATATCCTCAACCTGCCACATATGTTAAAATAAACGTCAATGCAATTAAGTAAAGGTGAGCATACATGTTTGCGTACAATATAGATATAAAAGTGTTTGCGTACAGTACAAGTTCAAGCGAACTTGTCTAATTTTGTGAAGAATTGATCAAGTTCGAGCGAACTTGATGCTTTCCGAGCGAACTTGACTGTTTTCGCATCCAATTCATGCGTTTTCGCGTCGTTTGCTGAGGAAATCGAGTGTCCATCCCTCCAACCTTAGGCTACTGAGCAAAACCTAGGCTGAAGAGGTCTTTTGGAGCGAGCTTAGCCAATTTACCTAATTTCGGACTAATCCGGGCAAACTTGAAGGTTCGTACGGTTTAGTCCAGTTTGTGCAAAGTGACGATTTCGTCCTTGTGCTTCCGGATCTGAGATCTTGCTTGACAATGCCTCGTTCCACTTCAAAGTGAACGAAACATATGTCATTTAGTCCGAATATTGTGTAAAAATACATGTTTAAAAGGTTTTACTTAGATCTAAGTGAAAAACAGAAGTTTTGAATAAAAAGATGAAGATTTTCGTAAACAGGAGAATTTTGATGAAATTGAAGGTAACACCTTGTGCAAAATCGTTGTAAAGCGTTGTTGTAGTTTGAAAACGGGTTTATTCTTACTTGGAAAACAAAGGGTTTCGGTTTTGGGGAGTTCCGGGCGAACTTGCAGCAAGTTCAAATGAGAAGAGGAGCTGAGTATTTATAGGTGAAGGCTGAAAGTGAGCTGGATACATCAAGTTTGGGCGAACTTGTATCAACTTCGGGCGAACTTGCTACAAGTTAGCGAACTTCCTTGTTTCCTGTGTTTTAAGACAAATTCGGGCGGACTTGTTCTGTAACAGAGAGTTCAGGTGGCACAAGTTCGGGCGAACTTGTGATGCACAAGTTCGGCCGAACTTGACCTATTGGCCAAGTTTTGTTTGTTTGTTTCGTGTTAGGAGTTCGTTTGGAGATTCGGTTCGTATTATATAGTTAAATTAAGCGTTTTAGCAAAGCGTTGAGCGTCATATTGCCATTGAATTGAGAGAGAGCGGGTTACGTGAGCGTGCAAGCGTCTTAGAGATAATAAACCATAACCTAATTAAATATAACACACATAAAGCATAATTTCACATAAATAATTGCGTTTTGCGATGCGATGAGATAAGCGATGTGATGGCACAAGTGTTTATTAAACAATAACACACTCGGCTCGTAAAGTAGCATAACTACTTGTGATTGTGTTGTATTAGCTATTAATAAGCGATTAAATGCGATATTGATGTGATAAAATATAATTCCATTAACATAACTTTCTTATAATCAAATCTCGGAATTACACTGAGAGATACAACGGGGAATAAAAGAAAAAGATAACAACGAATTTACGAGTTGTTACATATAGTGCCACATGTCATGTCATAAATCATAAGCGAAAACGATTGTGGAATGTGCATGGTGAAACCCTAAAACGCGCTAATGCCAGCTAAATTCAAATCTAAGCTCATTCAACATCAAGATCCTAATTTTTATGTTGGAATTACATAAAGATCAACTCGTTACATCATTTTAAGCTTTAAACATCAATATCATATAAACTTTTACATGGATCTTACTCATTTAAGCCTATATCGTCAAACCAAACTTGTACCTTTTGGAAACCGGCTAAACAACGTTGCTTTACACCCTGATGCTAGACCAGAATCACGCCCTTTTCCGTTGAAACCGAGGGAAAGATGGTGCGATACTCTCATTTCTCCCTCTAGGTTGTCTCTCTATAATTAGTGTAGAATTTTGTAATTGAAGGGGTAAGGGACTAGTCTAGTCATTTCAATATTAGGGTTTTGCATGTTACCAGTTTACCGTTATAGGCCTCGTCAATCCCATATAGCATGTTTGGGCTTTTATTCCGTGATACTTTAATGTCTATGTTACATTTCTATTTGGTTCTATGTTACATTTCCATTTGGGTCTTTAATTCGAAATACATTTATGGAAAATTGGGTTTTTACATATGAAAATTACGATGGTGGATGCATAAATTTTCCTTAGAGGCAAAAGATGAGTTGGGTAAAAAAAACTATTAATTAAAATACCATGTAGCAATTGTAAATAACTTTGTATGATAGAACAAATTAGATTATACTAGCCATAGTAGCAAACTAAGAGATCACCGAATAGAATGGTTGAGGCGCATGAGGGGAAATGGTTTGGAATCATGATTGCATTGACGGTCAACGAATATTAGCTGAGAGTTGGGCCACACAAGTAAGCAAGGAAATTTTTGATCAGGATTGTATTCTAAATCAGGTGTTACAAGGGGTATATATACATTTGTCATATTCATATATATGTATTAATTCATAACAAATGAGGAATAGTGTTTATTTTGTCTTTTGTGAGTTTTTTTGTGAACTTGAATGTTTTTATTTTTATTATAAAACTTTAAATTTTTATAACTTGTCCACAAAAGTCAAAATAAGTTTAGTCTTGGAACTATCCTCGATGCTTAGGAACCTAAATTTGATATCTAACGTTCATAATAGCAGAAATATTATGTCGTGTTACCAATAGACAAGAATTAATCAGTTAAACGTCAGTTTTATAGATCAAACGTTCTGAATACAGACTGACAGAGCTTCGCCTCTGAAATGTCAAAGTTTCAAATGAGACTCTCTAGCTAGATATTTATAGCATTACAAGTTCGGCCGAACATGCATACTTTACATGCATATGGGCGAACTTGGCTACAACTCTTCATAAATACTTCATAACCTAGCCTATTCAGCTCTATACAATACAGACTCGATATAAGACTAAGACATAGACATTATGCACCAACAGACTCCCCCATTGGATATCGTCTTTGCCTTTTATCAGTCTTCAAAACTCTGTCTTCATATAAACATTAACGTACCCGACCAAAGAAGTTCTTGTACGGCTTCCTCCGTCGTTCTTGTTTCGGATCCGGCGTCTGATCAGTTGGCGGTGTTCTTTTAAAGTTAGCCATTCTGAGCGAACTTTGCCTTACCGTTTTTTCCATTCTTTCTTTGATCGCCTCACTTCTGGTTTCTTCTTTAAGAAATTCAACTCTCTTCATATCCCTCCACTTCGTTTGCCACATTTTACCAGACACGTGCATATCAAACGTTAACAACTTTCTGATACTGCATCGCTTGTACCTTTTCTCTTTCTTCAAAAACAATCTTGCTATAGAAAAGGCATTTTATATCTTCTCTCGAGCAGTTAACCAACCACATAGGATCTAGAATCCTTATCGTCCTCCACAAACCTCTCATACCCTGATGACCCATCACTTCAACTCATTCCTTAGCAATATCCAAGTGATCTTCAAACTTTAACACAATCACTGCTTCACAAGTAGCTGGATCAATCTGCCACCACTTGAATAAAGGATAAAATTTCTGTTCGATCGGCATAAGTGGCATATTTCTCATTGCTCTAGGACGTTTCATAATTAACGTTATGTCCTTTTCCCTTGTAACCTTGTTAATCTTTATTCTTCGTCTTTGAATAAATGGCTTCCAGTGATTCCAACCTTTATCAGCTTCGTACTTAATCATCTTCCACAACAACTGATCAACTGTCTTCATCTGATAAGTAACATTCACTGTTTGCACTAGCTCTTCCATATCCCAATACGACAATGTCTTTAAATCAGCAAGGTATTTGAAGTATTGCACTCCAAATTCTCTTTTGATTGCATATATGTTGAGCTCTTTAAACCATCCCCAACTCAGTATATCTCCCAAAGAAACATCTTTATTTTTGATGAAGAATGCTAGTGGACGTCGAAACTTACGTTCACGCGGCATCTCCTTGAACCAGGACTTTTTCGCTTCAGCTATCTCTTCTTTGGTCATTGGCTTAGGAATTTTTCCTTCTCGTAGCTCTTCAGCAATTCTATCTTTCAACATATCTTCATTCAGCTGTTTATACATCTCTTCAAATGTAGGAAAATTTTCTGAATCTTGACCAACATACTTAGCTTTCTGATCTGATTCATCATCTGAGGACCAATCTTCCACAATCACTCGATTATATTCATTGGCTTCAAACCTTCTTTCGTACTGATACTCTTTAGGTTCAAAAGTATTAACATTCATAACCTTTTCAAAATCAAACTCTAAATTCTCAGCTTCAGTTTCAACTAGTTTCGCCAGATCTTCTTTCATGTAGTTATGTACAAACTCACCTTCTTCTACATTATGTTCCAACATCAGTATTAAAGGCTTCGTAGGTACTGCAGTCACAGGCTTCGCAAAATGATCAATATCCAACAAATCAATATCATCTGAAGGCCCTTTTGCCCTGACTCCCCTGGCTTTTATCTTCCATTCGATTTGATTCATCATCCATGAGGTCAGAAAAATCAAACTCATCAGAAACTTTAGCTTCATTGATCTTTAAACCTGTACCACCCTGATCAAAATCATCATCACCTTGATCAAAATCATCATCATCATCATCCCCAACATTCCAATCTTCATAACCTTCTTCCTCTTCGTCTTTATTCTTATCTTCCTTTTCGGCTTCTTCATTGTCTTTTTCTTCAGTGACAATAATAGAATCGGAAGGCTTGACAGATTCGTCAACCTTTTGGATATCAGACTCAGAAGCTTTTGAAATATCCTCACTTGGCTTCTCAGGAATATCAGAAGATTTTTCAGCAGAAGATTTAGGGGCTTCACCCTCAACCCTGCTTCCCTTTACCACCTTCAGCCAATTCTTTCTCAGCACGTTCCTTGGCTTCTTGACGATCCAGACGATTGTATTCAGCAATAAAATCAATATTCAGATTGTTAGATAACACCTTCTGTAATCTGATGAATCTTTGATCGTTCAAAGCTTGAATTTTCTTTAATTTTGCAATCTCTGTCTGTAGTTTTTCATTGGCGTCCTGCAGACTTTCTATCAACACCTTGAAATATTCTCGTTCATTCTCAAGCACCTTTACTTTATCGTCAAGTATTTCTTTTTCGACTTCGCTTTGATTCATCTTCTTTACAAGCTCAGCCTTTTCTATCTCAATCTGTGCAACTTTATCTTCCAATACCTTCACACGTTTTTCTAACATCTCAGCATTCGTCTCTGGGAAAAATTCATCCAAGTCTTCAAGACTGATTGGACCGTGTGGCATATCACCAAACATACTTCCCCTAGGTGTCTTTGGTGTTGAATCTTTCGGTGTTGCAGTTTTCGGTGTAGACTTCTTTGCTGTAGAACTTTCAAGAGCAGAAGTCTTTGGAGCACTAGGCGATTCAGCAATAGGAACTTCAACAAATTCAGACACAGGAGGTTCTTGTGTAACTCCTGGCCTTTCTGCTTCAGCATGAACGATAACAGGAGGTTCTTGTGGAGGAGGTTTTTGTGTGGCTCCTTTCTCCTGAGCACCAGAAGGTTCTTGTGTGGCTTCTGTGCTTTGCACCTTACTTTTATATCTCTTGCTCACCGCTTTCTGAGCTTTCTTAGCTTTTCGTTTCCCTTTAGTATGAGGTGACCCTGTAGTCTTCTTTGATATCTGAATTACTGGAGACTTTGTTCGCTTTGACTTTTTCTTTGGTCTCTCCTCGTTAGATTCTTTTCAGCATTTGGATCAAAATCTGCATCCAACTTTCTTTCCTTTTCTGCTCTAATTTCCGCTTCTGTCTTTTCAGGCTCTTTATCAGATTCTTCATTTTCGGAAGTAGCAGAAATCACATCTTCTTGAGTCGGCTTAACTGTCTCTTGGCTTTCAATCACAACAGCAGCGCTAGATCCAGCAACTGCTTCAACATTTTAAGTTTCTCCTCATCAACAAGCAAAGTTTCAACTTTCTTTGACGCTCACTTCTTTTCAGCTTATCAGCTTCAGCCTTCAAAAACCATTCACTCCTTGCCTTTGGTTTGAATTCTTTAAACCACTCCTGCTCGGCTTTAAGTTCTTTCTCATCGTCACTACCATCCTTTCTCCATTTGTTTCCAGGTGGCGAGACATAATCTGAATCTTTTATAGCTCCGAATACTGGCTTGGCAATAGGAGCTGAAGCTTGTTTCTGGAACTTAATAAGCTTCTTCACTGTAGTCTCATCGAGATGAACTAGATAAAGAACGTCATTCGGATCTCGAGCAATGTTAGCATACTTCTCGTCAATCAACATCTGAATGAACCTTGGATAAAGACACAATCTCGAATCCTCCATGGTCTTCGACATGTGAGTAAACACTAACTTCGAAACATTGAACGGCTTTTTCAAATAATCATGTACATCATCCAAACCGGCTTTGCGATGGCTAAATGTATGAATCAACGCATGAATCAGAAGCTTGTAGGGGTTAGGCACTTCCCCTTTCTTCAGCGTGGTTTGTTTACGCTTCCTTTGTAGCCCATACGGAAAAAGCATCCGCGAACCATCTTTTCGTCTAAACGAATCGGATCGTCTTCTTTGTCTTTGAGCTCCAAAATCCTTCAGAAATCACCTTCAGTTACTGTGATCGGCTTTAGCTCATCACCAACTTGTACTGTAGAGGAAATTGTCTTCTCGTCAGCGCTCAGGCTTGCGTTCATCCAGAAATGAACAATATGAGAACGATATAATACGGTGCGCTCAGTAATTGCACGACGAATATGACTATCTTCGAGAAATTTCAAAATACTATCATATTCTTTCAGCGATGGACAAATAGACTTGTCAAGCGTGATGCACGTATTGTGAGTTTTGGAAAACTCAACAGAGATTACTCGTGCTGGAACATGTGCCTGAAAAACGACGTAAAACAATTAGCACGCTTTTCGAGAAAAATCATCAAAATTTTCTAACACTTTAATCAAGTTCGGGTGAACTTGATTAGTGTTAAACATTCTGAATTTAACAAGTTCGCCCGAACATGTGACAAAACATGTTCAACATTTTCAAATGTAAGTTCGGGCGAACTTACAACAATTTTTTTATCATTCAATTTTATTTAAGTTCGGCCGAACATGTATGAATCACATGTTCCTCATTAAAGAACAAGTTCGGGCGAACTTACAATTTAAACAAATCACTTTTCATTGACATAAGTTCGGTCGAACATGTATGAATCATTTAATCATGTTTCGGACAAGTTCGGTCGAACTTGACAACAAGTTCGGCCGAACTTGTTTGTCGTCTTCTCCAAAAGACCAAACAAGTTCAAAACATTTAATCACCTGTTTTTCTTCAATCAAAACAAGTTATACGGTCGATTTTATGTGTAGATTCAGAATCTATGATCAATTTTGTCCAACAACACCTAAATCTATCAGATTTTAAGTTTTAGATCTGGTTTTGTTTGTTTAACAGTTCAATCATGGATTACTCTCAATTCTATACCTCTGCCATTGTGATTGGTGTGCAAATCACCAAAAACAATCTCGATTTGGACAGCGTAATGGTATACAAATGTCAAATTCACACAAATGCTCCCAATGCTCAAGTTCGCTCTATTTTCTGATAACAGGTAAATGAGTTCGACCGAACTTGAATGGTATTTATACCATGTCAAGTTCGGGCGAACTTACTAAGCCCATCATGAAGGCCCAGAGTAAGTTCGAGCGAACTTATCTTTTAAAAACAACAACCAGCTATCTGTAAGTTCGGTCGAACTTGCTGATTGTTAAACTTGAATTGCTTATCAAGTTCGGCCGAACTTGCCAAACCTCAAAATTTCAAACTTTTTCAGTTTTTTTCAATTTTTCATTTTAACCCCTGAACTTTCCAACTTTTTACCAGTTATGAAAATCCACTCAGTTAACCAAGTCCAAGCTAATGACCTTGGTTAACTGATTTGTCTGCCGAGTCCAAGTTAATGACCCCGGTTTGACTCGTTACGAACAAGCTGTTGATATTTTCAAAAACAAAGTTTCAAATTAATGAACTTTTTATTGTTTTGACTTTTCATATTTTAACAGATTAGCTCCCAGCCCGTTGTCAAAGAGATTCCCACCAGTTCTAGCACTTTACCAGACTTTGAAGATCCGTTCTCCAACATTGGTTTGCTGAAAACAAATGTAGAAATAAAATCTTTTAGAATTTTTTAAGTTTATGCTAAAACACACCAAAAATCTTTTTGATTTTAATTTGTAAAGCTGAAATACAATGAAATAAGCAATGTAAACTACGTACAAACATATTTACATACATATTTTTGTGAATTCATGTCTAAGGATCATATCAGTTGATTGAGAGATATCACCAGTACCGTTGACCTTTAAATGATTTTAAGTTTTAAACTCGTTTACCTAGATTGTCGATATGTTTGTCCACTTAAGCTTTACCACATTTCTCAACTGTTTCAAGATATGTTAAGATAGAATTCATGAAACTTGACTTATCTATGGTTCTCACTTCTTGAATATACACCCATATCCAGATTCCCTAAATTTCATCTTACAGGTGAATATAACGTAATTGATATCTGTATCTGGGTTGTGCGAAACCTTGAGAGCTCAGGTTAGTACTACCGTACAGACAAAGAGATGAAGGCTCGTCTTTAAGGTGTGTTCCACTTAAGGAATCTTTTTAGCAATGCAAATGATTAACTCTTTCGATTCTTTTCACTATTGCATGCAGTTTGGGGGTTTAAAGCGAAAGTATTATAGAAGTTCTAGGCCATTGCTTCCGCAAAATCAGAAGAACTTGTATAATACCCCAGATATCAACTATCTATAAAGACCTCGTATCTCAGAATCAGGAAATCTTTCAAACGAAATTTCGGAGTACTAAGTCCATATATCCAAGATGTGTTAATCCACAAGATTAAGCAGTTGTAAAATTTAGTTTACATCTCGAAAACAGTTTACTGAACGTGTTAAGCCTATCGACACATCCACAGTAAGACTCGTTTATCACTTTTAAACTTTACATTTCTTTAGCATACTGTGATAGTCCACTGATGTACTATCATTTCCTTTTATAACACTGAACTCTTTTTGTCTTTTTCAATGTTTTTGTACATTTTGAATTTTTATATGTTTTTGGATTTTAAAATTTTCGATTGTTTTTGTATTTTCCTTAACATTTCTCCCCCAAAAATCAAAAACATCTTTTTGGATTTTAGTTTTTAATAAAATTCTAAACTAGAAAGATATTTACAAACCAATGTGGATCACGCGAACTCGTCGTCCGATCCATATTCAACCTCAGCGTCCGCACCTGTCAGCAAATTTTTCATACCGTTAATTCTCAGGAAGTATTTAAATCGTGATAATGAAAATTGTTTGGTATAAAAATCAGCCTTTTGTTCGTCGGTGTGAATTTTTTCTATTCGTACCAATTTCTTTTCGTAGCAATCACGAATGAAATGATAACGAATTTCAATGTGTTTTGTGCGTGAGTGATGAACTGGATTTTTAGTTATATCGATGGCTGCCTTGTTATCAACAAACAGCGGAGTGTCTAGAAATTGCAAACCATAGTCTCTCATCTGCTGTTGAATCCACAGAATCTGTGAACAACAGCTGGAAGCCGAGATATACTCAGCTTCACAGGTAGAGAGAGCGACCGTAGTCTGTTTCTTACACTGCCAGGTTACCGTTCTTGTTCCGAAGAACTGGCATCCCGCTGTAGTTCATTTTGAGTTCAACTTATCTACACCAAAATCGGAATCAGCATAGCCTGTGAGATCAAAATTGTTGTTCTTCGGGCATCACAAGCCGGTGCTTGGGCATCCTTTCAGGTATCTGAAGATACGCTTCACGATCTGCATGTGTAAGATCCTCGGGCTTGACTGATATCTTGCGCATAGGCAGGTTGGATACATAATATCTGGGCGCGATGCCGTCAGATACATCAGCAATCCAATCATCGATCTGTATAACGTCTCATCAACTTTGGCTCCAGTCTCGTCAACACAAATACCATGATTTAGAGCAAGAGGCGTAGATAGAGGCTTCAAGCTTTCCATTCCAAACTTCTTCAAGATGTCGTGAACATACTTAGTCTGGTGAATGAAAATACCATCCGGAAGCTGATCTACTTGCAAACCAAGAAAGGACTTCATTTCGCCCATCGAGGACATTTCGAATTTCTTTTTCATGATTTCCTCAAACTCCTTGCAGAGACTATCGTTCGTAGATCCAAAGATGATGTGGTCAACGTAGATTTGAACTATAATCAGGTGGCCATCAACTTCTCTGGTGAAAAGAGTACTATCCACAGTTCCTCTGATAAAGCCGTTTCCGACGAGATGTTGCGATAACGTCTCGTACCAAGCTCTCGGGGCTTGGTGCAGTCTGTAGAGTGCTTTATCCAGTAGGTACGCTTTCTTCTTGTTCAGTGGATCGACAAACCCCGGTGGTTGTCCTACGTACACCTTCTCGCGTAATTTTTCATACAGAAAAGCCGATTTGACATCCAATTGATAGACCTTAAATCCTTTCCATGATGCAAAAGCTAGAAAAAATCGAATAGATTCCAATCGAGCCACTGGTGCATAGACTTCCGTGTAGTCTATCCCTTCCTGCTGGTGAAATCCCTTGACAACAAGCCTAGCTTTGTTACGAACAATAACCCCTCTATCATCACGTTTACACTTAAAGACCCATTTTGTATCAATTGCTTTCTGATTTTCTAGTAGGTCTTCAAGCTTCCACACACCCAACTTCTCAAACTGCAATAATTCTTCTTGCATTGCTTGTACCCAGTTTTCATCTGCTAAAGCTTCATTAACTGTCTTAGGCTCAATCTGAGAGATGAAACATGAATAGAAACAATAATTATGGGTTGTAGCAACGCGTGTGTAGAAACAAATGAGTGCTTTACTAATTTACCCTCGAGTTCTAACACCAGTTTGAAGTTCTCCGATAATATTTGTTGACGGATGATAGGAATATGATCGCGGCAATTCTTCACTTGGAACATCTACTGAGTTTTGTTGATTCGTGATGTTGAGATCAACAACCAATTCAATGTTTGGAGAGCTTGATGAAGCTTTATTTCTGTTGTTTGGGACTGCAGATTGATTAAGAAGACTTGTTATCTACTCCACTTCTTCATCTAAAGAAGATGATTCCCCATCAGCATCAAATGTTGGTGCTTCATCTGAATCAGAATCTTGATTCTGAGGCATACTAGGCTCCATTGTTGTATTCACTAGTTCAGTAGAGGCATTCGTTGGAAGAGTAGTAGGTGTTGATAATGTTTCAGAAACATTTTCAGACGGAACACCATTATTGTTTGAACTTGCGCCAGAAGAAGATGGATCCAACGTGGGTTGATTAACCACAATTGGTCGAACAATTTGTTCTTGATTCGCTGACTAGTGAAGATAATATAACGCTGCAACTTCTTCGTCAGTTGGTTCTTTGGGCAAGTCAAATGACTTCCAAAGGTCTTGATAGTTAAACAGCCACGCGTCACCTTTTTTTTTAATAGGATCCGTGTAATTGAAACAATCCACGTGATGTGCTTCAATAACCTTTCTCAATGAAGGAACATATACTCTTCTCAACGGACTCGCATATCCGACAAAGAAACCTTCGAGAGATTTAGCTCCAAATTTGCCATCTTGGTCTATTACGGTACATGGAGCACCGAATGATTCTAAGAACTTCAAATTTGGCTCCCATCGGTTTATCATCTCAAACATGTTTTCTTTGTTGGTTTGACAGTGAGAACTCTGTTTAGCGTGTAGCAAGATGCAGCAACCGCTTCACTCCAGAAACTGATAGGAAGTTTAGAATCTGCAAGCATGGTTCTCGCAGTTTCAATCAAAGTTCTGTTTTTCCGTTCAGCTACTCTGTTTTGCTGTGGAGTATAGGGAGCACTAAACTCGTGCAGAATCCCTTTTGCGTTGCAGAATTCCTTCATTTTGTTATTCTTAAACTCTGTGCCGTTGTCACTTCTAATGCGTCTGGCCGACAGATGATAAATGTTCTCGAGTTTCTTGAATAGAATAACCAAGTTCTCGAACGTTTCGTCTTTTGATTCTTGAAAGAATACCCATGAATATCTCGAATAGTCATCTATCACGACCAAGCAATATAAGTCTCCTGAGATGCTTCGAACATTTACAGGACCAAATAAGTCCATGTGGAGACGTTCTAATGGCAACTTGATTGAGTTTAGAATTTTCTTCGGATGCGATTTCTTGATCTGCTTTCCCTTCTTGCATTCCAAGCAATGATCAGACATTTGAAAACTTCAAAGATTTACACCTTCTACAAGATCATTATGAACCAAGAAATTCATTTCGCAAATGAATATGCCCCATCTTACGATGCCAAAGAATAGAATCTTTTTAGTAGCCTTTGATACAAAACATTGTGCTGATTGTGATGTAGTGGTAGCAACACCCATATCAAGAACATATAAATCATTCTCTCGCGGTGCTCGCATCAGAATCCACTCATCTGGTATTTTGAATCCCGGCTTCAAGATAATACATTTCTTGTCATTGAAATGAACTGTGAATTTCTTGTCACAAATTTTCGATATACCCAGAAGATTGTTCTCAAGTTCTGCAATATAGTTCACACGATCAAATCAAACTACGCCATTGGAAAGTTTTCCCTCGGCGACTATCCTTCCACCTTGATTTCCTGCAAATCCAACATATCCACCATTGATAGCTTTAATGTCGAATAGCAATGCCTTCATTCCCGTCATGTGCCTGATGCTCCACTATCCAAAATCCATTTTGAAAGTACGGATCTTTGGAGCCCCTGCAAAATTCAAAAATTAGGTGAAAAGCTCTACCCAAGCCTTCTTGGTCTTGGGTTTTACTGGATAACCATCATCAAAAGCATATTCAAACTCATCAACGTCATCAAAATCAAATTCGTCATTTGTTTCAACAATGTTAATGTTTGAAAATTTCACTTTTTTCTTATCTTTTACAGATTTGACACTATCGATCTTGATATATGTTTTAACTTCTTTCACATTCTCACTAGTCTTCACCTGCTCAGACTTAGTGATTTCAGACTTTGATTCTTTTGTGTTGTTAGTCTTTACTAGCTCAGACTTAACAACACCAGATGTTGTTGACCTTTTCTTGGCAATCCAGGTTTGAGATTTTATATTAGCCTTTTTGATGTAAAACTTGTTTTCGTTAGACCTAGAAGTTTCACCTTTTTCAAAAATGGAATTTTCAAAAATCTTTTCAGACTTTGGTTTAACTTCTGGTTTTGATTCATTTCGTTTCAAAATCTTTACATGTTTTGCAAACACTGGTTGCTTTGGTTTAATAACTTTTGAATCTTCTTTTCTTCGAAGATAAGCCAGTTTTGATTTCAGACATTGTCGTGCCATATGACCAATTTCATTGCACTTGAAACATGTCCGATTATCAAGTGGATGTCCTTTAACAGGTGGTTTTACCCTACTTGAAGTTTTAACACCACTTGTAACCTTGGCTTTATCTCGAATTTCTTTCTCCTTCTTGAACTCATCATTTGACTGTTTACCAATCAAATTCTCCTCATGAACTGTACTCGTCCCATATACAGACTTCATGTTTTTGTTTTTATATTCATGAAATGGTGACGGTTTCTTTATAGATTCATCAATTTCTTCTTCTAAACCCAACCCCGCTCTCCGGTTTTCCGGATGATCACCACCATTTCTTCGGTAATTGTTTCTTTTAGGTTTGGAATAGAATTTTCGTTCATTGATTACCAATTCCTCTGATGTGACTTCCACGAGTTTAAAGAATTTGTCTAGCAATTCTTCCTTCACATTCTGAATCAGGAAACTATCATCAAAGTATAGTCTATCCGAATCCTTAATTTTTTACATTACAATATTAGGATCATTACTTAGACCATCTTCTGACGACTTATCGTCATTTTCAGATTGTGAATCGGAATTCTTTGAACTCGAGTTGGCGCTTTTGAAGCTGCCGTCATCAGAATCACTTAAAACATTTTCAACCACTTTGTTAACCACAGCGTTGTTATCATCATCAGATTTAGCATAGAGTATATCAATGTTCTCTGGCAACTCGTTTTTCTTTTCAGAAAGTAATTCAACATTGAGTGCCTTGTCCATACTGTCTGCAGATTTAACACAGTATTTCTCGCAAAGGGGTGGAGGAACATTGCTATATTCTTTGCCCGCTTTCTTTTTAGGTTTTTCTTCCGTTGAGATTGTCGGAAGAATGTGATCGATAACATACGCATTGGTGGTATAACTTCTTAACAATTGTCGAACTCTTTCAGTTTCGATTGTCATGTCTTGAAGTTGTTGTTTGGTTTCAGCAATGGTGTTGATATAAGTGTTAATTGCTCTTTGTTTATCCATTACTGTACCACTCAACATTCTTATATTATCATGTTGTTCGATGTTATTTCTGTCGAATCTGCCGTAATCATTTTTCATTTTGTCATACGCTTCTTTCATTGTGCAATAATCATATTTTAACAAATCGTTATGCACATTGTTTTCAGCGATGATCTTTGATTTTTCGGCACATTCGACACAAGGTTTAGTACATTTTGTACAAGGTTTCTCAACCTCTACAACTTGTACTTTGACAACTTCTTTCTCGATAACCTTTACCTCTGGACCTACCTTGGTTAGATTCGCCATTAAAGCTTTATCTGCCATGTCCTTGAGGTCTTCGACTTTCATTTCTTGAGTGACATTAATAATCACTTCATCAATCTTTTTCTCCTCAACCACTTGTTCTTTCGTGCTTCCATCAAAGTGACCTGCAAAACTGTCACAAGAATTAGAGGATAAAATTCCTTATCTCTGCATATGGATATATTCATCTTCTTCCTGCTGTTGATGCAAGTATTGTTCCAGAATAGCTTGTTCAAAAGCTGCTGCTTCTGCTGCTGCCGCTGCTTCAGCTGCCGCCGCTGCTTCCTCTGCATAATTATCTTCAACTATCTCCGCCATCAAAGCAACTCCGGTCTTTTTCCCAATATAGGAGTTCCAATCAAAACCGTCATTGTCTGTGGATGCAACCATGGCTTTCTCCGTGGTACTACTGTTTGGCTTTTCTTGGATCTCAACTTGAGTTTTCTTCGGGAAAGGTTTATATTGAAGTGCCCTTTTGTAATATTCATTCCCTCCTCCGAAAGGATTTTGATTTCCGGTTGCCTCGGTGTTCTTACACTCTCTTTTAAAATGTCCCTTCTGTCGACATTTAAAGCATGTAACTTTGGATTTGTCAAAACCTAATTTATTGCTGGAGTTTCCTATGTCACGGCCTGTGAGTGCAACGAACTTTGCCACTCTCCTGATGATCGAAGCTAAGGACCATTTGATGTCCATTAGTTCGAGTTCTTCCTCGTCTACCTGGTCATAATCTTTTGCGGTCATCTCGGGATTTCGGATTTTACCGGCAACAAGACATTCATAAGACTCTAAGACGGTAGCAAGTAGTGACATATGTCGTTTTGCAACTTCTTCTAAAACAACATTGTTCAAATTCACTGCGATGTTGCATTTGTAAACATTCAGATCAGAGCTTTGCTGTTGGTTCTGATTTGCTTGACTTTGAAATGTTGAATTTGAACCAGTGCTCGAGTAAGAACTTTGTGGACTTTGGTCATACTGAGGCTGTGAATGGTTCCGACTCTGTGGAGAAGCATTCATGTTTGCACTAAAAGCAGTTCCAATTTTTGGACTCGAAATGTTATCTTGCATTCTAGTTTTGTAGTACAAACCGATGCCTTGAACAACATTAGTGTTCTTTGACTTTGCTATCTTCAGAAGCTCCATTTCGTGGCCTTCGAGTTTATCGATAAACGTTGACAACTTGAAGAAATCCCACTTATCACTATTCTTCAGAACCATCAAATACGTAGTCCATTCACCCTCTGGTAGTGCATCAGCAAGTTTGTTGATGTATTCTTGTTCTGTCTTCTCAAGACCGTGTCTTCGCATTTGCACTTTGAGATGACAAAAACGCTCAATCATTTGCTTAATGGTCTCATTCTTTAGCATGCTGAAGATATCGAACTCTTTCAGAATGAGGGCTTTCTTGTTTTTTATCATTTCCGCACTGCCTTGGTATTTCTTCTGTAACGACAACCAAAAGTCTCTTGCTGTAGTATACTCTGGTAACAGAATCAAAATATCTTCTTTGACTCACTGTTGGATGAGACTGATCATCTTTTTCTCAGCAATGTATTCGTCTCTCTGTACTGTCGAATAGTTGTACTTCTCAAGAACTTGTTGGTGTTCATCTACCGGAACAGTGTAGCCTCTTTCGATTGACACCCAGCCAGCGAAGTGCATGGCTTGAACCCAGTAGGTAAATTTCTCGTTCCATGCTTTGTACTCTTCCATGCTCATTAGCTTGGGCGGTTTGACGGTTGTTCCCATTTCGTTATCAAGATTGACTTGATTAATCACGTTGGCGTTTGACGAATTAGCTCCGGACATATAAGCTCTTAATTGATCTTCCATTGTGAATCACGAAACGTGTACGTTGAAAAATTTTCAAAAACTTTGAAAACAGTTAGTCCTACTACAAGTTCGGTCGAACTTGTTAGATCTACTTTAAAAAAATTTCGTTTATCTTCGGTCGAACTTATAACACCAATCAAACAGATCTTCGAGCGAACTTGTCAACACAATTTCGATGAAATACAAGCAAGTTCGGGCGAACTTACTTAAAACCTTCTTGATTTTACACAAGTTCGGTCGAACTTGATGTAAAATTAATGAAAATTCAGTATCTTCGAGCGAACTTAGTCAATATTTCCTCAACAATTACACAAGTTCAAGCGAACTTGCTTAAAAATCACTTGAAAAGTGATTTTTAGATCAAGTTCGGCCAAACATGGCCAACAAGTTCGTTCCTGAGGGTTTTCAAAAACATGGTTTTTTCAAAATTTCGACATGAATTCGGTTTGAATTTGGTCTCCAATCTTTAAAGGGTTTATCTTTGTTATATTTTACATGATATATTCAAAATTCAAAAGATTTTGACCATGAATTCTTCATTTTGTGATCAAAAGTTAAGAAAAAGAAGAATGGAGTAGAAATAGAAGTGTTCTTGTCTTGATACTATCAAATCAGGCTGTTCTAGCTCTGATACCACTTGTAGGACCGATCCTCGATGCTTAGGAACCTAAATTTGATATCTAACGTTCATAATAGCGGAAATATTATGTCGTGTTACCAATAGACAAGAATTAATCAGTTAAACGTCAGTTTTATAGATCAAACGTTCTGAATACAGACTGACAAAGCTTCGCCTCTGAAATGTCAAAGTTTCAAATGAGACTCTCAAGCTAGGTATTTATAGCATTACAAGTTTGGCCCAGGAGGACACAAGTTCGCCCGAACTTGCATAAGCAAGTTCGGCCGAACATGCATACTTTACATGCATATGGGCGAACTTGGCTACAACTGTTCATAAATACTTCATAACCTAGTCTATTCAGCTCTATACAATACAGACTTGATATAACACTAAGACATAGACATTATGCACCAACAATTAGTTTTTCTTTAAGCTTCTTCTCGGATATGATCGTCGTTCGGTGGCTACTTAGTATGATGCATTTGATTCGCCAGGGTTTTTTACCCCCTCGATTTTCTAATATGTGTCGTATAAATTCTACTTCGTCTATGTATCACGTCACGTGAGTCACTTGATGTTAGAATTCGTATTATATATTATGTTGATCAGCGTTCGATTGTTACTTATCATTGTTTTACGCCCCCTCTCCACAATGCTGGTAGCATGGTTACCACTTCCCGCAACGCGGGAGGCTAATGACTAGTTAACATAATTTATCCTCAACCATAAAATAATTATAATGTGATCTAATTTACCCTTACAAGCTAAGGACAGAGAGCGGTCTGTAATTTGGCACGTAAAAACATGAATCTTTGAATCGGCCTTGTGAAAATGTCTATGAACTTATCCTCTGTAGATATAGATTGCACATAAAGCTTTCCTTGTGTAACTCTAACAAAGTGAAAATTAACTACAACATGTTTTGTTTGTGTATGACACATATGATTACTAGCAAGGTATGTAACACCTAGATTGTGACACCAGAATTTTGAAACGAAACTTTTGTTACAATTTATTTTTCTCATAATTTGGGTTATTCGAATCAACCCGAATTCGAATTTGAATTCAATTTCAAAAATTTTAAATTCGAATAACCTGAAAACCAACCCGAACCCCTACTTTAGATTGTGAAATTACATCTTTTGAAATTGAAATACGTAATTTCATGATCCGAAAGACGTAATTTCACCATCTAAAGTAGGAGTTGTTCATCGGGTTGGTTTTCAGGTTATTCGAATTTGAATTTTTTTGAAAAACAAAAAAATGTATTCTGATATCTTGAATGCCAGTTGAAACAAAAAAGTTTAAATTGCTTGACATTGCTATAAAAACTTGATCAGTAGTGTTGATCTTTCGTGTTGAATCATGCTTTTTGCTTATACTTTATGTGGCAGAAAAAAAAACCAAGGTGTGAATTGAAACTTAACTTTATATTAGACAAATGTTACAAGATATTTACATGTCAAGTAACGTTTCTTTCTATGATTTCAAGTCTTTAGAAGCTTCACCAAAGCTAATTCTCCATTAACCCTAAAAGTCAAAACTTTCATGTTTGACTATTCTAACAATTGGATTTAACTAGTCTTCAAAACAAACATTCATATACTTCATAATTCCTTCCTATCCACTTTGATTCTCATATTTGTAAAAATACTACACATATAAAAAGACCATACAGTTTGCAAAAACAAGAAAACATGGCCTTCATATGTGGTTCATTCCGCAGCCAAGAAGACGATAATTTCAATGTGCTTTGGCCATTTTCTCCCCCATCTACAAGAAAATCAACAAGAAGACGGCACATTTTCGGTAGCCGAAGAAATAAAATCGCCACAAACCCATATGCGAATCGCGGGCTCGACAAGTATGAGGCACTTTTGGTTGAACTTGACCAGAAAAGACAGAAGATTTTGGCACAAAAAGGGTATGAAGATGTCTCCATGGTTAAGTTCATTTACAACAGCTCGAATGAACTCGAACCTATTGTGATCAAGTTACAAGATGATCATCATAGAATACATCATAACACAAGTTCATTAAGTACTCCAAAAGTGGATCATCAAAAGGATGTTTCTTTTAGTAAAGCCAAAGAAGACAACACGAAACCAGTGGTTCATGATCATAGTGAAAAGATTAAGTTGGATCAAAGTAAAAGAAAGACTGTGGAATGGTGGAAGCCTTGTTACTATGTCCCTTTGTTTGTGATCTCGATCTTGGTGTTATTGATGTTTTCGGACGATCTTTCGCGATATTATGTACTTCTATCGGTTGGTATTTGGTTCCGGAAGTTAATGAGAACTTACATAATCCAAAGCAGCCGAATAACATCACGAAGAATTGAAGAAATAAACACAATAATAGAAGGTTCTTATCGGCATTTTCATTCGTAGGAAATGCGTAGGAAATTTCTGATAACTAGTAGCAATTTTCCAGTAGTGCAGCTTCGGTTGGTCATTATTTGATTTTGGTAAAGACTAAACAACTTCCATTGGTTTGTTTTGTGATGGTGTTTTGTGGCGATGTGTTCGTTGTGTATGTTTTATTTTCTTTTCTTTGTTTGTTTTATTGTTGTAGCATTAGGGATGTCGAGTTGGATTCATAGTTCGATAGCTTGATGTTACTAAATCTTGAATATATCGTAAGAGGTAAGTGGCGACAGTTTTTATGGGCATGATGGATTAACAAACTTATCTTGTTATTAAATGTATACTTTTTTTTAATTTAGAGTTAGGTGTATTATATAGGAGAGTGTTTTTACAGGGAGTTAATCTTGGTGATAAGGTGTTTTCCCTTTATTCAAGAGGTGAAAGGTTTAAATCATACGAAGTGTATATATAGATGGTTAATGAGAATAGTTTATGATTTATGAGATTGAGCCGTTTCTAAAAAACGCCCTTGGTCCAAAGACATTTGTGAATTTCACTCAAATAAGTGGTGAGGATTTAAGTCCCATTTATGGGTATCTAGGTGGATTTTAGGTGGCATAGAATAAGGGAGTGTATGTTCTAAAAGATAGATTGATTAAGGAACTCGTTTTAATAGAACAACTAGAATTTTCCTGTCACGCGTTGCGGCGGAGAATCGATATACGAACCAAATAGCATAGCATAAAAAGGCAGACAAAACATAAGCTTCAGTTCTTTTGCAAGTTCTATTATCAAAAGCAATTTTATTTTTGGCAGCAAGTTCCATTGAATTACACAAAAGTACATAATCCTTAATTACTTGATATTGATCTAGATATAAGAATATGGGGTATGGTGGGGCAGGGGTTTGGGGCATGGGTTGACACGTGAGCTGAGTGGGTTTCACTGGCAAGACCCAAAAAATTGAGGGTATGATAGGGCTTGGGTCTGAGGGTGGCTTTGCCAAATTCCTTTTATTTTTTTTATTTATTAATTAATAGATAATATAGGGTAGGGTGCACCCAATGTTCACCTGCCAGCTCAGATGGGTAGCCCCGCCAACACCCGGGCTGAAACCCACGCTAAAAGGGCTGCGCCCAAACCCAAGCCCACTCTGGGTGATCACATGGGCGTTTCCCCTCAACCCACGCCCAAACTGTCGCCCCATACCCCATAGTCTAACATCGAGTAAATAAACAGGTGGCAACAATTGTGGAATGCAAATAGAACTTTGAAGACTATAGTGAATAACAAAGATTGTTTTAGTCCAAATTCGATACATTGATGTAACCATTAGGGTGACAATAAAACCCAATATCGTCAATATTAATATCTTGTTTAATACTAAAAAAATCAATATATGTGAAAACTTCTGTTGAGATAAATTTGAAATTAGAAAAAAAAAACTGAAAAATTAAAAAAAAAGTAGAAAAAAAAACTGAAAAGTTAAAAAAACTAAAAAGTTAAGAAACTACTATTCAGAAAACTTTATGAATACTAAACCATGTGCTCTAAACCAATATTTCAAAAAACCACTCTCCTCTCAATCAACTCTCTTATTCTCTCAATCAACCCCTCTGTTCATCTCAGGAGCTCCGACGTAACCGCCGGCTTCAACCACAGTTTCGAATCATAACGGTCTGTTTCGTTCCGTCTGCGATTCGTCTGTTCGGCTACGGTTTCTGGACCACCGGATGTAGTTGTCGATCACTACCGTCACTGTCTTTAACAAAAGACGATATATCACTCTCGATGGTCAAGGGTCGCGAAACGTAGCCGGCGACAAAACCCCTCACTGCCGGCGCTGATGGCAACGTTGCTCTGGCTCTGACCTTTCAGTATCTTTGCCTCTTTTTGTATCAAGCGATGGCTGTGTTTAGGCTAAAACCATACCTTTGAAAGAAAATTATATACTTCGAGGGGAAAGCCAAAAAGTTTGAATATTTTGGTGGCCCATTAAAGCAGCTAAAGGAGATAATAACAAAAGAATCTATAAAATACTGTACGATGTATGACATTAGCTACAGTATTCGTATGATGTTCTTTAATAATAATCAATAATGTAATAAGAGCTAACGCTTTTTCTCTTCGCTGACAAGCAAAGGTTATGAGGTAAGGGTCCATCTTGTATGAATTTTAAGGATTGTACAATCGGCTACACAAATTTAGGGAATAAGTTTAGCTTCCAATAGATTATAATAAATATATATCTCATTTAGGGTTGTGCAAATAGTTTAGCTCCCAAACTAGGATTGTGCAAATAGTTTGTGGCTCGAAACTTAATTGAAAGAAACTTGCAAAAAGCTTGCTCGAAATCGTCTTGGTTATAAACCAGTCGAAGCAAACGAGGTTTGCTTTGTAAACGAACCACACTCAAGTTAAATGTAGTACTTTAGTATTGTATCCGGTCAATATAATACCAACCTTCCTTTAGGAGGTTTGAAAAAAAAAAACATTTTCAAAAGTCTATATGCTCTAGGTTTGAAACCAGGGGGTACCATTTATTTTACATATAAAGTAAGTTACAATTTTTGTCCTTTATGTTTAGATCGCAGGCGGTGTCCTTTAGCGTAAAAGTTTGCAAGTCTTGTGCTTTATGTTTCAAAATCTTGCACGTTTTAACTTTTACGCCAAACCCAATTAGTTTTTTAGTTAAATATTGTCATGTGCCTTACACATGAGGGTATTGTTGTCATTTTACCTCCCTAGAGACAAATAACTTGTATTCGAGGGACTAATTGTGTGAAAAATAACAAATAAAGTATATATACTGAATTATCTCTCTCACTCACTCTCTCTCTTCCTCCACTACCACCACCTTCCACCTCCCACTACCAACACCCACTGTCCAACTCCTATCACTAACCTTCAGCCGCTGCCACAACCTCCCATCACCAACCTTCAGCCACCACATCCCATCTCCCACCACCACCAACACCCAATCACCGCGAATGAAAGGCGAAATCAATTCACAACAAATAAACATCCTAAAAATAATAATAACAAACAGAAAAATTACAGAACCCTAAATTACTTCAGAGGTGATGTGAATACAACAGGATTTAAGCTCCTAGAAGCTTCCTTGTATCTGTTAGGTTGTTAGGTGGGTGTTCGTTGTGGGAGGTGGAGGTGCTACTGGGTGAAGAAATAGAGGAGAGTGTGTGATGGAGAGAGAGAGAGAGAAAGAGATAAAATTTATTATTTATACTTTATTTGTTATTTTTTACACAATTAGTCCCTCGAATATCTAGTTATTTACTCAACAGTCTCTAAAAAGGTAAAATGACAAGAATACCCTTATGTGCAAAGCAGATGACAATATTTAACTAAAAAACTAATTAGGTTTGGCCTAAAGGTTAAAACGTGCAAGATTTTGAAACATAAAGCACAAGACTTGCAAACATTTACACTAAAGGACACCACCTGCAAAGTGATGTAAACATAAAGGACAAAACTGGTAATTTACTCTTTTACACACCTTATTCCTTCTTTTCTTCATTGCAATACCATCCCAAATTGCCCATTTGTAAGATCTTAAACTTCCTTTTCTCTTTGATGTATTCTCACATCGCTTGGTTAACAAAATTAGAGAATGTCACTTCTCTATGCATAGGAAATCAACTTAGCTTCACATAAATTAAACGGCATCCCTTTCTCTATGGATAGGAAACTCATTTCAACTTAAACCAAACACAATATTCGAGCCATACTAAATCGAGCTGAGTTGGCTTCGTCTACAACTAAACTGTGTTCGAGCTCAATGCCCAGCTCGACTCAACTCAGCGTGTGAACTACCTACATGTCAGTGGCGAATACAAGGCTTTATGCTACGTGTTATGGTTTCAGGACTTTATATCCTTATGTTACTATGCTTGCTCATTTACCAATCTTGATATTGTCACAATGGAATTTTTTGGGTCATTTTTTTTCTAACAGTTATCAGTTATCAGCTATATACACAAGAAATGAAACATTTATGGTAGATGCTTGCCTTAAACTCGTTTGAAGAACATCTATATGGATTTAAACTTTAGATGAAGATTTGACCTTGAGTTCTTGACTCCTAAATATGAAGACCTGATCGGGTGAGACCTTGAGTCCTGGACTCAACTATATATGCATGGACGCAACTTAAGTAGGGTGGAAGGGGGCGGCCGACCCTCCGAACTTTTCGCTTTGTAGTGGAGAGTATGTATTTTTCGTATGAAATTTTTGGGTATATACGTTTTCTACCCCGCGATTTTATAGAAAATTTTAGGTCCGATGACTTCTGTCCCCCGATTTGAAATCTCAAGCTTCGCCACTGTATATATGCCTTGATGTTTAGAACGCTGTATTTAAGCTTAGAACCTATGCATTTCCTGAAAGGAGAGATACGACGTATGAATGCGTGTCAAGTTGATTTTAAGAATTTGATGTTTTAGCCATAGGTTTGGCATACCGGTGTTATGACATGAATGTAATGAAATTTGGGTTCTACTTGTCATGATTTTAAATGCGATGTATTTATACGGCCTTTTAAGCATAAGAAAATTAATTAACCGTTATTTCATAATTTGACTGTATTTCCATAATTTATTCCCTTAATCTATTAAAGTCCATCACTTGTCCAAATTCTATAGTTCATCTAATGCAACACTTATTATGTAAGAAGTGGTCTTTGCTTTACAGACCATAGTCTTTATATGTTGATAAATAACTCTTCCACATCATAACATAATCCTAAATTTATGCCCATTTTGTAATATATTTATAAATTGTAATTTAAATATATATTATATGCTAACAGGGTTAGGTTAAAATGAGAACCACCTTGAGTTGTGAGAACTGGCCATCTAAAAGGTTTTTCCAAAAAAAAAAAAAATCTCAAAAATCTTAAAAAAATCACTTGTTTCAGCAAAAAAAAATTAAATGTCGCATACACAAATTTACATGAGGTGTAAAAAAAATTTAGCGTCATAACAAAATTTACATCACCTCGTAAACAAAACTTACATCAGGAAAAACTACCGACTCGACATTTTTTTTTGCTTTTTTTACATATGTTTTTATAATATTTTCATTTACGATTGTGAAAACAATTGTGGCCCAACTCACGCGTGAAGTAGGAATTCTCATGGTTCTCAAAACTCGTGATGATTCTCATCTAAACTGAAGCCTATGCTGTTAAATAGTTAAGTACATTTTTAGCCAAATACTATTTATAATGGCAGGTGATGAATAAAAGTAAATTTACAAAAGAATATGTTTTTCAACAGATTTAATATTTCATAACACAAAAAAAATCTCTAAATTAAGTTTTGATATATTCAAAAAAAAAATTTCTATTGATATATTAAAAAAGAACATTATGAAACTAATTTATCTTAGTGGTGCAAAAAAAAACCAGAACCTGGGCCCAGACCCGAAAAAAGACTTGAAACCGAGTATTATAAAACGTTTTTTTTTCAAAATTAAAAGCCCACTAAAGCCCAAAAGAATGAGCCATGCCCAATTGAGTTATTGACCCATAGACTAAGATATCGAACTCGATTGAAATACCAATCGTATACAATTATCGTTACATAGGATTATCATCAGCTTGATCATTTATGAATAAATCATCATCATCTTGTGATCATGTTTAACTGTATAATACAAGACATCAAAATCATTAAATACTAACATCATTTAAAAAGAATATATGTGGTGGTTTAGTTTGAATTCACAAAACATAAGTTAAAGATAAAGTTACAAATAACATACTCCAAAAACATCCAGCTAATTGCAAACCAACCCTAACCTAATCCACTTTAGTTTCTATTACACAGTTTAATTGCACCAAAGCAACTTTCAAGAGAAAAATCCAACACAAAAACAAAAAAAAATATCAATTTAATACAACTAAAACAACAAGAAATAGTTTAGTTTGAATTCACAAAACATAAGTTAAAGATAAAGTTACAAATAACATACTCCAAAAACATCCAGCTAATTGCAAACCAACCCTAACCTAATCCACTTTAGTTTCTATTACACAGTTTAATTGCACCAAAGCAACTTTCAAGAGAAAAATCCAACACAAAAACAAAAAAAAATATCAATTTAATACAACTAAAACAACAAGAAATAGACTATTTAAAAATAGTGTTATTAACTAACTCTTCTTTATAAAATAAAAATCTTCTTTATAAATAAAAAGTTTTGAAGTTTGAGTTTCTTTTACGTCCCACATAAATTTGACGTACGCGAATTTAAAAATAGATTTGACATGCACATACTCAACATGACATTTTTTCGAAACATTTAATGTTACAACATCAATACATTTATCTACGTCTTTTTCATAATCAATTTAATCCATGTAGAGCTAGAGATATACCCTGAGTCACTGATACGAAAATCGTTCACAAGCAAGGCGCCATCGAGCTTCGCTTCAACATGTGATTAAGCTCACAACCTTCAGAAGGTGACGGAGCCCTGCATAGGGAGAAACTGCCACTTAGGAGGCTCAATTGCCGATCAATGTGTGTGTTCCCAAGCGTTAACTTTTGACCAAAGCAAGAACAATAAGGTGAACATTCAGATTGAAAAGGTGCCAAAGGGATTGTTGTAGGACCGATCCTCGATGCTTAGGAACCTAAATTTTATATCTAACGTCCATATTAGTGGAAATATTACGTCATGTTTACCAATAGACAAGATTTAATCAGTTAATCGTCAGTTTTATTGATCAAATGTTCTGGTTACAAACTGACAAAGCTTCGCCTCTGAAATGCCAAAATTTTAAATGAAGTAGGCTAGCTAGGTATTTATAGGAGAACAAGTTCGGCCCTGAGGATACAAGTTCGCCCGAACTTGCCTGAGCAAGTTCGACCGAACATGCTTACATGATGACTTTCATGGGCGAACTTGCTTACATCAAACATAAATATTTGCTATACCTAGCCTATTCAGCTCTATACAATACAGACTCGATATAAGACTAAGACATAGACATTATGCACCAACAGACTCCCCCTTGGATATAGTCTTCGTCTTGTATCAGTCTTCGTAAAAACATTAACGTACACGACCGAAAAAGTTCTTGAACGGCTTCTTTCGTCGTTCTTGCTTTGGATCAGGCGTTTGATCAGTTGGCGGTGGTCTTTTAAAGTTAGCCATTCTTAAAGAACTTTGCCTTACCGCTTTTTCCATTCTTTCTTTAATCACCTCATTTCTGTTTTCTTCCTTTAAAAACTCAACTCTCTCTAGATCCCTCCACTTCGTTTGCCACATCTTTCTAGAATTTACTTCACGTGCATAACAAACATTCACAACCTTTTGAAACTGCATAGCTTGTACCTTTTCACGTTCTTCAAAAACAATCTTGTTGTAGAACAAGGTTTTGATATCTTCTCTCGAGCAGTTCACAAGCCACATAGGATCTAGAATCCTTATCGTCCTCCATAAACCTCTCATACCCTGATAACCCATCAGTTCAACCCGTTCCTTGGTAATATCCAGATGTTCTTCAAACTTTAGCACAATCACAGCTTCACACGCTGCTGGATCAATCTGCCACCACTTGAACAAAGGATAGAAGTCTTGTTCAATCGGCATTAGCGGCATATTTCTCATGGCTCTAGGACGTTTCATTATTAACGTTATGTCCTTTTCTCCAGTTACCTTGTTTATCTTCACTCTGCGACCAGGAATAAAAGGCTTCCAATAATTCCAACCTTTAATCGCTTCATACTTAATCATTTCCATAATAACTGATCAATCGGCTTCATGTAATATGTAACATTCACCGTCTGTACCAACTCTTCAACATCCCAATACGGTAATGTCTTGAAATCAGCAAGGTATTTGAAGTATTGCACTCCAAACTCCCTCTTGATTGCATATACGTTAATCTCTTTAAACCAACCCCAACTCAAATATCTCCCAAAGAAACGTCTTTGTCTCTGGTAAAGAATGCAAGAGGACGTCGAAACTTGCGTTCGCTTGGCATTTCTTTAAACCAAGACTTTCTCGCTTGAGCTATCTCTTCTTTGGTCATGGGCTCAGGTACTTTACCCTCTCGAACTGATTCAGCAATCCTATCCTTTAACATATCTTCATCAAGCTGTTTGTACATTTCTTCAAAAGTAGGAAAACTATCTGAATTAGAACCGACATACTTTGTTTTCTGATCTGATTCGTCATATGAAGACCAATCTTCCACAATTAGTCGATTGTATTCATCAGCTTCGAATCGTCTTTGATATTGATAATCATTTGGCTCGAAAGGATTTACAGTCATCACATCCTCCTCAAAATCAAACTCTAACGATTCAGCTTCAACTTCGATCAATCTAGCTAAATCCTCCTTCGTGTTGTTATGTACATATTCACCTTCCTCCACGTTGTGTTCTAACATTAATATTAAAGGCTTCGCAGGAATAGCAGCAACTGGCTTTGCAAAACGATCAACATTTGCCATATCTATATCATCATCAGTTGGCCCTTTCTGCCCTGACTCCCCCTGACTTTTATCTTCCATTCTGTTCGATTCATCGTCCATTAGGGCAGTAAAATCAAAATCATCAGAGATTTTGGCTTTAGAAATTCTAATACCAACATTACCCTGATCATCGTCATCATCATCATCACCAACATTCCAATCCTCGTAACTTCCTTCCTCTTCATCCTCTTTATCATCTTTTTGCAGCTTCTTCATCGTCTTTTTCTTCAGAAGCAGTGATAGGATCAGAAGGCTTGACAGATTCGTCAACCTTAGGAATGTCAGACTTAGAAGCTATGACAATATTTTCTTCAACAGGTTTCTCTGGAACATCAGAAGACTTAGGAGCTTCACCTTCAACCCCTTTTCCTTTTCCACTCTCAGCTAATTCTTTTTCAGCTCTTTCCTTAGCTTCCTGTTGATCTAGACGATCATATTCAGCGATGAAGTCGATACCCAGTGCATTAGATAGCACTTTCTGCATCCTGGAGAATCTTCGATCATTTAGAGCTTGGACAGACTTTAACTTTGAAATTTCTGTCTACATTTTCTCATTAGCATCTTGTAGACTTTCGATCAATGCTTTAAGATACTCTCTTTCATTCTCTAACACCTTTACTTTGTCATCCAACATTCCTTTTCGACAGCGCTTTGATTCATCTTGTTAATCATTTCAGCTTTTTCTGCTTCATTCTGCGCTACTTTTCCTCTAACGCCTTCACTCGCTTCTCCAGAAGTTCAACATTTGTTTCTGGGAAGAAATCATTTAGATCCTGCAGACTTATTGGATCATTGTGCATATCACCAAACACATTAGGCCCTCCTGGAGTCCTCGGTGTTGACTTTGGTGTTGCAGATTTTGGTGTTGACTTACTTGGCGTAGAACTTTCAAGAACAGAAGTCGTTGGAGCAATAGGAGATTCAGTGATAGGAACTTCAACAAAGCCAGACACAGGAGGTTCTTGTGTAACTCCTGGCCTTTCAGTTTCAGCATGAACAATAACAGGAGGTTCTTGTGTGACTCCTTTCTCCTGAGCATCAGAAGGTTCTTGTGGGGCTTCGGTGCTTTTCAACGATCTTTTGCGCCTCTTACTTACAGCCTTTTGCTCTTTCTTTGCTTTTCTCTTTCCTTTGGTCTGAGGAGACCCTGTAGTCTTTGTTGACGAAACAGTCGCAGACTTAACACGTTTAGATTTCTTAGGCCTATCCTCATTGGACTTTTTTCTGCATTAGGATAAAAATCAACATCCAGTTCTCTTTCTTTCTCTGCTCTAATCTCAGCCTCAGTCTTTTTTGGCTCTTTAGCAGGAATTTCTTTATCAGAATCATCTTCATTTTCAGAAGTAGCAGATATAACATCTTGAGTCGTTTTCACAGTCTCTTGACTCTCAATAACACCTTCAGCACTTGATCCAGCAACTGCTTCAACATTCTCTGGTTCATCTTCGTCAACAAGCATAGTTTCAACTTTCTTAGCAGCACGCTTCTTTTTAGGCTTCTCAGTTTCTACCTTCAAGAACCGTTCACTCCTTGCCTTAGGTTTGAATTCCTTAAACCACTCCTTCTCAGCGTTAAGCTCTTTCTCATCGTCACTGCCATCTTTTCTCCATTTGTTGTTTGACGGTGCAATATAATTAGAATCTTTAATCGCTCCAAATACAGGCTTTGGAATAGGAGCTGAAGCTTGCTTCTGAAATTTGATTAGCTTCTTCACTGTGGTCTCATCAAGATGCACTAAGTATAAAACATCGTTCGGATCTCGTGCGATATTAGAGTACTTCTCATCAATCAACATTTGAACAAATCTCGGATATAAGCACAGTCTTGAATCTTCCATGTTTTTCGACATGTGAGTGAAAACTAACTTTGAGAAGTTAAACGGCTTTTTCAGAATCAGCCTCTTTCATGCAAGTTAAATAATCTTGAACATCATCTAAACTGGCCTTCCCATTCCTCAACCTATCAATTATTGCCTCCATTAGAAGCTTGTAGGGGTTTGGCACTTCCCCTTTCTTTAGCGTCGGCTTGTTCACGCTTCCTTTATAACCCATCCTAAAGAAACAACCACGCACCATCCTCTCATCAAGATAAATAGGATCATCTTCTTTATCGTTGAACTGTAATACCCTGCGAATATCATCTTCCGTTACAGTAATCGGCTTAACTTCATTACCAACTTGCACAGTAGAAGTAATTGTCTTTTCGTCAGCATTCAAACTTGCATTCATCCATAAATGAACAACGTGTGATCGATATGACACTGTGCGCTCTGTAATCGCTTTGCGAATAGGGCTTTCCTCCAAAAACTTCAATATACTGTCATACTCCTTCAGAGTCGGACAGATAGATTTATCAAGCGTAATGCACGTGTTGTGAGTTTTGGAGAACTCAACAGAGATAACACGCACTGGAACTTGTACCTGAAAACATGTCGCAAAACAATTAGCACGCTTTTCGAGAAAAAATTCAAAAATTTTCTAACACTTTATCAAGTTCGGGCGAACTTGATTGAGTGTTAGTCAAACTGTTTTGATCAAGTTCGCCCCAACATGTTTTAAACACATGTTCAATCATGAAAGGTAAGTTCGGGCGAACTTACAATCTAAACAATCCAACATTCATTCACCTAAGTTCGGTCGAAGATGCACTTTTAATCAGTTATTATTTACAAGACTTTAATGCAAGTTCGATCGAACTTGACAACAAGTTCGGCCGAACTTTTCGTCTTCTCCAAAAATCCAATCTTGTTCAACATGTCATTTATCCATTTCAGTTCAATCAAACATGATTATACGGTCGATTTTATGCGTAGATTACGGATCTATGTTCAATTTTGTCCAACAACACCTAGATCTAACAGATTTTAAGTTTTTGATCTAGTTTCGTTGATTACTGGTCCAAACACAGATCAAACTCCAGTTCTCACCTCAGCCATGGTAATTGGTGTGCTAATCACCAAAAACGGACTAGATTTGAGCAGCGTAACGGTATGAAATTGCCAAAATCGCTCAGATTTTCTCTCAAGTTCAAGTTCGCTCAGAAATGATTGATATGCTGTTGAATGAGTTCGGCCGAACTTGATTGGTAATTATACCTTGTCAAGTTCGGGCGAACTTACAGGCCCATACACAAGCCCATTGAAGTTCGAGCGAAATTACCTTTTAACTCAGCAATCCATCTGCAAGTTCGGTCGAACTTGCTTGTTTGTTAAACATGATTTGTTTAGCAAGTTCGGCCGAACTTGCCAAACCCCAAAAACAAACTTTTTCAATTTTTCATTTTAACTCCTGAACTTTCCATCTTTTTACCAGTTATGAAAATCCACTCAGTTGACCAAGTCCAAGCTAATGACCTTGGTTAACCGATTTGTCTGCCGAGTCCAAGTTAATGACCCCAGTTTGACTCATTACGAACAAAATGTTGATATTTTCAAAATTAAAGTTTCAAATTAATGAACTTTTTTATCTTTTTAATTTTTCACATTAACAGATTAGCTCCCAGCCCGTTGTCAAAGAGATTCCCACCAGTTCTAGCATCTTACCAGACTTCGAAGATCTGTTCTCCAACATTGGTTTGCTGAAAACAATGTAGAATTAAAATCTTTTTGTATTTTTGTAAGTTTATGCTAAAACACACCGAAAATCTTTTGGATTTTAATATGTAAAACTGAAATACTATGTACAGGACAATGCAAACTATTTACAAGCATATTTACAGACATATTTTTGTGAACTAAGGATCATATCAGTTAATTGAGACATATCACCAGTACCGTTGACCTTTAAATGACTTTAAGTTTTAAACTCGTTTACCTAGATTGTCGATATGTTTGTCCACTTAAGCTTTACCACATTTCTCAACTGTTTCAAGATATGTTAATGTATGATTTATGAAACTTGACTTAACTGTGGTTCCCACTTCTTGAATATACTCCCGTATCCAAATTCCCTAGATTTCATCTTACAGGTGAATATAGCATAATTGATATCTGTATCTGGGTTGTGCGAGACCTTGAGAGCTCAGGTTAGTACTACCGTACAGACAAAGAGATGAAGGCTCGACTTTAAGGTGTGTTCCACTTAAGAAATCTTTTCAACACTGCAAATGATTAGATCTTTCGATACTTTTCAAGTTTTGCATGCAGTTTGGGGTTTAAAGCGAAAGTATTATAGAAGTTCTAGGCTATTGCTTCCGCAAAATTAGAAGAACTTGTATAATACCCCAGATATCAACTATCTATAAAGACCTCGTATCTCAGAATCAGGCAATCTTTCAAACGAAATTTTGGAGTACTAAGTCCATATATCCGAGATATGTTAATCCACAAGTTTAAGCAGTTGTAAAATTTAGTTTATATCTCGAAGACAGTTTACTAAATGTGTTAAGCCTATCGACATATCCCAAGTAAGACTCGTTTATCACTTATTAAACTTTACAATTCTTTAGCATACTGTGATAGTCCACTGATGTATTATCATTTCCTTTTATGACACAGAACGCTTTTTGTCTTTTTTAATGTTTTTGTTCATTTTGAATTTTTCATATGTTTTTGGATTTTAAAATTTTTCGAATGTTTTTGTATTTTCTCTAACATTTCTCCCCCTAAAATCAAAAACATCTTTTTGGATTTTAGTTTTTAACAAAATTCTAAAGTAGAAAGATATTTACAAACCAATGTGGATCACGCGAACTCGTCGTCCGATCCGTATTCAACTTCAGCGTCCGCACCTGTCAGCAAATTTTTCATACCGTTAATTCTCAGCAAGTATTTAAACCGTGACAAAGAAAATGGTTTGGTATAAAAATCAGCCTTTTGTTCGTCGGTGTGGATTTTTTCTATTCGCACCAATTTCTTTTCGTAGCAATCACGAATGAAATGATAACGAATTTCAATGTGTTTTGTGCGTGAGTGATGAACCGGATTTTTAGTTATATCTATGGCTGCCTTGTTATCAAAATACAGCGGAGTGTCTAGAAATTGCAGACAATAGTCTCTCATCTGCTGTTGAATCCACAGAATCTGTGAACAACAGCTGGAGGCCGAGATATACTCAGCTTCACAGGTAGAGAGAGCGACCGTAGTTTGTTTCTTACACTGCCAGGTTACCATTCTTGTTCCGAAAAACTGGCATCCCGCTGTAGTTGATTTTGAGTTCAACTTATCTACACCAAAATCAGAATCAGCATAGCCTGTGAGGTCGAAATTGTCGTTCTTCGGGTACCACAAGCCGGTGCTTGGGCATCCTTTCAGGTATCTGAAGATTCGCTTCACGATCTGCATGTGTAAGATCATCGGGCTTGATTGATATCTGGCGCATAGGCAGGTTGGATACATAATATCTGGGCGCGATGCCGTCAGATACATCAGCGATCCAATCATCGATCTGTATAACGTCTCGTCAACTTTGGCTCCAGTCTCGTCAACGTAAATGCCGTGATTTAGAGCAAGAGGCGTAGATAGAGGCTTCAAGCTTCCCATTCCAAACTTTTTCAAGATGTCGTGAACATACTTAGTCTGATGAATGAAAATACCATTCGGAACCTGATCTACTTGCAAACCAAGAAAGAACTTCATTTCGCCCATCGAGGACATTTCGAATTTCTTTTTCATGATTCCCTCAAACTCCTTGCAGAAACTATCGTTTGTGGATCCAAAGATGATGTCGTCAACGTAGATTTGAACTATAATCAGATGGCCATCAACTTCTCTGGTGAAAAGAGTACTATCCACAGTTCCTCTGATAAAGTCGTTTCCGATGAGATGTTGTGATAACGTCTCGTACCAAGCTCTGGGGGCTTGGTGTAGACCATAAAGAGCTTTATCCAGTAGGTACGCTTTCTTCTTGTTGAGTGGATCGACAAACCCCGGTGGTTGTCCAACATACACCTTTTCGCGTAATTTTCCGTACAGAAAAGCCGAATTGACATCCAATTGATAGACCTTAAATCCTTTCCATGATGCGAAAGCTAGAAAGAGTCGAATAGATTCCAAGCAAGCTACTGGTGCATAGACTTCCGTGTAGTCTATCCCTTCCTGCTGGTGAAATCCCTTGACAACATGCCTAGCTTTGTTACGAACAATAACCCCTCTATCATCACGTTTACACTTAAAGACCCATTTTGTATAAATTGCTTTCTGATTTTCTGGTAGGTCTTCAAGCTTCCACACTCCCAACTTTTCAAACTGCAATAATTCTTCTGGCATTGCTTGTACCCAGTTTTCATTGGCTAAAGCTTCATTAACTGTCTTTGGCTCAATCTGAGAAATGAAACATGAATAGAAGCAATAGTTCTGGGTTGGAGCAACGCGTGTGTAGAAACAACTGAGTGCTTTATTAATTTGCCCTCGAGTTCTAACACCAGTTTGAAGTTCTCCGATTATATTTGTTGACGGATGATAGGAATATGATCGAGGCAATTCTTCACTTGGAACATCTACTGAGTTTTGCTGATTCGTGATGTTGAGATCAATGACCAATTCAACATTTGGAGAGCTTGATGATGCTTCATTTCTGTTGTTCGGGACTGCAGATTGATTAAGAAGACTTGTTATCTGCTCCACTTCTTCATCTGAAGAAGATGATTCCCCATCAGCATCAAATGTTGGTGCTTCATCTGAGTCAGAATTTTGATTCTGAGGCATACTGGGCTCCGTTGTTGTATTCACTGGTTAAGTATAGGCATTTGCTGGAGGAGTAGCAGGTGTTGTTAATGTTTCAGAAACATTTTCAGCCGGAACACCACTATTACTTGAACTTGCGCCAGAAGAAGATGGATCCAATGTGGGTTGATTAACCACAATTGGTCGAACAATTTGTTCTTGATTCGCTGACTGGTGAAGGTAGTATAACGCTGTAACTTCTTCGTCAGTCGGTTCTTCGGGCAAGTCAAATGACTTCCAAAGGTCTTAATAGTTAAACAGCCACGCGTCACCTTTCCTTTGAATAGGATCCGTGTAGTTGAAACAATCCACGTGCTGTGCTTCAATAACCTTTCTCAATGAAGGAACATATACTCTTCTCAACGGACTCGCATATCCGACAAAGAAACCTTCAAGAGATTTAGCTCTGAATTTGCCATCTTGGTCTATTACGGTACATGGTGCACCGAATGGTTCTAAGAACTTCAAATTTGGCTTCCGTCAGTTTATCATCTCAAAACATGTTTTCTTTGTTGGTTTGACAGTACGAACCCTGTTTAGCGTGTAGCAAGCCACAGCAACCGCTTCACTCCAGAAGCTGATAGGAAGTTTAGAATCTGCAAGCATGGTTCTCGCAGTTTCAATCAATGTTCTATTTTTCCGTTCAGCTACTCCGTTTTGCTGTGGAGTATATGGAGCACTAAACTCGTGTAGAATCCCTTTTGCGTTGCAGAATTCCTTCATTTTATTATTCTTAAACTCTGTGCCGTTGTCACTTCTAATGCGTTTGATCGGCAGATGATAAATAGTCTCGAGTTTCTTGAATAGAATAACCAAGTTCTCAACGTTTCGTCTTTTGATTCTTGAAAGAATACCCATGAATATCTCGAATAGTCATCTGTCACGACCAAGCAATATAAGTCTTCTGAGATGCTTCGAACATCTACAGGACCAAATAAGTCCATGTGGAGACGTTCTAATGGCAAATTGATTGAGTTTAGAATTTTCTTTGGATGAGATTTCTTGATCTGCTTTCCCTTTTTGCATTCCAAGCAATGATCAGACATCTGAAAACTCCAAAGATTTACACCTTCTACAAGATCATTATGAACCAAGAAATTCATTTTTCGCAAATGAATATGCCCCATCTTACGATGCCAAAGAATAGAATCCTTTTCAGTAGCCTTTGACACAAAACATTGTGATGATTTTGATGAAGTGGTAGCGACACCCATATCAAGAACATATAAATCATTCTCACGTGGTGCTCGCATCAAAATCCACTCATCTGGTATTTTGAATGCTGGCTTCAAGATGATACATTCTTTGTCGTTGAAATGGACTGTGAATTTCTTGTCACAAATCTGCGATATACTCAGAAGATTGTTCTCAAGTTCTTCAATATAGTTCACGTGATCGAATGAAATGACGCCATTGGAGAGTTTTCCCTCTGCGACTATCCTTCCACCTTGGTTTCCTGCAAATCCAACATATCCGCCATTGATAGCTTTAATGTCGAACAGTAACGCTTTCATTCCCGTCATATGCCTGGACGCTCCACTATCCAAAATCCACTTAGAAAGTACGGATATCTGGAGTCCTTTTAACAATCTATTTAAAAAGCGAGACCCAACCCTTTTTGGTATTGGGTTGAATTGGATAACCATCATCAAAATCAAATTCACATTCATCAGCATAATCGAATCCACTCTCATCTACAGAATAAACTTCCCATTCTTCATCTGAATTTTCTATGATGTTTATGTTTGAAAACTTTACCGTCTTTTTATCTTTTGAATTGTTACCACTTGTATTTTTGACAGTTTCAGATGTGGTTTCAATTATGATTTCGGATTTTGATTCTTTCTTGCTATCACTAGTCTTGACAAGCTCAGACTTAGTGTTCTCAGATGTTGCTGACCGTTTCTTTGCAATCCAGGCTTGAGATTTTATGTTAGTCTTCTTAATGTAAAAATTCTTTTCATTAGCCTTTGAAGTTTCTCCTTTTTCGAAAATAGAATTCTCAAACCTCTTTTCTATTTTAGGTTTAACTTCTAGCAAAGATTCATTTCTTTTCAAAATCTTGATTGGTTTTTCAAACTCTGTATACCTTGGTTTACAACATTTGATTCTCTTCTTCGAGGATAAGCCGGTTTTGATTTCATGCATTGTCGTGCAATATGACCAATTTCATTGCACTTGAAACATGTCCGATTATCAAGTGGATGTCCTTTAGTGGGTGGTTTTACCCCACTTGATGTTTTGGCACCACTTGTAACCTTGGCTTTATCTCGAATTTATTTCTCCTTTTCAAACTCATCATTTGATTGTTTACCAATCAAACTCTCTTCGTGAACCGTGTTTGTCCCATATACAAAATTCATGTTTTTGTTTTTATATTCATGAAATGGTGACACTTTCTTTACTGGTTCATCTGATTCTTCTAGACCCAACCCTGCTCTCCGGTTTTCCGGATGATCACCACCATTCCTTCGGTAGTTGTTTCTTTTAGGTTTGGAATAGAATTTTCGTTCGTTAATTTCCAATTCCTCTGATGTGACTTACACAAGTTTAAAGAATTTATCAAGCAATTCTTCTTTCACATTCTGAATCGGGAAGCTATCATCAAAGTATAGTCTATCCGAATCCTTAATTTTGTACATTACAACATTAGGATCGTCACTTAGACCATCCTCTGACGACTTATTGTCATTTTCAGACTGTGAATCGGAATTCTTTGAACTCGAGGGCGCTTTTGAAGCTGCTGTCATCAAAATCACTTAAAACATTTTCAACCACTTTGTTAACCACAGCGTTGTTATCATCATCAGATTTAGCATAGATTATATCAATATTCTCTGGCAACTCATTTTTTTTCTCATAAAGTAACTAAACGTTGAGTGCCTTATCCATCCCTTCTGCGGTTTTGTGATAGTACTTCTCGCAAAGGGGTGGAGGAACATTGCTATATTCTTTGCCAATTTTCTTTTTAGGTTTTTCTTCCGTTGAGATTGTCGGAAGAATGTGATCAATAACATATGCGTTTGTGGTATAACTTCTCAACAACTGTTGGACTCTTTCAGTTTTGATTGTTATGTCTTGAAGTTGTTGTTTGGTTTCAGCAATGGTGTTAATTGCCCTTTGTTTATCCATTACTGTTCCACTCAACATCCTTATATTATCATGTTGTTCGATGTTATTTCTGTCGAGTCTGCCATAATCATTTTTCATTTTGTCATACGCTTCTTTCATTGTGCGATAATCGTATTTCAACAATTCATTATGCACATTGTTTTCACCGATGATTTTTTATTTTTCGGCACATTCGACACCGGGTTTAGTACATTTTGTACAAGGTTTCTCAACCTCAACAACTTGTACTTTGAAAACTTCTTTCTCGACAATTTTTACCTCTGGACCTACCTTAGTTAGATTCGCCATTAAAGCTTTATCTGCCATGTCCTTGAGGTCTTCGACTTTCACTTCTTGAGTGACATAATGATCACTTCATCAATCTTTTTCTCCTCAGCCACTTGTTCTTTCGAGCTGCCATCAAAATGACCTGCAAAACTGTCACAAGAATTAGAGGATAAAATTCCTTGTCTCTGCATATGGATATATTCCTCTTCTTCCTGCTGTTGATGCAAGCATTGTTCCAGAAGAGCTTGTTCGATAGCTGCTGCTCTGCTGCTGCCCGCTGCTTCCTCTGCAGAATTATCTTCAACTATCTCCGCCATCAAAGCAACTCCGGTCTTTTTCCCAATGTAAGAATTCCAATCAAAACCATCATCTTCACTGGATGCCACCATAGCTTTCTCAGTGGTGCTACTGTCAGGCTTTTCTTGGATTTCAACCTGAGTTTATTTCGGAAACAGTTTATATTGAAGTGCCCTTTGTAATATTCATTTCCTTCTCCGAAAGGACTTTGATTTCCGGTTGCTTCGGTGTACTTACACTCTCTTTTAAAATGCCCCTTTTGACGACATCTAAAGCACATGACTTTGGTTTTGTCAAAACCCAATTTGTTGCTGGAATTTCCTATGTCACGGCCTGTGAGTGCAACGAACTTTGTCACTCTCCTGATGATCGAAGCTAAGGATCATTTGATGTCCATTAGTTCGAGTTATTCCTCGTCTACCTGGTCATAATCTTCTGCGGTCATCTCGGGTTTCCGATCTTACCGGCAACAAGGCATTCATAAGATTCTAATACGGTAGCGAGTAGTGACATATGTTGTTTTGCAACTTGTTCTGAAACAACATTGTTCAAATTCACTGCGATGTTGCATTTATACACATTCGGATCAGAACTTGTTGTTGATTCTGATTCGCTTGGCTTTGATAAGTTGAATTTGAACCAGTGCTTGAGTAAGAACTTTGAGGACTATGATCATACTGAGGCTGTGATTGATTCTGATTCTGTGGAGAAGCATTCATGTTTGCACTAAAAGACGTCTGAATTTTAGGACTCGAAACACTATCTAGCATTCCGGCTTTGTAATACAGACTGACATCTTGAACAACATTAGCGTTCTTCGACTTCGCCATCTTTAGAAGTTTCATTTCGTGGCCTTCGAGTTTATTGATAAACGTCGACAACTTGAAAAATTCCCACTTATCACTGTTCTTCAGAACCATCAAATACGTAGTCCATTCACCCTCTGGTAGTGCGTCAGCAAGTTTGTCGATGTATTCTTGTTCTGTCTTTTCGAGACCGTGTCTTCGCATTTGTACTTTAAGATGATAGACACGCTCGATCATTTGCTTTATGGTCTCATTCTTTAGCATGGTGAAGATATCGAACTCTTTCAGGATAAGTGCCTTTTTGCTTTTGATCATTTCGGCACTGTCTAGATACTTCTTCTGTAATGACAAACAAAGATCTCTTGCAGTAATATACTCTGGTAGCAAAATCAGGATATCTTCTTTGACAGACTGTTGGATGAGACTGATCATCTTTTTCTCGGTGATATATTCTTCTTTCTGAACCGTCGAGTAGTTGTACTTTTCAAGAACTCGTTGATGTTCATCTACCAGAACAGTGTAGCCTCTTTCAATTGATACCCAGCCAGCGAAGTGCATGGCTTGAACCCAGTATGTAAACTTCTTTTTCCATGCCTCGTACTCGTCCATGCTCATTAGCTTGGGCGGTTTGACAGTCGTTCCCATTTCATTATCAAGATTGACTTGATTGATCACATTGACATTTGACGAACTAGCTCCGGACATAAAAGCTCTTAGTTGTTCCTCCATTGTGAATAACGAAATGTCTACACTGAAATTTTTCAAAAAACTTTGAAAACAATTAGTCCTACTACAAGTTCGGTCGAACTTGTAGTACTAATGTAGAATTCACAGATTTTCTAACAAGTTCGGTCAAACTTGTTAGATTTACTTTGAAAAATTGATTATCTTCGAGCGAACTTATGACACAAACCAACCAGATCTTCGAGCGAACTTGCAAACAGAACTTTGATGAAAAAATAGTAAGTTCGGGCGAACTTACTTAAAAATTCCTTGATATTACACAAGTTCGGTCGAACTTGGTGTAAAATTAGTGAACAATTGGTATGTTCGAGCGAACTTATCTAGAATTTCCTCAAAAATGCTTTAAGTTCGGGCGAACTTATTAAAAAATCACTTGAAAAGTGATGTTTTAGGCCAAGTTCGGCCGAACATAACCAACAAGTTCGATCATGGGTGTTTTCAAAAACATGGTTTTTTCAAAATTTCGACATGAATTCGGTTGAATTTGGTCTCCAATCTTTCAAGGGTTTATCTTTGTTGTATTTTACATGATATATTCAAATTCAAAAGATTTTGACCGTGAATTCTTCATTTTATGTTCAAAAGTTATGAAAAAGAGAAGAATGGAGTAGAAATAGAAGTGTTCTTGTCTTGATACTATCAAATCAGGCTGTTCTAGCTCTGATACCACTTGTAGGACCGATCCTCGATGCTTAGGAACCTAAATTTGATATCTAACGTCCATAATAGCGGAAATATTACGTCGTGTTTACCAATAGACAAGATTTAATCAGTTAATCGTCAATTTTATTGATCAAACGTTCTGGTTACAAACTGACAGAGCTTCGCCTCTGATATGCCAAAGTTTTAAATGAAGTAGGCTAGCTAGGTATTTATAGGAGAACAAGTTCGGCCGAACATGCTTACATGATGACTTTCATGGGCGAACTTGCTTACATCAAACATAAATATTTGCTATACCTAGCCTATTCAGCTCTATACAATATAGACTCGATATAAGACTAAGACATAGACATTATGCACCAACAATTGTAGGTCGTGGCCTAGTGATATGCTGGCGTCATCATCACCATCATCATCATCATACTCAGTAAATCCCACCGGTAGTAAAGTTAAGGCAGGGTTTAAGAAGGGTAAGATGTAGACAACATTACCTCTACCCCTTAGGAATAGAGAGGCTGCTTCCAGTGAGACCCCCGGCTCGATAGTAATTTTGCATCAAACATTAGACATAAAACACATAACACTCAGCAATTGGAATAAAAGCCGATTAGCGCATGTACACCATTGTCTTTCGACTATAAACGCCACCACATGATGAACAAAAGCCGATTAGTGATATGCTAGTGTGCTACTGCTAATTGGTGTCTCTCCCCCTAAGGTTGAGAGTTTGAGTCCTGTAAGAGATATTAATGTAGATTTAGGAGTAGAATTACAAATGTGTTTCTCGTTCTAATTAAGAGTAGACGTATTAAAAGGTAAGAACAAAATTCTCAATTCCTACAATTACAAGGACTAGAGTTGACACTACACTAAAGATGAAGGCACTAGAAAGCAACTTAAAACATTGATCTGGATTCTGGACCTTTATATTCTGTACAACCGGTCAAAATTGAGTCCAAAAAACTCAAAAAGTCAACAAGATGGGTTGCTTAGATTGCTTCGACGGAGGGTTAGCGAGACAGGAAAGATTGGAAGAAGAACGCAAAGCTTCTCAAGAAGCTCGAGCCAAAGCCGCTGAAGCCGCGGAAAAAAGGCAATTATTTTTTCTCATTTTAATCTCTTTTTTTGTTTGAACATGATATGTTAATTTGTTTGGTTTATTTGTTATGATCGCTTGCAATTTTATTGATTTTTACTGTTTTTTAGTTTTGGGTTTTTTTACTGTAGTTTGTTTCATTAATTTATGGTGATTTTGCTGCTTTTGAATCGATTTGAAAGCTGCAATATAGCCTGTTTGGTTGTTTGTTAGAGATAAAACAAAAGTTAAAGATAAATGATGATTTAAATTGAAATAAAATAGAACTGATAGGCTTCGGGTAGCTCGAGATACAGAAACACCACTCGATCAATCTTTAGGGCTGCCTAAACTGAATTTAGGATACGGAAATTCACCACCTAAACTCGTGATTAGGTTCCAAAGAACACCACCCAAGTTGCCAAGCTTGGATTAACGGTGGATAACCGGTTACTCTACCTAATGAGAAACACATAAAACTCTTTTTTAACACTAATTTTTTCATGGTTGCAGAAGTCGTTAGGCGCTCCCAGGTCGGTCGACTGGGGAGTTGCGAGTACTTGGGAAGTATCCAGACATGTTAAAATTATAAACAAATTAGTTTTCGGGAAATTATATATATGTCAAATATCATAAGTTTACTTTACAGATATTTATAACAAAATATGTGAATATTAATATAAATAAAAAAAAGGGAAAATGTCACAGAATAGTAACAAAGTTTCCAAAGTGTTCTACTTAGGTCACTCCTATCGTTTTTGTCCCAATTAGATAACTTAACATTCAAATCGAGTCATGTCCTTTTTTTCATGTGTCAGGAGAAAAATGGAGCATAAGATGCTAGGGTCGGATTATATTAATATATGAAATTTTATTTATTAAAAATAAAAACACTTTAATTATATTAAAAATTAAAAAATAAAAAAACAAGTTAAAATCCACGTCATCACTGGACGTTAGCATCAAATGAAAGGGAAAAAAGAAACAAAAATTCACATCACAACGGTTACATATGAAATGGATGAAAAAACTCTTAATTTTAATAAAAAATGAATGTTGAGGGACCTAATTGAAACACTTTTGAAACTTGAGTGACCTAATTGGAACACTTTAAAACTTGGTTACTATTCTTCAAACTTACCCCTAAAAAAGTTACATGTTCAAATAGTAAAGTATTTCAAAAATTGTTATTCATTTTTTAATATGATAGACAAGGAATTATTATTATTTTTTTTTTTCTGAAGTCAAACTCGTCCCGAGTTGACCAACTAGACTCGATGCTGGCCGAGGTTGACCGCCATAGTTGTTAATGGCGAATAGCGACAAATAGCGATAAGGTACCTATATGCTACATAGCGAATAACGATAAATAGCGAACGGCTATTATATAAATAGCGATACACTAGATTTTTTTTTTAATTTTTACATGTATGTTTAACAAAAACCTAAAATCCTAAAATCCCCTGATATATATGCTATTTTACATGTATGTTTAACAAAAACCTAAAATCCAGCTATTTTATAGCTATAATTAATTGCTATTTATATTAAAAGAAACAAAAAAAATTATAACGTGTCGCTATCCATCGCTACAACCCTAATAGCGACACTATACCTATACGCTACGTAGCGCGCTATTGCGATCGCTATTGACAACTATGTTGACCGCGTTTGACCGATTCCGAGTAATGAAGCGGAATTGAAGTAAATCGTATCGGCAGCCTACCTTGTAGCCATTACTCGGCCTCCTAGACCTTGTTTTTTTTGCAATGGATGACCAGTTTGTAATTCTTCTAGAAACCTGAGTTTAGGTCTTGCATGGAACTTGTTGATCAACTTGCACGGAGTGTTGGTTGAATATGTGTATTGAACGGGTCGGTGACTCGATATACAACATCCTCCCTTTCTTAGAAAAAAGAGTTTTACTTTTACCTCAAACTTTGAATACGGTCGGTAGCATATCTCGCAGAGTTCGTCTTATGTTGCATAACTCCAGTGGCGAAGCTTGAGATTTCCGACTAGGGTCGAAAATGTATATACCTAAGAAAATTATAAAACCAGGGGGTCGAAAACGTACATACCTAAAAAATTCTATAGGAAAACTACATACCGGACAATACTGAGCGAAAAGTTCGGGGGTCGGCCGCCCCCCCGGGCCCCTTCTAAGCCACGCCCCTGCATAACTCGATATACAACAATGACATTTCAAATTAACAAGATAAACTTTGTTTAGTTTAAAAGTTTGTTAATAGTTAATGAATATCTATCTATCTAGTTAGTTCATGTATATCTTTTTATCATGTGACCTATTACAAATACAAAGCTCAAACAACATCAATTAACACGGTGAATATATAAAAAATCTTACACTGTTTGATTTCAAATGTCAAAATGTTTACTTGAAATATTTCCATGACTGGATTTGCAGGCAAGAACAGTTTGAAAAATCAGCTGCAGGTAGAGCCGCAAAAGCTCAGATGCAAGCAGCTGCAAAACAGGCTTCGCATACTAACAAAGGCGAACCAACTCTTAAGGTACACTAAAACCTCTATAAATTAATAATGTTGGGAGTTGGGACTGAGATATGTTATTAATTTAGCGAGATATTATTATATCCATAAATTAATAATTTATTAATTTAAATTTAAAGTGGTTTTACGTATGACCTTTAAATTTCCAAGTTTGTCCAATGTACATTCACAAATTAATTGAAGTTGTCAAGTTCATTATTTTTTAATATAAAAAGTTAGTTCATGGTACCAAAAAATAAATTACAAAAACAAGTTTTAATGCACATTTCTTCTTCAACTTTTTGTTGCAATACGAGAAGACAATGCCCCAACTTTTAAGTGCAATAAGGAGATTTAAAGATGAACTCAATATAGATTTGAAGTTCAACAAAAAACTAGTGACTATAGCTATAGATTCAATTTTTACTAGACAATCTTTGAGCATTCGCAATGAAACCCTTAAAAATATGTGAGAGGCTTTACTTATATTATAAGGAATGGTTGGTAGTGTTTTTTGAGTGGTTGTCAGTAGAGGAGAGAGAAAATATATGGGAAAATTATTGTTCATCTATAAATATATGGGGGGGAAAATTTTGGAGAGAGAAAACTGTATAAATTTTTTAATATTTTTAGAAATGGTTGTGAGTGAAGGAAAAAGAAAAAGTAATGATAAAGGTATAAAAAATATTATTTAATTGAAAAGGAAAGAGAAAAAGTAGTTGTTTTTAGTAGGGGTATGAATTTCTGACACGACCCGAAAACCCGACACGAACCTAACACGAAATTCACGGGTTTAGGTTTCGTCTAAACGGGTTCGGGTCAGTTTCGGGTTGAACCCCCGAACCCGTTTAGGTTAACGGGTCAGGTTCGGGTCAACCTGGTCGGGTTGGCGGGTTGACCCGTTCAACACATTTATACTATATTGTATTTTTTATAATATATTTTATGTCATAAACTAAATGGGGCGTGTATTTTATGTCATGATTATAACTTACAAAGAGAAATTAACATAGATTTTATAATTTAAATATGATATGTTATATACATTTGTGTTTTTTTAAGTAATTTTTAATTTTAATATATTAATTTCAGAATAAAAATTAAAAAATTCGGGTTAAACGGGTCGTGTTCGGGTCAACCCACGAAACTTCGGGTCGTGTTCGGTTCATATATATGATACGATTTTCGGGTTCGGGTCGGGTTCGGGTCGGGTTGAACCCGCCAACCCGCGAACACGACCCGTTTAGCACCCCTAGTTTTTAGTGAAAATATATGGATATATATATAGGGATTTCATTGTGAATGTTCTTAGAATTTGGAATCTTTTAGTAATTATTAATTTATAGTTTCGTTGGGACCAACATACATACTCTGTGATTTCAAAAAAGTTATTATCTTATTATTTTATCGATTGGGATCCAATTTTGTACTGACTGGACAATTTATTAATTTTATCGAGGTTATTAATTTATCGAGTATTAATTTATAGAGATTTTACTATATATTTTCACATTTTTTTTGTGTTATCTGTATTGTCTTATTTATTTTTAAAATCTGACGAGCTTTGTTGTATTACGGTTGCAGTGGCAGATGGGATGATTGTTGTATAGCTTTTGTAACCGCAACATCCGCTGTTAAGTACATTTGTAAGTAGTATTTGAGTGTTTGTATTTTAATAAGAGATTGTTGTTGTTTTTTTAAACGGAATATGTTTATCGAAACAATGTGAATCAAATTGCAGTTTTGAAGTTACCCATTTGGAACAATGTATTTTGATAACAGATTGTTGTATATTTTCTGGAAATAGTAACAGGTTGGTAAGTTTGACCCGAAAAGTCAATGTATATTCTTTCCATCTCCATCACTCGATGCACCGAACAGGTGACGACCATATATGATTATCTTGCACCAAACTCTAGTGTGACTGTTATAAAAGGATTTATGTATTTTGAGTGTTCACAAAATTCAACTAGAAATTGATTCTAATCTGCAAAAATCTACACCTTTAGTCCTTGTGGTTTAACAAAATTTACAGTATTAGTCCAATAGTTTATTTATTACACTCACAGTCCGGTAATTTCAGGGTTTGTTTCAATTTCATCCCACATCACTAACACCGTTAATACAGTTCTGTTAAATTAATGTGAAATGATTATATTACCCCTAGACTTCAATTGTTTTCGGTATAAAATGATTTAAATGCTATATTACCCCCATATGTCTCTTTTTATCTCGTTCGAGCACCACCACCCCCTTCACACAACCATAACCATAACCACCGCCATCGCCATCGCTCACCACGTTACCACCGACCTACCGCTCACCACCATTGATCACACCCTTTCTGATGATTAAAAAACTGATTCATTTGTTTGATTTGGGGGTTTCAAAAACGAAACCCCTAGTATGGGGCTCTAATGGTGGGGTTAAAGATCTTAAAATTGAAGAGGTTGAAGATGGGGGTGATGGTGCTGGCGCTAGTGGTGATAGGGTGCTCTGATGGGAAGGAGGGCTCAATTAGGTGGTTGTTGGCCAATGGTGGCGAATCGAGGGGTTAGAGGTTATAGTGATGTCTAGAGTTTAAGCACGGATGACCATGTTGTGGTGATGTTGATGGATGGTCTCGATGGTGAGAGAGTTCTCCAATGGGCTTTGCGATTGGAGTTGGAGAAGGTGAAAGCTTACAATGGTGGTGGGTGGTTTCGAAGGCCTCCAGATGGTTGGTCTGGTGTGTGATTGAAAGGGGAGTAGTGTTGGTCAGGTGTTGTTGAGTTGGAGGTGGGTTATTGAAGGTGAACGGTGGTGCTGGTGGTTGTGGAGTCGGCTGGAGATTGGGGTCGTGGGGGTTGCGGTGGAGATTGAGGTGAGCGACGATAGCGGTAGTTTGGAGATCTGATGGTAAGTATGGTGTGCCACGTGGTTTTGGTGAACGAGGAAGATCTGCGGTAGTGGTGTGGCGGTTGGGCGACGACAATTGCGGTAGGTGATGGTGGTTGAGGAGAATTAAGGTTTAGGTTGGTGAAGGTAAGTGGTGGTGATGATCATGATAAGCTGTGATGGTGATAATTTGTCATTATTTTGTATTTATTTCAGGGGTAATATCGTCATTTTTGATTAATTTGAACGGAACTATACTAACGATGTTTATAGTTTGAATTGAAATTGAAACAAACTCTGAAAATATTGGACTGTGAATGTAATATATAAAGTATTTGATTGAAGGTGTAACTTTCATCAAATCACTGAAAATATCGTCATTTCACATTACCCTAAGTTTAATGATGTAATGAAAAGGTTGTTATTATCACGAGTAATAGGAGTCTATATTGATATAATGGAAAGGTGTTTATTATCACGAGTTATCTATGCAGTCAATCTCGGCGCTATGTCGGTGATATCTCACCGATATATCGGTTATCGGACATCGAGTAACATATCGGTATGAAATCTCGGTGGCGAGAATATCGACGATAATTACCGATATATCGTCGATATTTTGTAAATCTCATATCGGCCATCTCGCCGAGAATATCCGTGGGCTCCGGTTTTGTTCTTTCCCTTTAACATCTGCCATATCCATCAAAGCCCACTCCATTTGCACAACCATTGGCCAAAAAATTTCCGGTGGTCGATAGAGACTTGCAGCGAGCCCCTTGTTTCAATGGAGAAGATAAAGTATTTTTGTTAAAGAATAAAGAAATAAAGTTATATTACGAGTACATGAACATTGAGAATGATAAAGTAAAACAAAGTCTCTAAGAACATTGGGAATGAAAAAGCTATTTGCTTTATTTAATTTATTAACATGACTTATTTATTTTATTTTTACTTTCTTTAATTATTATTTTACCTAAACACGAAAGATTCCTTAAAATTATATGCACCTACATGTTGTATCTGGTGGTTCCTTTTAAACAAAATAAAAAGTTAAAACAATACAAAAAAAAATGAAAAATAGTTTTTTGAAATGTCATAAGATTACATGCATTAACAAATATTGAAAGACAAATGACTTTTGGTTCTTTTGATTAGTGAATATATTTATATGACAGTATATTAATTGTATTGACGAATATATTTATATTGCAAAGTATATTATTTATAAAACTTTTAAATAACATTTAAAGTTTTATAAAAAAATTAGTATATGGTAACTCATTAATAAAAAAATGATATTTAGCATCTGCTTTAGAATGTAAAATAAAATATATATATCATAGAGGGTCTATATATATATATATATATATATTTAGGGTCAGGATACAATATGAAGTTTATTTGGCTAGGAAGTAATCTTGACCATCAATTGATTTAATCAATGGCTAAGATTAAATGAGTGAAATTGAAGAGAAGAAAAGAGGCGTGTGTGTTTGTGTAAGGGCATTCTAGTCAATCCAGGACAATAGTTTCTCTCTCCTCCAATTCCCCTCATTTTTTAAACATTGATAACTTTTTCATACGACATTATTTTTTTATAAAAATTGCACCAAAAACGAGCGTTTTTTATCTTTAAAACGAGTATATTATTGCTATATTTTCGAAAATATTTTTCGAAAACCCAGTTGCGTAAAACGCAATGAAAAAAGGCAAAAAAAACGCAATTAACCATAGTTCGAAGCGCAAATACAAATAAACGTAGCAAACCAAAAGAGTCTATGAAAACGCTACAGAATATGTTTCCATGTAAAACGCAATAACATTCTGCAGCACAATTTTAAAAAACGCAGCGAACAGTCTGCAGAATGTGTTTTAAAAACAGACCTTTAAAACGCAATAGCAATAACAGTCTGCAGATTAAAACAAAAAGACGCAGCGACCTGCAGATTAAAAACAGACCTGTGAAACGCAAAAACTAGCCACACGCGTGGCCCGGGTTTTCGGAACTGCATTCGTGTCCGCAGGACGTGCGGGTGCACACGAGTTCGACTAAAATCCGGTTCCAATTTGCACCCCCCGCGCACCCGCGCGTAGGACTTATGGTAAAACATGGCATAAAGCTATGTTGGTTAGGCAAAGATTTCACCTTATAAATAACCTTTTACTTTGTCTCCACACCAATGTAGGACAAGTAGTGTACCATTTTGGGACATCAATTCAATCACACTTCATTTCCAACATTATTATCATATAGTTTCATTTCAAGTCCAACAAACCATTATAAAACACAATGCACTAAAAACCATAAAATAAAGTGTTATTTCTAAAAGACAATGGATAAAAAACTATGTTTTTTCATTTTTTTTGTAAAACGCAATGGACCAAAAAACACTCAAAAGTGTGTTTTTTTCATTCTTTTGTAAAACGCAATGGATAAAAACTGTGTTTTTTATTATTTTTTAAAACGCAATGGACCAAAAAACACAAAAAAGTGTGTTTTTTCATTCTTTGTAAAACGCAATGGATAAAAATCTGTGTTTTTTATTAATTTGCAAAAACGCAATGAACCAAAAACACCCAAAAAATGTGTTTTTTTCATTCTTTTGTAAAACACAATTTTAAAGTCTAAACTGAAAGGTATTTTGCAATTTTTCTTTGGGACATTTTGTCAAACACCTGGTGTGCAATTTTTTATTAATAATTTCTCAATGAAATTGGAACTAATGATGTTGCCCAAACGCATGAATACATCAAGAGAAAAAGTAGAATCAGAGATATCTTCACTTTGAATTGAAAAATGTTTGAGAAATTTGAGAAGAGGGGTACCTGTTTTAACAGAAATCTCATGTTTCATCGCATAATCTTAAATTGAAAAAAACGATAAATTATAGAAACATTGATTGAGTGTTCGAACCATTCATTAATGAAGAAAATTTGCACCGTGATGTAGTAATTCTAGAGAGAGAAAAGGAATGAAATGTTGAAGATGGTGGTTTTGAACATCTGGGTTTTGAAGATACAGAGAAGAGAAATAGAAAGAATAGATAAAAGAAGATTGACTAAAATACCCTTCCCACTTGTATTTCTAATTTTCCAAATGGGCGGCTAAGATTACTACCAATCATTCCTACCAAAAACATACTTCCTATTTGATCCTCTCCCTATATATTCATGCATGATATTATAAATTACCGATATTCCACCGATATCTCACTGCGATAACCGATATTTCAAATAACGGTCCTTGACCGATAACCGATATTTTTCCGCATTAACTGCATAGCGAGTAATAAGAGTCTATATTGATGATGTGAAAAGGGAGTCCATAACTTTGGCCAAATTACAAAAATATTTATGTAACTTCTTTGTAAAATAATTTGTGTGACATAAGAGGCGTTGTTACTATAAGACCCTTACTTCTATTTATCAATATTCATATTAGTTTCGACTATAATTGTGTATTTACGATTACACATACGTTTGAAAATACGGGTTTCTCAAAACATTTTACGAAATAAGACACTTCAACATATCATAAAATAAGTTCATCGTTTGAAATGATGACGAAACATAGTGCGGAAGCTTGTATCTTGATCGTGTTCAGTTCGTGTTCGTCACTTGATCTTCTTCCGGAGACTTATAACGTTCACCTAACTTTAAAAACACTTTTAACCTTAGTTATTAAGGTTTTTAGTATATCAAACCAAGCTACTATCTCAAAATAACAAAATAAATCATTTTTGCATGTTTTGGGGGCGTCGCCGTACGCCACCCCCCTTTTTACAGAAAGTTTTTATACTGGTGCTGCAGATTTCGAGCAACCCATTTTTTTACTTAAACCTTCATATCTCGCTCAATTTTTATCCGTTTTACGATCCGTTTCTTCCTACGTGATCGTAATTTAATTCTCCATCACATGGAGTTAAAATCCGACACCAGGATTAACAAGATTTGAGATTTTTAAGCCTTCGGCTTAATATACATTTACTAAGTTTTGACCCGTTCATATATTCATCAAACAAACATGTTTGTTTGATCCCAATTTCTCATGAACCTCATAATTTCAATGTTGTCCATTATACTAGGATCAAATCAAGAGTTATATACATTCTTAAACCCGTTCTTACTTAATTGCTTATTTTGACCCGTTAAGGGTATTTAAGCACTTTTCCGCATAATTTACTTTCATTCACTTCTAGCATTTTATTACCACATTTCTTATCAAATAATCTCCACCACAACTATAATTGTGGTGGATTTTAATGTGGTAATTATTAGTTTCGAGTTTTATCCCTCAGATTACTATTTTACGACAAGACGCATTTTAAGGCATTTGACTCACAAGAATCATACTTTTCGCTTTTATACTTGTTCTAAGTATTTACTTGATCAAATGACTTATTTCTAAACAACCCATAAGGGTCGTTTGTTTGATTTGTCGATCAAGGGCATTATGGTCCATTTAAGCTTTTCATTTACGATAAATGATTTCGAAAGGCATATTGACCAAAAATCTCGCATATTAAACTAGGATCTTGTTTGAATAATCATATTGTTTTCAAAACACAATAACTATAATGTAAATCATTCGATTTACCTAAAAGTTAACAAAATGTCCATTTTGACCTTATTTAACTCTCATTGAACCTTAAGTTCTAAGTGAGTAATTAAACTGTTACACTTACCTGGCTCGGATCAATATATTGACCCGTTAATACCTTGCTTTAGTAACCACCAATTACTATCAAAGTGGATATCCATTAGATATTTATTCCTGTAAACATACAGCTCGACAGATAATCATTAGTCGATGTTGTCAAAGGGTGATACCTTCACCTTTTGACCAGTTTAGTCTAAGTGACCATTTTTCTTTGCGAGATGACATTTATTACCATCTCATCTACATGACTCACTCTGGTTTACACCGTACGGTCGTTTTACTATTAAACCATTTCTTAACTCTTTTGACTCCTTATGGCTTACACCATGAAGTGTAATTTCAAAACTCACAGTTATTGTCAACGCTTGACCAATTTACCGTTTTGACCTTATCATTCGTTTTGGTTTACCCTATAAGGTAAGCATTAAAAGTTCATTTTCTATTCGTCATAATATTTCCAAATTCCCAATTTACTCCTTCTTAACCATTGATATGATTTCGTATCATTTTGCTTATCTCGTTCCGTACGACTACACGTCGGAACATTATACTTCAATTGTATATTTATCTGATTCATAATTAGTATGATAAGAGAATATTTTACGAATAAAGAATAGTGTAAGCTATACTTACCTTGCATCCGAATTATGCTTTTCCTTCACACTCGATTTGTTTGACCCGCTTCCTTCCCAAGCTTCCATCTAGCTTGTTAAGCGTCAAACTATCATTGTAATTTGTAAGATGGTTAGATTAGTCATGCTCATTCACGACTATTCTATCCTACGATTTTATGTCGAATTTATCATTCGATCATGTCATTGGTCAGTTTGACTTTTAAAAGCCAAACTGCCTATTAGCGTAAGTAATTACAATATGAGTTCAACAACTCATCTAAGCAATTTGTCAAATATCCGGTAGGCATTATCCTTGCGCTACCGTTTTAATTACTTATTAAATCAAGTTATCGAAATCATAACTTGTTATATTATCGTTACATCAATCATTCTTAACACATGATGATATCAAACATCAATTTAACATGAATCTATCATCATTTTCATTTTATCATACAAAACCCATTTCATAGTAAGTATGATTATATAACACAAAATTTGTTTAAGTAGTTCCTTATTACTATCATGTATGATGATTCTAAACACAATTATATCATCAATTTCATTATATGATCAAAATCCACTTATCCTAATGTGGTAAATCATCTAAACATTCAATTCTTAGCTTCATATGTATAATTTTCACTTAGGGTTTTGTTCCTAAGCAAGTATACATCACTAATTCAGCCATAGCTTCTATAATCCATACATAATTCGCGACTATGATGTTTCCTTAAATTTCACCACTTCACAAATCATCAAAATTCGACATATCTCATGATCCCCTAGCTTGGGTAATCGATAATTTAGTTCATGCACAATTTGAAGATCCGAATTTGACCTCCAATTTGATGATTTGAGATGAACTAGGGTTTTCCCCCTTTGTCTTGCTCCTGGTCATTACACACACACACCCTTTGTGTGTGTTGTGTTTTATTTTTAATTTTATATATATAAGTTTCAGGTTTTCCTCTTTTGGTCCCTCATGTTTGAGGTTTTATTTTTAAAGAGCTACAACTTATTATTTTATTACTATTTCATGTCACTAAATAGGTTAATTTATTCCTAGTTAGTTTGTTTACGGTTTCACCTTACCGCTAACGGTATTTTACCCGCTCTTTAAATGTTGACGTGGTTTGATTACCAAACCCGTTTTCGAGGTGTTACAGTTACCTACAAGCTAGTCCAAAATTTTATCTTATCATCAAAAGCATTTGATAGAAAATTAAATATATTTTTTAACGGTAAATTTAGATCACTGACGGACTAGTGGAGTGTCATCGTGCCACCAGCAGAACCATCCGATCATTTCCATATCCACTAGGCAATAATGTCTATACACTAATTTAAGAGAAAATCCAATAAATTTGAGAAGAAACCCCTCGTGGGAATCAAACCCATAACCCAATGGCTTTATCTCACCCTTAAGATGTCAATCTGCTATAATGCTATAGACAGAAAGTTAAATATTATTATTGCTAATCATTTATGAGAATTTGAGATACGAGCTACAAATGTGATTTTGGTTTCAAATAAACAAGACAAGAAACACTGACCACAAGAGGTGAGGCAACCCGCAACAGCCAACAAGAGCCACAAACTCAAGCGTCTCGTTCAAACGTGGACGCGTCACGCGTACCACGTTATTCAGCCATCTGCCTAACCCCTAAGATATTTTCCTTCTTGTTTTTTTCTATTTTATCAATTATTATTATTATTATTATTATTATATTATTATTATTATTAATATTATTCACGTTTTCACATTTTTTTTATTTTATTCGTATTTACATAACATCAAGTTTAAGTTTTACAATTTAAAGTCTTTAAACACTTTAAGATGTGAAGTCTTGGATTCAGTCACACAGAGATGAAGTTAAAAAAAATTGACATTTGAAAAAATGTTATAAAGAAATAAAGCATGTGATTGTCGACAAATTAATTATATATATATATATTGTATTGTATTGTATTGTGTAAGCCAATGAATAGTAGAATAGTTCTTTTATTTTCTTTTTTCTTTTTCATTTTTTCTTTTACTTATTTTTTCTTTTTCTTTTATACATTTTTTTTTACTTTAGTGTGTGTTTTTTCTTTCGTTTTTATATCACCTAGGGATAAGCAAAAGGTATTGGGTACCGGTACTGAATTGGTACCAATATCGAATTTACCAAACTAGGTACATTTTTTGTACCTGTTCGGTACCGCCTTTTGACATTTTCGGTACCGGTGCAGTACCGGTATTTACTTATTTTTACCCTCAAATACCGGTACCGTACGGGTACCAAACCGGTACCGTACAGGGTATATTCGGTATCGGTTCCCATTTTCCCGGTTTTTTCGGTATCGGTACCGGTATTTATGGGTAAAACACCGATAAGTACCGGTTTCGGTACCGAACCGGTGTATTCGGTACCATACTGATACCACTTTTCCACGTTTTAAGTACCGGTACCGAACATGTACCGTGCTCATTCCTACCGTATCGTACCAAGCATTTCAGGATCGTTACTTTTGGTGCCATTACCGGTACCGAGCTCATCCATATTTTACCGTCTTAGTACCGTAATAATTGAATGAAAACAACCGAATTTCCAACGTGTAGGATGTGGTGGGTCCTACTATTATATATTAGATTTTTTTAAAATCGTTTTTAGGACGGGTCATTTTTATTTATGTATTAATATTCAGTATCTGCTTGCCGTTGCCGGCACACGTTTTGCAGACACTGTATCCGTGCCGCAAGGCGCGGGCGAAAATCAACTAGTTTCTATGAAAATAAGCCTATAAGAAGACCATCGACTTTTCTCACCTTATATTCTTCTGAATTTGCAAATAAATAATATCTATTTATAGAGAAAGGTTAATATACTAAACTTGAGAAGTGAAGAAGGAAATTGTTTTCTCATCTTATCAAACAAGTATTTTGGTTTCAAAAAATTAAAAAAAAAACTGTTTATTTACACTAATAGAGTAATTTTCAACTAAAGATCATGCTTGAGTAAAGTGAAAAACATTCAAAAACAAAAAAAAAATTTCTTTACTTATTATGTGAAAACCCATTTGTATTTGATCTTTACACTATATTTATATCTTTAACAATAACTTTTAACTATATATAAGTCTAGAGTATTCTTAAATATAACAAAAATGCAAAACTGATAGAAATTAAATGTTGATTAAAAAAACTTGAAAAATGATGAGAATGCCATAAATTTATGGATTAATTTCATATATATCCTTATAAACTTGAATATTTTCATACATATCCAACAAAAATTAAAAATATCATATATGCCCTCACAAAATAGTTAAAATATCAAATATACCCCATTTATTAAAAACAATCTAATAAATAATCATTTTACCCTTACTTCTTTAACCTCAAGTTTTTATATATGCCCATCTTTTAACTTTATATTTTTATATAACACATTTTAAGTTTAAATTTATTTTTACATATTTTTTTTGTTTTTTGTTTTCATAAATCATAGTATTCTTCATATATTATATTTAAGCTAAATAAATTAAACTAGTATTGAGTATATATTATATTTGAAGTTACATGTCATATATGAGATCCCAAAGTTTTAGAAAAATAAGGGTAAAATTGTTATTTAGTTAATTATTTTTAAGGAATCGTGTATATATATGATATTTCAACTACTTTGTAAGAGCATATATGATATTTTGTAGGTTTGTTGGGGTATATATGAAATTGTCACTTATTTATATGGAAAAGAAAAAGTATTGCTATAATATAAATATATATAATCTCTCTACACCTTTTTTTATAACGTTCCTCAAAAAACATTTTTATTGTTAGTTTTTTTCTAATCTATATTGATGTAAACGAAAAGGTTGTATATTTATATGATTGTTTTTGAAAAATAAGTTTTTTTTCACAACGGCATCTCTCTACACGTACTTCATATTCCTAAAAACATTTTTTATTGTTACTTTTTTTGCTAATCTATATTGATGTAAACGAAAAGGATGTATATTTATATGATTGTTTTTGATAAATAAGTTTTTTCAATAAAAAAAATTCAATATAAAAAAGTACTTGTTATTTCTTTGGCGGTGGAGTGCTAACTTTTTTTACCAAGTCAACTGAATCAATCCCAAGTATTTTGGGGCATTCATTAGACTAAATGGAGTACTCTAAGAGTAACCCAAGTTTACCACCATTAATTCTGGGGAAACCCGGTAACCCACCCGTCCGTAGGCAAGGCAGTGTAATTACCGGTAAAACTCATTTGGCTTACGGATCAAACCCAAATTTTTCTGATTCTCCTATATAACCCACCAGTATTTTACTATGCACCAAAAAAAGTTGAATATGTAACTCACAAAAGAAGTACAACTCTTTCACTACTTGATGCTCTGCTAAATTGATATGTGAAAGTAGCAGTGGTTCTTATTTGACCATCGATGGGTTTCAGCTGTTGCGTAAATTACAGCTATTGCGTAAATTACAGCTTTTTGCTATTCAAAAAGGGGTAACGCCGTAGCTTGTTGTCTGTTTACCTTCTATCTCGATGTAATTAAGTTGATTGAATGCTTTATTTTTAGTTGCTTTGTTTCTAAAAAAGTCCTTTGAAAAACAAGTACATTACAAATATATCTAGAACATTATTTGATTTTCGGTCCAAAACTAGTATAAGGATCCCTTGCCTTCGGCGGAACCGTAAAATCATGAAAACTAATGTCACGAATTCGTTTTTTAATATGTAATTCAGTCCGTAGCAGTTTAGGTCGTTACGATACTGGTATCACCTCGATTCAAAAGATAGATTAAAAAACAATGTTGCGATGGTATACTCATATAACCAAACGATAAAAACGTGTAAAATTGTTATATATTATAACAATGTAAATAGTATATTCTATAACCAAAAGATAAAAACATGTAAAAATTTTATATATTATAACAAAGTAAATATTGAGTTTACTTAAGAAAAAAAAAAGAATTTAAAGAAAAAAGCATTGTTAAATTTTTGTTTGGTTAATGCGGTTAACTATATAAATATTTACTTACTGGTTACATACTTTTTATTACCACTTTAAATATATAAATATTCTATATGATTTATCTGTATAAACTTAAGTAAATAAAAATGAATTTTAGAAAGTGGAAATTTTGATTCTATATGTAAATATAAAAATTTAAAAGTAATATTTTATACATAGTATTAATTTCAAACATAACTGATGAACAATGTGCTAACAATAACGGCGTTTACATTTAACTTTATGATTTTACAATTTTATTCACACTTATTGCTTTGTCTACAATTAAGGGAAGCACAATCCAACCAACCTTCTCTCTCCCCCCTTGATCACCGCCCTAAACACAAGCTTTCACCCACACGTTTTCTCAGATCAGGCTACCCCCAATTCTTCTGTCACACCAACGCCGGTGGGCAAGGTTTTGGCGCAAAGCGTCGGAGACGAGATAGCAACCGTCTTCAAAGAGAGAGTCACAGTGACGGAAAAAAGCTGGAAGACTGACCGACTCTGGCAGAGGGGTGAAATAGAGAGAGAGAAAGAATGGGAGAAATGCGGCAAGGTGGTTGTGCGTTGTTGGCGAAAGGTTGCCGTACAACCGAACTACCGTAGAAGCGATGTGGAGATGATAACTGTTGATCTAAGATGCTTTTCGCCGTTCGGATTTGTTGTTTGCCGTTTGTTTTTGGGTGGTGACGACACAACTTTGGAAGGGATAAATATGTTTTTGTGACATGGTTTTCTTTTTCTTTCAGATTTAGAACCTTGTATTTCAAAACCCACTGAACGTGTAAAAAGCAAACTAAAACCATGTTCAGTGGGTTTTGAAATACAAGGTTCTAAATCTGAAAGAAAAAGAAAACCATGTCACAAAAACAGATTTATCCCTTCCAAAGTTGTATCATCACCACCCAAAAACAAACGGCAAACAACAAATCCGAACGACGAAAAGCATCTTAGATCAACAGTTATCATCTCCACATCGCTTCTACGGTAGTTCGGTTGTACGGCAACCCTTCGACAACAACGCACAACCACCTTGCCGCATTTCTCCCGTTCTTTCTCTCTCTCTCTATTTCACGCCTCTGCTAGAGTCGGTCAGTCTTCCGGCTTTTTCCGTCACTGTGACTCTCTCTTTGAAGACAGTTGCTATCTCGTCTCCGCCGCTTTGCGCCAAAACCTTGGCCACCGGCGTTGGTGTGATAGAAGAATTGGGGGTAGCCTGATCTGAGAAAACGTGTGGGTGAAAGCTTGTGTTTAGGGCGGTGATCAAGGGGGGGAGAGAGAAGGCTGGTTGGATTGTGTTTCCCTTAATTGTAGACAAAGCAATAAGTGTGAATAAAATTGTAAAATCATAAAGTTAAATGTAAACACCGTTACCGTTAGCACACTGTTCATCAGTTATGTTTGAAATTAATACTATGTATAGAATATGTTACTTTTTGTTTAGTTTTAGTTCGTAAGCCTATTTGTGCCAACCTATTTCCTCTTAAAAATTTTTTTTAAGTTCATGTTCATTGTTTAGGCTATGGTATGGGGCGGGGGTTTGGGCTTGGGTTGGGGGGAAACGCCCAAGGCACCACCCCGGGTGGGCTTGAGATTTGGCGTGGCCCCTTGGGCGGGGGATTTAGGCCGGGCATTAGGCGGGGCTATCCGAGTGACATGGCGGATGGTTATTGGTGGGGTGGCTAGGGGGTAAATTGTATTTACAAGGACTCAAAACTCATTATCTTACTTTGTCTTTCACATATACCTATTTGGTAAGATCTAAAACAAAGTAAATATAATCCCTTCTATATCTTTTTCCATCACACATTTTTTTAACATAATACCATATCGTATGATAGTAGCACTTGTTATGATTTACATCTAAAAACAATCATATGTCACAATCGCCTCTAAAAACCGAGAATGTGTTGGAGTGTAGGTTTAGAAACGAATATTAAATACATGTTTATTTTAACATGTAAATCCGATAAACTCCATATTACAAGATTTTCAAAAAAAACACCACATTACAAAGATTTATAAATCATAAGATGTGGACTTTTATGTTAGCTCCACACTTTTTATTTCAATGATATTGGATTCAAATAATTCAATTTTCACTAATTGGTCGATACCACTCTCAACTTTCGATTAGTACCACACAGCTCTTAACTTTTAATTTATTGGCCGATAGCACTCCCAAACTAACCTAACACTAACCCAGTTTGTTGAAATCGGCTGACACGTCATCAAACTAGTGCAACGTCATAAAAACGTTGAGGTTATTTAAAAGTTGGAAGTGGTGTGGTACAAATCGAAAGTTGAGAGTGCTATCGGCCATCTGATAAAAGGTGAGTTTATTTAAATTCAGTATTCCTTATTTCAAACCTATAACATTACAAATCACCAAAGTATTTTTAGAACTATAAGAAATCACCAAAGTATTTTTATAACATTCAGTATTCCTTATTGAATGTAATCAACCCATCTGAAAAAAACACATCCCCAAATGTGCCTAATATAGCCAATGAATAATGATCTCTAAAGTGGTGGAAGACTTGCATTTCTTTTGGGAGATGCAAGTTCAACTCCTATTTGGTGTAAAACAAGGCACTGGTGGGTAATGATAGGAGACCTACAGAAACTTGAGTTCGATTCTTAAGCCAAACGGGTTTTACCGGTAATTTCATCATCGTGCATATGGGCGGCTGGGTTATCGAGTTTTTCCAAAATTGGTGACGGACTCAGGTTATTCTCAGAGTACTCCGTTTAATCCAGTGGATGTCTCAAAAGTACTCGAGATTAATTGTGTTGGCCGTTAAAAAACAAAATACAAAAACAAAAACATGCACCCAATATAAATAATAATAATAATAGTCTCATTCTACTTTTTTTTCAAAGGGTGACTTTCAATATCTACATGGATAATTGGTCATCGGGTTCCCATCAAGGATGGTTACTTGTCACCGTAGTATTCGCAGACGCGATGTTCTTTCGGGCCTGGCTGCCGCTCTGACTGACCTTCACCCGAAAACCATAATTTCCTCACACGAGAGCCTCGTTGGAGTAACAGCTAGGAACCATACCTCGATAGGAAACGATCCATCATTGGGACCTGCCTTCATCAACATGCCTCATTATTCATCTCCCATTTATCAACATCCTGTGCATTTGCCACCACCTACCTTTCGCACAATCTTCACAACTGCTTACAAATTCAAGTATCTAGGGTTTCAGATTCTTCCATCACAGATGGAAACAGCAACTGCTATCCAATCTCCATTCGGTACTTGCATCAGACCGTCGAATAAAACCGATTCAGGACGCTATCACAATCGTTCTATCGCGTTTACTACTGTTTTGAATAAGGTGTATTCATGTGCTAGTTCGTAGCTTAATAGAATTTGAAAGATTATGCTGTTTATATGGATCTGTGTGGTGATTTTCCTGTTATGTTGTGTTTAGGTATTTGTAGTTTTGTTTGATGATGTCTGTACTGCATTTATGCTGTTTTTTAGTGGAGTTTTTGAAATTTGTTGATTGTTATATGAAATTAGATGAGAATTATGTAGATTGTGGAACAAGTTATCTTTTGTGAATTGTAAGTTAGGGTTTTTGGAGATAAAAATTGAATTTTCTGTTATACAAAAGGAATTAAGAAAACTAGGGTTGGAATCGGTAACGTACCGGTATTGGTATTGAAAATAATGAAACCGGAAATGAGTAATAACACAAACCGAAAGTGATATGATAAGGGCACACGGGGCGTCCCCGTTATACATCACCACCACGCGTTTCATCACGTTATACACCACCGCCACCATAGTTCATCACGCGTGGTTGTTTAAACGTGTTGTGGTGAACACGTGTGTTGAAAGTGAGAATGTGAGGGAAATTGTTGGGTGTGGTGAGTGATGGGCATTTCTACTAAAAACCGTCACTAGTGATGGAATAAAGCTCGATGAGGTGGCGGAACGTGATTGGATGTTGTGAGTGATGAGTGGGTGGTGAGTGATAGGCGCCCCTACCCCACTAATGGTGGTACTGGTTCGGTACGGTTAGTGCAAAAATACTGATACTGACTAGTACCGAAACTTAAAACCATAAAAATGAATACATGTACAGGTACCGATGTTGTTCAGTCAGTATCGGTTCAGTGGAGACTGGGAGATGCGGTATGTACTTGAGAATATGCCGAGGTTTGGAATAAATTTTGTGTTTATACGTTTTGGAATCATGGTTATGGTGTTCTTATGAAGTATGGCATGAGGTTAAGTTGAATCATAATATATGAATGTTAGAAGTAGACAACTGATTACATTTCCAATAACTTGAATAAGATTTATGAATGTTATGTAATCGTGTAGTGTGTTTAGTAGGCTGCGGTTATCAGTCAGTGATAGATAGATCGATTGTGTTCCATATGTAATAGATTCGCAAATAAACTTATGTTTTTTCCACAAGACCTCAACAAACCATGTAAGATACCGATTTTCAGCGTTAATGATAATATAATATATAATCTTATAACATGGGAATTATAATTTCAACAACTGCTGATCTTAAACATAATCTTAACAACTATTTTCATTAGTTCTAAACTAAGATCTAATCTTTCCCTTTATTGGTTGGTTCAGCAGGGATTCCCTTCATTTTCTCACCCCCGAGCGGGACTCAGAGGTGTATCTTTTCAAAGTCAAAAGAATCGAAGTGTAATCAGAGCTTCATCATCTTTCGATTCTACTGGACGCTCTGCCCCAATTGCTCCACTCCAACTTGACTCTCCAATCGGCCAGTTCCTTTCACAGATTCTAATTAGCCACCCGCATCTGGTACCCGCAGCAGTCGATCAGCAACTTGAGCAGCTTCAAAATCGTGATGCTGAGAAGCAGAATGAAGAACCTTCTGCTGCAAGCACCGATCTTGTTTTGTACAAGTGAGTGAATAACTGAATATTTGGTGATCTGTTGACATTTGTTAAGTTATTATTGTAAAACTCGGCATGCAAACGAACACGAACAAAGGCATTTTCGTGTTTGTTCATTTAACTTAAGCGGAACACAAACATATAAGCGAACACTTTTTTTTGTTCGTGTTCGTTCATTAAAAAATGGGCATGTTCTCGTTCATGTTCGTTCGTTTAAAACCTAAATGGACAGTTCATGAACGTAAATGAACACAAACGAACATAAACAAACAAACTTAAATGAACATAACTGAATAAACATAAACAAACATAAATGAAAATGACCAATATTGAAGAAATATAAACGAACATAATTTAACATTAATGAACACAAACAAACAGTCTAATACATTAGAATTCATCCGTAAACACATCTAAATTAGGGTTCATACATACTAACAAGAAATAGTTCTTTATATAATTAACAAATAAGTGATCATTTACGATAAGTTCTATTGCGGGCCCTATTTTATTACTAGAAAACTCAGTTACTTTTAATATGTGTTTAAATTAGTAGTTAGGAAGCCTCTTTTATGTTTATATTTATATGAATATAACTACTTATATATTTGCTCAAATTTAAATGAACAAACATAAATGAACGAACATAAACGAATGTTCACGAACTTAAATGAACGAACACAACGTGTGTTCATGTTCGTTCATTAACTAAACGAACAATATTTTTTTTGTTCATGTTCGTTCGTTTATTAAATAAATGAACTTCCCGCCGAACAAGTTCACGAACAGTTTGTGAACGTTTGGTTCGTTTACAGGCATAAAACTAATGCGGGATGTTTTGCATGTTCTTACTTCTCGTTTTTATAGGAGGATAGCAGAGGTGAAAGCTAATGAAAGGAAGAAGGCTCTCGAGGAGATTTTATACGCGTTGTTAGTGCAGAAATTCATGGATGCAAATGTTTCGTTAATCTCATCTGTAACACGCTCACCTCCCACATGGCCCCATGAAGACGACAAGCTGGAGCTTCTCCATTCTCCCGAAGCTCTAGAAATGATTCAAAGTCACCTGGCCTTGATCCTTGGAAACCGCGTAGGTGATTCCACATCCGTCGCTGAGATCAGCAAACTCAGAGTCGGGCAGGTTTACGCAGCTTCCGTGATGTACGGTTACTTTGTCAAACGAATTGACCAACGGTTCCAGCTTGAGAAAACTACAAGGATCCTTCCGGAAGGTCTGGACAGAGAAAACGATAAGATCCAACAGCAAGCCGCTGGAGACGAGCGGGTCCCGCAAACTCACCCCGAAGTCACTTCATGGTCCGAACTCCCCAACTCCGGGCCGGCTTTGAAATCTTCTCGGTTGAGGAACTATGTGATGTCGTTTGACGGTGAGTCACTTCAACGATACGCTACAATTAGATCTAAAGAAGCGGTTCATATCATTGAGAAACATACCGAAGCTTTGTTTGGTAGGCCCGAGATTGTGATCACACCTGAAGGAAGGGTTGATTCTTCTAAAGATGAGGTTATTAAGATTAGCTTTGGTGGGTTGAGGAGACTTGTGTTGGAGGCTGTTACATTTGGTTCTTTCTTGTGGGATGTTGAGAGCTATGTGGATTCGAGGTACCATTTTGTTGCGAGTTAGTGTTCTCGAAGTTGCGTCCAAGGATATTGCATAACTAAACCGACTCGATACCAAGTGTTCCCGTAAGTTACCATTCGTTGCGACATTAAGTTGATTGTATATACTACCATGTTTGTTTTTTCAAATTCAGATTTAGCATTATACAGTTTATTTGGGATTTATATTGAGACGCTGATCACCTGGGCGTTTAAACGCTTTTTCAAGTGACATGTTTGGAATCAAACGCGTAACTAAAAATTGTCGTGAAATTGTTTGGGTCAACCTGGACTTGACCCGTCGACCCAAACACGACCTGAAATGTCAGCGAGTTGATATGGGTGTTTGTATATCACATACTTACGTTAATTTTTTTTAGAACGGCAACTCACAATCATCTGATGTTCTTCTAGTTTCAGTTCATATATCATATATGATAACACTTTTTGATGTGATGAATTACGTATAGATTAGCTTTTTTATTATCTCTAATTTATCTGTACACTAATTCCTCTTGAGTTTATATTTTATGAATGCAAAGGAAGAGCACAAAGTTTATATAGGAATGGTGGCTTTTTTAGAGTATGCCACCTAATGGTTTTATAACTAGGGTAGATTACACTTTTCGTCCTTTATGTTTATACCGGATTGCAACGGATAGCCTTTAACTTCAATAATTACAGTCACAATCTTTTATTTTCAAAACCCGTTACACTTTACGTCCTTTAGCACTAACCAAGTTAAAATTTTCAGTTAAGTTTATTCAGTTAAGGGCATTCTGGTCAATTCATGCTTTTAGTTAAATGTTTAATAAATCTCGTCACCACCACCACTCTCACCGGTGAGGCCACCACAGCGTCACACCCACGGGCAAGCTTTATATTCAGATCAACCATTAAAATATGAATTGGAAGTCAAGCAGCTATTCAATTTTTAAACTAAGCATCTCCCCAACAGAAACTAATTTACAAACAAAACAAATACCAACAGAGATAAGGTTGGATATTTTCCAGAAAAAAAGGTGGCATTGAGTATTACTTATCGATTATCGATCTGAATTTACTTCTCAACATAATCAAATTGAGATGTCAACCTTGCACTAGATTAGAACTTCAGGTCTTTATCGAATACTGTAGTTGTTAATTCTTGTTTTTTTAGATGTTTTACTCCAGACATTTGCAAACACATCATCTGCCTACCATGCAGTAGTACATTATATGTAACACTATTGAAATAATCTTATTTTATTATCCAGATTCACCAAGATATGACGGCTCCATGGTCTCATTATTTTATATTCACCGATCACAACGCAATCTAACCGGAAATCAACTTAGTAGTGACCATAGTGGTGGCAAGATGTGGTGGTTAAGGTTTTAGGGTTAGGAAATTGGGGAAGATGAAGGTTATATGCTTGTTTTTTGTTTTATTTATTAAACATTTAAATAAACGCATGAATTGACCAGAATACCCTTAAATGAATAAACTTAACTAAAAATTTTAATTTGGTTAGTGCTAAAGGACGTTGAGTGTAACGAGTTTTGTAAATAAAGGATTATGACTGTAATTATTGAAGTTAAAGGCTATCCATTGCAATCCGATACAAACATAAATGACGAAAAGTGTAATTTACCCTTATAACTATAACGCTTTGAAACTTGTTATGAAACTCCTTCAAAAATCTAAATTTGTCATTTTAACCGGAACAAAGTTTGACTTTATTGAGTCAAAGAAATCAATTCATGTCAAAATGGTTTGACTTCATTAAGTCAAACCCAATCAGTTCCACGTCACAATGGTTTATCAAAACATTAATAGAATCAAAGCATCAGTAGAAATCAAACCAAAATTATGCTTTCACTTTAATTAGTCAAAGCTAATGAACCCAAAATGTCACTTAAATCAATGTTATGGGTTATAGTCACCTAATGAACCATGCCAAGTGAACAAACATGCACTTTGTGATCCCAAATGACCAAATTTGCATGAAATGAATCATACCTTAAGTTGTTGATCCCGTCCAAGTTGAAAGGGGTTCACCGGAACTCTAATTTTCTTCACATGTCACCGTATACTGTCCTCAACCTCAGTCGCAGAACCCTAGAACTGACCCTAACCGCCGACCATAGCCACAATAGAACATCTCCGCCGCTGCCTGAGACTTGGCAGCAATCTGGTTCCTTCTTGATCCCTGCCGTACACTGGCCGCTACCTGGGATTTGGGTTCAGACAACTCTATTTCTCTAGCTCTAAGCGGTAGGAAAAACCCTTTCATGATTGAAGTGAGCGGTAGGTGGGAGTTACACAAAGACATCGCCCTAATCAGCCAATCACGAATTCACACGCCACTAGTTACTGTTTTGGTTAGTGTTCCTAACGTTCTGTTTTTAATAGTAGTGTAAGTGACCAAATGTGCAGGTTTGCAAAAATGAACATGCATCAAAAACATGACCCTACACCCTGTGAACAAACAATCAGTAAACCTGAACCTTTATGAACAATGCCTATTGCTAATACCTTACACACCTATAAAATAATTGCACAATAACCTGCACTCTATGAACAAACAATCAGCAAACCTAAACCTTTGTGAACAATGCCTAATGACCAAACTGCCTAACACCTTGCACTATGTGATCCTCTCTGACATGTGAACAAACCTGCGCCTAAAGCAACTGCCTAATGACCTGGACTGCATCATCAACCTGCACTATACCAACTTCCTAATGATCTGGACTAGATGCAATGCACAATGCATTAACAAATACACAATGCACTAACAAATAAATAATGCACTAACAAATACAGAATGCATTGAAACCTGGACCTATACATCATCAAACCATGATCTAATGGACATGTTCAAACTTTCATCAAACAAATGGACCAACTTGGACTACATTTGTGACAATGATCAAACTATGATCAATGATAAAATGAATGGAGTCGTTCTTCCTCAAACTATGAGAAAACGATCATCACACAAAACTGTGAGAAAACCATCATCAAACTGTGATCAAAATAACCATTGTATAATTACACATATCAAGTTTATATTGAGAAAACCATCATCACAAAAACCATGATTAATATTTATACATATCAAAGTTCCAAAATTATACATATCATCAACCTAGTTAATTCAGTAATTATGCATATCAAAAAGTCAAGTTAAGCTAATATCAAAATAAGCATTCTATAATTACACATAGCTGAAACATATCTACTAAATAATTAGGCATAATCAAAATAACCAAACTAGTATTATACTAGTCTTGGTGAAGGCGGGTCTATTTTGGTGATGGCGGACGAGAGTAGGGAATGATGGCATTGCTACTCTATTGTGATGGGGGTGATGATTGTTGGGGATGATGGCATTGCTGCTCTGTGGTGAAGGCAAAATTGTTTAACCATCGTAGAACCATCATTACCTGCACCAGGATGCGGTGGTTCTGGGTCTCTGTGACCCTCACTCCAGATAAAATCGATTAAACAAGTACATTAACGATCGTAATTTTGAATCAAAACGAATCTAGTGATCTAGGATAAACAAGTACATTCAACTGAAATCAAGCACATTCAGATGGAAATCGTACCATGAAGTGATTCGTTTTGAAGCTCAACCCTGAACTCCATGATCGTGTGAAATGACAATCCTACCCCTAAAACTATTGGTCAAACAAATGTTTGACTAACGGTAGATGTCAAGGAGTCATTTGGAAAAGAGAAATGGAAGATAGATTTTAAAATAAAAGAAACCAACTTGATACTAATATAATGGTTGATTTCTTGACATATAAGCGAAATGGATATTAATAATCTATATAACATCAACAGAATCTTCCTATACCAATGAATGAAAATCTTTTTTGGACACGTGTCACTTTCTGGTGTTTTCTCACCTTATTTTCCTATTTATCTCTCATATTAAATAATAAAATAATAATTGTAAACTAAAATTAGATAAGAATAAATATTTGTTTTTCTATAAACAATTTTAGACAAAAATTTAGATAAGGATAAACATTTGTTTTTTATATAATCATAAAGATAAGAATAATTATTTGTTTTATTTATAATCAAATATATACTTTGGAGTTTAGTAATTGAAATTATGGTGAATTAGGGATCAAAGGTTCTCGTTTGATATATACTACTTACTTCTATAAAATTATAACATTTGGACTCACCCCATTTGTAGTCGTACAATTCTTTCAAATGTCAAATCTAGACAACTTAGTTTCACCTGTATAATGATAGGCGTATTTAAACCCATCATTTATCGCATATTGTATCAATATTTAGAAAGAACACAATTTTTAAATATAGCATTTCTATACTTCATTCAAAGAAAATTTAATTCTCAATTTCACGATATAAAATTCATAAAAATGATGAAATATATAAAAACGTGGGGATCGATCTCCACCTTTTTGTACCGTAAACTTTCTTGAATACAAATTTGAGACGAGTGTTTTACTAATGAAATAAACAAATAAGCATAAATGTGCAAAACTAACTAAAATCATTATATCTTATAATTTGAATGTAACATAAAAAGCAGGATTCAACCCCAAGTAATACATGTGTTTTTACCTAATAATAATAAATAAAAAACAAAGTGAAATGTTGTAATAAGTAAAATCTTGACGACTGTATGTGTTAACATACAATATTATATTTTATTCAATGCGTGCAATACACGAGTTTTTTAAAGATATATATTTTTATTATTTATTATATAAATGCAAATCCGTATAATACACGGGGTTCTAACCTAGTAATAAAATAGTTGAAATTTCTAGAAATAAAGAGTAAACTATCATTTTGGTCCATGTGGTTTGGTCAGTTTTTCCAAATCTCAAAGTTTTTGTATTTGGATCTTGTGGTTTCATTTTTGTTACCATTTTGGTCCAAAAATGAAATCAGGTCAAATTTCAAAACAAAAAGCGCTGTCTTTTGTCCTTTCCTCAGGAGCATTTTAGTCATTTTAAACATTAAGATATATATATATATATATATATATATATGAAATCGCAAAACACCTCTCTCTCTCTCTCTAAAAACACCTCTGACTCTCTCTCTTCTCTCTCTATAACACCACCGCCACAACGACCGTCGACAGCTTTTTCCACCCTCACCACCGCCACCATCACCACACATTTCTCTCTCTTTCTCTCTCTCCCTATCTACACTCTGTCGCCACAAGCACCACCACTGCCACCTCCTCCCCCTTCTCACCACCGTCACCATCACCACCCTCTCTCTCTTTCTCTCTCCCTCTCTCCTCCTGCCGCCATAAGCACCACCACTACCATTTCTGAAACTCCTCGTTGCTCAGCTCCTCAACGACGTCGTTCGCAACATTCTCCGTCACCGGAGCTTCAACTGTTCGCCATCCGATCTCCGTCTCCGGGAGAGGTGTTGTGTTGCAGGGATCGGGCGGCAGTGATGTCGGTTGTAATCCCTCAGGTGAGATTGTTGAAGCCCAGGCTGAGAAGATGGAGACTGGAGCAGGCACCAAAGCCTTGGGGGATGTCTCGGGTGAAGTCGTTCAAGGAGAAATCGAGGATGAGTAAACCAGGGGAGAGGGTGCAGATGGAGGGAGGATGGTGCCGGAAAGGCTGTTGTTGCTGACGTTGAGGGCGATGAGGTTGTGGAAGTGGTTGATAGTGATAGGGCAGGTGAAGCGGTTGCTGGAGGGTGCGAGGGTAGGCGTTGGGTAAGGATCCAGAGAGTCTGTTGTAGCTCAAGTCAAGAGTGGTGAGGTTGAGGGTGAGATTATTGGAAAGAGATGACCAGAGAGGAAGTTGCAAGAGAGAGGGAGGGATGATTATTTTAATCATAAATCTAGAATGACTAAAATATCCATAGGAAAAGGACAAAAAATCAGGGTTTAAGTTGGAAAATCTGGTCTCATTTAACTTTTGGACCAAAATGGCAATAAAAATGAAACCACAGGGACCCAGAAACAAAAACTTTGAGATTTAGACTGAAGTGACAAAACTCACCAAACCACAGGACTAAAATGACAGTTTACTCAGAAATAAAAGATCATTAAAAATATGAAATTTCTAGGAATGTGCGTAAGTATATAATATTTTATATTGAGTTTTGTGATATGTTAAGATCAAGTTTTAGGTAACAAGAATCTCAAGAAATGATTTTAAGGGTTAATAACCGGAATAAAATCACAATTTCTAGAGGTGTTTTATAGTTTAACTAGTCATTATTTAAAACAGATTAAACTCATATGTGTTCAACTAGTTGTTTTAATTTTAAAATGACTTTGATTAGTGTACGATCATAGATTAAACTCATATGTGTTCAACTAGTTGTTTTAATTTTAAAAGTCTTTTATTAGTTAGGGACAGATGCTCTATAGTTGACCTTGTATATTTCATGTCGACTTTTGTTTTGAATATAGTTTGCTTTTATTAATATATTTGTGTTATATAAAATACGTTTACTTATCATTTTATATAAATTTACCGAAAATATGAATTAAACAAAAGGTTAATTAAATATACAACTTACTTCTTTACTATAATCACAACAAACGTCATCACTAAAATAATTTTGTAACAACATAAAAAATATCTTTACTTTTCAAGGATAATCTCACAAACCCAATAAATTTACTTATATTTTTTACACCCAAAACCCACATTGGTGCATCATTTTGAATGGCAACACACAACCCATACCCAAACACGACCTTAAATGCTAGCCAGTTGACTTGATATGGGGGTTTGTATATCACATACTCTCATAGTCTCAATACCTTTTTTTAGAGCAACAACACACAACCATCTAATCTTCTTTTAATTTCATTTCATATATGATATATGACAATATTTTACTGGAATACCTGTTAGTAACTTTTTGTTACAATATTGTTATAAGAGAATATAAACACTGCTATAGAGATGATAAACTAAATATAGATTGGCTTTTTGATTATATGTACACCAATTCCATTAAACTTTATCTTTCTATGAATGAGAAGGAGGAGCATAAACAATATATTTCGTTAGTCACTTAACTGAATATTCCGTATAGAGAAACCAAACCCTAGAGGACGCAAGGTTTTTTTATTGGTAAAAGACTATTTTGCCCCTTAAACAGTATATTCCATTAGTCACTTAACGGAATATACGAACGACAACTGCCCTCAGAGACTTATAGTGTAGTAAATTGGAAACCCCAGAGACTCAACCATCCATTTTCTGGAATTAGGGACTCAACAGGATTCTAACAACATGACAAAGTGATGCAAATCGCAGTTTACTCAAAAAAAAATTCCCCCTCTTTCTTCCCTGTCGTCTCTCACCCTATCCACTTGAACGCTTTCTACTTTGTTCGGTCGTCTACTCCCACCCATCCTTTGGCAAACTCATCACCAACCACACTTTCTCTCTCCACCAGGCACAACTCCCAGCTCCCCTTCATTGACAACCACACATATTTAGTCCTCGTTATCTATCGTGTTCTCCATCTAACATGCGGAAGAAATACGAGAGAGGGGACGAGGATTGGACTTTTTTTATTTTTCCAAACTTTTTTATTAGTCTTAGTATGTGACATAAATACTCCATATACAGAGCCGGCTACTGGGCCCGCCAATCTGGGCCGTTGCCCAAATCCCAAGCTTTCAAAGGGCCCGAAAGTTTTTAAAGATTTTTTTTATTTCAGGTTTTATATTATATACTTAATAAAAACACTATGTTTCTATTGAGATTAGCAGATCAGTTGGTACCGTACTAGCATTTTGAAGGCCACGTTCAGTGTTCGATGCTTGCTGTTTATTCCCTTTTCTTCATTTTTGGTCTTTTAGTTTAGCTTTATGGCCTTTGTGATAAGTCTAGCACACTTTTACATATTTCCACTTGTTTTTTTTCCATTTGTGTGTGTGTGTTTTTTTGTCTTTTTTAAACGTTTATTTTTATTATTTACAGATTTTCACTTGTTTTTTGTTTTGTCTTTTTTAAACGTTTATTATTTTAGTATTTTCTTATGCATCACTTTTAACTTTGTTATTTTCTAAGTTTATTTATATATATATTTAGTCTTTTTTTTATTTTAACTTGCTAATATATACGTTTAGTCCATCTACTTTTATTTCTTTTAGTATTTTGTCTTTTAATGTTTTTCTCTCGCTAATATTACAAACAAAACTAACTCCAAAGAACAATATCGTTAAATTATAGGTATTATAAGAACCGGTATCTTTTTGCTTTTACCATTTCATCTTTTAGTGTGTTTTTTTCCATACATTTGTAGATGTTTTAATGTTCTTTTCCCCGTGGTTTTAAGTTGTTGCTTACCAAGTGTTGATACTCTACAGATAATCAAACTCCTACCGTAACACACGGTGTAACATTACTAGTTATATATAATGACAAAAGGCAAAAAAAAATGTTTATGCACTTATGACCTAGAAAGGGGGCTTAAACTTTTTGTCACGCACGACGCCCAAAAGTTTTTATGATTCTCGGGAACGGCTCTGTCCATAGAACAACAAAACTAAAGGAACTTACTTTTCTCTTTCACCACTTGTCACTCAACTTACTTTTCCCACTCTTCACGCAACTTCTCTCCTACCCTCACTCTCACCCCTTTATATCATACACATGCACCCACCCTCATTCCATCCCCTTCAGTATCTTTCTTTTTTTCTTCAACATACAACCTGACTCACATCTAATATGGCATTAGAAGCTCTAAACTCTCCAACCGCGGCACCCACGCCTTTATTCCGCCAAGACTCCTTCAACCACGTCCGCTATTTGGAGTCATGGACCAAGGGAAAACGCTCCAAACGACCGCGCAATGAAACCCCACCAACCGAAGAACAATACCTAGCACTTTGTCTCATGCTTCTAGCAAGCGGCGATGCGCGCAATACTTCTTCTGATTCCAAAATTCAATCGGTTGACTCTACACTTGTTTACAAGTGTAACGTGTGTAACAAGGTTTTTGCATCTTATCAAGCTCTTGGTGGCCACAAAGCTAGCCACAGGAAGAATAATAATAATAATAACAACTCTAGTGGAGCTGACGTGGAACAGTTAGTTACAACAAACTTAACAACCACTAGTAGTGGTGGCAAAACTCATGAGTGTTCCATTTGTCACAAGTGTTTTCAAACTGGTCAAGCGTTAGGTGGACATAAAAGGTGTCATTACGAAGGTACAGTTGGCGTTACGTCGTCCAATCATAGCCAGCCACGTGGCTTTGACTTGAACCTTCCGGCTTTGTCAGAAAATGTTTTCAGTGGGTTTGCTGACGAGGAGGTGGAGAGCCCTCACCCGGCTAAAAGATCCCGGATGTTTGCGCGATCTGGTTAAGGTTAATTTAGATCATAGTAGAGATCATTAGATTTTGATTACTTAGTATACAAAGGTTTTGAGTGTTGGATTTAGCAGTTTTGATTTTTGTTGATTAGAAGATTGAGTGGATCAGTTGTTGAATTCTTTGTATAATAGTTTTTGGCAATGTGAATTTTATTTATTTTGGAATAAATTTGTGGAAAATGATTTGATCATTTTGCTCCTCATACCTAACAGTTGACCTTATATAGTCTAAAGAAGTTAAATGGTTTTAAGTGACTTTTAACTTCTAATCTTTTTAGTTAGGCTATGGGTATGAGGGTGGTGGTTTAGATCATGGACTACCACGCGGGACATGATTCTCGTGGTACATTGTCCTATTCTCAAACCCTGGTGGTTTGTATGGTTTAATCCATATCAATTATGACTTTCTTTCAATTAATTAGGGTATTTTGATTGGTGGGGGAGATAGTGGGGTCTTGGGGTGGTTGATTAAGTTGATGGATGACTGGATGAGGGTGGGATGACATGACGCTTACGTAAAGGATGTGGCGGTCATTGGGTCATGACCATACCACATAGCATTATAGTAAATTAAACCAAATTAAATTTGGCAAGGAGAAAAGTCAATCAACGAATTAAGTCGACAGTTATGGTTAAGTCAATAATTCGTCACCATTGAGGTTGGTGGTCCAATAAGAGAAGCAAAGTTTCTAGGAGCACTTAAATTTGCGAAGTCATGGGTTTAAGTCCCACTAGAGTATCATCGTGCCACCAGGGGAACCATCCAATCATATCCATCTCCACTAGACAATAATGCATATACACCAATTCAGGAGGAAACCCTTGTAAGAATCAAACCCATGACCTAATGAATTTCATTTTGTATCAGAAAATATTCTAATAGAAGCTTGAAGCGATTTGTTAAGAGTGATTAGAATCCTAATCTATCTTGACCTAACATGTGAACCACACTGATTAGAATCATTTAACTAACCGGTCTCGGTTTGTTATGTGAACAAGAGTGATTAGAATCTTAATCTATCTTGATCTAACATGTGAACCAAGATGATTAGAATCATTTAATTAAGCTCGTTTTCATGTTAAGGCTTAGACAACTAATGATTTTTTTTATTATCAACTAGGGTTCACTAAAATTAGGTATGTGATTAGGACATTTGGAGCCAAGTTAAGTTTGATGAAGTAAGGTTATACATTATGGTTTTTTATCAACTAGGATTCACTAAAATTAGGTATGTGATTCTAATTTGAGTAACATTCTTTGTATATGATTTCTTTAGTTTTATTGCTTGAACATTTGTGTTTAAATTTTTATTAGCTTAAGAATATGCAAGTTGAACTTTCTTATTCCTCAAATGTGATGCCTAATAGTCATATATCCTACATGAATATTATTGTATTAACATAAGTGTGTAAGTATCCGAGGTGTGTAATTTACTTGAATACTATTGATGAATTAACATAGTTAATAAGTGTAGCTAATCACATAAGAGTATAGTAATAGTAAGATCCAAGTATCAATACCAAATGGAACAATTGATTGTTAATGTTTCAAGCAAAACATTTGCTGTTGTTTAGATCATCCGCGATGCATGTTCTTGAGGACTTATGTGGGCGATGTGGCAATAAGGTGGAAGACTCAGATACTCGGTAACAACTTGGTTAATATAGATCGGTAGCAAGTTGCTATTGTCCGATAGCAAAAATGTGCCTAAAGGTAGCAAATTTTGAACCTCAGCAGCAACAAAATTGCTATCTATTGTTATCGTAGTAACCATGTAACCACCAACTGAATCAACTTCGTACTTCAAGTTCTCACTAAAAGAACTCCTAGTTCTTTGAAATAAAACTCCAATTATTAATTCCTTTACAATGAAATACTTTGATCTGAAAGTGAATTCTACATGATTCAAAAAGATATCAGGTTATACAAAATACACAAAACCTACCATAATTGTCGTGTTTTTCAAGTTTTCGCTAGTAATTTAAAGATTTTGGTTCAGTCAATTCGACGAGTCAGCTTCCTCGGGTTTGGCCTAGACTGACCTAGAAATGGAAAATCAAGAAAAATGGAAACCAAGAACGGGACCAAAGGTTGGAATTGGACCACATAATGGGTCGGAAACCATGCACGGGACCTACTGCTCCACACCCCTAATAATAAAATATATAATTATATTATTACTCCTTTAAAATTTGATGATTAATATTCTTCAATATCAACAAAACATATTTTAGAAAGTGATACTTACCCTCAGTCATAGAAGCCAAAATAAGAAGTTTGAAAATTTTTGTGGACAAATCAAAAGGGAAAGATCACTATTTGAATATATATAGGGGAAGGGTAAAATGAAAATCACCACAAGTTGCGAGAACCGCGAGAACTTTTTGATTCGGCGCGAATTGGGTCAATTTTTTTTTTGCATAAACGTAGATGGAAAAATTATAAACACATCTGTAAAAAAATTGCCGAGTGGGTAGTTTTGACCAATGCAAGTTTTTTTTACGGTAGATGTAAATTTTGGGAAAGGATAAATATTTATTTTTACGTCTCATGTTAATGTGGGTATGAGACATTTTTTTCAATTCTTTTTTTTACGGAAACAAGTGATTGTTTTTACGACTTTTGAGAAAAAAAAATTCGGAAAAACCTTTTGGATGACCTAGTTCTCGCGGTTCTCGCAACTCGTGGTGGTTCTCATTTGAACTGGATCCTCTATATATATATATATATATATATATATATATATATATATATATATATATATATATATATATATTCTTCACTATCAACAGGGGGCGGGGTGACCCCAAACTTTTCGCTCAGTGGTGTCCGATATGTAGTTTTCGTAAAGAATTTTTTTAGGTATATACGTTTTCGACCCCTCGGTCGAAAAACTCAAACTTTGCCACCGACTATTAATAACACATATTTTAAAAAGTGATATTTACCCTCAGTCGTATTGGGTTATCAAGATCAATTCATATCTAGGATAAAGAAGATGATGCAACAGCCAAGTCAGGGTAGGGTTGGCCAGGTACATAGGCAATGCGAGGGTGGAGCTAGTGGCGGATCTAACCCAAAAATTCAGGGGTATCTTATAAAGTTTTTTTTAGGATAAGAGGTATCCTTTGTATAAAACCAAAAAAAAAATTACATTACGTACACAGAGTTGAGGGATAGCACAGGCCACCCCTGTTTTTACACTACCTCCGCCCCTGGGTGGAGAGAAGGCGGTACATCGTGAAGAGATGACGTAGCAACGCCGGTGAGGAGTGGGCGGTGGACATGTCAAACGTAGTAAAGTCTCACCATCCAAGTGAGTGTTTATGTATCTGTCAACCAAGTCATAAAGTGGCCTACATGAGTCGCCAAGAGTCATTAGAACAAAGTCACAAATTACGCGTTAATAGCAAGAGTGCTTGTCAACCCTTACAAGGTACAGATATTATTTTCCCCACTTGTGGTCAACTTTCTTTTTTCTACAATATATAAATGTTTAGAAAACAACATAAAGATTTTTCCAACCATTCTTTAGTTTCTAAGCTAGTAATTATTGGATTAAAGATTCCGTTAATATCATGACTTAGTGGAGGTAGCGAATAGGGTTGGTAACTAAAGCATATTTATTTATGGTTGAAAATAATATTATAATTTTAATATGGTTATATAATATTCCTAATTAACTTTAAGGTTATGTCTAAAATTACTAATTAAAAAAATAGCAATGTTGTCGAATCTATATCTATCTTAAATGATAATGATTAAAAGAATATAATTTTAAATATCTAATATAAAATTAACTATTGATACTTATTGTATAATTATGAACATCAATATCAATACTTAATTATTTAATTATGTATTTATATAATTTTATATTTATAATTGCAATTTAAGTAAACTTTACTATTCTAAGAGATATTTAAAGGAATAAGTGCATTTTAATTGAATTAACATTTTTAATACCCAATTGGGAAAAAATGTTTAAATTTAACTTATTGTTACATTAAAATTCTTTTTTTCAAGACATATGTTAACAGTTTTATGTGTTAATAGATTACATTGTATTTTATTCAACCTATGTAATACACATATTTTTTCAATCCTTACAATACACGATTTTATTAAATATATAACAATACATTCATTCACCATGTGTAATACACGTGATTCTAACACTAATATATACAATATGCCAATCGAGTTGCCTAACACCATCCTATAGTTGAGCTGCATTTACATGATCCGTTAGTTAGCAGTATATTAATGAGATTTCATACGTTTTCTAGTAACGACTTTTCTCCTTGTTAAAAGTAATTTAAAAAAAAAACAAATATGAGGAGGCTAGTTATTTTAATGGAGGTGACGGCAAAGTAAGAAATAGGATTTCCATATCCACCAACAAACCTAAGTGAAGCCAGCAAGCCGCTACCAACTTGTTATTTCAGCCGACGTAACACTTTGAAGGGCCATCATTTAGATTAATAAATTTATTAGTGTATGGTCCTATGGGTATTTTTAAAACAATATTAGATGATATTAATAATGGTGTAATTTTTCTATATATTTATAAACTAATGGATTATTCATTCTTGGTATCTGACCTTTAATGGTCAGATTAAGAGTTTAAAAAGGTAAAAGAGCCCAAGAGTTGTCCGAAATAAAATTATACTGCATACAACTCTGAAAATCGTTACTCAAGAAAGTAGAGTATTTTTGTAATCATATTTAACATATTTGTCATTTATATTTTATTAATAATTAATAATTTATAAGCTTGTTATGCATTCAGGTTTTGTAGCTCGTGCTTTGTTATTCTTTTGGGTTTTATTTGTTGTCCATCTTGCTTTGTTGGTATTTTAGGCTTTATTTATACACATGTAGCTTTGTGGGTTTTTTTTATTTATTTGTTGACACCGTTGTGTTTATGGGTTTTAAAACCCTTGTCCTACGTCATTATTTTCTTGTATGTCTCTCTCTTTCTTTTCCTTTTTCTTTCATGGCCGGTGATAATAAGTGAGTTTTGGTGGTTGTTTGGTGTGATGGTTTTCGATTGTTCTTTAAACGGCTGGAAATCTTTTTAATTTGGTATGTTGTTTTTGTTTCGAGTTTTATAAGTTTTAAAATTTAATGAGCAACAAAAAGTACTTTTTTTTTAACGGCAATTTTTTTTTTTAATTCTTGTTGTCTTATGGAACTTGAACCCAAGACCTCCCCTTCCCCTAGGTGTTTATGTACTTGTGTTATCATGTGTAGTGAGAGAGAGAGAGAGAGTTCAACATATATTGTATTTTTTTAGCCAAATACATGATTTCATATTACCCAATAACTAGGCCAAACACCATTATACTCTAAGACCACACGGAGTATGCGTAGACATGTGACGTGGAAGCCACTATACGTCGGGCACATCGGCCCGCGGATGGCGTGAAGGGTGGTATTGTGGGTGGGGCAAGAGAATCTTCACCGGCCTTGAGGCTTAAAGGGTGATGATGTGGCGCGTTGTGGTTGGTTGGGCATTATAGCCGTCGGGCCAACAACTCTTTAATAAAAGTTTTTTAATTTTAAAAATTAAATAACCCCCTCTATTTAAAATTCAACCCATTCCCCAATTTTTTTACCAAATACTCTTCTACCTCACTCAAAAATTCATAAAACTTCTCAAGTTTTATAAAAAATGCTTCCTCACAACCGTTCTTTCGATTCGAACAACCCGTATGGTGTAGGTGAAATACCGAATATTACTTCGCCTCAACCCCGCCACCCTCTACAAGTTTTGAGTAACTTAGCCGACTTATCGGCTTATGCACATCTTCTTGCGAACTACCAGTCTTTTTTCCGCCACAAATCCCAAACCTCCCTCAACAACAACCACTTGTTCCTCTACCCCAAAAGCCCCCTATACCCGAATCCGTACACGAAACGTAACCTCAAAGTATCATTGAACCTCTTACATGAAAAAAAAAGAAACCATAGGAAGAAAACCGTTGCGAAAAAGAAATAAGCCAAAGAGCTACGAGTCGTTATTCGTGGATAAAAAGGAAGAAGTGGTGTTAACGGACGCTTGGCTTTCTATTTTAGAGAACTTGGTTTTAGGTATATTTTATACTATATTATATTTAGGATAGGAGTTGGCTATAGAGCACAAATTTCCTAAAAAGTGTAAAAAGTCATAAACACTAGAATGTCAACCATAAAACACATTCAAAACCCACAAATAACAAATGAAGATTACTAAAACATCATATATGTGGCTTGTGTTTTGGATGATAAGGCTCCGATTATCAAATGACAAACATTACTGTGTTTTATGTTGATTATCATGTTGTGTTTTATATACATAGTTATACGATTGTGTGTTTGAAGTTTTTATAAACTCTTATGGTTTGAATATGGTGTTTTAGTAGTCTTCACTTTGTTATATGTGGGTTTTAGGTGTGTTCTATAGCTGAAATTATAGTGTTTTATGACTTTTTAAACTTTTTAGGAAATTTGGACTTTGTAGCCGAACCCCACCCATTATATTTATTGTTACAAAAAATAGATATGTTTAAAAAATTATGTATTTTTTTTTATCTTGATATTAATAGTGTGTGTATATATATATGTATATTAAAATAGGTACCAATCAACATGGTGACAAGTTTTGGAATTGAATAAACGACCTTTATCACACAACGTTGGAACGAGAGTATTATAGGAAAAATGATAGTCTCTCGTCAAAGCGGCGTGAAATAAATACCGCCATGACTACCTTCAACGACCGCTGCAACAACATAAAGAACAAATCAAAGAGCGGCAAAACCGACACCGATATGTTGACACGTGCGTTGAGTTTGTAATCAGATGGAAAGAAGGGGGCGACCTTTAAATTCATTTATTGTTGGGATGTTGCGAGATACTCCTTAAAATGGGCAAGAGTACCTCTAGCGGGACAATCGTCGTCCAAAAGGACGATAACTAGTTCCTCTACTGTTTGGATGTTTGTACTGAGTTTGAGATAAACTTAAGCGACGATGAAGTTAAAGCAGAACGCACACTTGGTAGAGATAAATAAAACAAGGGCCCAAAAATCACATACTTCGAGTGGGGAATACAACGGCGGTTTAGCCGACCTAAATGAACAAATTAGTATGTTGAATAGCATCTAACAACAAAGGAACACCCAAAAAGATAATGTTATCGAACTTTTTGAGCGAAAAGTAGATTTGAAAAACGAAAAGGATTTGGTGAAAGGCAATCGGATATGAAATTACTCGCTATGAAAACCAATCACCTTGGACCCCAAGAAAGATAAGTGCACGAGAAAACGAGACAAGAAATCATAGCAAAATACCGTACATGGTTTCGTTTTTTAAGATTATGTAATGTTTTATTTTTTAAGTTTATGTAATGTTTTTTTATTAATGTTATTTCTTTAATTGGTATTAATTTTTTATTAGTTTTGTTTTACTTTTTAAATATAAAATAATCATAAAAAGTGTATGCCATGTGTCACACCACATCACTCTTCCACACCACATCTCATCTCGTGCTACACGCCACTTTTCTGACACGTGCTGATGTGGCTGTCAGAACGCACACTTGGTAGAGATAAATAAAACAAGGGCACAAAAATCACATACTTCGAGTGGGGAATACAACGGCCGTTTAGCCGACCTAAATGAACAAATTAGTATGTTGAATAGCATCTAACAACAAAGGAACACCCAAAAAGATAATGTTATCGAACTTTTTGAGCGAAAAGTAGATTTGAAAAACGAAAAGGATTTGGTGAAAGGCAATCGGATATGAAATTACTCGCTATGAAAACCAATCACCTTGGACCCCAAGAAAGATAAATGCACGAGAAAACGAGACAAGAAATCATAGCAAAATACGGTACATAGTTTCGTTTTTTAAGATTATGTAATGTTTTATTTTTTAAGTTTATGTAATGTTTTTTTTATTAATGTTATTTCTTTAATTGGTATTAATTTTTTATTAGTTTTGTTTTACTTTTTAAATATAAAATAATCATAAAAAGTGTATGCCATGTGTCACACCACATCACTCTTCCACACCACATCTCATCTCGTGCTACACGCCACTTTTCTGACACGTGCTGATGTGGCTGTCAGAACGCACACTTGGTAGAGATAAATAAAACAAGGGCACAAAAATCACATACTTCGAGTGGGGAATACAACGGCGGTTTAGCCGACCTAAATGAACAAATTAGTATGTTGAATAGCATCTAACAACAAAGGAACACCCAAAAAGATAATGTTACCGAACTTTTTGAGCGAAAAGTAGATTTGAAAAAAGAAAAGGATTTGGTGAAAGGCAATCGGATATGAAATTACTCGCTATGAAAACCAATCACCTTGGACCCCAAGAAAGATAAATGCACGAGAAAACGAGACAAGAAATCATAGCAAAATACCGTACATAGTTTCGTTTTTTAAGATTATGTAATGTTTTATTTTTTAAGTTTATGTAATGTTTTTTTTATTAATGTTATTTCTTTAATTGGTATTAATTTTTTTTAGTTTTGTTTTACTTTTTAAATATAAAATAATCATAAAAAGTGTATGCCATGTGTCACCACATCACTCTTCCACACCACATCTCATCTCGTGTTACACGCCACTTTTCTGACACGTGCTGATGTGGCTGTCACATGTCGTTTAATGTCCCCCACTTTATATAGTACTATAGTGTTATGAAATGTGTAGTTAGTGAAATGCCCACTCACTAACCAAACCAATATGCAAAGCTAGAATGTCCCATTCATGTGTGTATAATACAAGATTAATCAAAATTAATCTATATGTTTGGAGCATTATGCTTCACATCTCCTTCACGGTGTGAATCCAACCAAAGAGTCACTTTCACATTGACCATGGAGGGGCGCGGTGTTCGTGCGAAAGTGATGCCTAGGTGGCACTCCCCTCTTTCACATTAATCACGAACATAACGCTTCGTCGTTAACCTGATCGGTCCTAATTTCTCCTCTTCCATTACAAGCATATGAGGAACCTAGCATGCTAGAGAGTGCCAGGGTACGCAACAGGATGATAGCGTGTTCAGGTTGTCACATAGTTCAACTTGCATAGGTAATCCTCATCCTAGTGTATAGATTGAATGCATTAAAAAAATTAGATGTCACAATAGCTGATCATCTTCCAGAGACCAAATTATACATATGTATTTTCTATCCTACATAGAAACCGCTCGTATATGTAAATGTAAGGCAAAATAAAACCACCTTACGATCTCTTACTCTATGCATATACACGAATTTCTTTCTGCAAAACTCGTTAATAAGACAAGCCGTTTTCATGGCAAAGAAATTTTCATTATGATGTTAGCAATTTTTCCAGTAAGCAGTCAAAGAGAGGAAAATCAGCTTCGCATTTCCGTTATGGTTGTTGGCCGTGTTGCAGCTGTAATATGTGTGTCCTCATGCTGCACTCCTGCATCTGTTTTATTCAACTTCATGTCAGTTCATTCGTTCTTTTATACATAATAATAACAATAATAATAAGATATAATACCAAGTAAATCAATGGTTGACTTCATTGAAAAAAAAGAATGTTGAGGCTAAGTGCTAACCTCCATGTATGTCAGCATTGACAACAGATCCTTGCACCTATCAATTATAAAACGCTCGTTTCTTGTTGTGTCCGCGAGTTCAGACGCCAATGTGTTCACATGCTCCGCCTATTACAAAGATTTGGTTTTAAAATACATACATGTATAAATATACCGGCCGGTTAAAAAGATACTAAGGATAGCTGTAATTTTCAATTTGCTCCAACGCTTTTTGAAGTTCAAATTTTCTCGACACTATCACATCTGGATTTCATTTACTCTAAAAAAATTATAGCCCGACTGACAGTTATCATCATTTAAAATTCAGATTTATAACAGCAGTATATGATACATTAAAATGCAAGTAAATTTTGAACAATAATTTTTAATCAAGTAAAGAACGGGTATGTGACGTAATGCACAACTCATGCATCATCCTGTAAAATGACAAGATGTACAGCAGACTTAAATATTGTACGACCAAATGATTGTACATTTATTAAAGAATTAGTCTCCCAAACATTCAATTTTATTTAACAAATTGTTGAAATTTTATTTTTGTTAGGAAACCAGTCACTAACATAACATTGGACTCGTAGATTTGTAGAGATACGCTTTGAAATTGATTTGTAATAAAACGAAAAATTAAAGAATGTCAACAAACCTTTGTTACTAAATAGAGTATTAAGGATGTCATGGCCTGCGTCACATCAGCCGCCGAATGGATAGCATCTTTTAAACTTTGGAGATCCACCTGTAAAAGTAACAAAGATTACCAATAGTTTGTTGTAGCATTCAAGGCCACAGCATGAAAACTCTTAACAGTCTTTACATATTTTTATACACACAAAACATAATATATCTTTGCACCATCAACAAGCGGAAGACGGAGAGCGCTAGACGTTAAAGACCCAATAGTCTCAGACAAAGAGACAATATAACCCGTCTCAGCTTCATCCCAAACATTCAAAAATGGCATCTGCATTTTAAATACATATAGAATCGGTTAATCACAATAGGACTGAAAAGCACCAAAAGGTGATTATAAACACTCAAGTTGTTTATACATAATATATCCGGTATGCAACATGAATTATGAGCACGTATCTCTTACTTATTCTCATTTATATCTAGAATATACAAGAAGAGATCATCATTGGGGGATACGACGAAACTAGGACAGATGGCTGACCAACATAAACATGGTAAGAAATGCGAAAAGTGATGGAATATACAGAAACGAAAACAAAGTAATAGTTTAATAATTCACGTTCTTGCCTGATTAGCGAGAACAGTGTACAACTTCAAGTTCTGCCTCAGCTGTTGTATCTCAATCTGTTTGCATATGACAGAACATCGTAATTTTGACGTAGCCAACCATGAATTATATAGATTTTCCTGAAACAGATTGTAGCATTAGAGAAACAATGTACATATATTAAAAAAGCACTTGAAGGTGCACGACTAAATAAACTGTGCAGTAAGTGGCCTACTAAGCTATATATCAAGTATTTCACCATACTAAAGATATACATTAGCAATTGCAAATGAAGTTACTTAAGTGTTTATCAGGCCAATGTAGTACCAGCTGAAACTAGCTTGATGCTGAAGATATTCGCTCCCACTGTCTCACATTAATACATATATTTATATACATGAATGTATAGAAAAATAAAAAAATAAGGGAGATGATTCCAAAATTCATTAATAACCATCATTCACAACAGCCTCATTAGTGTGCTACCTACTGACACCAGCATCAACCATTTTACACGGGTAACAGGTCATTCATATGAAGACGTCCTAATGTAATACACATAATGAAATCAAGTCACACTTACATTATTTGAAAGTAAGTTAAAAGCTCGTTTACACTGCAGGGTGTGAGGGTCCACCATTGACTGCAAAAGTAATTAAACCAGCTTCTATGGAATAACTAATAGATATCAACTACTGAATTATTAGCATGTGTGAACCAACCACAGTAAATTAATTTGAAAATATATGCCAATCCTTATCGAGACACCTTTCGCAAGTCACAAGTATACACCCATCCCATATTTGCAACTAACACTGAACATGTTACACAAGTAGCAGCACAACATGTCCACCAGTAAAAATAGCTAGATAACAGGATAAAAATAGGCATAGCTTCCACAAATTAACCGACATAACAGTACAAACATTTCCCTGTTTATCTATCAGCTCTACCGCTTTTGCACATTCCCTCAATCCCTCTTGCGTCTCTCACCGCTCTTGCCAACAGGTGACTCATTGTTTGGGATGAAAAGGCATGAATTCAGTGGATAATCTTATATTCTTGCCTCAGATATCATCTTTATATCATTTGCTTAATCTTTGTATTTGTGGAATGGTATTAACATTTTCTACAATTTCTATTCTTACTATAGTTTTTTTTTTTCATATTACTTTGTGATTCTTTGTCCCGGACGTACCCCTTTTTGCACCTTGTGCCTAGGTGACACGCAAACCCTTTGCGCCTTGTGACCTTGATTACTATGCCAGAAATATCACATAATCAAGTTTTAATGTTCTAATAAACATTCACGTTCCCTACTATGACATTCTTTTCCCTAGTTCTATAAGTAGCTTAGTACTAGAATGCATTAGGCCAATTCTCTAGCATGCACCTGTGCTAGTATCAAGAAAATAAAGGCAATATGCTCTGCAATCACTGACTCTAGTATCCATACTCTGATTACTCTCTCTCAACTAAATTTTATCAATAATTTACACATATGGACTTCGTAGTGACAACTACTAAGTACCAACTACTAATCCTTGCCAAAGTTAACCAAGGAACGTGTACTTGACAAGCCAACAGCAAATGGTCTGGAATATAAAGATATTAAGAGAATTGTAGCACCAGCATATTAATCAATTGTAATGAATTAGATGACCTCTCTCAAAGAAAACAAGCACACGCCCCAGTAGTTCCGTTATGTGTATAACAACTAGATACTTTGTGTAGGAGTTACCTGAGCAGTTGCTCTCTGGACCAGCATGGCAGCATCTGCCCTTGCATTAGCAAACCTCCATTGCAAATACTTATTGTGTAGCAGCCTCAAAGCATGTGCATCAGCAATGGCGTTATTTTCTACTTTTCTTCTCCTAGTTTCAGCAGCAAAGCTAAGAACAGAAGGTGTGTTGCCCACATTACTACTAGACCCCATTCCACCCCATGCTCTTGTTAGACTGGACAAACTCCTTGACGGAGCCAACACCTGCGACGACGGCACACCCTTGCTCGGGGAAGCAGGTCGAAAGCCTCTTCTAACCGGAGAGGGACACAATCCTCGTGGTGATAGTGCTGGACCGTATTTTAGACACCTATTCGCTGAAGGTAGCTTATCGTTTTGGGATAACGGAGGTGAAACAGGCTCCAATTTTACCTTCCTGAGACGATTAGCACTATCTTGCCTATATCTAGCCGGCACTATAAGTGCACCAGGCTTCGCATCGCGGATGCTACAAAGAGTGCTAACAGAGGACACACTCTCCACATCCGAAACAGCACGATCTGAACCATCAGAATCACTAAAAAGCTTATCAACATTTCTATTAATCCTATTAATCTCTGGTTTGTTAGGTTTCAATTTAGTATCCTCATTTGTAAAATCTACACTCCTTGTCATCAAACTCCACTCCCGTAATCTCCCCGGCCACCGCTGCTGATCAATTGGCTTCGAATCCCCTAACTTCCTAATAGGAGTTACAGCCTTCCTCTCTGGTGTACCGAGCCTGTTACCATTATAAAAACCACCAGAATACGACTTCAACAATACTTTACTTGCCGGACACGCAACCGAATTACCTTGAGACGAGACCGATAAGCTCCTCACCGGCGTTTTCGTTAACATCTTCTCACCGGCCGTCATCTCACCTATCCGCGGAGTCACAATACGACGCCGTTCTGTCGACTGAGCTCGTTTACTATTCTCCGTCAACGCTGACGTCATCAGATTCGTCGACGAAACTAACGGAGTCACAATACGACGCCGTTCAGCAGACGGAACTCGTTTACTACTCATCTCCACCTCCGGCGTCATCAGATTCGTCGACGAAACTAACGGAGTCACAATACGACGCTGTTCTGCAGACTGAGCTCGTTTGCTATTCATCGTCGACGAAACTAACGGCGACGGAAACCGCCTCCTCGGCGTACAAATCGAATTCGAAGACGACGTCGTTGTAGTAGAAGAAACCGACGATGAGGATGATGTCATCGTAGTTGTAACAGAAGCAATAGAAGCAGTAGCATTCAAGTAACGTGAACTAACCTCTCTATATTTCTGTCCACGTGGCAGAGAATAACCGTTGTTATCAGCATCGGAAGGTGACAACGGCGAATGCTTCGGTTTCGACGGAGACGGAGGCCGTGATGATGCATTAGCCGCCATTGTATCACATCTCGGATCAAAATTGACGGTTTTAAACCCTAAATATGATGAAATTACAAATTGAAAATGTTGATGAGATTATGAGAATGTTAATGAGAGAGCTGTAGGAAGAAATTAGTGTGTGGAGTTTAGAGAAGAGTACCGGTTGAGGAAGTGATCGGAGAAGTTGCCGGAATGTGACGGACTGACGGTTACAGATCGCCGGAGAGAAGGTTGCGTGGAGGAGAAGGGGAGCGGGTTTGCTGAGTATAACTGTTTGTATGTGAGCGCGTGATTTTAATATGTCATTTGTTATTTTTTAATATTATTATTTTTTTTTTTTAAAACGTACCAACAATTTTTATTTTGAGTAAATTGCACAAAACATCCTTTATGTTTCTTCGAATTTGCAGGTTCCAGCCTTAATGTTTAAAAGTTTCTAAAAACAGTCTTTAAGTTTATTTTTGTTGCGGGTTCAATCCTTTACACCTAACCACGCTATTTTCTTCAGGTAAGTTCCCTCACATGCATAACATGTGAGGGTATATTCGTCATTTTGGTTGATCTTCCACCCACTTCAATTATAAAAAAAAATATTTAAGTTTTAACCTAATTTAAATAAAGTTTGGTAAAACGTACGAGACTACAGAGGAGCACGATTACCGTTTGATAGTGTTTAAGTCTAACTTGCGGCGTCCTAAGCGTCACTAGTTGCTGGATCCGACTAGTGAACACGGTGTTACGAAGTTCTCTGATTTGACGGCATCGGAGTTCCGTGAGAGGTATCTAGGGTTGAAGAGTCATTTCCGTCTGATGCGAATAAGGCGCCGATTCTTCCAACTGATGATAATCCTGAAGCGTTTGATTGGCATGATCAAAATCTGTGTTAATCTTTACAGCTTAGTGGGCTAGCTTAACAAGATTCCTATCTTACTTCCGGGTTCGCTGGAATCCGGCGAAGTCGCCGGAGAAGAAGACCGGAAAAGAGGGTGTTTGGTTTTAAAAGTTTGGTTTTATTGCACATTAGTCCCTGCGGTTAGAATTTTTTTAAAATAGGTTAAACCTTAAATATTCTTTTTTTTATAATTGACGTGGGTGGAAGATCAACCAAAATGACGAATATACCCTCACATGTTATGCATGTGAGGGAACTTAACTGAAGAAAATAACGTGGTTAGCTGTAAAGGATTGAACCCGCAATAAAAATAACTTAAAGGCTGTTTTTAGCAACTTTTAAACATTAAGGCTGGAACCTGCAAGTTTGAGGAAACATAAAGGATGTTTTGTGCAATTTACTCTTTTTATTTTATACGGAGATGGACATTGGCCATAAAATGGATACTAAATTTTAATAACTTTCGCCAATTGTGGATGTCAATTTTAACTTTCGATTTGTATTATACTTTCTCGACTTTTAACTTATTAGTCGATAAAACCCTAAAACTTACCCAACACTAACTCATTTTGCCAACGTCAGCTGTCACGTCACCAAACTATTGCCACATCAGCTGCCACGTCATCAAAAAAGTCACGTCAGCTTTGATGTCTTCAAAAAAGCCAAGTCATATGTCACGTTAGCGACCACCTCAGCTGCCACATCATCAAAAAATTTCACATCAGATGGCATGTCAACACACACGTGGCACATCAGCAAAAAACTAACTGAGTTAAAGTTCAGTTAGATTGAAAGTGCTATCGGCCAATAAGTTGAAAGTTAAAAGTGATATAGTACAAATCGAAAGTTGAGAATGCTATCGACTATTGGTGAAAATTCTGAACATTTAAATCCAATATCACTAAAATAAAAAATACTAATGTGTTTGGATTAGTTGTTTTGTATTTCACACATAAAATGATTATAAACAATGACGTTGGTCACAAAATAAAAAATGCTAAATGATTATAAACAATGACGTTGGACATAATATAAAAAAAGCTAGTGTGTTCGTATTAGTTATTTTGTATGTCATACATAAAATGATTATAAATAATATTTTGTTTTCTCTTTCGTTATTTTTGATTATCTTCTGTACATTATGTACAAATATAGTATACAACTTCTAATATGTTTGTTGATTATGAAACGAACATATATTTTTTTTATTTTAAAAGTACAAATTCGTAATATCATATGAAACAAAAACTCATATGACATCTCGCTCGTTAATGCTGAATACTTATTATCATACCACTAGTGCTAATTCCCACGAACTTCACAGTTTTGAATAAATAATACGTTGCGAAATAAAATACACACTTAAATTAATTCAAGATTTATAAAATACTATTTAGGAAACAATATTTAAAGTTTATTTGTAATTTTTTAATTACAATCTAAGATTAAAGTTGTTCATCAACATACTCAAATATGAAAATTAGAAAAATAAAAAGAAGAACATATACGTCTATATCAAAAATCGATGATGCACCCAACTTGTTTTTAACTCAATGGTATCGAAGACATAACGTTTTAAATAAAAAAATCAATGTACTAACCATAGATGGCATACAATTTAACAGAAAACATTAACAGATGATCAAAAAAGGTTTTTCCTTGTGAAAAATATCTTGATAGACACTTTTAATCTATTACTTTTGCTTCTTGACCTTTTAAAACTAATAAATTTAGCATTTTTGTAGACTAATTATAACACACTCATCACTTGTTGAAATATCTTCGGCTTTAATCAAATCACACCATCCAATAACTCTAAACCCGGTACAAAACATATATATGGAAAAAAATATCAAAAATTAATCAGAAAATTAAATACTACAAAGTATTAATAAGAGTATGACTTTGGTAAATTACAATACAATTTGCAGCCTATGATTTAAAAGTGGGTGTAAGAAACATTTGTTTTTTGTTCTTGTTGGAGTCAACTCCTTTATTCTCTTGTTTAAAGAGTTAAGGATTAAACCAAATGTACATTTTCTTTCAATCGGTATAAAAAATAATTGTACCACCTACAACCTCGCAAAAACAATTTCCTATTGAGTCAGTTTTTTTTATATAAAATCTTGAAGTCCTGCAAAATTAATGGAATTACGATATGAACATAATAAAAAATAAAGAAAAACCTATTGCATTCTCATTATCATTTATATGCAACAAATAAAATGAAAATGTTGTATAATGAAAGTATATGAGACTCATTTCTTAAAAAGCTAAAACTAAGGCAATTTTTGGCATATCATATTATGACTCATGTTCCTAACCATTTGTAAGACCACCAAACATCTTACTGTTCCAACGTACCAAAAATGAAATCCCATGAATTCTATTTACAATATCAATTGGCGTAAACAGGATGATATAGAAGTATAAACTTACCAATTATAATGATTTTAAATAGAATTATGAAATGTATAAAATTAAAATACCAAAAAATTGGGTGACTATGATATATTAAGTTAAATTTTGTTTTTAACAATTATAACGCATAGAAAATTAGGTATGTAGAAATAAGATATTAAAAATATAATAAACATTGATTAGGTAACAAATCAAAAGACTTCAACAGTTCTTTTCTTTACGTATATTAGGTAAGAATTTTTATTAAAGTTATCATAATTTGTTGATTAAAATTAGAATGAACATTTAACAAATACAGTTCCATGTTTATGAGGTAAGTAATAAAAACTTACCAAAATCAATTTGATTGATATTAGAATGAGAAGTTACAAATCAATTTAGGATTTGACTTTGTTAAATTTTAAAAATATAAAAATAAATGCATTAAAAGGAAATTATTAAGTATTCATTTTACCAAAATTATCATGAAAGTTTAAATTCAAAATTGGTTTATAATAAAGAGAAAATAAGTCAAATAATTTAAATTTAAAATTACTATAATATTCTGGAAAAAGTTAATCAAAAGTTATATATAAAATTTCAAATTTTAGACCACTAACATGTTTAGATACATTGAACCAAATAAAAAAGGCAATGCAATTAATGTTATTAACTCCAAATCGTTGACTTCCATATCATCTTTCAAATCGAATTTTGAATTTAAAATCAAGTCATTATATATCCTCTAAATAAGGAAATAATAATTAACAATAATAGTTTTGCAACAAACAAATGGATAGTATCAAACCATTATCATGATTCAATTTCAATTTTCAAACATCAAAGATCAAACTATTAAACTCTAAAAACACATATGATATTCAACAAATCTTCAAACAAAACAATAGAAAAGTGGAGCAAAGATTCGATAACATAGTGAAACAAAAAACTACCAAACACGTCAAAATTTTGCACAAATTTATCTAGTCTAACAACAAACAACAATCATAATCCGATGATTAATCACAATATCAAATCCCTAAGCTCAAATACAACAGTATCACGAAAAATCAATTATCACGAACATGAAACATGAGAATGTAACGAAAATCAACTTAAACGAAATACATATGAGATGGATTAGATCGACCATGAAATCAAATAAAACAAAAATTAAAGGAAATAAGTTAAAGAAAACAATGATTTGTAATTAACATAGGAGATACTAACAATAAAGAATGTAAACAGATATAGAGGGGATTCGTACCTTGATGATGAATAAATTTTTACTTATTAGAAAAGATTTAGTGATTGAAGATGGAGAAACCCTAGATTAAGAACGAATGCAAAACAAAAAACAAACAAAATAAATAGAATCAGTTAATTATGATGATTAATAGAAAGAAATCGGAAACCAACCTTGATGATGAAGATGTTTCAGGAGGCGATCTAGGGATGGAGAAGATAGAGTCGTGTGATGGAAAATAGAAACCCTAGGCAGAGAAAGAGAGAAACCATAATCGGTTTGGAGATTGTGAGGTAAAGAATGAAATGAGTCGGGTTATAAGTTTATATGTGTTCACAAGCTTTGACCCATTTTCGTAATATGGATCGTCCATCGCATTGCACCATATGGAATGGGGAGGGTTTTGGCGGGAAAATAAGATTTAGAGGCTCTAGATGGGAGACATATGTCTCCTAAGTATGAACTTTATTAGATGTATAGATAGATATAACAGTAACTACGTTTCTTTTTGGAACAATTTTATAGTTTATGTGAAAAAATCACTCAAACAAATAATATTAAAAAAAAGCCCTAATCATTTTTTTTATTAATAAGTTCTAATAAAAAACTTATCAAAATATTTAATGTCACTTTATCAAAGCTAAACTTTAACCTACTAAAACTAAGTTGAGTGATTTTTTCCTCTCATACTAAAAAAAATTAGTGACTGTTAGATACTAAAATTAGGATAAGCAATTTAAAAAGAGAAAGAAAAAGAAAAAAATTTAAATTATTTATTTATTATTTTTTTCCATTAACAATTAAAAAAGAAAAAGAAAAAGAAAAAAAAGTAAATTATTTATTTATTATTTTTTTTCCATTAACAAACTAACATGTATGGTAAAGATTTTAGAACGTGCATCAATAGTCACGAGCAATGTAATGCATTGTTTTCTTCTGTTTTTTTAAAGAAACTTTGTTTCATCTTTCGGAAGCTCCAAAGATCAATGGTAAGCCACCAACAAGTAACAACTTTACAAAACTTCAATAAAATATTATATTGTTTATTAGTATATGTATTTTCATTTTCCAACTAATTTAATAAAAAATAACTTATATCCTGAATTATTAATGTTTATAAATTTGTTGATTTGTGTTATTTATATAACATTCTGAATGTTATTAGACTTATTAACTTCAAATTATTAAAAGTTAAAATATAGTTTATTGTATTTATCTACATTATATTAAAAAAATTAGTTTATTAGAACAAATCACTTAGAACAACCTCTTGTTCTACCCTTTGCTTCTCCAATGATGAACAACAAGCAGATGCAATCGAAGCTCCACCTCCAAGTAGAGATGCACAAATTAGTTAATTTTAATAATCGGTTATACTGATTAATTTGACCTTTTGACTTTAACCGGTTATTTTTTAACTGGTCCGGTTAATTACTTTAACCGATTCGGTTAATTAACCGGTTATTTTGCCCTTTCTTTGACTTTTTTGGTTTTTTTTCGGTTAACCGGTCTATCGATTAAAAACCGGTTAATAACTGGTTCCTATACTAAATACTTATAACCGGTTACTAATCTACGGTTAAAATAACCACTAACCGCTTATTCCTAAATCAGTTATTAATCAGTTTCGGTTAATAACCAGTTACAGTTAATTAACCGGTTATTTTATGCACCTCTACCTCCAAGCACACAATGCGCTTTTGGTCTATTTTGTCGAAGACACCACAACTGAAAAACCTGGTAAATCGCGGTCTTTACCCCTGCGCATTTTGTCTGTTTAGTCGCAGACACCACAACCTAAATCTAGTAAATCGCGGCCTTTACTTTACCCCTGTGCTACCTGCCATTGTCTTTAGACATTATTTGTCTCTTTAACATGATAGATTGGTTGGCTTTCAGCATCAATAATTTGTTACAAAAACGTATCACATATGCACATGTGCATATCAATAATATTGACATTTTAGTGTTCTTCTCTATATACTTTTTTCTAAGATGATGAATGTAGTCTTGTAGCTTTTTATTTATTGTATATGCTGTGATATTTTGCTTCATATACAACGTTCACTTGTTTAGATTAGTAATATAAATTGATTAAATTATAGATATATTTAGATTATATTAATATAATTTGCTTTAATTATAGATATATTTAGATTATTAATATAAATTGATATGTGAAAAGATTGTATAGAAGTGTTTAAACCGGTTAATTTTCATAACTGGCTTGGTTAACCAGTAATGACAGTTAAATTTCAACTTTTTTACTTTAACCGGTCCAGTTAATTTCAACCGTTATTTTCAATTAATTAACCCTTTTTGTTTTGCCTTTTTTTTGGAAACTTCGGGGTTTTTTTCCGGTTAATAACTAGTTTCTATACTAAATCTCTATAACCGGTTACTAAGCGGCAGTTAAAATTAACCACTAACCGAGTTCTAACAGTTAACCGTTTTTTTCCCAACTCTAAGACTGGGTTTGAGCCCAAATAAAAGGTTATATAATGGAGGAGAGTTGGGTTTGGAGTTGCACATTTTCTCTGTTTTTCCCAAACCATTTCAGTTTGGAACTTTGGATCAACATAATAAAAACCAATTTATGGTGAAACCGGTTCAGGTTTGGAACCGGGTTTTGCAGTGGAAAAGAATAGGTTCCGATAGGTTTTAAACAGCATTCTCAAACCAACATTCGGTTTTGCAGGGACTGGTTTCACCAAACCAGCTTCATAATTGCATTATGATCGGGTTTGGAGACGCTTTCAGTTTGGTTTTTTTGTTCACCTCTGGTCAAGTTAAACCTGTTCCGTAGGGGTAGATTTTTAACTACATGTGACAGTTAAGAGCTATGCATTATTCCAAACAATGGAACCAGGTATCCTTCTTACCAACACTTAAACCACAATGATAACAACCAACATGAGTTAATGATATTATAAACATTCTGTTTCAAGCACAATTTGACAGTAACCACACTTGAAATCCTTCAAACACCTGTTATCATTTCTTCAGATGAGGGAAACACGCGTACACATCAGCTTTCGGATGTTTTGCTTCAGCGTGTTCCCTGCATTTCACTTCCGAAGTCGTGCAGATGAAAGTTTGCATGCACACCTTGCACTGAAATTGAACAAGCAACACGTAATCAGATTCATAAACCCCAATAAGATCTCAATAAATATGGTCATCACCATCAGTTAGCAAAGATTTAACAAAATAATCCAAAAGTTGCAACATGATTATAGGCAAACAGTGGCGGAACCAGAACGTCTTGGTAAGAGGTAGAGGTGCACAAACCGGTTTTTTGAGCCCATATTGGTTATTACGGTTCGAAACCGGTTCAGTTTTGGTCAATGAAAGTCAAAACGCTTTTGCCCAAACCGTTTTTCAAGTGGAAAAGGGTTGGGTTCGGTTCCAAACCAGGTCCTGTTTTTTGAACCCGCTTGGTTCAGTTTTAACCGATTCCAACCGGTTTCAACAAAGGGATTCTCAAACTCGTCCCATCCCGCCTGTTCCTATGCCGGGTCGGTTTTGGGTTACAGCCAGAACCGGTCTTTTCGTACACCTCTAGGCCTAAGGTCAAAATATGGTTCTATTCACTGTCACAGACTACAATTCGGTTTCATAAACACTATGCAGTTAATACGGTAAAATATCATATATCAGTCAAGGACCAACATTTGAGATATAGGTTATCTCGGTGAGATAACGGTAATTTTAATATCATGCAGAATTTATATATATAGCAATTTAACACCAACAATTCAGTGATATATCGGTTATATCTGTCAAATATCGGTTATACCGGTCAAATATCGCCGATAATATCAGTACCGATATTCTGACTGATATTTGACACCGATATTTTACTAGGAGACCGATATAACCGATAATCACCGAGATTTACTGCATAGGTTATCAAACCGGTCCCAACCCGCTGGTTACTATCCCAAACCAGTTCTTATGGCGGGTCGGTTCAGGGTTACAAACTGGTTCCAATTTCGAAACCGTTTTTTAATGCACATCTAGTCAGAGGGGTCAAACTATATTTCTATTATCTGTCGGCTACAATTTGATTTCCTACGGATTCGATTCGCTGCGTGCGGATCAACAGTCCAACCAAGAATCAAATAAAATCAAATCCTCTACTCAAAAAACAGTTAAAATCACTAGAATCTAATACTTTCGGATTGCAAATTAAACCATTATTCTTGTGCTTAAGATCTTATGCAGGAAAACAGGTCCAAAATCTATACTAAAATCATATATGAACACATATCAACAGATCTACATTCACAACTATTATAACACAAATTTCAGCATAATAACAGATGATCCAACAGATCCAGCAGATCAAAAGAAAACCTGAATGTTCATAGCTTTCTTGTTGGCTTCAAGCTGACTCCCTGCAAAAAATGAACAAATAATCAGTTGATTACAAAGATCATAATGGAAAAATCAGGATGTTTGTTGTATTGTACCTTTGGCAGCAGCTCTAGCTTTCTCCAAGTTCTTCTCACGGGCCATTTTGGACTTCTGAGCGTTACCTCCACCCATGGTTTCCGATCTCCGGCTCTCTGTTTCCAAATAGAAAGTAAATAGAAGAAAGTAGAGACCCTAATTGTACAATTTGGTACCCCTTTTCTAAGTGGAAATGAGTTGTATTTATAGTATACTAGGCTATTGCCCACCGGTTTCAAAAATGAAAATAAAATTATTTTTTGAAATTTAAGATCGTGTAAAAAACAAATACAATAGAAAAACAAATAACAAATCATTCAAAATTTTCAGTAAAAATTTCCTTGTATACCACATTGGTTGTTTTATTTATAACATTTCCATCTTTATTTAGTATAAATAACTTGACATCAGCTCTGCTTTTTACTCTTACTAATGCGACATATAGTTGGCCATGTGAGAAAACGGGATATTTAATATACAATCCAGCCCTTAATAGAGACTCTCCTTGACTTTTGTACAATCTTCCTTTTTCATTAGTTCAAACAATAACTAGTTTTTAGCCTGATTTTGAATACTATAAAAAAAATAATAACACAACTATTATAATCATTAGACTTAAATAAAAAAATATGATGAAAGTTTGTTACTATTTTTTAGGGAACCAAGATAAGCAATGAATGTAAAACCATTGTTATTAAGAAAATCATCTCCAACAGATAAGATCGTGTATAAACCAACTTGGGTACTTGAATGGGTTGAAACAATTTTTTTTTTGCAAGAAGCATAAAAACTGAAAACAACAAAGAAAGTCAACATAAATACATCAGAAAAAAAATGATTTAAATTTCACTATAAATTTTCTTATAGACCCATTGGTTGTCTTGTTCTTCATATTACGTCTTCTAGTATCCACTTGTAGCTTTCTGAACTTATGATGTTCACCAGCATTTCGATAATCGACATTAATAAAGACAACTATGTAACATCCGTAAAAAAAAAACGGATTTACCAAACCCGCTCCGTTTATCAACCGAACAGTCAGTCAAATTTTTCGTTGCGAATTAAATGCCCAAAACAATTTTAAACGATCCGTAATCAAATATTATGCGGGGATATGTATTTAGTTTTTGAAAATCTATCAAAAATATCAAAATAAAAATGTTTTACTTTTGCCGGGTTTCGAACTCGGGTCTGTATCCGGTTCAACCAAACAAACTATCACTCAGCCAAACAACCGCTCCGCCACTTTGTTTTTCTGTTAACACAAGGAAACATTTAATTCAAATATTCAAGTTTCAAAGTTAAAATCAGTAAATTGCGCCCAAATTAGCAGTCGTCGGAAATCCCGACGACTTCGCCGTTTAATTACGTTTTCGCCCAATTTAACCGATGACTTAACTATTACGACGGTTATAACCGACGTCTGAACCCGCGACATCAGCCATAACCGCCGGAGAACGGCTGACTACGAATATAGACCGAATTCAGACCCCATTCATCTCAATGCTACCCTATAAATACACCCACAACTCGCCAGGAACCTTACACACTCAAATCGCACCTTTTCTCGGCGAAAAGTCACTCGCCGGAAATACTTGATACTTCGCCGGAAAACCGTATCAGTAATCTCTGAGCTTTACTGAACCCCCTAAACCTTTACCGAAGTCACCCACACCCTTTGTAAGCTTTCGGAGGACTCTCTGCTGCAAGATACTGTCGCCGGAAAAAGATTTCTGTCGCCGGAGTTCTGCCGGAAAACAGAGTAAAACCAGCCGGTACTTCTCACGCCTAAATTCCTTTCTTTTACTTTTATCTCGACTGTAATTGATCATAAAGCACTAAAGAAACTTGAATCAACATTCGAATCCGTCAGTCGTCACTTCCGGTGAAAACAAGCGAAGAAGACGACGTTACGGTATTGGTTAAGTATAATTAAAATCAAGATAATTACCGGGTTAGACACACAGTCCAGCGGTGGACTGTGTGCACTTTTAACGCTATGGTCACGAGTTCGAGTATTGTCCCTCACACGCTGCCTTAATAAAAATCCCTTTTTCGCAAAACTGAACCGGAGTGTTTTGGGTATACGTTAAGTATATTGATAACCGAGTTTATAACCAAGTGCGACACACAGTCCAGCGGTGGAGTGTGTGTCCGCTAACCCACAGGTCCCGGGTTCGAGACCTGTGGAGCGCACCGGTTTCGTGATTTAATCCGTTTTTAAAATAAAAGGAATTCTGTTTAACTCTAATTAATGTATATAGGTAATTAAAATCGGATATATGACGGGTTAGACACGTAGCTCAGTTGGTAGAGCTGCGTGCACGCGTACGGGAGGTCTCGGGTTCGAGCCTCACCCGGCGCACAACAATATGCCTACGAACCGGTCAACGCTAGTCAAAGTCAACGGTCAAAAGTCAACTGTAGCATAAATAAAATATTTTTTTTTATTTATTTTTATTTAATTATTTTAATTAAAAATCAATTATAAATACTTAAAAATAACATTTTTAAGGTTAGAAAATAGCCTCAAACTCACAAAAATACACCCAACAAACCTACTAAAATAGATTAATAAAACCCGTTTACTTACCAAACCGTAATGCGATTTATCTAGGTTTAATCTCACTTGTGGTTAAAACCACTTCCCGTGCAATCAACGTCATCAACCGAACGCACCCAATGTGAGTGAATTCTTACAAACTCCCCTTTTTATTCATGTTTTGGGGTGTATCATGTGTCGTTTAAACTAATTCTCTTATGCAAATTTGTGCTATACCATTATATGAACTAAACTAGAATGTAACTATTATTGGTTGTGATGTATTCATATTGTCAATGTTGTATACAAATTATTTAGGCCCATCAGTTCCTCGTGGGAGACGAGAACAACGCGTGCCTTAAAACTCATACATTAGGCCCATCAGTTCGTAAGAACAACGCGTGCCTCAAAACTCATTCATTAGGCCCATCAGTTCCTCGTGGGAGACGAGAACAACGCGTGCCTCAAAACTCATACATTAGGCCCATCAGTTCGTAAGAACAACGCGTGCCTCAAAACTCATTCATTAGGCCCATCAGTTCCTCGTGGGAGACGAGTCGAATAACGCGTGCCTCAAAACAATTATTTGGTGTTGTGTGTTCAATATTCGATATTATGTGTTGTGTGAATAAATTTACATCTACATTTACTCATATATGGTATGCACCTTATTTATAATCAATTGGATAAACTTGTTCAAATGTTTTCCATAGGATTCACTCGCCAACATTATGTTGATCCAAAAACCTTTTTACACATGATACAGGTGAACAGGTTGAAGCAAGGAAAACATAGGATATGCCTTAGAAGAGAACCAAGAAGCTTAGATTGATAGTTAGAACACGTTGTATCATTTATTGTAAATTTCCATTAAATTGTATTAATGAATATGAAACATATAATAAATGTCATGAGCTTTGATGATAACCCAATTATGCCCCGATCACCTTTTCCGCTGCGGGTCGGGGTGTGACAAACTATGCAACAGTTATAAATAGAATAATGGACAAAAATTAATAAACTTCAATATATAATACAATATATATATAAGAACATGTGTATAATATTAAGAGTATTACGAAAAGAAAAGTTGTAAAATAAAAAAATTACCATTTGAAAATGTGAATGAAGTAGAAGATGCATTTTTATAAAAAAATATTTTAATATTTCTTAGAAATTAGGATATGTTTGTAATGTAGTTAGTTATTTAAATAAGGATACAATTTAAATAAGATTTTTAAAATTCGGTTACTTATTTATATAAGGAAACAATTTAAATTATTTTAACATATATGTTTAAAATACTGAATGGTAACAAAATTTTAAAAAAATTAACTTTTTAAATTTTAAAATTAATTTGAAAGTTAAAACTGATATTTACCATATTTAGGTAATATCAATTATTTATATTACCTAAAATATATATTGGTTATTAACTGATTGATTGAAATCTATATTAATTTTGGTAGTTTTGTATAATTAACAAAACTTTGGATTTAAAATACTATTTGAAAACATATCAAAAAACAATATGTGTATTGTTTAAAGAAATGACAAATACGAATATATATATTCTATTAATCTATATAAATGTAAAGGAGTAAAGCTATATAAGAGTTATAAAAAATTGCTTACCATGGGATTCCTCTTGTTGTCTGATACAAAATATAAAAAACCATGAACCATTTCGAAGTTGTTTGGTAAACCTATTATGACAAAAAAAAAAAAAACATATTAAATTTTAAATAATAAAATCAAGTTTAAAAGAAAAATCAAACTACCATGATTAAATTTTGGTTGTATACGTAAATAACATAAATATTAATGAAAATATGTAATTAACTAAATTTGGAGTATGTTTTAAATGTTATGATTTAAATCATGATATAAATAACCCAAATTTTGGTATTCAAATATTTCATGAGAGAAAATTAGGAGATAAGATATGTAAGGGTTTATAAAATTTGAAATTTGAATTTCAACTAATTTTGGAAAGTGGTTTAAATGTTATCGATTTAAATCTTTACAAAATTTAATTATTAATTTAAGTTTCTAAAAAAACGTTTAAATTATTTACAAAAATAATTAATGTTAATTTAGGAGAGAATTACTAAAATAATTAATGTTAATTTAGGAGAGAAGTGTTAGATTTTATATATAAAATCCTCACCATATAACCTGCTACTATTTTATAAAGAAACAATTTCTTGGATCATTTCATTGTACCACCATCTGAAAACCAAAAAAAAATTATTAGTTTTGGATAAAATTGTTACACACTTAATCTACCAGTCTACATTTTGTTCTCATAACTTGATATGAAATGGATTGTATAATGTATAACTGATGTAAAACAAAAATAATAAAATTTAATGTGATGATGTAATTATTCTAAACATAAAAACAATAAACAGGTAATCTAATAAAAAACAAAAAAAGATTATGAAACTGTGTCGAGCCCATAACTAACAAAAGAACTCCAATGCAAGAATCCTTTATATTATCAAATCACTAGGTTAGTTCCCCGTGTGTTACACGGGTTGAACAATTTAAACTGTATAATAAATATTTCTTGTAAATGCAAAATAAAGACGAAGACATTTATGTACTAAATTGACATAAATGAGTTCATATAAATGTAATGTTATATGATTCATAATAAAAAATAATTTTTAAAAAAATCTATGCATTACCAGGTTGAATAATAATTGAATAAAGTATAATGTAATTTGTTAACATATAGAATTGTCAAGACATGTACATTCATGTGATAATTATAAATTTTGTTAAATTTATATTTTAAACATTTACCACCTATTTTTATAATACTAGGGGGAAAAATGGTAAATGCACGGTACCCCTGACTGCGGGAGGGTTCTCCCTCCCCAAGCTAGCTTAGCCTCATAGCTGCCTGGCGGTTACTACCCAGCAGGATTATTCGGGCCGAGCTGGACTCGAACCCGCGTCCTCCCGTTTGGAATGGGTGAGCCTGGCCACTGGGCTGACACCCCGTGGTTCTATTTTTATAATACTATTAATGTTATAAGGTAGATTTGCTTCTAGTTAAATTAAAGGTCACAAGAGTTCAAGACCCAACAATTCATGATTCAAATATTTTGAAGTCATCATCTTCCTCCTCCTTCAAGCTCATAACCAGAAGCGAGATAGAGTCGTTGTAGCTTACCAGAAAATTTACATATCGGTTCTTTACTCGGAGATATAAACAAAAGTGGTTAAACATAGAAAAGTAATAATAATTGTCATTTGAGAGGGTTAAACGTACCCCTTGTTAGAGCATTCATAATGGACCCTCCATATTATTGTGAGTGTAACCCATATATTTTTTAGAGTGGTTGTAAATGGTTGTGAGTGAAGGAGATAGAAAAAGAAGAAAAAATTATTGTTACCAGTAAATTTAGAGTAGATACCATTCACTTCTATAATTTTTAATTATTTTCGTAAAATATATAGAATTGACATTTTACCTATAAGTTGAGTGACACAATTGGAAAAAATAACTTTAAGTGGTTTAATTAAAAATATTTTAATTTTTTTGTTACAATACTATTCAATTATCCAAAAATAAATGAGGCATATTTTTTCGGCAGTTAAGCAATCATACTTATTTACGAATTTTTTTTATTTTTTGGTTATTCTCTATTTTTTATCCTTATTGTCACTAACTAACTCATCAAATTAATGGATTGATTTAGGTGGGAAAACACAATTAGAGAATGTCTGAGAAAGTGTCATGTGTCCTCAAATAGGTTTCTTTTATTATATATATAGACTAGAATGTTCTAGCGGTTTGGTCCCATTCTCTGTTTTTTTATTTAAAAGTTCTCACCGCTACATATTTAAAAAACTTGAATTGATGCCCGCATTGATCCTTTACATTTAGCCTAATGGTAGGAGATTTGAGTTTTTCATTAGAGACTCAATATCAATTCTTACTTGTGTTATATTAGGGTGGAAATTAGACAATAATGGTGACAAACCCACCGAGGGGATTCAGTACGGTTTCCGGGGGAACGCCGTAACCAATTATGACCAACCCAGCGTAGGCCAGGTTAAGACAACGTAGTCTGGGCAGATCTTGGCTAGGGCCGTCGTTTAGGCGGTGTGACATTGAGTCGCTTAAAAAGAAAGTAACCATTCAACAAAAAAAACCCGCGTTGCGGATCGTTTTTCTTTAACATGATTTGAGTGTACTGATTTGTTTTTCTTTTAATTGCTTATCGATCAAAAGTAGATCAACTGAAAATGTTCATAAAAATAAACACAAAAAACGTATTATATTTAACATAACTCATTTTATTTTAAAAAAAGACAAAATGTAAACAACTTGAATTTATACCATTACGTACATAAATTAAGCACGTCAAACTCAAGGTTGTCAAAATGTTATTACATGAAATATAAACAAATTTTGATTTACACCGACACGTACATAAATGTCAAAACATAGACTAACTCAAAATGTCTATAAAATAAGTACTAAAACGTATTATATATGACATGACTCATGAAACATAAAATATTATGCACTTGAAAAAAATATTATGTTAAAACGTAAGCAAATTTGAATTTATATTGACATATACATAAAAGTAAGCATGTAAACTCGAGGGGGCAAATGGCATTTAATTACAAAGTTTTAAAAAGTTGAAGGGGTATAAGTGTCAGTTAAAATTTGAGAAAAATGTAATTAAAACTAAACTCAAAGTTATTGTAGCTAAGTGGTCAACCAATTATATATATAATAACTAGGTTATAACTTGGTGTATTACACGGGTTAAATAAATACATTTTATATACTAAATAACAAAACATATATCTTTAAAAACCTCCTTTATTGTACGGGTTGTATAAATGTAATTTTATATATTAAAAAAATTATATAGGAACCATATTGTACGGGTTGAATAAATGTAATTTTATATATCAAATTATAAAAAAAGTTATATCTTTAAACCACATGTATTACACGGGGTGAATAAATGTAGTATTGTTTACCAAATAATAAAAAAAGTTATATCTATTACACGGCTTGAATAAAATTGATTTTATGTACCAAAAAATAAGAAAATTATATTTAAAAAATTTAATGGATATACTCGGTACGCGATAGATATGGTGACTGCAGAGATGATTATTGAAAAGAAGAGGCAGTGGTCAAACATGTTATTCAAGAAACAAATAAGCAGTCATTTGAGTGATAAAATATAAATTATATTTAAAAAACCCGTAATAAATCAAATTTAAAAAAAAACTAAGACTTTTTTATTATTAGTAAAATCAATGAATTTATATTTTTAATTTTGTTTGGTAATATTTTATTATAAAGTGCATATTATACATATAGTTATATTATGTCTTAATTTATTGATGCTAGCCAAAATGTTTTTCGATTTTATATCTAACATTATATATACTATGGTAAAAGTTTAAGGTTTATTAGAGTTATAAATGAGAAGTATATATTAAATTTAAAATAAATAATAATTATCTATAGTTAAGTAGATGAGATTAAACAAAAATAGTATTTAGTAGGAGAGTTATCTATTATTAATTAAAAGAGATTAAACTAACTAATAATTATCCATAAGATATTAAACTAAATAATATTTAATAGGAGGGTTATCAATAATTAATTAGAAGAAATTAAACTAAAATAATAATTATCTATAAGACATGGCTTAATATGATGACAAATATCCAATAAGTGGTTTCTTTTATCATATAGTATAGATGTCGTGTAAAATCATTTATATTACACTAAGGCTATGTGTTATTTATCTATGTCTGGCTATCTGTTGTGAAGCTTGGCTGAGTAACTAAAGTGCTGCCCCAGCTCACATGACTGACATAGAGACACATTTTTACTCACCCATGAATGTCTAAAATGAATGTAATGAGAGGAGCTTGGTTTAACTAAAAAATTAACCAAAATGCTATGTTTAATAAGTAAACTAAATATTAAATTCAGTTTTGTGAAATTAGTTTCATAAATAATACAAACTTCAGATGGGTAATAAATGAACTAGTATATAGGACACGTAATTTAGTTGAGGTGTAGTGGTTAGTCACTTGATTTCTCTACTTGAGGTCTCAAGTTCAAATCCCACTAGTATCACTTTGAAGGACATTGGTGGTGACAATGAAGTTTAGAACTAGCCCTCCTTGGAGGTTGCCAGTTCAAAACCGACCCGAACCGAGTTTTACCGCAGTGGGCCTTCTGGCGGTGCGGGTTTTCCACAGAACTGGTGGCTTGGTGGTTCGGGTATGCATCCAACTCTGACCGTTATGAAGGAGGGGATGCATTTGCTCGTTTGAGGGCATCCCAAGATGCTTATCTGGTAATTTAGTTGGCCATTCAAAAAAAATTTAGGACACGTGTTTTACGGCGAGACTGTTAAACCGAACTAAAAGTAGAAGTAAAAATGTTGAACCACGCACACGCGTTGCATGCGTGTCAACTTGCATAAATTATACTGAAACGTAAAACATATAAAAGAAATAACTACGTCGACTTAGGACTCGTTCATTGCGATAGAGTCATTAAACCGCAAAACAAAATAACGTAAAAACTTTGAACAACACATGAACGTTGCAGCGTGTTAACTCGCAAAATTTAGATTGAAACGTAAAACGACAACTTTGCGAAAGACGAAAAGTACATGAGATCAAAGTTGAAAGTAAAAAAACTTTGAGTAAAAATGAAAAATGTTTTGCAAGATGTAAAATACAAAAACTATAAGTGTGAAATTCGTAAAAATTGAATGAATTGTAACTCTTACTAAGAAACAAAAACTTGGTAAACATAGGTTGAAATGAAATGTGTTTTTGCTAATTGTCTTCAAAGCTACGGTGACATATACAAAATTGAATAGTACATTCAACTTACATAACCTTTTTATGAATTAATAGAGTGAAGATAACCATTATAATTCATTTTCATATAAAAATATATTAAAATAATACTACTTTACAAACCCACTGAATTCTTGAAATGGTTTCAAAGTTTTCCAAAACCCATCAGCCGATCAGAACCACTAGTGTGAACTGTGAAACTAAAACCACAAATATTTTCTCTTTGCTATTTTCCAATAGTGATTATTGCCTTTCTCCCGATCAAAATAACTAACAACCATTTCCTATAATATAATTAACCCACTCATATAAATATAAATGATTCATTGTGAATGCTCTAATGTCGCCAAGTACTATGGTTTTAAAAGTTTTTGTTTGCATTTAAGATTTTTTAAATAAAAAACATACGACTGTCAAATGTTTTTTTAGTTGCGTCACTCTTTGAAAATGTCTAGTGAACCAGCGTCGTTCGACTGAAGATACTTAACAACACTGAGTATTGGATATTGTGGAACACATTAATAGTTGTGTCTCATGTGACCAATTTTTAGCATGCGGCTCTTCTAAATATATATTACATACACGGGTTTGGGTTTGCGTTAGGAAAAAAAATCAAAAGCTTCATATATCAAGTTTGAGTAAGCTAATGAGCTTAAGCATACTATTTGTATAAATATATTAATAATTTTTCTTAATTACATAGTAAAAATTATTACATTTAAAATTATGATATAAAACGATATATATTTTCTTATATGAAAAAAGTTATAATTATAAATATACATATATAAACGAGCTAAGCCCAAATTATACTCAAGCTTGAATAATTAACTATTAACAAGTCGATCTCAGGCCGAGTTTGACTGAGTTGGTAGATAAACAAAGCTTTTTTTAACGACTTTCGTTCAACCAAAAAATGCTAGCAAGAAGCTAGGCAATACAAAAACAAAACAAATTACAAAGAAAAGACAGTCCAATCTTCCCACGATAAACTTTTGAAAGTTGGTGTGTTTCTAAACCAAAGGAACCCCAAAGCCTTAACGTCTTCGATAATCTTAGTGTATGAAGGTTGAACGTCTTCGACAATTATAACGTTTCTCTCCTTCCAAATGCACCAACACACTATAAAGATAGTTCCATTAATCACCTTGCTTATTTTTTTTTCCCAAACTTTCTATAAGGGTAGATAGTCACACCTAAAAGTGAGAAATGGAAGAAGGAATATTCCATTATATATACCACGTAGTACTTTATTATTAAATTTTGGCCCTATTTAGTTTTTCATTGTTAAACAAGCCCAAACCAAAATTGTAAACTAAAAAGAAATAGAAAACCATATCTTTGATTTTTGATTGTTTGTTATGTTTCTCAGATTTTGAAATTGATGGGTTTTCTTCATAACACGTATATGATGTTTAAAAAAACTTGATATCTCTCTTGTTCTTGATTGTTACACATGAATGTATTATTGTTAATTAAAGTTAAAGTGATTGTATGATCAAGATATATTTTGATAAATTCTAAGTGTTTATAAACTTGACTACGGAGAGATGGGCTATAAAAATTGTTAGTTTCGCACGTGTCGATAATGGTGTCCACGGGACATAAAAATAGTATTGATAGTGGTATTTGTGGAAACAAAAATGAAGGTGTGTTAACTGATTCGAATACTTAAGAATTATCGATTGTATATGGTATCTTATAAGTCATATTAGACCTGACATAAGTAGATATATATGATGATGTGATTTTAATACTAAAAATTATCTTTTCTTTAACAGCGAAAAACATATATAAATTATAAACAACTGACGGAAAACAAGCCTAAAAAAAAAGTTACACCAAAAAACCCAAAATGCCACTTGTAACTATGCTTATACATTAAAACACCAGTTCTATATCTTACATCTTATGATGTTACTTCAACATTACAACGAATATTCCGGATATCTAATATAAAAGATTCAATATAGAAAGCATTTTCTTTTCTTGGTGAATTTTTTTTTGGTCTATGTTTAATTCATTAAAAGGGCTTGCTACTTGCTAGTAAAGAAGATAATAAAAATGGAGTACATAATTAGCTATTGAAGAAAAACCATGCTTTTTCTTCTAAGTCTTTCTTTCATTCTTATTCTTGTCTCCTTTGTTATGAGGACCTCCACCACCATCACCACCGCTAAAACCACCACTCGCCGAACCTCCAAAGTTTCCATAACCCGAGCCTGGACCTGTCCTGGACCCGAACCCACCTCCACCACCCGCGAAACCTCCTCTTGAACCATAACCGCCTCCCACAAATCCTCCCCCAGTAGACGGATTTCCTACATTGCCATATCCACCCCAGTTGCTAGACCCTGACCCAAAGCCACCACCTCCACTATATCCACCTCTTCCAACACCAATTCCCTTACCCGGGCCCGAACCTGATCCACCACTTTGACCACCGCCTCCATCCATATTATCATCACCAGAACCACCACCTCCGCCCATATCACCGCCAGAAGAATCACCACCCCCGCCCATATTACCACCAGGAGAACCAAATCCACCTCTCCCTCCATTCCCATACCCACCCCTATTTCTTGCCCCATATCCCCTCCCTCCACCAGTACCATATCCACCCCGGCCACCATTTCCCGATCCGCCATAAGCAGCCACCGTAGTGTTTTTATCTTTATCTCCTATTTCCAACCCATTACTCCCCAATCTAGCTGCTCTAACACACCACACAGTAACAAAGAAACACAAACACCAGCAAACAACACCTTTTCTTCCCATGATCTTCTGCTCTAAACAATCCGATGAAAGAACCGACTAAATACTTAATTGGTGCTAAACTAACTACCACATTAAAAACCTTACCTAGGATTAATGGAATCTAGTTTGTGTAGTTTCAATTCCTTGTGGTGGTCTTGTATATGTACAGGTTTAGTTCTTTGTGGAATAGAAGTCTTTCTAGATGCATTATTGGTCAGTGCAATGGGCATGATATGGGCTAAAAGGCTAGTTTGGTAGTAAGAACAATTTGCATGATGCTAAAGAGTTAGAGAGGTTCATGCTAATTGCTTGCTATGGTGATTAGAATTGCTCAACCACCCTGATGTCTTAGCTTATTGGCTGTCACCAGCCTTGAGCTTGATTAGGTCCAGTTGAAACTTAGTTTAACATGATTGTTAGGTGAAATGAGTCTATTTTTGTTCTCCTTAAGTGTGATGAACCTGTGAGTGGTTGGCAATTTCAGTTCGTTTATATAGTTAGATGGGTCAATTTTGGTCATGTGACAATGATATCGTGAAAATAAAAGGAAACGTGTCAAATGGTTTAAAAGTCGCATAAAGCGCATTCAAAAAAGTAGTGTAGTGATCTTTAATTAAGAATGGCTAATAGATATTTGTGGGTTAACCCTACCGAACCCACTTTGATCTCATTACTAACCTGAGCCGGCCTTATTTCACCACCTCCAAGTCCTGGGATCTAGTTAGAACCCAGTTACATCCAGGACTAACATCAATTTCCTAGAAGTGACAAGCTTAATTCACTTCTAAACTATAATTGCAATGCATATATTGAATGTTTATAGAATCTTTAAGTAAATTACAAGGTTTTAGATGGTATTTTAAGCTTGTGTGTATTTTCTTGATTTGCATTTTGTAGCATCCTGTTAAAGTATAATAGGATTGAGGTATTCCCTAAATATTCTATGATAAGACATACAAAGGTGAGCAATTAAACGAAATAGTAATTAATTTATTAAAAGATCAAATATCGAAAATATTAGTAATTAATATATTAAAAGATCAAAAATAAAAAATAATATATTTAGACTTTAGTTGTTGAAATTTCACTTCAAACGCAAATTGCTTACCATAGCCTAAGTTATGCTCTCTCCAAGTTGGGTCTCCTTTACCTTTGTCTAGTTAGTTTAAGTATGAATCTGTTAACTCTTTGATCAACTTTCTATCCAAACTAGATAATTGTAAAAACCACATAAACATATTGCTTTAGCCATATTTCATAACGAACCACCTCATTTTCATGATCTTCATTGGCTGATGCATCATTAAAAATGCATCAATTTGCATGGATGAAGAAATGTTGAATAAACATGATCTTTAAAAGTATCTTAATATTAGTAGCAAGGTATTGGTGATTGTTTCTGATGTGTTTGAAGTGGTCAATTAAAACTAACTAAATTAAACCTAAAGTAGACACGCTAAGTTATTTATAAATTAAGAGTCTTTAAAACCTAGACCACACAACCGGCAAAATGTGTACTAGTCAATGTAGTAAAGCTTAAGTAAGTCCGAGTATCAAACCCATGAGACTCTACTAATTACGTTACCAGACTTGATTAACTATTCACTAAACTGACTTGACTAAATTGGTTTTCTTGTTTGGGGGGGGGGGGGGGAGGGGGGTTCTGACAAACTACTAAAATTAACGAAAACACGAACTAAGACTGAAGATGTGATTAGATGATGGGAAACACGCTACCTAGGTCAGACTCCTACACATGTTTGACATGTTCTATCGGATATGGTACTACTATGAAAACCAGGATCTTGAAATACTAAACTTAAAGGAAAACCTAAAGGACCCTCGACCCTTCTCTGGAAGAAACCTATTACAACCTATAACCAGTTTAGAGGATTCCCTCACATACTTACCTACTGTAATAATAAAGCACCCTAATGATAATCTACCTCACAATGCGAAAGTATAGGGAAACTAAGGTATTACGATCAAACTCAACTAGTAATGTACAAAGGTTTTAACCTAGCATGATTTCAAAACAATACTCAAAGTTCAAACTAGGTTCACAAAACATGGTGTAAGACAATCAAAACGAAGAATGAAGAGACGAGATGATGAAACCTGATAATTCTTCAATCTCCCGCTTGAAAGTCTTCACCTTTTGCCTTGCTTGCTCCCAAATTCACACCCTTTTGCTGCCAATTTGTCATCGGGTTTCAATATTGTGATTTTTGATGTTTAAATTCGTTTTTATATTAATTCCATGAAATCCTGAACCCTAATCTCCTTTCCTCGAAATGAAGGCCCGTCACACAACGCGACGGGTGATCCATCCTCCTCTCGCGTAGCGCGAGAGGCTTGTTTGACCGACTTGTTGACTTGAGGCAGTCGCGAGATGCGACGGTGATCTCTCCATTCACGTGCGATCCATCCGAAGGATCAATTTTCTTCATATTTTCTCGTTTTTAGCTCTTTTCTCCTCCGGAACCCTGCAATTCACACAAGACACGATAATATACAAAACCAATGGTAAAACGACACAACACGACTTGATAAATAATACAAACTATACATGGAAAACAATGTATTTTGCAATACATCAAATTTACCCACACTTACCTCTTTTTTGTCCCTGAAAAAGAATTATGCTATGGAATCATAATCAGTGTACATCTGGTTTCAAAACTAAGTTCTTTAATTAAACTCAGAAAACATGTTAACCACAATTGCAAATATATTGGTTCACTTAAACCCATTACTGGTTTCCAGGCCCTTATCATGTTTATTTAGTTATAGTAAAAATAGTCATCCTAAGGTCTCACACTTCACAAGCCACAGTTTCACCTAATCCCGCCTCAAGCTTATGAAACAAAAGGAACAGAAATTGACTATTCCAACTGTTTTATGCCAAAACTAAAAGAAATTAACATCAAATATTTTACTTTTTTTTCTTTTCATCCAAGCATTAGACAATATTATACCTAACCCAGAGGTTGTCAAACCAGAGTCACGATCCCCAGTAACGACAACATGAGCTTCAGAATTTTTACCATTTCTTTTCTTAACTTAACCTAGAGGATTCTCAATCAGAGTCACCATCCCCAAGGAAGATTCCATAGGCCTCGTCATTTTATCTAGCTTATTTATTTATATCAACGCACATTTTTGTCGTTGATCAAAAATTCCGTCAGTTTTAACTTATAACAACATTTCTTATACTATTTTTAGCAGTCTCGGTTTCCTGATTTCTCCTAGATGAGAACCCACAAGTATCCTAACATTATTGAATAATTTAGCTCAAAGGAAACCTATCTACCAGCTGGGACTACCCACAAATCCCAAGTCCGACACATTTTCAACCAATTATCTTCATATTATTATTATTTGACAACCAGACACCTGACTTTGTCTATTATTTTCCATATTTATATAAATGCAAACTTCAAATTCAGGGACATTTTCTAATTTTTTTAGATTTTTGGTATTTTCTATTTTTTTTTTGTTTTTCAAAATTTTTGACTCAAACAACTTACTATTCAAAATTGCTTCAATCATGTTCCTGATCATTTCCATGTGTAGGTTATGGGTGGCATCTGCATACTGTTTTTGGAGTTGAAGATAGGATTGGGCATGAAACCAAATCTTTTCTGCCAGTTTTGCATTAATTTGGGGAGGCTTAGAGTTTTACACCAAGGTCTTCAGCATATCTTTAACCTCGGCAACAAAAGACTCTAGCTTGGATACTCTATTTGTCAAATCATTGTATCTTAATTCATCATCTAAATTAATAGGATCATCTGAATACCAACTAGATGTGGTTGTGCTTGGTTTTGAACCAAGTGCCCATGTTTCTTGGTACTGGGGACATCCAACTGTTTCTGAATGAAATATTCTTGATTCAACAGTTGTTGCCTTCAAGTAGGTCTTAGTTATGTAACTACTGTCCAACTGTGAGACTGTTGTCTTAACAGTAGTAGTAGCTGCCTCACTTGAAATACTTGCAAGTGTCTCTTGGGACACGAGAGGTGTAGCCTCCTCTGTTTGTGGGCTAGCAATGACTAACTTTGCCCCAGTCACTTGTTGTGGCTCTCTCCCTATGATTTGTGGTTGGGAGGAACTGAGTGTTTCCAAAGTTGTTTGTTCAGTTGCATCAAACAATGGTTGAATTATGTGGAACATTGTGGGTGGAGGTGTGGAAAAAGAAACAACCCTTGGAGAGAGGGTTAAGAAGAAATGTTCAAATGAATCATCTCCCTCTTGATTTGGTTCCCCTTTGCTTACAACACTATCCTTTTGTGAGGATAAGTGAGGAGTTAGACCGGGTAAAGATGTTTGCATCTGTTGTGAGGAAGTAACAACATATGTTAGCTGCATTTATGTTACAACATGTTCCTCGGGCATCTCAATTAGATAATTATTTAATTATTGTTGGACCTACAAAAGAACAAATGATATCCAAAAGCCAAAGCATGAATCACTAATCAAGAAATAAGCAAACGATTGAACCAGTCTCTCCCCAAAGATAGTGAATCTTGAACACCTAATCAGAACATCAGTTCAAGAACAAAGCAAACATCTGATCAAGACTTAGAACCGCTGTTCAAGAAGATATAACATTTGTTGAAAGCTAAGGACTGTTGAAGACCAAAACACTGATAAAGTCAAAGGTCTGATGAAGACAATAGTCACAGAGAGTCACTTTAATAAGTGACTAGGGCAAGCTCAGGAATTATTGCTATCCCCAAGAAGAGGAGGCAACACTTCCTGTGTCAAAGAGATACAAGTTGGTATTTCAAGCGGGGCATCTACTACAACTGTAGAGACAACAGTCTCATAGTTGGACGATGGTTACATCACTAAGACTCCCTTGAAGGAAACAACTATTGAGACAATAGTCTCTACACCAGTTGGAAGTCCCCAGTACCAAGAACAAGGGGCACTTGGTCTAAAACCAAGTTTAACCACCTCTGGTGGGAATTCCGATGATCCTATTAACTCAGGTGATGGATTAAACTATTAGGAATTGACGGAGAGGATTGCAAAATTAGAAACATCTGTTGAGGAGATCAAAGACATGATGAAAAATTTGATCCAAAACTCTAGAATTCCACCATCAAATGAAGACATTACAATAGAAATGCGGGTCCATATTCAACCATTCCTACAATTTCAAAAGCAAGCTGCAGAAGAAAGATATGCCATACAAGTAGACAAACAGTGGATGCCAAATTACCAAGATACTCAGACAGAAGTTAAAGCCATCAAAGACTTTATCTTTGAAAACACTGGTAAAGCTCACACTCTTCCAAATATGATGATGCCAAAAAGGGGGAGGAAGAAGAATACACGAGGAAGCTCCCACCTCAGGTCGAAAAGGCCGGAAAAAGGCCTGACATTACTGCACTAAAAAGGGCAAGAAAGGAAGAAATTGTCAAAGAAGTAGAAAAGCAAAAGAAAAGGGATTCTAGGGAAGCCAATATGCAGATCAAAGTGCAAGAAATAATTGAAAGAAAACAAATCCAAGATAACCAAGGTTCTTCAACAAAGGTTCCAATAGTGGTTACTCAAACCATTGCCACACCTATCACCACTCAAACTGTTGTTCCCATTGTCTAAACATTTGTTGCCATTACAAAAGTGACAATATAGGTTACAACTACCTTATCACCACCTCCAACACACAAGTCTCCCAAAGGACTTATTATCCACAAGAGAAAACGCACAACACCACTTCGACAACCACCACCACCAAAAATACAAAAATCACAAACCAGAACTAGGAGAACTAAGTTAATTGTCCAATGTGATGATGAAGAAAATCCTGATGCATCTCCTATCAAAACCATAACCACTGCTTCATCATAACCATCAACCACCACAACCTCAGCTCCCACACCCATTGTTCTTGACCCATTGGAACTAGAAAATGTATCAAAAGAGATAAAATCTTTCTATTCCACAACTGACATTAGCCAACTTACCTTTCCATCCCTTAGAAGATATCAGAAGCCCAAAAATGTACAAGAGTACCTAGAGCTAAAGCTTGTGCAGGCTGAAAAGATAGTTGCTTTTAAAAGCAAAGGAAAAAGTGATAAGGAGGCTCAACAAATCATGTCTGTAGAGTTCACTAAAGTGAACAAACTTGAAAATTTTGATAAAGATGTTAGTCTAAAGGCATCTCATGGACCAGTTAGCAACCCTAACCTCAAAAAGGAATTAAGGAAAGACTATCTGGATTTCATCATGAAGAATAAGCCCTACAGAGCTTCAAGAGCTCAATTCACCGGTTGGTCTGTAGAAGCCGTTCTGGAAGAAATTGCCAGGATTGAGATGTTATAGCTCAATCCAGATATCAAGCCCACTCTTCCCAACTGGGCTACAGGAAGAAAACCTGTTGGCCTAAAAGTAGTTGAACTCACAAAGATGAAGGAAGAGATGATTGCTACAAAATATGGTACAATGCAATCCATGGCTAGGTGGGATGAGCCAACAATCACGGAAACTTACAAGAAACTAGAAGCTTTAAGAGCCAAAGATCCCTCAGTCCCCAGAAAGCCAAACTATGAAGACTTACCTATCAGTTCCAAGGCCATCACATCTGAACTTCCATCTGCAAGACAAGCCTCTTCATTAGAAGAAGCCATCTCAAAAGATAGAAGGATATGTCTGTAGAAGATGTGAAAAGATTTAAAGATGATATTATGAAGAAAGGAATGAAAAATATGATTATGTATGAACATCCTGATACCAATTCGGAAGATCTATTAGGGAAAATCTTGGGAAGGCAGATTCCCTTACCTCTTCCAATAACATCAATCCCGGTGACCCCTGCTGCCTCTAAAATTCTAAAGTGGTCAAGCCAGCCACGAATTGACATTTGTTAGGGCAAATGGAGAAGTGCAAAAGACTTTAATGAACAGTGTGACAAGCTTAAAAATTGAAGATCTGTAATATTTACTAAATCTTTTGCTCGAAAGGGATGCTAATGACTCACTCTCTAAAAGATTTGAAAAGAAATTCAAAGCAAAATTCAGGAGTAAGTTGAAGAGGAATAAAAATTGATCAAAAACATTTTTTTGACATCATTTATTCTAGGGGAGATTGTTAGACCTAAAAAAGAATAGATGATATCCAAAAGCCAAAGCATGAACCACTGATCAAGAAATAAGAAAAAAATTGAACTAGTCTCTCCCCAATGATAGTGAATCTTGAACACCTAATCAGAACATTTGTTCAAGAACAAAGCAAACATCTTATCAAGACTTGGAACCGTTGTTCAAGAAGAGACAACATCTATTGAAAGTTAAAGAATATTGAAGGCCAAAGCACTGATTAAGTCAAAGGTCTGATGAAGAAGACCAAACATCTGTATGGCCAAACAGATGTTTGTATAACTGTTACAATGGATAGCTTAGACAGTGTTTTCCCGATGTAATAGTATTTATATTGTATCAATGTTTAGATTAGGTAGAACAAATGATAGGATTTGAACCGATGTTTGCTAACAACTGTGTATTCTTTTCTGTTAGGAGTTAGATGTCACTATCAGGGTGATGTCAGCCAATCATTGAACAAAGCTTTCGTACTTAGTATAAATAGATCACACCTATTAGTCATCTATTATCACACACTTCACCTTTTCTCTTGTACGAAATGATTTCTTACGTGATCAGCTGGGGGGGGGGGGGTCTGTAGAGTCAATTGAATTGTAAAACATTTGAATTCATTGTGATCAATGAAAAACATTCATTGATGATGACTATCTGTTTGTGAATTTTATTATGATAATCAATATTAGTTTGCAAATATCAAACTTAGTTCTAACAACTATTCATTGGAATTTGAGTCATATTTTATAAACATTTGATAGGATCTGAGTTTGATACTTGTGGTTTTTAAGCAATTATAAGAACAAACAATTTATAAACTGAACGGAAAATAAATGCAAGAACAAACAATTGTTTTCCAATGAATCAAGGTAGCGTTTGGTATGCAGGAATGAGAGGTGGAATGGATGGGACCATTGTGAGGGAATGAAGAAAAGAGTGTTTGGTTGGTCAATGGAATGGAATCGCCCATTCCAAAATGCATTCTATTCCCTCAAAATCATTCCATCCGTCCCCTTTTTTTTCCCATTACATCCCATCTTCACCATTCATTAACAACACCACAACCCATTACCGTTGCCACCACTCACCACCACCGTCATCCGCCACCCACCTTCGTCGCCACCCGCCTCCGCCGCCACTTCCATCCCCGCCACCGCCGCCGCCATCCAACGACACCACCGCCACCTCCGACCACCGCCACCACACACCTTCGATCATTGATGCCACCATCGCCGCTGCCACCTCTGATAACCGCCGCTGTCGCCACCCACCTCTGCCACCGCTACCAACCGCCACCACCCACCACATGCCACAAACCATCGCCGCTGCTACCACCTCTGACCATCGTCGCCACCCACCTTCGCCATCACCTACCACCACCACCGCTGTCACCACCTGCTGTCGTCTCCACCCGCCGCCGTCTCCACCCACCACCACCGATGCCGCTACAACTGCCACCTATCACCACCCACCATCACTGCCTATCATTGACCACCGCCATCCGATTTTATTCCTTCGTTTTTTCTTGCATACCAAACAACAAAAAGTAATGGTTCATTACATTCTCACATGGTAACCAAACAAGACATGGAATGGTAATGAGCAATTCCATTACTTCATCCACTCCATTACCTTGTCCATTCCATTCCCCCGCCCATTCCATTACCCATACCAAACAGACGCCAAATGATTTCAAATTACAATATGATGATTTTACAAACTCCCCCTCAGCATGATCACTAATAAATCTATTCGTACAAAAGAGAATGTGTATGAAGTGATGAATAGATCTCTAACAAGTGAGATCTATTTATACAAAGTAAAAAGGTCTGTTTGCGATTGGCTAACATCACCCTGAAAGTGACATCTCACATTTCTAACATACTAGATTATACAGATGTTACAAACATCCGTGGGAATCAAATCTCTGATCTAACTAAGCAAAACACTGTTAAATAAACTAACATTGTCACATTAGGAAACATCTTCTTCAACCTCTGTTGTTTTGTTTCAAACATCTGTTTTGCCACAACAGATGTTTGGTCTTCATTAGAAGACCTTTACTTCAATAGAGCTTTGATCATGAACATACTTTTTTCTTCATCGAGCTTTGATCATGAACATACTTTTTTCTTCATCAACAGTGGTTTGAAGGCTTCAAATAGTGGATAACAAGTCTTTAACAGATGTTTTGATCTAGGTGTTCAAAATTCACTATCTTTGTGAGGCGAATACTTTATCAATTGTTTATTTCTTTATCATTTGGTCATGTTTTGGCTTTTGAATATCATATGTTCGTTTGTAGATCAAATAACATTTTTATAACCCAAATACGACTTAGATTTTATAAGTGTTTATATATGAAAAATGATAAATAATTAGACTTTTAGTTTTCCATTTTTTATATTAACTAATTTATAGGAATTTTTGTCATATTTTATAAATATTTTTAAAACCAAATACGACTTACTTTTCATAAACGTTTATATAAAACAATATACATATATATATTGATTAATAATAAGTAATTAAAATTTATAGAAATTTGAGTCATATTTTTTAAATATAAGAATAACTCAAATTCCTTTAATATTAGTTAATACTAAAATAAAAAACTAAAAGTTTAATTACTTATTATTATTTCATATATAAAGACTTATAAAATGCGTATTCGGTTTATAAAAATATTAATAAGATATGACTCGAATTTCTATGAATAATTAAGTAATTGATTGTTTAGGTTTGATAGTAAAAATAATTAATGCAATTAATTATTTAAAATTTTGGAATTAATTTAAAACATTAAACTTTAAATATATAAAATTTATAGGAATTTGAGTCATATTTTATAAATATAAGAATCATTCAAATTCCTATAAATTAGTTACTATCAAAATAAAAAACTAAAAGTTTAATTACTTATTATTATTTCAGATATAAAGACTTATAAAATCTAAGTCGTATTCGGTTTATAAAAATATTTATAAGATATGACTCGAATTTCTATGAATAATTAAATAATTGACTGTTTAGGTTTGATAGTAAAAATAATTAATGCAATTAATTATTTAAAATTTAGGAATTAATTTAAAACAATTAACTAAAATAAATCGAATATGGCTTAGTTTTTATATGTGTTTATAATATATATATATATAATATAAATTACTAATAAACAATTAAACTTTTAATTATTTTATTTTTAATCTTAAATAAAAGACAAAAATGTTTTTAAGAGTAAAGTACACTTTATGTCCTTAATTATAACTAAATGAGTATGTTGCATTTTGTGTATTTTATCGTATCTGAAAGGACAAAATTGTTACCTTGATTTAACCTAACTAAGATAATTAACTCAGTTAGGTTAAAATGACAAAAAAATATTACGTAACATGGTGTTTTTGGACATAATATGTAATTATTATTGTTTTTAAAGGTCACGTTTCATAACTTGAGTAATACATAAAGGACACAAAGTGTAATTTACTGTACTTATTATTTATTGAGAATATGATCGATTTACTTTTCAAATGTTTTTTTAACTTTTATATTCAACCCTTATACTAGTAATATACGTCTTTGTTGTGTTATTAATAATACGTGTTTGTTCGACGTTTTGGTATAAATTTTGTTAAAAATAGAGTTGTGTTTGAAATAAATTATCTTTTTTCGTATCATAAGGCTATATATACGTGTAAGTAGTACCATCATAAATGGAACCCATATCCACCAAACAACATTGAAACACTCGATATAACTTACTCTTTATATAGGGATAATATTTAAATCACTAAGGCTATATGGTATGGAATGGAGCCTCTAGGGGCTTCATTGCGCCACCTCAGCACCAGAGACAAGGGCTTCATTGCCTCATTCCAACAAAACAAGCAACGAAATAAAGCACCCCAATTATTACTCAATCATTTATTATTTTTTTATGCTATTCAAACTAATTAAAAATAAAATACCATTTGAACAAACTAAAAAAAATACAAACCAAGTTCAAAAAATAACAGAACCAAAATAAAAAAATTACTTGTGGTCACCGTCGTTATCGTTCTCGTAATTTACTATGTAATCCAACCATAGATGATCAACCAAATCCGCTTGAAGATCTAAGTGTTTGTCCCTATTTCGTATTTTCATTTGGATAGCTTCTTTCTCCGCATACGTTAGAATTGGGTTTGACGGCTGAACAGTATCGTCATAGTTGGCGAAAATAGCTCGTCCCGTATGCTCCAAAAATCAAATTATGTAATATAATGTAAGCATACGTTATATTTCTCATTTTTTTCCTTGTATATGTGATGGTTGGGCAATGATAATTTATCGCTTCCTTAACACCCCAAATGCCCATCCTATATCATTTCTCACTGACTCATGTTTTTTCTTGTTATACAAGTATTTATCATAAACAGGGCATGACGTTTAATCGCCACATGTGACGCGGTCAAAAGAAAGTCATCGAGCATTCCTAAGTTGGTTTGAGAGTTGGAGTGTGATGACATTTTCTTAAAAATATAGAGATTTGGAGAGGATTGATGATTTAATGTGGTGAAGTTAGAATGAAATATGTATGTATATATATATAAAAGTTTTTTTTAAATGACCATTGGCAATGGTAAAACCAAAGGGCCCCCGCCAATTCAAGTCATTGTCGTCGTTATTGGGGTGGCGATGAAGACAATGATGCCCCCAATGGTGCTTTGGCGGTCACTATGGGCTGACGCCCCCTCCACCTTTGCCAAAAAGCTACCAATAACGCCTTCATTTCATTTCCCAAGCGCCATTAACGGGTGCTATTGAACCCTTCCGAGCACAATAACAAACTGCGACGGCTCTTTTTGTGGGGCCCACATCACTTTAAACCAAAAGAGTGGCGCCGGGGGGGGGGGGGGGGTTATTGTGTATGTGGAGCTGAAATCTGATATCATTTCTCACCGGCTCATGTTTTTTCTTGTAATACAAGTGTTTATCATCATCAAGGCATGAAGTTTAACTGCCACATGTGACGCAGTTAACAGGAAGTCATCAAAGATTCCTGAGTTGGTTGAAGAGTTGGAGTGTGATGACACTTTTCTTAAAAATAGAGATTTGGAGATGATTTGATGATTTAGTGTGGTGAAGTTGGAATGAAATATGTATGTGTTTATATGTATATATAAGGTTTTTTAAAAGAATCGTTGGCAACGGTAAAACCAAAAGGGGGCCACCAATTCAAGACATTTGTCGTCGTTATTGGGGTATGGACTGACGCCCCCAATGGTTCTTAGGCACCTCTGCCAAAAAGCCACCAATAGCGCCTCCATTTCATTTCCGAAGCACCATTAGGAGTTCTATTGAACCCTCGCGAGCATAACAACGAGTTGCGACGACTTTTTTGTGGGACCCACTTCACTTTAAACCCGAAAGGGTGGGGGGGGGGGGTAACCCAGTTTTTGGTTGTGAAAGGGGGCGCTATTGCTTATGCGGAGCTGAGGTGGACGTGGCGCTGAGGTCAGGGGCATATTTATAGCAAGGAAGGGGGTACCAGGAACCCGTTCGGTTCGTAATTTACAGTGTAAAGTCATATAGAAAATACTGAAGGAACCCTTAAATATTTTGTAGGGGAACCTTATAACCAAATGTGAGTATGCTCTATTGGTAAAACGCGTAGTTTATACAATTAAGGTCCCGAGTTCGACTCTTGTTAACTCTTTTTGTTTCGTTTTTTAGTTGTTTAAGCTCTATAAATTGTTTATTCTAACTTTCAATTTGTTGAATTTGAGATTCAATGTTATTCCATCATTACTTTATCATATCATTGGTTAATCTTGATTTATAATGGAGTTTGCATCATAAAAGAATGATAATATTAATTTGAATGTCCCAGTAGGCTACTTAGAATTTATAATGATAATGATAATATTTGAAGTTCCAAATAGGCTAAACTAACTTAAAATTTAGTATTTATTGCATAAAGTTGCAATCAAACCTTGTTCTAATTGCGAAGTAATGTTTAGATTAACTAGTGGGATATTCCCGCTCTCCGACCTCTACTATGTAAGAACCCTATGAAAAAGAATGCCCTCTGTTAAGTTACAATCAAGGCCTCTTGCCAAACTCTTATCCACATATTGTGCATTGTTCCAAAGACATGGTAAAATTTGAGGTGCTGGTTTTTTTATGTTTGAACCCATTTCCTTATCAATGTGATGATTAAAAAATAGGAAGTAAGCTATAATATGTGATAAACCCTATCTTGGTTACTGACTTATTGAGGTATTTAAAATTCAAACTTAGACTATGAAAAAATGTATTCAGATTTTGCCTAAGAAATTTTAATTTATTCAAATCTTGTTATGTAATCTACAAGATCATAAGTTTAGCAAAATCTGATCAATTTAAACTTTTTTACACATATTTCATAGAAACTTTTATAATATCTATTAAAATACTATTACACAAACAATAAGGTAGCGTTTGATATGCAGGAATAAGAGGTGGAATAGAATGGACCATTGTGAGGGAATGAAAGAAAGAGTGTTTGGTTGGTCGATGAAATGGAATCGCCCATTCCACAATGCATTCCATTTCCTCAAAATCATTTCATCCGCCCCCATGTTTTTTCCCCATTCCATTCCCTCTTCCCCTTCACTAACAACACCACAACCCACCACTGTTGCCATCAACCACCACCAAAGTTATCCTCTGCCGTCACCCACCTTCGCCGCTGCCACCTCCGATCCCGTCACTACCCACCTTCGATCATCATGGCCACTGTCGCCACCGATGGCACCATCGCCGCTGCCACCTCCGACACTTCCGCCGTCGCCACCCACCTACGCCACCGCTATCAACCGCCACCACACACCACTGCTACCACCTGCAACCACCGTCGTAGCCGCTACCGCCGCCGCCACCCACCACCACCGCTGTCACCACCCGTCGCCGTCTCCACCCACCACCACCGCTGCCGCTACAACTACCACCTATCACCACCCACCATCACCGCCTATCACTGATCACTGCCATCTGATTTTATTCCTGCGTCTTTTCTCGCATACCAAACAACAAAATGTAATGGTTCATTCCATTCTCACATGGTAACCAAACAAGACATGAAATGATAATGATCAATTCCATTACCTCGTGCATTCCATTAACTCGTCCATTCCATTCCCTTATCCAGTTTATTACCCCATACTATTGGATGCCGGATTCTTAGTCCTCCTTTTTGTTGTTTAAAACCACTAGACAATTCTGTGACTACAACAAAAGCTGATGAGGTTTGTATAAGTAATTCCTTAGTTGTTAAGTTTTTGAAGTTTATTATCATCCGTTGTTTTGAGTACTGTGTAATTGAATCACATCAAGCCGAAACACACAATGACTCTTGCTTTTCAAAGAGCGAAAAATTATGTTAAACGCAAGAGTTGAACTTATGATAACACATTCTACTTTATATAAGTTAATAACTTATAAGTTCCACTTTTGTGTATTAATAAATTGAAAGTAGAGAGTTCAAATGAGAAGAAGTCACAAATTAAGAATAAAAAGAGCAAAGAGTACAAAGGTATTTTAAACATCTCGAAGTTAATTAGTCTATACTTTATTTTTGCTATTTCAATTAATGAACCCTAATCATTTAATGAGTTTATCTTATAAAATAGTTGTGCACCTTACAAAATAAAAACATTCCTATACATGATTCTACATATGTGACAACCGGTACTTTTTGATTATTAATTACGCGAATAGCAATAGCTAAGACAATAATATGTAGCGTAATTAGACTTAAATTAACTTAATTTGGCCATAGAAAGCCCAGGAACGTCTACTTGACTTCACGATACACGAATTGCGAAATTCGAGTATTTCAGCGCGCAAATGAACTTAAAATAAACCAATACCGGTTGATATACTGACGACGCGTGAAATATCAAGTTGGTGATTATATTTACCGTATATTTATAATTATACGAATTATGCGAATTATAAGACATCACAGAGCACGAACGTGTGAGTTACGCGGAATCCAGAACGCATCGACAATTAACAACGAATCGGAAGCACCAGACTTGAGTTACGTCTCGACATTAATATATTATGACATGTTTAGCGTCGTTTTTGAATTTTAGTACTAACTGTCGGAATCAGATCGAAAAATGAACCAGAAACGACAATAAACGCATTTTATGCGATTTAAACGTAACCGACGAACGAACGCGTCAAAACCAATTTTCGACATACATTTTACACGTTCTCGACTTTAAATATATACGATACTATATTTCACGAAGCTCGGGTTTGAAAACGGGTTTTTAAAACGCTATTTGGCCGCTTGAACAACTAGAAATGCGTTAATGGGCCTTGGGCCAACCCGCATAAAACCCTAATATAAATTCAACTCTTTCTCCTTTCCCCCTCATTCCTTCTCCACCCAAACCCTAGCACACCACACCACCCCCTGCCTTCTTTCTGTTCGCCGGCGATCGGAGCCGGTGTCCGGCGACTTCGGGTTGTTCTTCTCCGGCCACACACCCCCTCGCACCAGAACACACACACGCACAACCAGAGAGAAGCGCGAGAGGGAGAGATCTGTGGACAGATAGATGAAGAGAGAGAGGCGGTGGCGAGAGAGAGAGGTAGGTGGCGGCGGTGGCTCACGGCGGCTCAGCGACGGGCCGTCGAACGGCGACCAGAAACGCCACCTTCGGCAGCCGGGTTTCAGTGTTTCACGATTTGTTTCAGGCGGGTGGTGTTTCCGGTGGGTTCAGTCATTGTGGTGGTGGGTTGGTAGCAGTTTGACGGCGGCGGCGGCAGTATTTGGGTGCTCGGTTCAAGAATAGATTTGGTTCGGGTTTAGGATGGTTCATTACGGTTCAGTTTTAACGCTGGTCAAACGGTCAACGTAGTCAACACGGGTCAAACCCGGTCAACTTAGTCAACTCGGGCCAAACCCGGTCAACTAATCAACGCTAAACTTGGTAAAATATTAACAACGAAGTTTTATTATATAGTTATTTAAGTTTATTTTTGAACGCGACATCGAGCACTAACCCGGACCGACTAACAACGTTATTAAGAAATAAAGATTCTCGGGCTTATATGTGATTTTGTTTAAATAACTTGCAAATGCTAATTTAAAAACCGAAACGACGAATTAAGTGATTAAGAAATAAAAGTAATTCGGACTTGGACATTTCGTGCTTATATAACTCGAGTAAATGTGTAGTTAAAACAAAACAACATATTGTGAAATGTTATATATATTGTTATTGAGTTTTGATAAATAAATCGACACCTTGTATTGTTGGGATCGTCCAAAAGTAGAGGAAACTATGCCCGTTTTTTTGTTAGAATTCCGTAAACGAAACGTGATTTATTGCAAAATGTAAAACAAACGATCGGGGCAAATAATCTTTTAGAATAACAATTACGAATATACAATTACTTTCGAAAACACTTTTCAACTTACGAAAACGACGATTCGGAATTTATTTACAACAATAAATATAGATGTTTTAAACTTCGAGAATTCGATAACTCTTTTATAAAATTCAATATAATTATTTATATAGTTTCAAACGCCGATAACCCGATTTCGTATATATACAAATACATATAGTTTGCATATTTATTTCGAATGACAAATAACACGACGATTCTTTTATTGGAATACACATAGTTTATATATTTATTTCAAACGCCTAAACGGCATACAACTATATTTTGTTAAGTTATCATACAAGACGGATACATAGTACGAGTTGTTATATATTGCTTTATTTTCATATAACTATTCTTTACATACACGTACGACTTCTCGGATTATATCGATTTATTTGTATATTTTTGATATAGATAGTCATATATTCTAAACCTCTCGAGGACTAAGTCTTTCCAAGACTTATTAACTACCGATAATAAACGAACTAAACAAGTATGGCTTAATCATTTTCATTAAGTTAACAACATACCATCGAATCGTTCGGTTAGCGATTCGGTAGAGCTCGGTGACACGTAGTTAGTTACCGCGTTTATTTAAAAACTTATAAGATATTCCGTGTTAGGAATATTGTAGAATGCACGCTAGCGAATCACGTTTGGAAACGACATTATGGAATGCACATTTAGCTAGCTTTGCACAAGGAAATCCAGGTGAGTTCATAACCCCACTTTTTACAGTTTTACATTTTTATAAATGTTTTCGGGGTGGAAAGACATGCAGGTTTCGCGAAAGCACATAATATTTCGATAAACGCAAATCATATATTTCTAAACCATATTACAAACGTATTCCAGATAACACAAATGGTTTATGAAAAGCTTATGCCAAATATATCAGTTTTTACAAGACTATACGCGTTTTCGAAACATACTTGAACTTATAACATGGGCTCGGCCCAACAACATGGATAACAAGACAATAACACGGATAACAAGATAACATGGGCTAGGCCCAACGAAACAGATTATGACATTCGGTATGTAGCTATGGAATTAGATAACAATAGATCAACGTATGTAAGTAGGATTATGACATTGGTAACCATTAATCACTTAGTGACCAAGGTGCAAAAGGTGTAGATCTACTGAGCTTGAGACACGCTTCACTCCTAGTTCGTTAACCGTGGGGTGCTTTTGTGAGCCCAATAGAGAACAAAGTTGTCTCGGTTTGGTTATTTACTTATGGTACATAATGTTAGGGGGTTCGCTACCCACTGATTGATCCTTAGGTTCCATAGGCACTCTACATACTATGATTTTATTACCGGTTTACAAACACAATAGTTACATGCATCGGTTTACAAACATAATGGAAAACATTTTAATACCGATATACAGTTATGACATTTCAAACGCTTTGAGATACTATGATCTCACAAACCGGCTTTCAAATGCGTGATTTTCAAATACATGATTTTCAATCGCATGATTCTCAAATGTTTTAAGATTCATTTGAAACAAAACAAACAAACTATGAACTCGCTCAACTTTATGTTGATTTTTCGCATGTTTCTTTCTCAGGTTATATTGTCAAACTATGGCACGGTTGGACTAGGAGAACCCATTTGGAACTCGAGTACTTAGCAGGCGTTCAAGTTTAAACAAGTCTTAGCTGACATTTACTTCCGCTATGCAATGAAGATATCAGTCCAGTCACGCCAGCTCTGATATTTCGGGATGTGACAACATATTCAACGTTTCCTACACCATAAAATTTGGTGTGGAGTATAGATTTTGTCTCATAATAAAATAAAATATGTGTAGGGCACAATACATTTAAATAATTTTGTCACTCCTAATAAAATTGGTGTAAGACCCTAACACATTAGTGGTTGTGAAGGAGAAAATTCTGGTGACATTAATGAGACTTGAGTAACACTTTATAATATTTATTAATATTATAGATCAAATTGTCTATCATACCCTTGTTAATTAATTAAAGCATTAATTAAAAATGGACAAAAATGATATCTTGATTCACAACCATTAATAAAAAAAATATAGGGCCTAGATTAATTTAGTTTTCTTCTTGCAAGAAGATTCTTCTCAAATAAACTTTCCCCTAAACTAAAACGTATACAAAGCACTATTTGAAGTTAAATGTACCTCAGCTTTTAGGCTATCCGGTAAAAGTCAACTACCACAAAAAATATATGTTTGCCTAATCATCGAGCACATGAACAAACAATGTCTATCTAAATTAAAGGTTCTAAGTTTTTACTATTATATCGTATCTTTATTATGCGATGAACCTTATTCGACCGAACCGATCTGACCCGAATTTTTATATGTTCAGACATTTGAAATTTAAACACTTAAAAAAGTGAACCTTTGTAAAATATTCTTTGATCCGCCACTAACTAAAATAACACAATGGAGCCCTGCATACCCACCATCCTTAGAAAATAGAGAGGAGGTATCATTGAGCGCTATTAAGCTTAGGGTGATGGTATCTACACATCCCCTAAAATTTTTGTACATCCCTCAATAGGAACCGTATAGCCCAATACGCTTCCCATAGGGTTTGAAGCATTAAATGCGACACCAATAGGAAGCGTATTGGACGCACGGTTCCTACCAACAACACGGTTCCTAATGGTACAATGAATCCATATATTCTCTGACATGCACGCAGTTCAAAACTGAAAATGTCTGAAAAGTGACCCAATAGGAAGCGTATTGCCCAATATGATTCCCATAAGTTTAATAGGAAGCGCATAGGGCAATACGATTCCCATAGGGCTTGGGTTGGTGAACGAATTAAATCAATAGGAAACGTATTAGGCAATATGATTCCTATTGGTATGATCAAAGTGACCCCAATAGGAAGCGTATAGGGCAATACGATTCCCCTAGGGTTAATAGGAAGCGTATTGGGCAATACGATTCCTATTGGTATGACTTATGTGGACGTCTTCAGGAGGAGATGGATAAAATCACACAACTACAATTGCAACCATCGCCAGTGAAAAGGAGTATGATCTTGAAGTTATTAGCCGTGGTGAATCCAAGTATGACTGACCATCGTCCACCTGAGATACAAAAAGATACTCGCGGACGCCCAACTGCGAAAGCACGACAACAGAGAGATGAGGAGGCTGATAAAGATGATACTAAGAGAAAGTCATGCAACGAAGTCGCCTAAAAAATCTAAAGATATAGAGAAAATTTGTGATGATGAATTTCCACTGTTGGTTGGGAGCAGGTACTTAAATAATACATACATACATTCATACAACCCACATGATAAAGATTTTCAACTAATTGGCGGGTGACAGGTACAAAAACGTTACTGACAGTTTTAAGGAATGGCTTCCAACTAGGTATCGACCCTACATTACAAATACAGAAAATGTCCAGCCGGCTGGTGACTGTGGCATTCGATCCATAGCTTGCGGTTTAGGGATGGAGCAGAATCAGTGGTTGTTTGTCCGCCAACAACTTCTAGACGAGCTGATCATTAATGAGCCTCTGTGGAGACCTATGTTATGCATGATGACTGTCGTTAGTGTCATGCAAAAACCGAAATAAACTAGGTAGCTAGAGTAAGTCGGGTATTGAACCAAAGTAGTATTGTGGAAAGTGTTGTGAATTAAGATTATCGGATTTAAAAAACTTAACCGGTAACAAGCATCGAATGTTTAGATTACCGGATCTAAACAATAGTTCAAGCACATAAACTGAGTTGCTTACAAGAATCCTCCACCCGGTAGAAACCACTAAGGGTTTAGCCGCTCATCTCGGTCAAACAATCTTCAGACGCTTGATTCACGGTGGAATTCATGATTGCAATCTTCGATTCGGTAAGGATTATGATGTTTGGAGTTGAGAAAGTGCTAAAAATCGATTCTTTGCTCCCAAGTTTCGTCCAAGAAGTGATAAAAACAACTTAGGGTTTTGGCAAAACCTTTATTCCTTCAAAAAGGCCATACTCGCATTTTTTTGCTGATTCCTATCACACCCTAACCCGCAGCGAAATAAAAGTCGGGACATGATTGGGTTATCACCAAAGCTCATGATATTTACTAAGAAGTTTCATATTTATTAAATTCAAATTAAAATTTCAAATATCCAACAAAATTTCATACAAACACAAAAAAAATCTAAATGCTTGTTCCAACGAAATAACTTGTTTATTCTTCTAGGCCATCCTAAGTGTTTCTTTCCTCAACTTGATCAGCTGTATCATGCGTAAAACAGAGGAAATTTTGGGTCAACAAAAGTTGGCGAGTGAACCTTGATAAAACATTTAAATAATTGATTTTTATGTTTATTTAAATATAATTGTGCATAAATCACATGTGAGCAAATGTATATATGTAACCAATCATAAACCATATTGAATGAATATATGACATGAATGATGATGTATCTGAGATCAAGGCTCAATCAAACGGAGCCGATCTAATGAGGCACCTGATGCTCAACCCGTATCCCATGAGGAACTGATGGGCCTAATGAAATGAGTGCACTGAAACGATAAAATGTATCCACATATAAACCACACTACAAGCAATACACATTTGTTCACGAAATGATATAGGCACAAGGGATAATAAAATAAAGAAATGTTACGACACATGATACACCCCAAAACGTGATTAAAACGGGGAATTTGTAGAGATTCACTCATCTTGGGTGCGTATTCTTGAGTGGAAAAGAGATCACGAGTTGGGAATTTAATCGATGAAGGAGTATTAACCTAAATTGATAACGCGACAATAATAAATAACTTAATATTTAGAATAAAAACTTTGCTTAGATTTTTAAGTTAATTTTATAATTTATATGGATATAATTAAGCCTGTGAAATTATGCACTTTTAAGTGTTTTAAATGTATTTTCTTTTAATATGAATTATGAAATGGAACAATAAAAGAAAATAAAAGCATAATAAAATAAATAATAAATAAAAAAAATATGTCAATCTGACAGCTGTCAGACCAGCTTAATCTGGATTTTAAGCATGCGTGTTGAGACTCGAACCCGTGACCTCTCGGTTGCGTGCACGCAGCTCTTCCAACTGAGCTACGTGTCTAACCCGAAAGAATCTGGATTTTAATTATACTTATACACATTTTAGGTTTATTCTAATTTAATTAAATTTAAAAAGGTTATACTAGATGAACCGGCCGCGTACCACAAGTCTCGAACCCGAGACCTCAGCTGTCATTTGCACCCAGCCCGACCAACTGGGCTGGGTGTCTAACCCGATTATACTTTAAATTTAATTATATTTATATAATATATACTGAACAAGTGTATACATAAGTGATAGATTAAAAAGGGTTTTTAATTAATCGAGCCGGTGTGTGTGCGTAGGATCGAACCAGTGACCCCGGGTTCAAGTTGCACCCGGCCCAACCAGTTGGGCGGGGTGCTTAACCCTTTTAAGATCCGCATTTTGTTATCCTTAAACCCTTATTGCCGTCGTCTTCTTCGTTTAACATTAAACCCAGAAACGAATACCCATTCCCGATTTCAAACTTGATTAATCTGTCAGTTTAAACCCACAAGATTTAAGAACATAATACATGAATTTAATTAGAGGTTAAGAGCGGTTACCAAACGGCCGTGAATCTTCCGGCGACAGACCGCTGAAAAACAGGGGAGTTGGTTTCAACGCCGGGGGAGGGAAAGAAACTTGAGGATTGAGCGAGTTGAGAGTGGATTTGAGGCTCGGTATTTATAGGTGAGCAAGAGGGGGTTTCAATTCGGCTTTTGGAAACTTGTTTCGGTGATTGGCAATTGCCGAGATGAAGCCAGCCGGACAAATTTCCACTTGCCAACAATACGCATGGTTAATTGAAGGGAAGATTCAAAAGAAAAAGGAAAGGCGCGTTGCGAGATTGCTTGCAGGTTTTCCCGCTTAAGAGTATGTGAATATAAACGATGATGTGCGGGATTTGTTACAATGTGTGTGTGTAGTCTATTGGTGTTGGTGGTGTGTGTATCCGGAGAACCCGGGTTTGATCCCGATTCACCCATTTTTTTATTCCAGATTATTATTATTATTTTTATTACAATTAATAATCATTTTCTAAGTATATTATTATTTAATGGTTACTTATTATTTCATTAAAGTTATTTTAAACTTTATTTATTTTCATTTATATTAGAAGTATTTAAACAATTATATAACAATAAATAAATAACTAAATAAGAAAAATAAACCAACGACGTAATTAAATATACTTTGATTGATAAATTGGGGCGGGTTTTCGAAACCTGATTTACACAAATATTACAGTATCCCCTACTTTTAGAAATTTCGTCCCGAAATTTAAGTAGTAGTTGTAACTGGAAAAAGATACGGGTACTTTTCTCGCATTGAGTCTTCACGTTCCCAAGTAAACTCGGGTCCTCGTTTTGACTCCCAACGCACCCTGACGATTGGAATACGACTTCGCCTCAAACGCTTTTCACCGAAGTCCATGATTTCCACTGGTCTTTCGACGAAGTGCATTGATTCATCGACTTGAATATCTTCTAGAGGGATATGGAGGTTTTCGTCGGCGAGGCACTTTTTCAAGTTTGATACATGGAACGTGGGATGTATTCTGTTGAGTTCTTCTGGTAGGTCAAGCTTGTATGCCACAGGACCTACTCTTTCGAGTATCTTGAAAGGTCCTACGTTGCGTGGTGCTAGCTTGCCCTTTTGGCCAAAACGAACCACTCCCTTCCACGGCGACACTTTCAAAAGCACTTGATCACCAACACAAAACTCCAAAGGCTTTCGTCGCTTGTTAGCATAACTCTTTTGACGACTTTGGGCCGCTAGAAGATTGTTTCGAATTTGAAGGATTTTGTCGGTTGTTTCTTGAATCAATTCAGGTCCGGTGATTTGCGCTTCACCAATTTCGTGCCAACATACTGGAGATCGGCACTTACGACCATATAAAGCTTCGAAAGGAGCCATGCCGATACTTGAATGATAGCTATTTTTGTACGAAAACTCGACTAACGGTAGATGAGAGTCCCAGTTCCCTTTGAAGTCTATGACACATGCTCGAAGCATGTCTTCAAGGGTTTGGATGGTGCGTTCAGACTGACCATCAGTTTGAGGGTGAAAGGCGGTGCTAAGGTCTAACCGTGTACCAAAAGCGGTTTGTACGGCTCGCCAAGTTCGTGAAGTGAAACGACCATCACGGTCTGAAATGATGCTTAACGGTACACCATGACGGCTTACGATCTCGCTGATGTAGATACGAGATAACTTCTCGTTCTTGAAGTCCTCGCGAATCGGAATGAAGTGAGCTGATTTCGTGAGACGATCAATGATTACCCATATGGTGTCATACCCACTGGAGGTGCGAGGTAACCTGGCAATGAAGTCCATGGTTATGTTTTCCCACTTCCATACAGGTATTTCGGGTTGGACTAGAAGTCCTGAAGGTCTTTGATGTTCAACTTTCACTTTGGAACATGTAAGGCACTTGGAAACAAAAACCGCGATATCCTTTTTCATGCCAGGCCACCAGTAGGTGTATCGTAGGTCTTGATACATCTTATCGGCTCCTGGGTGTACAGAGTATCGTGTTTTGTGTGCCTCATTCATGAGGAAACCACGAAGGTTGTTGCGATCGGGGATCCATATGCGGTTTAAATAATATAGAATACCGTCGGATTTGGTTTCAATTTTGAGTTTAGCTCCACATGACAGCTCATCGCATAAGTTATTTTCCGTTACAGCGGTATGTTGAGCTGCCCGGATTCGATCCTTGGTATTGGTTATGATTTGCGAACATAGAAGACGAATAGAGTTCGCATATCCCTTTCGACTGAGCGCATCAGCCACCACATTTGCCTTGCCAGGATGATACCGAATTTCCCAGTCGTAACCGTTGAGCAGTTCGAACCATCTTTGTTGCCTCATATTCAACTCTTTTTGATTGAAGATATGCTGGAGACTCTTGTGATCAGTGTATATTTCACACTTGGTACCGTAAAGATAATGTCTCATATCTTGAGAGCGAACACAACGGCTCCAAGTTCCAGGTCGTGGGTGGTGTAATTTTTCTCATGAACTTTGAGTTGCCTAGAGGCATAGGTTATCACCTTTCCTCTTTGCATCAATACACAGCCTAGACCTTGCCATGATGTGTCGAAATAAACCACAAAGTCATCGCAACCCTCAGGGAGTGTAAGGATAGGTGCGTCACAAAGTCTTTGCTTTAAAGTTTGGAAGGCCTCCTCTTGCTTAGGTCCCCAAATGAAGGGTTTTCCCTTGTGAGTCAAGGCCGTGAGCGGAACGGCGATACGGGAAAAATTGGCAATGAAGCGTCGGTAGTAACCAGCCAAGCCAAGAAATGACCTAACTTCGGTAGGGGTACGTGGCGCTTGCCATTCTTGTACTGCCTTGATTTTCGAAGGATCGACATGAATCCCTTTGTCATTGACGACATGACCAAGGAATTGTACGTCTCTTAACCAGAATTCGCATTTTGAGAACTTAGCGTAAAGCTTTTCAGTCCTTAAGAGTGTAAGAATGAGTCGAAGGTGTTGCTCATGATCGGATTTTGACTTGGAGTAGATGAGAATGTCGTCGATGAAGACTATGACGAAACGGTCGAGATAGGGTTTGCATACCCTATTCATCAAATCCATGAAGACAGCGGGGGCGTTGGTTAAACCGAAGGGCATAACCATGAACTCGTAATGACCATAACGAGTTCGGAAGCAGTTTTTGGAATATCTTCTTCGCGCACTCTAAGCTGATGATACCAGAATGAAGGTCGATTTTGGAAAACAGGTGGCGCCTTGAAGTTGGTCTAGAAGGTCATCAATATGAGGCAGTGGATAGCGATTCTTAACCGTCAACTTGTTGAGTTCTCTATAATCAATGCACATGCGAAACGTTCCATCTTTCTTCCTCACAAAAAGAACGGGCGCACCCCAAGGCGATGAGCTAGGACGTATGAATCCTTTGTCAGTCAGCTCTTGCAGTTGACTGGCCAACTCTTGCATCTCGGATGGGGCTAACCTATAGGGAGATTTTGCAACCGGTGTAGCGCCAGGCACAAGATCGATTCGAAATTCGACTTCTCGCACAGGAGGAAGTCCTGCAACGTCGTCGGGAAAAAACTTGCAGAAATTCTTTCAAACAATTGGAATATCTTCGAGCTTCCTCTCCTTGCCTTCCTTCTTGACGACGTGAGCTAGAAATACGACGTAATTTTTGCGAAGATAACTTCAGGCTTGAAGGCAGGACATCAATTTTAGCCCTTTCGAAGGAGTTTCCCCAAAGATACGTAGTGTCTGACCGTCAGCGAGAGGAATACGAATGAACTTTTCATGGTACACCACTTCAGCGTGATGCTGGTTGAGCCAGTCCATACCGATGATAACATCGAAACTTCCCAATTTCATAGGAATGATATCAATTGAAAAATCGTGATCATTTAGGGTGAGAGTACAATCGCGTATAATGGAATTTAATGAAGTGGGTTTTCCGTCAGCAACTTCCACCGTCAGAGATTCAACGAGATTATCACGAGGTTGGTCGAGAATAGATTCGAATTCTAAAGACACAAAGCTCTTATCCGCACCAGTATCGAATAATATGGATGCATAACTATCATTTACGAGAAACGTACCATTGACCACATTGTTGTCAGCCCTGCTTGGTTGGCGTTGATATTGAAAGCTCTTCCTCTAGCAGGTGGGGGAGCTTGGTTAGCTTGGTTTACCGGGTTTGTTTGAGCTTGGGCATGGATGATGTTCACCAGGCGTGGGCAAGTATTCTGGAAGTGGTTTGGGTCCCCACAATTGAAACAGGCTCGCATGGATTGCATCATGGGGTAGTTGGGTTGGTAGTAAGGTTGGCCTGTGAGTTGTGCAAGTGGTAGAAGTAAGGGTTGTTGGGCTTGGTCCACTATTTGATTTTGGGTTTGGGTTGGAGGTTGACTGCGGTTTGATCGCTGAAGGGTACGGCAGGTTTGGATAGTGTGACCCGCACGACCACAACTTATGCAATGTTGGCAAGGGTTTTCAGGAGGGTGATGGTATTGGCAACAGTTACACTTTAGGTGTGGGCCAGTGTATGGCCTTTTGAATGGTGCGGCTGGAGGGGCGACTTGCGTGATTGGAGCAGCAGTGATGGGAGGGTTGGTTTGGGTGACAACAAAGTTCTTGCCATTTCGCTTCCTCTTACCAGCAAACCTCGAGGATGAACCTGAGTGGTTTGGAATTGGGGTCTCAATGGGTGTTTTCTTCTTCTCATCTTTAAATTTGCCATTTCGAATGCAATTTTCAGTGAGTTCTGTAGCTAACTCCATTGCGGCTTCGAGTGTTGCAGGCGAAGTGCTTAAAACTAATCTTAGATTTTCGAGGGGAGGCCTCGAATGTAGTGTTCAATTAGGCGGTATAATGGGGTGAACAGATTGGGAACCATTTGGTTCAACTCAAGAAACCTCTTGTTGTAGGAGGTGTGATCTCCTTCCTTTTGCGTTAGAGAATGGAATTCATCTTCAAGCTTCTTGATCTCGCTTCTAGGGCAGAAGCGTCTTGTCATGATCTCTCTTAATTCCTCCCATGATAAGGCCATGGCATCGTTTACACCTCGCTTTCCTTTTTCCGTGTTCCACCAGGTAAGGGCTACCCCAAACAATCTTCCATTCGCGTAACGTACCTTACGGTCCTCGGGACAATCGCAATTGAGAAAGGTGTTTCCATCTCCTCAAACCAGTGAAGGAGAGCGGTGACACCTTCAGTCCCTTCATATTTTGGGGGATCGCACGACTTGAAGTGTTTGTAGGTGCATTTAGGGGTTTTGGGAGGAGGGTTGGCGACGCTTTGGTCTTCTTGGTTGGGATTAGCGGTGAGGGCTTGCTGAACTTGTAGCACGATGTCAGGAAGCACTGCGGCCATTTGTTTAGCAATTTGCGTGGCCAAGCGTTCGTTTGACTTTCCTGACCTTCTACCTCCACGTAATTGCCTAGCAGACATCTACAGGAATATATGTAGGGAGATTGTGAGTTCAAGAATTTCCTAGGTGTCATGTGTCGTAAAAAGAATGAAAACAACATAACTGAAAATATTTTAACTACATCCATAGGATGTCTTGGGCTTGCTCATGTTTGGGCCTCCAAATGTCCCCCATACCATTGCCTGTATAGTCATGTGGGCCCCCATTACTATTGGGCTTGGTAGGATTCACATTGGTGTCGGCGGGTTAACACTCGCACTACCCGAATGAAAATCCTAAAACATGATTGCGAGATGTATGGTCGGAGGGTGTCCAGGTGTGGACACAATGACAACTCAAAGTGGGGTTAGTTCACACGATGTTTGGTATAGCATGCTTTGGCCTAATAGGTCCTTCGTACTCTCATCGTTAGTCCCCAGGTAGGCAAACTGGTCCTTTATTTTGGATTTATACGAATGCCAAGCCTAGACAGGACGTTCCGACTACCGGTACTCGTACCCTTCCAGTTACTACATGCTCGTCGTGGAAAACTCACTTTGATGTTATTTGAAAAAAAAATATGAAAACATTGCAAAAATCTTTGAAAAGAAATCATGGAAATTGTGAAATCGTGAGGTGTGTGCTTTCATAGGTATGATATGTTATGGAGATATGAACTATGATGAGCATTGCATATTAACATGTACTTGTGGGTGTGCTTGCATAATATTGTGTGTGAAAATAAATATGAAACATATAAACATCATGAATTTTGCATGTAACACATAAACAATTAAAATCTAATCAACTATAGTATAGGCTCTAAGGGTCTAATAACCTATCCTATATCCCTACAGTCACAAGCTCTGATACCAATCTGTCATACCCCGACCCGCAGCGGAATAAAAGTCTGCACATGATTGGGTTATCACCAAAGCTCATGATATTTACTAAGAAGTTTCATATTTATTAAATTCAAATTAAAATTCAAATATCCAACAAAATTTCATACAAACACAAAAAAAAAAAAATCTAAATGCTTGTTCCAACGAAATAACTTGTTTATTCTTCTAGGCCATCCTAAGTGTTTCTTTCCTCAACTTGATCACCTGTATCATGCGTAAGGTCAACAAAAGTTGGCGAGTGAACCTTGATAAAACATTTAAATAATTGATTTTTATGTTTATTTAAATAAAATTGTGCATAAATCACATGTGAGCAAATGTATATATGTAACCAATCACAAACCACATTGAATGAATATATACATGAATGATGATGTATCTGATATCATTGCTCAATCAAATGGAGCCGATCTAATGAGGCACCTGATACTCAACCCGTATCCCACGAGGAACTGATGGGCCTAATGAAATGAGTGCACTGAAATGATAAAATGTATCCACATATAAACCACACTACAAGCAATACACATTGTTCACGAAATGATATAGGCATAAGTGATAAATAAAATAAAGAAATGTTACGACACATGATACACCCCAAAACGTGATTAAAACGGGGAATTTGTAGAGATTCACTCACCTTGGGTGCGTATTCTTGAGTGGAAAAGAGAGCGCACGAGTTGGGAATTTAATCGATGAAGGAGTACTAACCTAAAATGATAACGCGACAATCCGATAAATAAATAACTTAATATTTAGAATGAAAACTTTGTTTAGATTTTTAAGTTAATTTTATAATTTATATGGATATAATTAAGCCTTTGAAATTATGCATTTTTAAGTGTTTTAAATGTATTTTCTTTTAATATGAATTAGGAAATGGAATAATAAAAGAAAATAAAAGCATAATAAAATAAATAATAAATAAAAAAATATGTCAGTCTGACAGTTGTCAAACCGGTTTAATCTGGATTTTAAGCATGCGTGTTGAGACTCGAACCCGTGACCTCTCGGTTGCGTGCACGCAGCTCTTCCAACTGAGTTACGTGTCTAACCGGCCGCGTACACATTTTAGGTTTATTCAAATTTAATTAAATTTAAAAAGGTTATACTGGATCGAACCGGCCGCGTACCACAAGTCTCGAACCCGAGACCTCAACTGTCATTTGCACCCAGCCCGACCAACTGGGCTAGGTGTCTAACCCGATTATACTTGAAATTTAATTATATTTATATAATATATACTGAACAAGTGTATACAGAAGTGATAGATTAAAAAGGTTTTTTAATTAATCGAGCCGGTGTGTGTGCGTAGGATCAAACCAGTGACCCTGGGTTCAAGTTGCACCCGGCCCAACTCGTTGGGCTGGGTGCTTAACCCATTTAAGATCCGCATTTTGTTATCCTTAAACCCTTATTGCCGTCGTCTTCTTCGTTTAACATTAAACCCAGAAACGAATACCCATTCCCGATTTCAAACTTGATTAATCTGTCTGTTTAAACCCACAAGATTTAAGAACATAATACATGAATTTAATTAGAGGTTAAGAGCGGTTACCAAACGGCCGTGAATCTTCCGGCGACAGACCGCTGAAAAACAGGGGAGTTGGTTTCAACGCCGGGGGAGGGAAAGAACCTTGAGGATTGAGCGAGTTGAGAGTGGATTTGAGGCTCAGTATTTATAGGTGAGCAAGAGGGGGTTTCAATTCGGCTTTTGGAAACTTGTTTCGGTGATTGGCAATTGCCGAGATGAAGCCAGCCGGACAAATTTCCATTTGCCAACAATACGCATGGTTAATTGAAGGGAAGATTCAAAAGAAAAAGGAAAGGCGCGTTGCGAGATTGCTTGCAGGTTTTTCCGCTTAAGAGTATGTGAATATAAACGATGATGTGCGGGATTTGTTACAATGTATGTGTGTAGTCTAGTGGTGTTGGTGGTGTGTGTGTATCCGGGGAACCCTGGTTCGATCCCGGTTCACCCATTTTTTTATTATTATTTTATTACAATTAATAATCATTTTCTAAGTATATTATTATTTAATTGATTACTTATTATTTCATTAAAGTTATTTTAAACTTTATTTATTTTCATTTATATTAGAAGTATTTAAACAATTATATAACAATAAATAAATAAATAAATAAATAAGAAAAATAATCGAACGACGTAACTAAATATACTTTGATTGATAAATTGGGGCGGGTTTTCGAAACCTCATTTACACAAATGTTACAATTCCCGCTGTAACTTACGGTTCAGGACTGTAGGCTACGGTTCAGAGTTTCTGGTTCCTTTTTGTTGTGTGATCCGTAGGCTACGGTTCAGAGCCGTAGGCTACGGCTGACAGATTCTTCCAAAACTGTTTTCTTCATAACTTCTTCGTTTTCGCTCCATTTTACGCATCATTTTCGCCCACGTCTTCGTAATTCAACCCTCTATCATGCCATCTTCTAATATCTTCATTCTTAATCCATTAACATCCCCCAAAACTCATCCAATCTTCGTATTTAATCTACAAAACATCATTTTCTCATAGTTATTCAATTCCACACATATAAACAACCAAATATGCATAAGATTAGACATTAAACACATATAAATCACATTCCTAAACCCATCCATCAATGCGAACTCGATAAAGAACTTTACAATGAAATTTATAACTCAATAGATCATCTGGAAGTGGCACCTGCACCATATCGAAAGTGGATGCAACTTCCATATGCTGGATTGTTGGCTGCTCAGAAATTTGGTGTGATAATCCAACATTTCAGTAATGGTGGTAATCAACCATACTTCCCCATGTTTGATGGTCCGACGACTTACCCTGATCAAACCACCATGTCGATTGCTTTTGTCAAGACGAACCACTTCATCCTCCTTAAGTTAACCAATGATTGTCCAATGCCTCCACCGAATGGACATTGGAATTTATACAGAACTCCCGAAGCTAAAGAATACATAAACGTGTTTGATTAGTCAACATAAAGAGTACATATACGTGTTTGATTAGTCGTAGCATTAGTTGTTGTATTATTTAGTTTTATCCTGTTAAAATTATTTAATCATAGTGTTATTTTGTGTTAAATAATGGTTGTTCATATTAGATTTACTTAAAAAATATAAGTTGCATCAAATTTTTAACTTATTATTTTTATATTATAATGTTTTTATAATATACACTTATTAAACAAAACGATCTGTATATATAAACATATAGTGTAAGTATATAGAGAAAACCCCTCTAAGTGAGAAAAAACCTAGGAAACTCAAAGCTCCTGACATTTTTTTTTGAAAAAATTACACATGTAATATACATGTTTTTAAGTTTTGAGCAAAAAAAAAAAAAAATTAAAAAGCGCCAAGTGGATATTAAAAAAAATAAACAAGTTTTCAGCAACGCGACTGTAACATATGTTACACATGAATGTAACATATGTTACACAAAAACTTGTTTTAAAAAAAAATCTGGTCGGCGTTTTTTTTACTCAAAACCCTTAAAAACATGTATATTACATGTGTAATTTTTTCAAATAAAATGTCGGGAGTTTTGAGTTTCCTAGGTTTTCTCACCACAACGGGGTTTTCTATATATCATTTCCTTATATATATATATATATATATATAGGAAATGTATGAGGCAATATGGTTCCCCTAGACTCAAATTAGTATAGGAAGCGTATGGGACAATATTGTTCCCTAAGACCCAATGTATAGGAAGCGTATGGGGCAATATGGTTCCCCTGGTCCCTTAATCTGAATCCTTTATAAAAAAACATCTTCTCAAATGCAGATATGTTATTTTGTTTTTATTCATTTTTATATGAACAATTTTAATGTTATGTAATGAATATTTTGTTTGAATTTTTTATAGGCTACAAGCATGTCCTATACGCGGCACAGTCCATCACCCTCTACTAGGCGTGGCTTGGACTTTACGGAAGAGGAGCTCGCTGAGTCTGACGAGGATTGATGATGATAGTGGTTTATGTTATTATTATATGATGCAGTATTGTGCGAACAATTGAATTTAATTTTAAGTATTTGTAATATTTGTTTAATTTGAATATGTTTAGTTTGTTTGGGTTGCTTAATTTCACTACGTCTTTTATAAATTTATAACAAAAAAATGAACATCATTTTATAACAAAAAACAAACTTAATTATTTAAAAATAATAAAGTTCAAAAAGATACTAATAACGTTATGCTGCTCTTGCAAAAAAATCCTTCAGGGAACGTATGGTCCTATATGATTATTCTGATCTTTTGAAAAAAAAGTTCATCAGGGAGCGTATAGCCCTATATGATTCCCTTGGTCTCCTAATCATTAGCTGACAATCTTCTGAAAAGTTTGAACTTCTAGTACACATATAGATAGTGTATTGCTCAATACGTTTGGACCTAAATGAACCGTATTTTCTTATGCGCTTCCTATAAAATTCAAAGGATATGCAAATAAAATGGGGATGTGTGATAACCAACGCCTTAAGCTTATATGAAGAGAGGTGGTACCCCATTTCAACGAGCCTAAAAAGATAACTTTTGAATTCATTAATCTTCCAAAGTGCATAAGGATACAAAGGACTTGTGTTTTGTGATTCGAAAGAGAAAACAATATAAAATGAAGGAGGTATGGAAAGAAACAAAAAAATTGACAAGTCTCCTCCGACCATCTCCCCAAGAAAACACTTCTTTTCATGCTCAAAGTCTCACTGTCATCCAATGTTCCCATAAATCTCTACAATCCTCGTTTCTTCTTCTTCTTCACTTCACTTCATCTCCATCGATCTCTCTTGTTTTATGGATCTCAAAACCTCCAACCACATTCAACCTCCTTCTCATTCTCATGGGGTAACACACACACACACATATATATAGGGTTATGGGTTTCTAAGTATGTAATGTCTTTGCGGGGAGTAGTCAGGAAGCAGCTTAATCTCAAAGAGTTGCCTAAGAAAGATGGAAAGAGAAACGTGGTGGAAGCTCCATCTACGCCCGTTTTCAGCTTCAGTGTTGCGTCAAGAAAGAACCAGCTGGTCCCATCAAAATGGGATGATGCTGAAAAATGGCTTATTTCTGACCATCAAAATCATCTTCATGGGTTTGCTAAGTCTACAGATTTTGTGTCCAAAAGTGATGATGGTTTTCAGGAAAGAGTTTCAGTCCACCACCTTCATAACTCAGATGTTCTAAAAGGTTAACAGCTTAACCCTTCTCTTTCCTGGTGTTCCTAGGCTGGGCAACGGTTCAGAACCGGACCGGACTGAACCGAACCGGGACCGAAACGGAACTGTTTAATTCTAAATATAAGAACCGAACCGAACCGCATTATAACGGTTCCAGTTCACTTCGGAACCGGGTTAAACAGTTCTCACGTAAGTAGTTCTTGTCGAAACGGTTATCAATTAAATCCTAAAAGTAACAACAAAATAAAAAATTAAAACAATTAAACCATTTAAAACATATACCTTATAGTTACAATATCCAAAATTTAAACCAATCGAAGCAAAAATAGCAATAATTAAATATTTCAAAACCATGAAATGAAAGCATACAACGTAAGAAACAAAAGTTAACTAAAAAGACTTTTACTTAACCATTACAAAAACTTCAATCAAACGTTATGTAAAAATTATTTTTTATATTCGTTAATCCTATAAGCATTATATTATATTAAATACAATATTTAAAGTTTAAATAAATTAATAGGGTTTTTAAATATGTTATTGAAAATTTAAACTTAAACCAGTTCTAGCGGTTCTTTAAACGAAACCGTCGGTTATAACCGAAAGTGAACCGCGAATCGTTTTCTCCCAAATTTAAGAACCGGAACCGGACCAGAAATATAACAATACGGTTCGGATCTGACGGTTTTGATTCGGTTCCTCGGTTCTCGCGGTTCAAAACTGTAAATTGCTCAACCCTACTTGTTCCGCAATCATCTTTTTTTTTAAGTGCAGATAAGTTGACAAATGTAGAGCCCAATGTCTTGAAATATGAAAGTTTCGTATTCAAAGAGGTGAAAAGCAGGGACATTGGGACGGAGATGACCCCACTTGGAAGCTCCGGGTGCCCCACCCCCTTCAAAACCCTATCCCCGCCACGTCACAACACCCCTGCTGCAACAAGAACCCTAGTAGTGGAATCATCCTTAGACATACAGGAGTGCCATTTAGCAAAGCTGAAGCCAAACTGGACCTCCAGAGAGGAGGAAGAAGAGGACATCTCTAAGAGCCTCAGACACTTTGAGATTAGTAATGAATGTAGAAAAAGCATTTCATCTGCTAATTGGGAAGAAGAGGAGAATTGTCTAAGGTCTAAATCTCTTTCTTTTATAATATTTAGTACTCGCAGTTTGCGACGGTACCGTTAAGCTGAACAATAAAAACGTAAAAACGATGAATCACGCACCCGTAACGTAGTAACATGCAAAAATTTGACCCCAAAAATAAAACATAGAATGAATAACTTAGTCAGCTTAGGATCTCGCGAGTTTCGACGGAGTCGTTAAACTGTAACAAAACTAGATGTAAAAACGTTGAACTATACGCGTGCGTTACAGCGTGTTAACTCGCAAAATTTAGAATGAATCGTAAAACGAAAAATTTGTAAAAGATGTGAAATAAAGGCACCAAAGTTTAAAGTGGAAAAATGTTAGGGAAAAAAAATAGAAAATGTTTGTGATAAATATGTAAAAGATAAAAACTATTGGATTTAAAGTGTAAAAGACATAAGCTATTGGGTTAAAAGTTTAAAGATGAAAAGTATGAAAGTTATGTAAAAAATGAAAACAATTAGAGTTAAAAGTAAAAAAATTGTAGAGTAAAAAAAGTGAAAGGAAAATAAATAGTAAATATGTGAGGGGGAGAATTTATACAAATTACTACAGGATAAATTATTATGCATTGAGAGTATAAAACAACATTGATCTTTAAATAAAAAAGAATTTAGGTACCAAAGAGAAGAAGCAAAAATTCAAGCTTGGGTGGACCTCCAAAATGCAAAAGCAGAAGCTCAATCAAGAAAGCTTGAGGTAATAAATATGTTATTTTCAAGCTTCTGTTTTGAAATATATTTATAAGTTACAAAATTACTTATTTAGGATTTGAATATCAATAAAACAAAAGTTTCATTGAAAGAATATATGTATATATTTATTTGTAGGTAAAGATACAAAAGATGAGATCCAGATTTGAGGAGAAGTTGATGAGAAAAATGGCAACTGTTCATAAAAAAACATATGAACTAAGAGCGGCAGCTCAGCTTGAGCACACACTGAAAATTCAAAAGGTGAAAGAAGAATAAAAAAAGACGGTAAATATGCAGTTTTCTGGTCACAAGTGTGGTTGTTTTCCTTGCAATAATCTTCATCCTTAATTGTTTCTTGTCTCGTTTACAACACTTAATTACTTGGATTGGATCATGTAGTATGTTTATTTTAGTCTCAAGTTTTTTTTTTGTTTTTTTTTTGAAACTTTTCATAACCAAATGTTAAATATTTGGGGTGAGTCGTTCGGGTTGGTCGCATAATCTAATTTTTAATAATAAGGACTATTTGAATTGAGTAATATTTTTCTATCAACTTGAATTAAACTGACTTTTTAAGTTGAATTATATTTTTTATCAACTCGTATCAAATCAAGCCTAACTCAAATCAACTTTTAATGTTGATTAAATTGTTAAATCGAATTCAACTTCAAAGTTATGTTTTTTAAACAAACTTATAAATTTTAGTATTACCTTGATTTTTTCATACAAAATAATTCAGTTTATTATTTTCTGAAGTATCAAACAAGAAATGGGCAGTTCTTACGACATGTAGAGTGCGCCTAGTTTATAAATTGGAAAGCAATAAAGGTGAAAGTTGTTGATAGGAAAAGATAGTTCTACGGTTCGTCTGGATACAGAAACACTACCAAACAAACGGTAGGGCTGCGATGTTGTAACCGAAGATACATATTCACCACTCTGGTTCAGAAATCGTGTCTAAGAACATCACCCAATGTGCCAAAATTGAGCTAGCAAAGATAAAATCAATTTAACTCTCACACTCAAGAGATAAATCAACCAAATTCATTTCTAAACATCAATTCACTGCCCTTTTTCTTCATTCATTAATCCTAATTAATATAAAACAAAAAGACGGTTACCTAAAGAAATTAACTACCAACCCACTATGTGCACTTGCGGTCAATTCTTAAATTTAATAAAAAATAAAATACATAAAATAAATGGAACATGGGAGCTTTCATGATAAACTGATCTCGGATGATTGCATGATTGTGGAGCAAGTTGACCCAAGTTGGCGACCCACCCGTTACGAATGACCCAACCCGTTGTTATCAGTTGTGTTTTGAATCTGATAAGGGTAACACAGGTGAATGTAAAAAATGGGTAGAAGGAGACTCAACCCTATGACCTTTTAGTTACAAGATAAAAGATTTATCACCATATCAAACTTCACCTTGTTACTATTAGTTTCATCTAATTATTCTTACAGTTTCATCTAATTATTCTTCGGAGGTCCATAATAAATTTAACATACCGCCTTTGCTAATTACAATACAGAAATAAGACAGTCTAATATATTCCTCAATCTAAGAAGGATGACAGATGCTTATACTGCTAGCTGGTAACAAGAAGGAACATGTAACACACCAATTTGTCATTTTTGCACTTTTTATAGAACAAAGTGAAAGTTGATCTCCATAGATTTAGTTCTTTGATGTTGAATTGGATTAGCGGACGTATAAATGGCACTTATGCTAACACAGTAGACCATAAAGGCTTGATTTGGTGTGTGACCTAATTCAAGGAGAAGGTTTCTAATCCAAGATAATTCTACAACAACGCAAACCTTTTCCCCGGTATTCGGCTTCCGCACTAGGACGGGAAATCATGCTTCATCTTTTGGAAGACCAAGAAATGAGAATATCGCCCAGGTAGACACAATTCCCAGAAGTTAAGCATCGAGTGTTGGGTAACCACCCAATCTACATTATATACGATATGAGGGTTGGAACAGGGCTACATCTCATGTAAAGTCCCATCGTTAAAGTGCCCTACACATACCTAAAAATTGTGTTAGTGCATTAAGATCACATGAATATAGGGCATGCAGATTTGTTGAACTGCGTAGGAGATAGATGGATGAGGTGAGGTCAAATACTAAAGATCCTTGCCAAGCTACAGTAAATAGTGGGATCAGCAATCAAGTCCCCGACGTTTTTACTCAACTTAATGGTTATGTCAACAGGTGTGTGCATGGGATTACAATCTCCCATCCTCACCACATTATTCTTTCGTTAGTGAAGACAGAAGCAATGACTAAATTGGATTTGTCTTGAACACTAAGGAAGCGGTAAATAGGGGGAGGTTTTCTAGCAGTTTTGGACATGTTTTTTTTTGTAAGGTGCTTTAGCTCTATATTGTGTTAATAGTTGATAATTTAGGGTTACAAATGGGTGTCCTTGTAAGATTAAATATATTTATTATATTTAATATATATGACTATTATAATCATTTATATTAGAGTAAATTACAAGTTTGTCCTTTATGTTTGTACCAAATTGCACCGGTGTCCTTTGTCTTTAAAATTGATGAGTTTTGTACTTAATGTTTCAAAATCCTACACGTTATGTCCTTTGATCCTAACCTAGTTAGATTTTTTTGTTAAAGCTGATCATGTGCAAGACACATGAGGGCATTTTTGTAATTTCGTTTTTAGGAAAACTTGTGTAATTAACTTAAAATAAATACCCCACCATCATCACACAACTTATAAACCCAAGAGAAAAAAATCATCAGAGAGAGAGAACCAGACGGTCTCCGACGATCGGTTCCGGTTTGCTCCACCCAGAATCTTTCTCACCTCTCTTTCTTTCTCCCACTTACAAACCATCCACCACCACACACTAACTTACCACCACCATCCACCCACACCACTTTGTTTCTCGTAGATCTGGATGTAACGGTGAATGATGACTGTCGTCAGTATCATGCAAAAACCAACTAAACTATGTAGATAGAATAAGTCGGGTATCGAACCAAAGGAGAATTATGGAAAGTGTGTAATGTCAAATATTGACTAACAACTAAGAAAAAGTAAAATTCAAATGGGATTGATTGTTTGATTAAATTAACAACTAAAAGAATTGAGAGTTGAATCAATAGGAAGTAGAATGGTTCCTCCGGACTTTAGGTTTTGCAGTTAACTTCAATTATGTGTTTAATTGAACACTTACATAGACATAAGTGGAATAACTTAATTAATGAATTGTGATAGCCAAAGACTAAGTACTCTGGTCAATACATAACGGGAGGTTATCTAATAGTTACCAATCACAATTACCAACCCTAATCCCATAATAAATATATCCCAATTACTAGAACTCTCGGGAATTGAATGATCAAAAAACAAGGTTAAGCAAATGCAATCGATTACAATTAATTAACTAAATCACAAGTGAAAAACATCGAATGCTTAGATCACTGAGTTAAATGATTGTCACAAAACACATAAAATCTATTAACTTACAAAAACCCTCCATCCGGAGGAAACCAAAAGAATTTAGCCGCTCATCTCGCACACAAGATCAACACAAGTTTGGATTGATGAAGAATTCATGATCGGATCGGAGATTTGGTGAAGAATTGTGATGAATCGGGTAGAAAAGCCTTGAACTTGGAGCTCTCTGGTTTATACCTCCAACACCTGAATTGCGCGTTTTTTCGTTAAAGGACCCGTAACCTACAGTTAGGAACCGTAAGTTACGGTTCTAAAGTTCTGTTACCATAACCTACGGTTGATAACCATAAGTTACGGTTTAGACATTATGTCCACACATCCGCCAACATACATAACCCGTAACCTACGGTTTAGAAACCGTAGGCTACGGTCCCGATTCCGTGCTCTCCCTTTTCATTCATAACAACTTCCGATTAATGACGTTTTACTCCCTGGACTTTATTTCTTCGTAGTTCTTGCACATTTGAGCTTCGAAATGCTTTCAATATACCGAATGGCCCTTAGACTTTATTCTTTCGTGATTCCTTCACTCTCAAGTTCCTTTATCAACCAAACATGTTTCGAATCCCAATCAAATACTGCGATATCTGTTCCAATGCATTCCACTTCCACTTTAACCATCATAACTTCACCAATTTACGTGCTTTACCTGCAAAACAACGATTTCTCGTAGTTAACTCATTCACGGCAAGTAAACACACAAAACGCATATAAAACTCATACTTTAGACACTTTAAAGCTTGGGTTTCACCCTCTCCATATCAGTGAACAATAGGGGGTTTGAATGCAGATCATCCAGATGTCGCGATGAATAGATTGTAGATCCGATAATACGGTGAATAGATTGTAGATCGATTAATAGAGTGAAAATATTGGTGGCAGCGGCGTTGAAGAAGCCGCGTCCGTTCGCGCAGGGAGCTTGCACGGATGATCGGAAATTGGTTGTGCTGTTCATCTTCTTGTTGTTATTGGCTTTGTTTGGATAATTCTGAAATTGAAATTGAAATTGAAAGTTGGAATATTGTTTGTTTATTATCTGCAAAGGAAAAAGGGGGGGGGGGGGGGGTTTATATAAAGTGGGGATTGATTTTTTCTTTGGGATAAGTTATTAAAGGGTTATTTTTTTTGTGTGAAATCGTTAAATTGTTATGGGTAGGTTAGACGGTAGTGGTTAGGTGGTGTTGGATGGGGTGGTAGGTGATATGGGGTGGGTAGTGGATGGTGGTGGTATGGGGTGAGTGATGGTGGTGGGAGAAAGATAAAAGGTGAAGAAAATTACTGATTCTTCCAATAATGTATATCAGTACAGATCTATATCTCTATATACACATTAAGTTTTTTAATTTCTTTTTGTTTGTTTATTAAAGTATTTTTAGATAAATGAGTTAAAATACTAAAATACCATTGTGTTCCTTGATTTAACAGAAAAAAATAGCTTGGTTAGGGCTAAAGGATATAACGTGCAGGACAAAACTCATCAATTCTAAAGGTAAAGGACACCGCTTTCATTTTGGTACAAACATAAAGGACAAAACTTGGAATTTACTCTTCATATTATATTGAATCAAAATATAACTAACATAATATATTAGTTGGTAATTATAGATGGACCGTATTATCCATATTAACTAATGAAGGTTTCCTCATGGGTGTATTTAAAATTATCCCAGCGAAAATTTCATCAGGACCGGATGTTAGAAAAAATATCAGAGTTTTCAAATAGCATAGCTTTCATTTCATAAACCGTGGGATGAAACCATTAATTACAAAACACGTTTTATTCAGGTTACATAGCCACTTATTTAAGCATGAGTGTCTCATAGCACGTTTCCTTTTCTTCATAGTAAATCACCTGGAATGCATTTTAAAACATTTGATCATCGAAAAATACTGGTGAGTTCATTCAGTTTGTATAAAAAGACACCTTCTTATAATTATAACATTAAAAGTTTTTACATTTGTTTATATCTTACTGTTACCTAGAGCTGGCAATCATAACCCGAACTGTCATTTACGAGTTGGTTTAGGTAATATTTTTTTTTCCATTTTCGGGTTCCTTCGGGTGTAGCAAAAGTAGAGAACGGGTCAAAATGGACTTCTAACGAATTCTCCATCCGGAAGACTGGGTCACAATGGGTTGAGGGCAGGTGACCAACGGGTCATAACGGGTCAATACAGGCAACGAACGGGTTCTTGTTGTTCATATTGAAGGCTGGAGAGTGAAGAGTAAAACATGCTATAACCTGTGTACAGTAAGCCTCCTTCATCTACCGCCTTGGCTGTCGGTCGCCGCCGTTATCCACCACCGTCGTCCGCCGCCGACCACCGCCGACCACCGCCGTCGTCCACCTTCCTTTGTTGCCTCTAATTCTTGAGAGATAGACATAAAAGCCACAAAATCGATTCTCACACTTCTTTGAACGAATCACCAACAAAAATTAATATCTAAGTTTAGTTTTTGGTTCTTCACAATTTTTCTGTGGGAGTAGAGAGAGGGTTGAAGATTGGTCATGGTAAAACAATGTGGATAATGAAGAGAGCATATATACGTGGGTTAGTTGTAACCATACAATTTGCTTCTCTTTTAATTTTTTTTTATTAATACAATAATATATTCAACTCAATATTTTTTCAGCCTTTTCACCTTTGTGATTTATAACTACTAACCCTTTTACATAAATGTTATTTCAATTTTATTACTTTATATTAGACCTACACAAATACATTTACACACGCATATATAGTAATTGTGTCGTACAGTTTGTATACTAAATGACCCGGTTTGACCCGAAATCTGTTATGACCCGAACTTGTTTTGACCTGAACCCGTTTCGACCCGAACCAAAACAACCATTTTTTAATTGACCCGTTTTGACCCATGATCCAATCCGACCCGTTTGCCAGGTCTACTATTACCCAAAGTTATTTGTCACTCGATAATTCCTATGACTGGTCATGTCACTGTTGATCATTCTCTCAACTAGTGAAAGTTATCAAGTAGTGTATACAAAACCCCACATACTGAAAATAATTTTCCAGTAAGAATACAAAGACTTAATCACTGAAATATAAATAATAATTGGAAAACATTTAGGGTTTTGAAAGCATTTGATAAAAGAGAGTGACTCACATTATAGAATAGGGTTTTTAGTAATCGCCTCCTAGTTTAAGTCAAAGGTTCCTAAATAAACAAACAATCCAACATGTATTAGTGTATTATCCTAATCTGTGGCGCATGTGAATCCTTGTGAAACCTTGTGTGGATAAATTGACCTAATCCATGAATGTCACGCTTAAGACTTCCACTGCCAGTAGAAGTTCTCGAAACCGACTCAACGACTAATTGGTATCGCTAAACCTGTTCAACAGTTGATAGACGCAACTATCAGGTTGAAGATGTTTACGGGCATGCTGAGTTATCATTAATGGAATCTGTCATTTTATTCATCACTCATGTAAGAGTCTTAGTGAAATTAAGATTCTCATCAGAACTTGTCATCTTGATTGAAACGCTACCAGAATCTTAGGGTAAGCAATTTAACTTCAGCATTTAAGCAAAATATGAAAAATTTCTCGTACGCTAACATTTCATCCCTTACGCTCAACTATAAATTTCCTTTGACCCTGTGACTTTATCCTGTGCCTAATTCTTAATCTAACTTGAATTACACCCATCATATTCGACTTTGCAAATTAAGTTCCCCATAATGGTTCCATGGTCTCAGAGACATTAAAAGACGAAGATATAAGTTAGTTAACACCCAGATGAACATGATGACTCAAACAATTATCTTACCCTTTATATTGTTGGAGTCGTTATTCCACAACAGTTTTCCCCAAGTGAGTCTACTCCCTAGCCTTACGTCATAGATATTTACTGTTATCGACTTAGACAAATCTATCATTCCACTGCCATGGTAACTCTACATCTTCGATTCTCTATTCAGAAACTCCAATAAGACCGCTATAGTTTAAACAACCTGATAAACTCGTATGTGGTGATCCCTTCTGAACTCTGAATATGGTAACGTATTGTTGATACGACCATACCATTTTGAACATGTTCACGCGTCCTTGTGATGAAACCTCTTGGCAATATATGTGTTGTTTGTAGTTGATACACACATGTTAGTTGAGCCCATCAAACTTGGTTGCTTGCAGGCTTGACTAATGACCAACTCATTTACATTCACTATCATGGTGAAATTATTCTTATTCGCATAAAGGCAAGCTCGACGACTTTGGCAAACGCTTCAATCGAACTTGAACACTAAAAACTCGGTCAACTGCCATTTTTTTCAAATAATTCTTATTTTGTCAACACCTTCACCTTAACGCTTCCATCGATTAGTAGCATCACTTTATTTCTTTTTATACCATTTGTGTAGGACAGCTACATCCCCTTTTGATGTAGCAGAAGATTAGATAACAAGAACGAACACTTTGATTCTGCGAATACCCGTGCTGATCTTTCCCAAACCCCCAAAATTCAACTCAAAGGGCAAGAATTTGAAGTGACAAAACTGATAATCTTAAAATTCAAGTCTGATCTTTTCATTAGCTTTAGCAACATATAAATAGAAATCAAAGTTCGAAAATGGGCCTAAAACAAACTTGGGCCAAAAACTAGAACAAAACAACAGTCCATGAAAGTATAAAAAAACAGAAAATAATAAATAACTCATAGAAATAAGCGTTTTTGGGCCCGAACGATGACCCAAACCGCCGTAGGCGTTTGCCAAAAGATGGGCCTCGTTCTCATGGTTGTTTCGCCTGGTCGCACGCCCAAAACGGACCCCCGTAGCCCAAGTTAGAGCCATTTAAGTGAAGGCTCATTTGTCATACAATCTTGGGCCTCCAAATACAAGATGGCCCGCTCCTCCACACTTGGGCCCGCATCACCTTTCATTGGATAAACCCTTACTGGTGATTCTAAAAGAATTATGTATTACCCTAAGTGGAACACATGGATGTCAGTCATTATTTAGTATGACTTTTAACTAAACTGGCTCGACTAAATTTGTTTTTATGTTTTGGGGGGGGGGGGGGGGGGGGGGTTAACTAAGATTTATTAGATTATGGGAAACACAACACTAGGTCAGACTCTTACACATTTTTGACATCTTCTATCGGTTATGGAACTACTGTGGAAACCGGGATCTTGAAGTACTAAACTTAAAGGATAACCTAAAGGACCCTCAACTCTTCTCGAGAAGAAACCTATTGCAACCTAAAAGCCATTAAACTACCGGTTTAGAGGATTCCCTCACTGGCTTTCCTACTGTAATAATAATACACCATAATGATAATCTACCTCACAACGCGAAAGTCTAGGGAAACTAAGGTACTACGATCAAACTCAGCTAGCAAACAGAGATATGTGAACAAGGGGATCTTCTCATGAAACATCTAACCCTAGAAACCTAATCACTCGAGACTAACTGACAATCTTTCACTTCACAACTATTAAGGTGGTAGAACACTTGAACCTAAACAAATCACAATTAAACTCTAATGGTTACTAAGTATGCTAGCAAACCATCTAATAGTCAAAAGCACCAAGCAGTCAACCTAGCATGCAACGAAGCTCAGAAGATTTGGTCATCTATCAATCGCTCTTCAGCTGCTTACGTTCTTCTTGAAGTTTTCTTTTCAATACTTACAATAAAATGGAATAACAAGATCTATTCGAGAACTTTGTCGGTCAACACTAAAGGTTAAAGAGGCCGGTTACCACTTTCGATATGATTTTGCAATAGTACGCTACTTTTTGTTTTGTTTGTTAATGAATTTGGTTCACTCGCTAGGGGTTTGCAAGCAAGTGCCTGCTCAAGCTAATTTCAAGCAATGTAATGTCGATGAAAAGCAATCTTTGTGGTAAAAAGATACTCGAAATGGTTGAAAGGATCAGGAATAGTACACATTTGAGATTCTAGTGGAAAATGTATGTGAATAGTTGTCTGTTACTATCTGGTCACAAATGTTTAGTTTATTTTATCTGTATTTTAATGTGTTTTGCATCCATTATTATATAACCAGAGCATTCCATTTTCTTTCCTCCACTCACCTCATTCGATTTATAAAAGGGGAAGATGGCCACAAGGTTCTCTACCATAAGATTGACAATAAACTTCAAACTAATTTTCATTACTGAAAAACGATTTTCTTTAAAGTTAAAACAGAATTAACTAGCAACACATATATCCATAGGTAATATGATGGTACATTCAGTCGATTCTGTCGCTAAGTCTTCCATGAGGCACCCTCAGTGAAACTGTTATGATAACCCTGCTATTTCATTTTTGCAACCACCCTAAAGTCCTAAACCACACAAATTTTGCGACCGATTGGCAACTAATATTTAAATTTAACTTTTAAATTATTATTTTTTATTTCATTTTTGCGATTGCCCTAAACAGTTACAAAGTTTGTGCCTGTTAAAAATTTAAATTTCAAATTGTATTATTTAATTTTACTTGATAACAATTCTGTATTTTAGTTTGCAATCTTAACCTTATGAAAGTTTGAAAAAAGAGTCGATTTCTAGACTAAATTAAGACTAATATCATAGGAGGACAATTCTAAATAAAGACTAAATTAAGACTAATATCACAATTCTAAATAAATATAGTAACGTTTCAACACTGACCACTGTCTCTACACGCAAGCTGTGCCACATTCTCACCCTCTTATGACATTTAGTGAAGTTTGTACAACCTAAAGTCGTTACCTACTACTGAGTAAATTGCACAAAACATCCTTTATGTTTCCTCAAACTTGCAGGTTCCAGCCTTAATGTTTAAAAGTTGCTAAAAAACAGTCTTTAAGTTTATTTTTGTTGCGGGTTCAATCCTTTACAGCTAACCACGTTATTTTCTTCAGTTAAGTTCCCTCACATGCATAACATGTGAGGGTATATTCGTCATTTTGGTTGATCTTCCACCCACTTCAATTATTAAAAAAAAAGAATATTTAAGTTTTAACTTAGTTTAAACAAAGTTTGGTAAAACGTACGCGACTACAGAGGAGCACGATTACCGTTTGATAGTGTTTAAGTCTAACTTGCGGCGTCCTAAGCGTCACCAGTTGCTGCTCGATCCGACTACTGAACACGGTGTTACGAAATTCTCTGATTTGACGGCATCGGAGTTCCGTGAGAGGCATCTAGGGTTGAAGAGTCGTTTGTCGTTTCCGTCTGATGCGAATAAGGCGCCGATTCTTCCAACTGATGATAATCCTGAAGAGTTTGATTGGCATGATCAAAATCTGTGTTAATATTTACAGCTTGGTGGGCTAGCTTAACAAGATTCCTATCTTAATTCCGGGTTCGCCGGAATCCTGCGAAGTCGCCGGAGAAGAAGACCGGAAAAGAGGGTGTTTGGTTTTTAAAAGTTTGGTTTTATTGCACATTAGTCCTTGCGGTTAGAAATTTTTTTAAAATAGGCTAAACCTTAAATAATCTTTTTTCTTATAATTGACGTGGGTGGAAGATCAACCAAAATGATGAATATACCCTCACATGTTATGCATGTGAGGGAGCTTAACTGAAGAAAATAACGTGGTTAGCTGTAAAAGATTGAACCCGCAACAAAAATAAACTTAAAGGCTGTTTTTAGCAACTTTTAAACATTAAGGCTGGAACTTGCAAATTTGAGGAAACATAAATGATGTTTTGTGCAATTTACTCCCTACTACTAGTGGAAGGACTTTTATAGATGATGTACTTGAATTATACTTGGAATATAATTTTGACTTGTTCCAAGTCAACATAACAAGTTTCAGCATCCAGTTCTAGCCAGAAACTCATAATGAATGGAAAATAACGTAACTAGAGTCCTGACCATTCAACTTTCTTTATATATGTATATACATCCATACACCAATACCCAACAACTAAACTCATTGTACCCCTAAAACTATGGCATCAATCATTCCCCTTTCCATACTCCACATTCTTATCTTCTTTGTATTCTGTTCTTGTTTCCTACACAGCACATATGTAGCTTCTGTCACTTTAAGTCTTGAAACAGATAAACAAACCTTGATCTACTTGAAATCTCAAACAATCACCCAACCCCCAGATGCTTTGGTTACATGGGATCCAAACTCGTCCCTGTGTAACTGGACCCGAATTTCGTGTGATGATCGTGGACAAAGGGTTGTAGGTGTTGACCTCTCTAGCCTTCGGATATCTGGTCCAATTATCCCCCATATCGGGAACTTATCTTTTCTGACGACATTTCAACTCCAAGATAACCAATTTCAGGGTATAATTCCTGAAACAATAACCAATCTCTTACGCCTACGGGTCCTTAACATCAGCTTCAATAGCATCCAAGGCACCATTCCAGCAAACATAAGCCGTTGCATTGAGCTAAGGGTCGTTGATTTCATGCGAAACGCACTTTCAGGTTCTATTCCTGAAGATCTTACTCTCCTTGTTAATCTTCAAACTCTTAACTTGGCTGGAAACCGTCTTTATGGTTCAATTCCACCTTCCATTGGTAACCTTTCTTCTTTGTTAACTTTGAAATTGGGAACCAATACACTTAGTGGCCCGATTCCTGGAGACTTGTCTCGTCTCCTGAACCTAAAGAATCTTGATCTCACCATTAATAATCTTATTGGGACTATTCCTCCATCCATTTACAACATGTCTTCACTCGAGTCACTAGCTGTGGCTTCTAACGATTTGTCTGGTGATATACCTTACAACATTGCTGATGCACTCCCAAATATTCTAAATTTCAACTTTTGCATCAATAAGTTCACTGGTACTATTCCTGGTTCGTTGCACAACCGAACAAACATAAGATTCATTCGATTTGCACATAATAGATTGCATGGGACAGTACCACCAGGACTAGGCAACCTCCCTGAGCTAGAAATGTATAATATTGGGTACAATTACATCGTTAGTTCACGAGGTGAGGGTCTTGGTTTCTTAAATTCATTGGTAAACAGCACAAAGCTTGATTTCCTAGCCATTGATGGTAATGGTTTTGATGGTGTCATTCCGGAGTTTATAGGCAATCTTTCCAAAACACTTAGAATGTTGTATATGGGTTCAAACCAGATCTATGGCAGCATCCCACCATCGATTAGTCAACTAAAAGGCTTAGCTTTGCTAAACTTAAGCTTCAACTCCATTTCCGGTGAAATTCCTTTTGAAATTGGCCAGCTAGAAGGCTTACAGGAGCTTGTTCTTGGCAAAAACAGATTAACTTCGAATATCCCGACATCATTGGGTAATCTTCGGAAGTTGGCACAAATTGATTTGTCAAGCAATGAATTGGGAGGCAGAATACCCATTAGTTTTGGGGCTTTCGAAAGGCTAACTTCCATGGATTTGTCCATGAATAAGCTCAATGGGAGTATTCCCAAGGAAGCTCTTGATCTCCCAAGTTTGAGCACCATCCTTAATCTTTCCAGCAACTCATTAACTGGCTCTTTGCCTCAAGAAATCGAGAATCTTGAAAAGTAGTGACAATTGATCTCTCTAACAATGGTTTGTCGGGCAACATTCCAAACTCGATTCAGAATTGTAAGAGCTTGGAGCAGCTGATCATCTCTGAAAACTCTTTCTCAGGAAATATTCCAAATGGTTTGGGTGAATTAAATGGTTTGACAACTCTAGACCTTTCCTCCAATGAACTCTCTGGTTCAATCCCTCTTAATCTTCAAAACTTAAAAGCACTCCAATTCCTGAACCTTTCTTTCAACAACTTGGAAGGGAATGTTCCAAGCAATGGGATTTTCTCAAATCTCACCGAAGTCCATGTTGAAGGAAACCCAAAGCTATGTTATGATTCCAACTGTAGACGAAGTGATAGCAACAAAGTCGTTGTGATTTCAGTTACAGCCACCATTTTGGTATTAGTAATACTTATATCAATCGCTTTGTTGTTTTACTTCCGGAGAACCAGTGTTAAGGACACAGACACTACCGATTCCTTTAAAGGCCGCCATTACATGGTGACATATGACCAACTCCGTACTGCTACTATGAACTTCCATGAGGATAACCTAATAGGACGTGGGAGTTTCGGCTCGGTCTACAAAGGGTGCCTCGTTCTTGAAGGACGACCACAAGAAATAGCTGTGAAAACTCTTGACATGGAAGCCACCGGCTCTATACCTAGTTTTTTGGCTGAATGTGCTGCACTTCGCCATCTCAAGCATAGGAATCTTGTCAAGCTGATAACTTCTTGCTCCAGTTTGGATCACAAGAACAATGAGTTTCTTTCACTAGTGTATGAATATATGAAGAATGGGAGTTTAGAGAAGTGGATTAGCAATGGAATGAACTTGGTGGACAGACTAAATGTGGTGATTGATATAGCATGTGGGTTAAGCTATCTTCATCATGAATGCGTAGTGGCTCCGGTGGTGCATTGCGATTTAAAGCCAAGTAATGTTTTGTTGGATGAAGAATTGACTGCAAAAATTGGAGATTTTGGGCTCGCCAGCATGTTGATTGACAAAGATAAATCTCTAAGCTCTGCACATGTTCTTAAAGGTTCCATGGGTTATATACCTCCAGGTTAGTTCACTAATCTCATTTTCATTTACTTTAAAACATGCTTGAATGAATAGTTTTGTCTTATAATGACTCGTATGTTGGTTGTAGAGTACGGCATGGGAGCAAAACCATCAACCAAAGGAGATGTATACAGTTATGGCATTATGCTAATGGAGATTTTGACCGGGAAGAGTCCAACAGACGAGATGTTCGTTGGTGGTCTAAGCCTCAAGACGTGGGTGCAATCTGCTTTCCCGGATAACTTGGATCAAGTTTTGGATCCTAATATGCGTAAGGAACCAGACAAATTCTGCTCGGATAGTGAATCTATGAGCTTTAAGGTACAACTTGATTGTCTCACAACTCTCGTAGGAGTTGCACTTGCGTGCACGAATGATTCTCCTGAAGGAAGAATAACCATCAATGAGGCTCTCCGTAAACTCAAGCGTGTTCGGGATATGTTTCACAAGCAGCATCCATCAATCAAAGTCGAGTGCTAAAGAATCAGGATAATCGGATACCGGATACTATCTAGTTATTCTGTTAAAAATCTGTGTGTGTATTGTATAATTACTAGCTTTTAAAATAATAATGCTAAAAGTATAACATAAAAGTTCTTGAACTTAAGAGTTGGATTATTAGCATTTTAGAATTTGAATTTAGAACCTCACAGTTCTTTTTTTAGTAATTATATAAGAAACTAAATGTGTGAATCAATATAAATTATGAATCTAATATGCACAGTTAGACTTTTAACAAAAATTAGGAAATAAGTAGAAGATGGAATGCAAGAACGTAAGGGTTATCACAGTTTTTATTGCATCAGAAGAAGAGTTAGTCTTAGAGCGGAGAAAATATTTATCAAAAAGGATAAATTAGTATTCTTAAAGGTTGAAGAAGACCATATGGTTTATGTGTATGATACTTCACCTGCTGACAAATATGGCACTGAATAAATCGTGTAACATCGGCTTTAAGCTTTAGCCAACTGAATGAGGCTGCCAACTGTCTTAGTGTAGCTCAGATGCCGGAGTGGCCCCCTGTAGGTGAGGAATGAAATTCCTGCAAAAGTGTGAAACCAATATCAGACGATTTCGGGATAAATATTCGTGCACGATGGCATAACAAGTCATCTTTGAGTTAAAAGTGGTTGGATTTTAATAACTTCGACACAAGTTGTTTGCCTCCTAGTGACTCAAAATATGCTTTTAAATCACTGACCCATTGTAGACTTGTGACCGATAGTTTAAATAGTTGTGGAGGACTAATTCTACTTAGCACATCCGTGACTCGGTTTTCCTTCTCCAGTTTGTAATGAATTTCAAAATCATACCCAATGAGTTTTGTAGCCCACTTGTACTGTTGGGGTGTTTGTGCAACTTGAGTTAGCATGTGTTTCGAGTTTTTCTGGTCCGTGAAGATATTGAAATTTTTGCTTAGAATGTATTGTCTCCAGTTCTTGACTACCTCGGTGATTGCTAAGAGCTCACGAACATAGGCCGATGAAACCTACATCAGGGACACATTTTTTTACTAAAAAATGCTATGGGTCAATTATTTTGTAACAACACAACTCCGATAGCACTATTGGAAGCATCGGTCGCTACATTGAATGGTTGTGATAAAATTTGGAGTGTTAATGTAACTAAAGAAATCATGGCAGCTTTGAGGTATTGGAATGCTTTTATACCATCTTTCAAACAAAAGAATGAAGGTTTTTTTAGGATGTCGGTAAGAGGAGTGTAAATACGTGCATAATCTTTAACAAAACGCCGGTAATACCCAGTTAGACCCAAGAAACCTTGAAATGTAGTCATGGAAGTTAGGTCTAGCTAGGTTGTATAGCTTGTAGTTTTTGAGGGTCAGCCTCTACTCCCTTGGCGAAGATGATATGTCCTAGATATCCGATAGATGGGGACTGAAAGGTGCACTTTGCCGGTTTGGTAAAGAATTTGTTCTGAGAACGAGTCTTGAAAACCTGTTGCAGGTGGATATAATGTTGTTCTACAGTTTGGTTGTAGACAAGGATATCGTCAAAGAAAACGAGTACGTGCCGGCGCAACACATCGCGAAAAATATCATTCATGATAGAGTGAAATGTCGACGACACATTCGTTAGCCCAAAAGGCATAACAAGGAATTCATAGTGCCCGTCTGTTTTGGTCAAAAACTGGTGAGATCAATTCATTAACCAAGTTGAGAAAGTGAGGTGAGGTGCTCATGAAAATGGTAAGTTTGTTGTTGATGATCTTGGGATGAATATCAGGATCCTGGTTTAGAAAACAGGATTTTAGCATGGAAGGATTGCTTTAATTGTTGTCATGCGATAAGAAAATTATGAATGCTATAATAAATCACAAATACACACGATATGTTACGAGGAAAATCTCTTGGTCTCTTTGAAAGATGATAGCCAGCACAAAAACCCCGAGAGCTGGTAACTACCTAGCTGTCTAGCTCCGGTATTATTATGAACTTGAAAGAAATTACAATACTAAGCTTGATCGATTGGAATTTTAAGTGTTACAGGACTTGTTGCGATTGCAGTGTGTGTGTATAGTGCGCAAAAAGTAATTTCTAATGCGATCTGATTAGCTATTTATAATATACAAGTGTCGAAAAATATCCTAACTACAAGTCTGCCTTATCCGGGATCCTGTGAAGATTGGGTAAGTGACCTTTGCAAGTCTCTCCACCTCTTTTCACACGTTTTCTCAACTCATTTCACAATATATCCGCAAGCTTCTATCTTCTAGTTGTTGTGAAGGAATAATCCTGTGAATATTTCCTTAAAGGCACGAAGCAGATGTTAGTAATACTGGGATCCTTAGTCATGTCAGGAGGATACTGCAACATGCACAAGACATCTGGAGGATCCTGAGTAAACAATTTTTTTGCAAATTTTATGGCTGTGAATTAACAACTATAAAATTTTGAATTTTTAAATAGAAGATGTGGATGAGATTGAAGGATAAAATCTTGACCGGGTTACCCATGCTGATTTGATTGTTACTACCCTCATTATAACCACTAGCCCTATCTTCACTCTTTCCATTCCAATCGACAAGAGTTAAAGATGAGGTCAGTTCTCTCTTTCTTTTTCGTTAAGTTTCTTCTTCAAAAACTCTGCAAATGGCAAAGAAGTCCCTTGGATCTTGAAGCTCAAATGTTGTCTCCGAGTTCATGGATCAGAAGATCCTGGACGCATGCGAAGGGTAACTTATTCCTTGGATGACTAGGACATTGAGCATCTGAAAGCTTTCGGTGTTCTCCATGAGAATGCCGTGATCTGACCCTACGATTCCTCATCCAAAGTCGACTTGTGCTCCACACAATGGGTGTGTTTTCTATTCTACCCTTTTAGCATTGGATTCACCTTCCCTTTGTGAATGAGTTTTGCTACTCCCTAGTCATGCCCATGTTGTGGAAGATCCTCTATGTCCTCGATAAGCTCAATCAATCCCATTCCCTAGACATCGGGGTTTCTGAACTTGCTGATGTCTACAAGCTCAGAACCCATGGTACCTGTCACTTCATGTTTCGAATCAAACTTGGCCAAAGTCCTTTAGTTGTGAAAACAAAACAGCACAATAAGGATTGGAAGGCTAAGTTCTTCTTCGTTCACGGATAATATTCGATCCCCAACGACCATTCTTTGCCTCTTCATTGGGTTAGGAAGGGTAAGATTCGTCAGGATCCTTCAGTGCTTATCTTTGTTTTCTTGATTACATGCAGCTTTTGATTTGAGCACTCGAGCACCTGCAACAAAAGGCACACAAGGAAAGATCACAAGTTTGTTAGCCTTACCTAAAGCAGAGAGAGCCTTCCAGCTGGATTCTATTAAGTTAAGTTAATTATTTATTCATTCTTTTAATTTTGTAAAATCTATATACGTTACCGAAAAATTAATCTAGTCATAATAATTCATGGCAATAAAAACTTCATCAGTATTATCGAAATAACACTTTAAGACCATACGTAGTGGTCATATGAAATACCATTTCACATTCAATCGGTGGTTTTGTTTCATTCACACACTTCAGACCACTAAGCCATGTTGTTGACGTGGACGCCACATAAGGAATTTTTTCCCTTCACATGTGAACCACTACTAATGGTCTAATGGGGTGTTTGAAAATTAAATTGGATGAATCATTAAGCCCGGGCTGGTTGGATGGAAATCAATCCCTTTGTCGATTCAATTTGCATGGCTTTGGGCCGCTAGCAGGTGAACTGGCTAGTATTTTTTTCACTCCATAATTTTTTTAACAACAAAACCTATATCTCTCAGAGTAAGAATAAATGCAAACAATTTACATGATGCTTAAATTCTTAATGTTTTAGTTGTGGAACACATCACTTAACTATTAAGATATTTTTTTAGAAGTAAAATTTATTATTTTTACTCCGTAATTGGATTGGTAAATGCTATCAGGGGATGATTACGGTATAGATCACATTTATCATAAAAACCGTGAGAACATATTTTAGCATTTAAAAATTTAAACTAACACATACTAAAAGTAACACGTTTGAATTTATTAGTGCTTGCAAATTAAATAAGATAATTGATTTTAGCACATATATGAATTATGTTAGCATTTTTATTTGTGGAGAATTATATCAGCACATTAAAAAAAGATTTAAAAAAAGAACTAATTGCTTGTTAGCATAATTATAAAGAATTCAATATAATAGCTTTTATTTAAGTTGTTATTTTACATTTTCTCTATCACATGACACTTTCTCAATGATCTCTATAGTTTTTAGACGAAATATGATTTCTATTTAATCAAAAATTTTAAGTCTATTTGTTTACTCCATAATTTTTTTAAAACAGCAAACAATCAATTCATTCATCACCAATGTCTGCACAGAAGGTTACACTAGCATGTTACGAAACCTTGTTAGTAAACCAACAGTGGGACCAGTTTATTTAAAAATAATGCATAAATAGAGTTAATTGCATGGATAGTTCCTATGGTTTCACATTTTTTCATGTTTAGTCCCCACCTTTTGTAAATAGCAGGTATGTCTCTATGATTTGTTATTTTGTTACTCGGATAGTCCCCTGAGTAAATATCAATTAGTTTGGAAATAGCAGGTATGCTCCCTATGGTTTGTTATTTTGTTAATCGGATAGTCCCCTGACATTTACTCGAGGGACTATCTGAGTAACAAAATAACAAACCATAGGGAGCATTCCTGCTATTTCCAAAAGGTGAGGAAACGTGAAAAAAAAGTGAAACCACATGAACCACTCGGGCAATTAACTCTACATAAATATTTAATAAAAACGACAAAGGAGTACATGTATCCAAAGTCCAAACGGCTGGTGCTTGCAGTGTGCATATACAAACAAAACCCACAAACCATGGCTCTACCACACTTCCACTAAGGGTGTAAATGAGCCGGGTTAAGCCTAAGTCAAGTTTGAGCTTGGCTCGGCATAAATTTATGAAGCTTGAGCTTGGCTCAGTTCGAGTCTACTTATTTGAGCTCGAGCTTCGGGCTCGTCTCGACTCGTCTTGCGTTATTTTGAAAACAACCTCAAACGAGTTAAAAGCTCAGCTCGACTCGAGCTCGCTTCAATATCATTTAAACTTAAATGAGGCAAAGCTCGGCTCGTGTTCGACTCAGAAACGTTATTATCAGTATTCCTATATTATATATAAAAAATCAAAATTATGTTGGGGTGGTTCGTTTAGGCTCTCACGAGCCTAAATGAGCTTTGTATTTCAGGTTTGAGCTCGGCTTGATAACTAAACAAGCTGTATTTTAGGCTCCGGCTCTTTAAAACTCGCCTCGTTCAAACTTTGCGCCGAGTCAATTACGAGTAGCTTTTGAGTCTCTATGGTTGTGGGTCAACCACGTAGTTTGATGCTCTTCGCTCAATAAAATACAAAAAAAGGACACACAAGTAATTTCCCAAACCCCATTCATTGCCCAACTTGTAGTCTTCCTAACCAATCCAAAACCAGCCCATACCCAACACACAAGACACAAAGGACAAAAAAAACCCACCTCAACAATTCCCTCGATAATCTCTACCTATGAAGAGATCAATCGCTCTTTCAGAAGACCAGAACCACAGCCGAATCGATTCTTGTACCATGAAAAAAAAGATCCGGCAAGATCAGGTTCCGGAAACTGTCACGGTTGCAGACGAGACGATGGTCTCCGTTCTGTTAGACGAGAATTTGCTCTACGAGATTCTGAAACACGTGGACGCACGGACGTTAGGTACCGTCGGGTGCGTGAACAAACTTTTCCATCGTACAGCTCAGGACGAGCGGTTATGGGAACTGATTTGCACGAAACATTGGGCCAAGATTGGAAGCAAAAACAGCGACCAGTTTCGTGCAGTAGTCCTTGCACTTGGTGGGTTTAGGCGACTTTATTCGCGTTATTTGTGGCCGTTATCTAAGCCTTCTTTCTCTTCCTCAGATGGTTTATCTTTATCTGCAACTGATGGGTCATCGTCGGTGTGGCCGTGTCTACCGCAGCAGCAGCCCCGTACGGTTGTTGCCGCGAAGCCTACCGCTGCGAAAAGCCGTTGGGGTAAAGATGAGGTTCAACTATCTCTGTCTCTTTTGTCAATTCGTTTTTATGAGAAGATGAATTCTATTAACAGGAAATGAAATTGGGCGAATTGTTAAATTTTTCGTTTTTTTTTTTTTTTTTTTTTTCTGAATCTGGTGTTTGTTTTTGATTTTATATAATATTTATTAAGCAGTAGATCTAATCTTATATATGATATGATCTGTTTTAAGTTGAACGCTCGTTCGTGTTCTGAAAACATTGTTTGAATCATGAAAGTAATTGTTCTAATGTGTGGTAAATTTCTTGTTTTTATTAGTGACGTATTTGTAAGGGTAGGGTTCGGCTACAAAGTCCATTTTTCCTACAAAGTCAAAAAACACTACAATTTCAGCCTTAAAACACACTCAAAACCCACAAATAACAGAGTGATGATCATTAAAACATAATATTCAAACCTTAACAGACCATAACAACTTCAAACACACCATCGTAGAACTAGGAATATGAAACACAACATGATAATCAACATAAAACACACTAATGTTAGTCATTCGATTATCAAAGCCTATCATCCAAAACACAATATAAAACCCACAAATATGGCGTTTTAGTAATCTTCACTTTGTTATTTGTGGGTTTTGAGTGTGTTTTATAGTTGATATTATTGTGTTTTATGACTTTTTACACTTTGTTGGAAAACTAGACTTTGTAGTCAACTCCCACCCGTATTTGTAAATCTCTACACAATTGATTGTATTTCACCTTTTAGTTTAGTTTTTCGTGATCATTTTTTACAAAGGATTTTTTTTAATGGCCAGGCCGGCCCTAGGAATTCGTGTGCCTTGTTCGAGTTTGAAAAAATGTGCCCTTATGCCTTAACGAACCAGACACAAAAAATTTCAGGTCGGTTCATAGGTTCAGGTCGGGTAAGGTTTATCACATAACAAAAATACGATATAATAAGAAAAAATGAAACTAAATCGAAACTAACAAACACATTTCTTATTTCTCTAATTGTTGTTACTTTTGCAGCAACAATCCGCACCAAAATTAATTATGATCAAAACTTATAGCACATGGGGAATTAATCATCCAATCACAAATTTATAATGCAACGTAAAAATCAAGTAAAGCAAAATCAGACAACATGAAATTCGTTCTACAGTTCAATTGTTAACTATTTTGCCTACATTTATCGCTCCTAACTTTTTCTTTCACATGAAATTCGGTCTTTATATTTCAAGATGAACCAAAATTTAATGATGTTAGAAAATCAAGAAATTAAAAGTGCTTTCAACAAGGTTTGTTTCTGATTAAAAGGAAAAACTTTATAGTTTCAAGATGAACCAAAATTTAATGATGTTAGGAAATCAAGAAATTAAAAGTGCTTTTAACAAGGTTTGATTCAGATTAAAAGAAAAAAACTTCAAAAAACAAAACACGAAGCATGACTCGAACCTGGGACTTCAAGTTTGGAAGTGGAGACCCTAACCATTAAGCTATTTACCAGATTGTGTTGGTATTATTCTAAACAAAATTATAACATATACATATTCAGGCCCTGGTCGGTGGTCCTCCCCGCCCACCCTCAGGGCCGGCTCTGTTAATGGCCAATAAATCAATCCCGAGCATTTTCGGGGTACCCACTGGACAAACGGAGTACTCCGAGAGTATCTCGAGTCGTCCACCACCAATTCCAGGCAAAACCCGGTAACCCACCAGCCCGTATACATGACGGTAAAATTACTGGTAAAATCTGTTTGACTCAAGGATCGAACCCAGGGTTCCCTGGATCTTTTATCACTGCCCACCAGTGCCTCACTCTATTTTTACACCAAATAAGAATTGAACTTGAGTCTTGTAAAAAAAACTCAACTTCTCCTACCACTTGAGCAAGAGGTTATTGGCTTTTACAAAGAATTAAAGGCAACATTTTGAAACGCGTCAAACCGACTCCAGATCTGTTAGAAATTGACAGTTTGTTGGTGGTCGAGTGGGAGAAAGCGGTGGATGTGCAGAGGAAAAGTACAAAACGGTTGAGTGTAGAGAGGGTAAAGGCGTAAAGCGATTGGAGTTGTTCTTTTGTGGAACCATCATCGACACCACACCACACAAAAAAAATAAAAAAAATACTTGTTTTGAAAAGATAGTTTATAAACTAGTAATTTTCATCCTCGGCCTCGGGATATCGCGGGGAAGTTGTGTTAAATAAAAAAAGGATGATATGCTTAACATGACATGGATACATGTTTTATAGCAGCCCAAAACCATAAAATGAATATGGATTAGGGCTGTTCAAATTGCTCGTTACTCATTGCTTGCTTGACGCTTGTTTGGAAAATTGTTCGGAAAATGCTTGTTTGATTTGACGCTTGGTTATAAATGAGCCGCTCGATCTACTCGGTTCGGTTTGCAAACGAGCCAAGCATGAGCAAAGGTCCGCTATGCTCGGTTAGACTCGAATTATTATTTTTAATTGGGGTATATATACATATACATATATAAACATGTATATACACACATATATATACAAATATAAATTATACATATACATACCTGTATATACACACAGGGGAGAGAGAATGAAAACCCACTTGAGTTGAAAAAACTCAAGAAACCCTTTTAAAAAACTCATGTAATATTTTTATTTTTTTCTAAAAAAATAGGAAATGTAAGATACATATATTTATGTTACATTCCCTATTTTTTTAAAAAAATAAAAATGTTACATAGGGTTTTCTTGAGTTTTCTCAACTCAAGTGAGTTTTCATTTTATCTTTCACCTATACACACATACATATATACTTAAGTATAAATTAAATTTATAGTTTTATATACCACGCTATTAGATTTTGGTCTACTATATACAACTTTTACAACTATATCTATACGTACTAGCCTAATCACACCATAAAAAAATTAATATCAAAGCTAAAAGTTAGACCCTAAACCGATAAATGACAGTCTGCCCATCGCCTCAATGTTTCATGCCGTTACACTAAGTCGATTGTCTCTTGCGCTTAACGTCATTGTTTGTGCAGTATGTTCATCGATTCGCCGACCACAACATTGTTATTATATTATGCCAGGAAACTTGTCTGTTTTTAAAAACATAAAAATTTGAGACCCAACATTATCATTATGTCTCTCAACAAATTTGAATCGGGCGACAAGGTTGTACAAATCGCTCGAACTTCGCTCGACGCTCGCTCGGAATATTTAATGCTCAGAAAATGTTCACTTGATTTGAAGCTCAGTTTTAAATGAGCTGCGGCGCTTGATTCGGTTTGTAAACGAGCAAAGCACGAGCAAAGGTCCGATCAATTCAGCTCGGGTCATGAACAACCCTAACATGGATATCAGGCTATCAACTCTAACAATGCTGATATTGGTAGTGATATTGCCCACTTTGTATCGGTTTGTTTGTCACATTACCAAATTCAGTATAGTTATACCATATTGGAATATATTTTTACTTTGTAATCAACTATGTTTTTAATAAAACGAGTGGGAGGCAAGAGCGCCGGTGACCGGTCGCCAGAGACTCGTCGGGTCACACATGGAGATCAATAAGACACTATATCATGACCACCACCTAAATGCATCAATTCGAACAAACCACATATTAAACCACTGTTCATTTTATTTGTGTTATTAATAGATAGAGATTATTTTTAAACTTTATTAATTTATATTTGAACTTATAAGTTTTTACATATAAACTACCTGAATAGTTTAATTTATTACATTAAACATTTGATGAAATAACATATAACTAGTTTTTTCATGCCCGCGTTGCGGGGCACTAAGCCAAATATTTCTCTTTTAATACATGTATGTTTGTGTTTCAGTTACTTGTATTACGTCGAGTCAACCAATTAAAAAAAACACTACTAGCTAAAAAAACTAAAACGAAGGAAAAACTTCCGCTTGACATGAATAAAAATTAAATCGAGCCAAGCACTTACAACAAAGCCGGACCATAGTTTTGTCAAAAAAAAAACTAAAACAAATTTTACACTCGGACAAAATCGTAATTTGACAAGGAAAAAAACAAAAAACAATGGTAAAACTATAAATTTGAGCTGATAACAAAATCGTAATTTGCCTAGGAGAAGAAAAAAAAAACAAAACCAAATGCAAAACTATAAATCTAAACAGAGGAAAATCATAATTTGACTGGACTAATGAATGAAGTCGTCTGACACTATTCCCCCTCATGAGATTTGTAGTGTATATATAATATAATATATAATATAACATATAACAATAGGTTATAAAGCCAAATACTATTACTATTTATTACTAATATAAAATAAAATAATAGTTAAAATACTACTAAAAAATAAAACAAATACTTAAAAATTATTAACTACTATTCATCAACACTTTGGATTAATATGTATAGTAGTTAATGGGTTAAATGTGTGAACTGTCAGTCCAAGTCTAAACCTATGAATTCTATGTTAGGTTTCTCTCGTGTTAGAAATTCAGGTAAATGAAATATGTATGTTATGTGTGCATAGCAAATCACTAACAAATTGCATATAACTACAATTGAAAATTATCAGGTCTTTTCATCACAACGGTATGGAATTGCAAACGCAACAATATAAAAGAATTATGTTAGCAAAGGCGGTCTAATTAATATGAAAGAACAAATGTGAAATATTTGGTATACAACTATTCTTTCGGTATTTTGTTTGTGACATGACGATAATGTTTTCTACAACCTCCTCCTTTGTTCATCTGGTATCAGATTCTAAATCTGAAAATGAGGAGTATGTTGCATAAACCCTCTTATCCGATCCGCAACAAGATTTGTTTTGCGCCTTCCTCACCAAGGGTCGACACACCACCATAACACGATTGTTGGACAACATACACATATAAAAGCGCTACAACCGAATTCCGTCACTTTGTGGCAACACTTTTGTTTCTTGTAAGAAGGTGAATGGCAGGTAGAGGAAGAAGAATGTGTTGAGTTCATCTTTCACTTGTAGCATGTAAAGAGGCATTTTGGTACTTTATATCTTTTCCCTTTTATGTTTTATTTTTAGCCACTTGCTTCTTTTCCCTTTTATGTTGTTATTTTTAGCCCCTTGGTTTTTAAGGGGGGAATATGATTCCAATGAGACGGCCATATGTCATGCCTTTCGGTGCCAGTTGATATCAAGGCCGTCAACTTATATACTATTAATTTTTAACATTATGGTGCATTAGAAGTTGTACTCTAAGCATATATTCTTGAACAATGGTTTTTTTACAACACAAATGATGTACTAGAAGTTCTACTCTAAGCATATATTCTTAGAAAATGTTTTTTTTACAAAACAACTAGCTGGAGTGGGTTATTGTTTTAGGCCAACTCTTTTTAATTGTACCGGTACCCGTTTTTCTCGTTTTCGGTACCGGTATTTACAGGTAAAACACCGGTACTGGTACCAAACGGGTACCATGCTCATCTCTAATGAACATCAAGTATTTGTATTTCCCTCCACAAGACATTTGGAAACACAATGTGATCGTTTGGATATTTAACTTGATACAAAGGTGTAGTAGTTAATCCTTAGGTTTGTGGTTTTATAATGCAACGAGCGGGTCGATAGAGAAGTATAAAATAGATTCATTGCGCCGTAATTTGTAAGGCCCTGTCTGTATAAAATATATTCATTGTGTCGTAATTTGTAAGGCCCTAGCCATGACGCGGAGGGCCTTACATCTAGTTATATATTAAGCACCTACTACAAGCTGTTGATTTGAATTTTGCCTCACAAATTTTTTTTTAATGGAACAAGTGTATGAAACTGGATGTATTAATATATAGAGTAAACTGCAATTTGTGTTCCTGAAGAAAGAGCCCGATGTCAAGTTACGTCCCCATTTTAAATATTTTGCTTGTTGAGTTCTAGTCTTCTTTTAAAATTCTATTAGTTTGACCATTAGGTCAAGAGGTATGTTGGTAATATCACAATTAAAAAAAAAAATAACAAATCCTAAATTCTAATTTCATCATCTTTGAAGATTTGGGCCTATGTTCATACTAATTTTATCATTTTCATGAACATGAATTTCCTCAAGAACAAGAACATGAACATTTAAGAATATCAACAGGAACATGAACTTGAACATGAACATTCAAGAATCTCAACATGAACATGCACATCTTGAAGATTTGGGCCAAATTTCATCATCCTAAAATGAACATGAACATGAACATTCAAGAATATCAACATGAACATTCATTATCATCATCATCTTCAAAAAAAAATCATTATCATCATCAACTTCAAAAAATTCATTATCATCGTCTTCAAGAACAAACAACATTCAAAATTTGGACACATCTTAATCATCCATCTTCATCTTCCAGGATTGCTACCATTATTTTTATTCTTTGTTGAACAAATTAACGAATTTATCTTAGTGACTCTTTTATTGTGTATTTCATCGTAGTTCTTGAGGGAAAGAACTCTTGATGAAGAGAGTATTATTACATGACAAATGTGTTAGAATCTATATAGAAAGTTGCTTGCGATGATGCTTGCATAACAAAAATAATTATAATACGAAATCAAATTTGGAGAGTTGGACGTATCCCTATAATGCATTAGACGTGTCAAATTAAATTAGGGATTTTTTTTAATTTAATGGTATATACTTATTTTAAATAAATTAAACCGAAGGTATAAGAAGATAAATTTTTTTTTAATGCAATCAACTTTAAAAATATTATATGTAAGCAACGACGCTCACACACGGCTTAGTGGATCACACCCAATGGCTTACTACGTTAATATGTCACCCAAATAGATACCAAAAGTGGTAACCAAAAGACAACATTGCTTCACTTTTTTCCTCATTGGGAAACAAACCACTAAAGACCTCATCATTGACTTGTCAAACAGTTAAATTTGAATTCAATTCCAACTAGACTGAAATTAAAAAAGACCCTTGATTCATCCACCTGTTCCAATTATAAATAAAATTTTCATTTATTCTTGGGTATGGTCAATCATTGCATGCATACAATATGTATATATACCACCACCTTCATGCCAATTTTACAACACAAATTATTTCTTTCTTTTCTCAAGTTCCATTGGCACATAAACACTTCATTTATTAAATTTTTTTATCAAGCATTACACATATGGCTAGATCAATATTCACTTTCTTGGCTGTTGGTTTTCTACTTCTCAACTCATTAACCTTTAAAGGTTTGAGTAGACCGATGGTTGATGCCGAACGTGTTCACCACATCAGGGCTAGTGTAACCGATAAAGAACTAAGTCCAGGAAGAAAGGGTCACGAGCCTAGTTCGATGAGACACGGTTATACAAACTATAAAAGTCTTGCGGCGATCAAAAACTCTGGACCAAGTCCAGGAGGAAAGGGACATGGTTATAGGAACTATGAAACCGTTTCCAGTCCATGTCATACAGTCGAAAGACACGGTGTTACGTGTTATGAAAATCGAGACGAGACCAAATACTCTGAGCCATCATCAGGAAGCAAAGAACATGGTATTCCAAATCTTGAAAATTTGAGGAACATCAAGAACTCTGGTCCAAGCTCAGGTGGAAGGGGACATTAATTAGTTCAATGGTTTTTTGTATGTTTTAATTTTGTGATGGTTATGGTAACGACTATTTGTTGATTATATGTATACGTAGAAGTCAATTCCTGTACTTTTCATCATTGAGTAATCTTAGGAATATTTTTTTCTCAGAAAAATTAGTGCTAATGTTTACAATGTCAAAATCTAAATTTTTAGGTCTTGAGAGTGGAATAAGTCAGTCAACATAATTTTTTATTGTTATACTTTTCAACTTAACATATTTTATATTTTTATATAATTTATATCTTTTTTTATAATATTTGTACCAGGAAAGTATATAAACTTCACATCGATTTAAGAGTTTTATTTGAACTTAACTTTTAAAGTTATTTCTTAACCTATAAAGTTAGAAGAAATAACAGTTTAAAAAGTTAAACATGACACATGACAAATATATACTTCATTATCTCTACATGAACCATAGTTTCATGATCTCAAGTGTATTCTTCATATAATTTCTATATAACACTTGACACAAGGATCTTCACAGTCATCCTCGTACTCATAGATTAGTCATCTATAGTGATATTGATTGCGTTGATAACCTTGTTCCATGGTCTTCTAGACATCATGTTGTGTTCTGGTCTAGAGGTAAGGCGGAATATAAGGGTGTCGTGTCATCAATGCAATTGTCGAATCTGCTTGACATTGTAAAATTTTCATTTTTCCTATTTCAGTCGTAAGGGACAACATGTCGTGTCAATAAACATATAGCCAAAAATCTATTTTAAATCTAGAGGGACAACATGTCGTCGTCCCTACAGACTTAAAATATTTTTTTTTATTATTATTATAAGTCTGTTGTAACAAGAAGTCGTCTCTAAAAGTTAATCTGTAGAGACAACACTTACAAAGACGACCAAAGAGACCTATTGGCCCAGGCTTCTAGAGACGAAACTTGTGGAGACAACATGTCGTCCCTAAAAGCTGTTGAGACCTATAAGGACGACATGTCATCCCTACAAGCTTAAAAAATTTAGTCCCCAAAGGTAAATTTTCTTGTTCTATACATGTTAGAAACTACTTTATATTTTCCTATTCCATATGTTTTAACCATTTTAGTTTATTTGCATTTAACTAACGGTTTACCATAACATATGATGTTTTCAATTTATCATTTAAACTTTAAATGTACTCTTAGATCGTACTATAGATATTTAACCTCTTGTAACTATTTTTACCCTATTGCAATATATAGAATACCATACAAGATTCCACCCAAATCAAATACATGACACATGTATCCATAGACATGCATATTTATTCTTGAAATAAAGTTCATTATTCCTTGTATGCATGTCATAGTACCATATTATTGCCTTTAAATATAGAGATCCCCAATTACTATTTAGAGGGACTGATATGCATATTTTTGCTTGGTGAGGCCACATGTTTCTAGAGCGAAGGCATCGGCTAACATCGGTCCAAGGTGCTCCTGAGCCAAGGTGCTAAGGTGCCGCTTATCTTCTAACAACGGCAAGCCCATGGCGTCTACACACCTCACTTTCGGAAGCGTTATTCCCAACTGTGCTTTTCTCACGGTTTCTATGTATGGTCCGTTAGCTGAAGCTATAGCCACCTAGAACATCAAAACCCACGTCTATATATATTACTAGGGAAAAAACTAAATGAAACTTGAGAGGTACGTATTTGTTTTCCACTTTTTATTTGAGATTTTCTCTAGCTAGTTTGAATATATATTGCATCATAAATATCTAAGCTCATTAAAAAAATATTGTTAATGGCGGGTCAAGTAGCTAAAAGTTAAAAATGACATAACAAATAGTTAAATCCATACTGTAGCAGATCCATATGATTAGGAAAAGATATTAGTATTGTTAAAAAGCTGTGTTATCACTAAAATTTAGAATGCATTACTAACACAACATTCACGTTGGAGCCTTTATCGCCTATATAAAAACACACGTATCTTTAAATTTTATTAAGTTTTAAAACACATATCTTTAAATTTTATTAAGTTTTAAAAAAATCTCACATCCAACTCTCTTTCTCTATTACTTCTTTTTACTCACAAACAATTATTGTATTATTTTTTTCTCTTTCCTACACTCATAGTATAAACATAAAGAATATAAATCTCTAAGAGCATTCACAATGAAGCCTTTATATATATATGCATCCTATATAATGTAGAGGGGGAAAAGAGAAAACAATAAAAACACCACTACATTAGAATCTCTAAAAAAAGAATATAGAGAAACTAAATTACATCTCTATATTTAGAGGCTCACATTTAACCATCTATATGTTTCTTGTGAGTGTGTAGGAAAGAGAAAAAAACTAATAAAATAAGTATTTGTGAGTAGGATAGAGATACAGATGAAGAGTTGGACGTGGGAGCTTTTTGGAAAATAAACAAAATTTAGAGAAAAGTGTGTTTTTTAGTGTTATTATATAGATAGAGATGAAATATCCAATGTGTCGTCGGTGGCTGATCGGGGGTTTTGACAGTTTAACTTTAACAAATTTGTTTTCATTTTTTTTTCTTTATATTCAAGTTATTTAGGATAACATATATTTGGTTTTTTTTCTGTAAGAGGCGGAACCATAGTGTTAGGAGCCATAGCACGGGTCATGGCTCAACTCCGTATATGTAGTGTTTTTTTCGGTATTATAAGAAGGATACCCCTAAAAAATACGATGTTACCTTTAATTAAAAAATAGGATACTTGATATTACTAAAATCCCATTTTTTTAATAAGCCTAAACATTTTACAACCTGAAAACTTATAGAATAATTAAGCTCGAATAATAAAATAAGCCCTAATTAACAATAATAGAATTGAGAGGAGGCCTTAAATATCATTGATAAAGTGAGACCAAAACAATATTAATTGAATAAGTGATCTTGCTCGTCTTATAATGGAAACAGGAACACATAGTTCTTGTCCTTTGGTTTATCATGTAGTGAAGCTAGCTTTGATTTTACTGGTTGCAACCGTATCCGTTGAATGATGTTTTTCTAAATTGAAGCTTCTCAAGATGGATTTATGCAATCGAATGGGCCCGGAATATTTGAACAGAGCTATGGTTTGTGCGGTCGAAAAAACTTTTGATAAAGTAAAAGACGACGATGTGATAGAATGATTTCAAGCTATGAAAAAAAGAAGAGAACAAATATATTAGGTATTTGTTTTACTTTATTGGGTTGAGTTATTCTACAAAGGGGTATAAAAATAAGAAGTGTAAGAAGGCACCATAGAGTGACAAGTGTCCATAATCTTGTTTATAAGAGAAAAAAAACATGTACATGCAAAAACCTAAACCCCCCACCCCCTACCCCCCACAAAAAAAAAAACTATACCTCACAAAAAAACCTAAAAAAACCTAACCCCCCCCCCCCCCCAAAAAAAAAAAAAAAAAAAATCTAACTCTCCTCAACCCAAGCTAAATGCTAAAAACTAAAAACTAAACACCCAAAACCTAAAAAAAAATCTAAAAAGCAAAAAAAAATTAGTATTTTTTTTATAAAAAAACGCTACTTTATCGTCACTAATTTTTTTGTGATTATAAAGTAGCGATTATTTTAATAGAATGTTGGAAAAAAAATGTGTTTTGTTTTTTATGTATTTTTTGTTGTTTCACATTGGAGAATATTCCTTCTTCTTAGCCAGCCGAGTATAATTGTATTTTTAGGAATATATTTTAGTTAGTTATTTAGAGATAATCTTTGTATTCTCTGTGTATATCTTTTCCTAATTTCATGGTTGTATTTCACCCTATTTAAAGGGTCTTGATATTCAATAATAATCATCGAAATACATTCAAGAATAATAACCATTATGGTATCAGAGCCATAACCGGTTCTGATATCCTCCATCTTCTTTCTTCCTTTTTTTCCGATCCAAAACTTAACCGGATACTTCCGGCCTCGTCACCATGACGAAAGGAAGTGAGCCTGAAACATCGACCAAACCTGTTTCTCTTCATCCTGCTTATTCTGTAACGAATATTCAATCTAAGATTCGGACTTTGGACGGACCAAAGGTTACATATTCAGCATGGGTCAAACTTTTTCGCCTTCATGCTGTTGCATATAAGGTATCTAATCACATCGACGATTCAGCACCACCAGCCGAAACTTCACCCGAATACGAACAATGGAAAGAACTCGATGCATTGGTCCTTCAATGGATCTATAGCACCGTTTCGGATGATCTTCTGAAGCGCCTTATGGATACCACGGTTGCTTTAGCGGCTTGGATAAAGCTCGAAAAGATTTTCTTGAGCAATAAAAAGGCTCGCGCTGTGGCGCTTGAGACAAAGTTTTGCAATCTTACGTTGACCGCTTGCTCTTCGGTTGATGATTATTGCCAACAACTATCCGATTTAGCAAGTCAATTGGCTATTGTTGATCAGACCGTTTCTGAATCAAGACTCGTTCTTCAGCTTGTTCGGGGTCTTCCAGCAGAATATAACACCACTGCATCTTTAATTAACCAGCAGAGTGTCGATTGGGACCAGGCGATAGCGATGCTTAATGATGGAGTCATACGGATTGAGGCTCAAAAGGGCTCCCACAACACTGTACTTGCGGCTGCAGCAGTGCCGCCACCATCTCCAGCCGCTTCTGCAAATTCGAACCACCAGTCCGAGGGTTCCTATTCCTCCACAAATAGACGGGGCAGCAGGGGACGCGGTGGCGCTTCCAATCGTCGTGACAGAGGCAGAGGACGATCTCAGCAGCAGTCCCCATGGACCGCATATCAGGGACAGCCGAATTGCTTCCCAAATTGGGCCTGGTGGACACCTCCTCCATGCCCGTACCCGACTCAGCAGCAATGGAGCCCTAATAAACAATATGATCAGCAGTCGACTCCTCAAGTGCAGTACACCGGCTTCTCTCCGCCTCGATACGCTCCACCCGGTTTCACCCAACCGACGTATAATCCTCTTTGTCCATCCGATTTGAGTGATGCCATGGCAAATATGCAGGTTAATTCTAACATGGCATGGACTTCAGATGTTTTGGATATAGGAGCCGAGTCTCACGTCACAAAGGACCCATGTAGAATCGTAATCCCTGACTCTAATACTGTTTGTCGTAATATTCTAGTGGGTAATGGCATGTTTTTACCGATTAAAGGATCAGGAACGGGTTTTCACCCTTTACCAAACCGCACCTATATCCTCCCACATGTCCTTTACAGCCCACAAATAATTAAAAACCTTATTTCCGTTAGACGTTTTACTCGTGATAATCAAGTTTCTGTCGAATTTGACCCATTTAGTTTTTCTTTGAAGGACCTCAAAAGTAAGAAGACACTATCTCGTCACAACAGTACCGGGACTCTTTACACGTTCACGCCACCCCAACTGCTGCCTCAAGCCATTTTTATTGCTTCCCATCACCTTCCTTGGCATGATCGTTTAGGACATCCCGGGGCTCAATTCTAGATATTTTAAGTCGGAATTTTAAGTTTCAATGTAATAAGGACAAAAGTCACAACCTTTGCAATTCTTGTCAAATTTCAAATAGTAAAAGATTGCCATTTTATTCGTCCAATACGTTTACTTTTGCTCCTTTTGATATTATTCATTGCGACTTATGGACTTCGCCAGTCACGAGTAAAACCGGGTATAAGTATTATATGGTGCTAATTGATAATTTCTCGCACTTCGTGTGGGTTTACCCCCTAAAATATAAGTCCGAAACCTTTCCAACTTTTGTCAAATTTCATCAGTTAATAATGACCCAATTTACCCGCAAAATAAAAACCTTTCAATGCGACTTTGGGGGTGAATTCGACAACTTAGCTTTTAAAACTTTTGCCCAACGACATGGCTTGTTGTTTCGTTTCTCTTGCCCACAAACCTCATCCCAAAATGGAAGGGCTGAACGGATGATTCGCCGCCTGAATGACATTATTCGGGCCCTCTTAATTCATGCGAATCTTCCGCCTTCCTTTTGGGTTGAAGCCCTACACACTGCCACTTATCTTCACAATATATTACCAACCAAACGACTAAACTTTTACACACCTACCTTTGCCCTCTACCTTCGTCATCCTAATTACGAACATTTACGTGTGTTCGGTTGTGCCTGTTACCCGAATACCTCCGCAACACAGCCTCATAAACTTCACCATCGGTCGATGCAGTGCATTTTTCTCGGGTATCCACCTGATTTTCGCGGATATCGGTGCTTGGACCCGACCACCGGCAAAGTGTACATCTCTCGTCATGTGACTTTTGATGAGAATGTGTTCCCGTATACACTTTCACATCATCCCACTTCTTATAATTTTTTGGACGAGTCCATCACACCACCCGGCTTTAGTTTCCACAGGCACATTAATACTCCTGCACCCAAACCAGTTTCGGCCCCATACCGGTTCACTTATTCGCGTCGTCCTCGTCCCAACTCAACCAGCCCATCTACCGGCCTAGTAAACCCTCCTGCTACTACACCGCCGGCCCAAGCCCAGACCTCACAACCTCCACATACGGCTGCAACCCAGCCCATCAACCTCCCACTACTGTCCCTAACCGACATCCTATGACAACCCGATCCAAATCTCGAATCCACTCTTCGGCCATACATAACACTATCTCTCTCTCCCCGGTCCCTACCTCGTATGCCAAAGCCCTAACTGATCCAAATTGGTTACATGCAATGCAAACCGAGTATACGGCATTACAGGATAATGACACATGGGAACTTGTTCCTCGTCCATATGACCGTCCCGTAATCCGTTGTATGTGGTTATTTCGACACAAATTTAAATCGGATGGTTCTTTGGAACGCTATAAGGCTAGGTTGGTGGTTAATGGTAATTCTCAAACGGTTGGTGTGGATTGTGATGAAACGTTTAGTCCTGTGGTCAAACCGGCCACTATTCGCACAGTTTTGTCTCTTGCTGTGTCTCGCGGTTGGCACATTCATCAACTGGATGTCAATAATGCTTTTCTTCATGGGGATCTTCATCAGACTGTGTTTATCCATCAACCACCGGGTTTCTATGATCAACGGCTTCCAAACCACGTTTGCCGTTCGAAGAAATCTTTATATGGGCTTAAACAGGCACCGAGAGCTTGGTACACTCGTTTTGCTAACTTTATTACCTCCAAAGGGTTTCGTAGCAGTGCTTGTGATCAGTCGTTATTTGTTTATCATCAGGACTCATCTAACATTGCATATTTATTGATGTATGTGGATGATATTGTTCTAACTGCTTCTAATGATCGTCTCTTAAACGACATTATTAGCACGCTTTCCAGGGAATTTGCCATGACTGACTTAGGCCATTTGCATCATTTTTGGGATTAAAAGTCACTCAGCAGCAGAACGGTATTTTCTTGTCTCAAGCCCAATACGCCAAAGACATAATTGCCCGTGCATCAATGTCAGCTTACAAACCATGCTCGACACCTGTTGATCTTTCTTCCAAATTGAGTGCTACCGATGGTTCGTTGTTCTCGGATCTGACTTTATACCGGAGTTTGGCTGGTGCTCTACAATATTTGACTTTTACTCGTCCACATTTGTCTTATGCTGTTCAACAGGTGTGTCTCTTCATGCATGAACCTCGGGATCCTCACTTTGCATTTATGAAGCGCATAATACGCTATTTACAAGGTACGATTGATTATGGTATAAGGCTTGTGCGTTCGGCTTCTCATGATTTGGTTGCTTATTCTGACGCTGAGTGGGGTGGTTGCCCAGATTCGAGACGCTCCACATCAGGTTATTGTGTTTTTCTTGGTGATAATCTTATATCATGGTCTGCTAAACGTCAGCCTACGGTCTCGAGGTCTAGTGCAGAGGCCGAGTATAGGGGTGTTGCAAATGCAGTTGCCGAAACAACCTGGATACGAAACCTGCTCCTTGAACTTCACACACCATTGACTCGAGCATCTGTTGTTTTTTGTGACAACGTTTCTGCGGTGTATTTGTCCAATAATCCGGTTCAACATCAACGGACAAAACACATCGAGATTGACATACATTTTGTTCGGGAGAAGGTTCGTCTTGGGCATATTAAAGTTCTTCATGTCCCCTCATCTATGCAATATGCGGATATATTTACAAAGGGATTATCTCGTGAACTATTCCAATCATTTCGGTCCAGCTTGAGCATCTATCCTCCGCCCGCTCAAACTGAGGGGGTGTCTTAGCCAGCCAAGTATAATTGTATTTTTAGGAATAGATTTTAGTTAGTTATTTAGAGATAATCTTTGTATTCTCTGTGTATATCTTTTCCTAATTTCATGGTTGTATTTCACCCTATTTAAAGGGTCTTGATATTCAATAATAATCATCGAAATACATTCAAGAATAATAACCATTACTTCTTACCCATCTTACGATAAGAGTCATTTGTATTTGATCATTTTTCTTACTTTATTTATTATCGTTTTTTAATTGTTGTATGATTACACAGTAATTTTTTTTCAGGATACCCCTAAATTAATGAGCTAGCTCCGTCTGTTTGTTGTGATATATGATATATGTATAGTCGTATATGTTATGTTGCATAGGTGACAAAAAAACTAAAAAGCCTTACAAGAACAATTGGAAGTGAAGGAATTCCAAGATCAGCACGCAGATTCCTGAATAAATTCACCAGCCTTGTCTTGTACATCCTTGCATCCAGTTCACTAACCGTGTCACTCTCCCCTTGATACCATAACATTCCTTGAATCGAACCACCGTCTCTTCGAGCCACCTTAGCCCTCCTTAAAAGCTGCTTGTACAAAAACGTCCCTCGTCCCCACTCGCTAATGCTGGTCCCAAACGGACCACCAACCGCACATGGAACCAAACCCAATGGACTCAACCCCGGATCTCTTTCCAACAGCCTGTTAGCAAAGGCCATCCCGGGACCAACTCCACACGTTGCATGGACATCAATGTCCTTGTGGAGAGGCTCATGCGCTTCGACCCAAGTGAGATTAGCGGTTAGACGTAGGATAGATGGATTAGGTTGGGATAGAAGAGGAACAACTCCGTCCCATGTGTTGTTGTGCACGCCACCTCGGCCCGACATGTTGCTTTGTCCGGCTAGTAAGACTATGGTTTTCCCTTTGGATGTGGAACCATAGGCACCGGCTAGGTGCAAAACTAGGCACAAGAAGGTTAGCATTATTGTTAGTTTATTGTTGAGACTTACGAAATTGTTGAGTGTTTAAATTGAGGCCATTGTTCTGTTTTTGGTAGGGTGTGTAAAACTCACGTTTGCTAGTAAATGGAATGGTGCCTAGTCAGTTTTTTTTGACGTATGAAATTATGTAAGTGATTAAAGCGTGTTAGATTGTATTTAACGAACCAGTTATTGTAAATATTTGATAATAAAATTACAAAAATGGAAATCTGTCTAATCAGTTTTATAAGCGTCCGAAATTATTCAAATGAATTGTGTTAAATCTTAAATTGTATTCAACGACCCTATCATTGTACTTATGTGTTGGCAACTAGAATAATATTTGTGTTCAATAAATCAAGTCAAATTTACAAGGAAGTGAAAGATATTAGTCATTTATTAAACAAAATGATTAATTAGAAATGTCTTTTTATTTTGGAAGTGAAAGATATTAGGTCACTTATTAAACAAAATGATCAATTAGAAAAACTAAATATTAGTCTTGGACTCACAAAAGCATGGATAAGAATCTTATGTAATTGTAAATTAATATATTTGGTATAAGCGAGGGATTACAGAGTGATCGTCTATCATAGAGTGGTTCCCAATAAAGACGATAAAACAATCTCAATCGTAATTCTTGACACGACTTAAACATAACACGGAAAAAACAGGTTTTCAGTCGGCTAACTCAACATGTTTAATATAAACAGGTTAACACAAACACAACACGTTTAATAGAAACAAAACAACCCAAACACGAACCAGTTAAAAAATAAGTTAACCTGAACATAACACGTTAAATAAATGGCTGGTGCGTTAACCCATTTAAGGGTTTTCATAAAAGTTTATATTTAGATGAATAAAACATAAAAATTATTATAATTTAAAGTTTAAGTATTTCTATTATTTATTTTTTTCTTATTATATATATAATATAACAATTGAAAATTGGATGAACAGTAACTTATTTTTTGACATTTTTTCTTTTGTCTTTATTATTTTTCTTTACACTTTTACCCATTAACTTTCGGTATTAACAATTACAAACCTCTTAGCTTTCTATAAATTTTGTAGTCAAATTTTACGTGTTTATTTTTATGTAGGTGTTGTTATATATATATATATATACATGGATCCAATAAGTCTAGCCACCTTCTGAATCAATGTTAACCGTCCGAAATTTTTGAACTCACAAAATTAAGTGGTATGATAGCAGTTCAGGTCAGTTCCAATCACCTCCATCTTTTTCTTCCCATGTTCTCAAGTTTCCTGCAAACTGAATCGTGGGTTTGGAGTATAATGCGGTTTATTCTAGTTCACCCCCACTCTCCTTCTTTGTGTGTGCACAATCAAGGGTTTTGGATTCACTGTCTATAGTCTATGATCATCCTTCACTTTGCTACTATTTGAGACTACCGATTACAGTTTGAGTTACAGTTGAGTTCAATTGTTCATCTGTTCGACTCAAGAAGAAGAACTTAGGATTCCGATTCATGACCTTCAAATTCAATGATAATTTAGATCAACATATTTATAGAGGTTCGCTAATTCGATTGCTGAAAGTGAGTGTTTTTGAATTTTTTCAAAAGTGTTGAAATTATTGCAAGTTTATAAACTTCATCAAGTATGGCACATCTTCAAACTCATCAGGTTTGGCAATCTGTACAAAAATTGAAATTCAAATTATTCGCTACTCAGTCGAGCATCAGGTTTTTATGTTCAAATTGATTCTTTGTGTTACAAAAGTCACCTCATCAACTACTGCATTCTGATTGTTACTTCGAATCATTGCTCATGTATTGACTTTCTTTCTTCAAACATTAAATTTTATGAACTGGTGTTTCAATTCATTTTAAACATTGTGATCATGCTTGAATTCAAGAAGTGATATTCCAGTTGATTAAAACGCGCGCTACAAATCACATAAGTTTTCGAATTGCAACGTATTGACTGTCACTTATATTTTTTTACACATCACAAGCCACATGATAACTTGCTAACCAAAAGTTGAATCAGATAATATTAGAATTATGAATTGCAACCACCACAAATGGTGTGATTCAGCAATGAACTAACCTTCAAGCTTCATGTTCTTGAACTATTAAGGTATGTTCTCTAACGTGCTTTCCATTTTAGACGATCTCTATTTACTTTTTGGATTTAATTTATTCGATAATTTCTTGAAATTTTATAGTAATATCTCATATCTGTAGTGAATGAAACCTCTAATGCATATTGAGGATTCAATGATGGTGGTTAATTACTTTTAGTGTAGTTTTTTTTTAAACAAAGATCATGTTTAAATTCGATATTTTAATAGTGTATGTTGTGCAGGATCGAGATTTAAGCCCAGTTACTGATAAGCTGTGGAACAACTTTTATTTGCTATAGTTTGGGTCCAAGTGTACCAGTGTTGTAATTGAAAAGATGAAAGAAAAGAAAGTTTCCTTTGTATGAAGACAATTGTATGAGGTATTAATTCTTTTTCCTACCAATAATTTTGCATGGCTCCTTTGCTATTTTGTTTGCGTATCATAACATGTGAAATGCCTCAAATATTCTTTACGTATTGTTAGACAATGATAACTTTTTTTAATTTTTAGAAGATTAAAATTAGGGATGATTGCAAATGAAAGTTCACAATTTAATAACATGGAATTGTATATTTAATAATCATATACCAGGATCTTGTAGAGTTACTTTTTTTACCACTTAAATTACACGACCTAGGAGGTAATATATATATATAGGGTAGGGATCCTAAGAGAAGAGCACCCTATTTGAGAAACTTGAGAAGAAATCTGGAACACACATTTTTTAAGCTTTTCGTAATATACACATATGTATAGTTTACATTTGATTATATACATATGTGTATAATTCAATATACATATATGTATATAGTCACTTTTAAATATACATATGTGTATATTACGAAAAGCTTAGAGAAAATGTGTGATCCAGATTTCTTCTCAAGTTTCTCAAATAGTACTTCTTCTCACATAATCCTAACCCTATATATATATATATATATATATATTTAAACACTTTTTATCCTTTTTTTTCCTTCCAGGATAGGAGCATTACTAAAATTGAAAATGATTTAGGTGCATGTGGAGGATTGCATTGCCCGTCTTACCGTGCAAAACATGATTGGGGTATTGGTGAAGTTCAGGTACCTTTGTCTAAATAAATCAATATATAACCACTAGATAGCATGATATTGACATGATTATGAATGGTGATTAGAGATAGAAATCCGGCTCATTTGTTTATGAATTGGTAGATACTGTTATGTTAAATCCCTAATAGCGAGCCTAGACCTATTGTTATCTATTGCTACAACCCTAATAGTGAGCCTAGACCTATACGCTACGTAGCGCGCTACGCTCGCTATTGACAACTATTGATAACTCAAAAGCTAAGATTTACATTTTCAGGTCCGAGCTTTATTTCATGTTGCTGGAAAGCGGGTTGATGATGTTGAGCCGGCAATACCGGTAAAGGTAAAGTTAGCTCCAACTATTTGGTTCTTGTCCATTACAGCCCATTAATAAAAATTACACATGCAACCTAACCAGTTTGACTCGCTTCAACCCATACCCATTTAACCCATTAGAAATTGATCCGTCCCCAACCCTATCCTATTTGTGTTGTCAAAATGAACCGTTTTAACCTAAATCCATTTGACCCTTGTCGGCATGAGCCCATTTGACCCAAATAATGTTTCATTTCAAACCGAATCCTTTTTACCCAGAAAAAGTTACCTTTTTCAACTTGAACACCTCTGACCCGTGTAGAAAGGCATATTTTGCAGGTGATCGTATTAAACAATGTCCCATTTGTGGGTGACAAATTTGAGTTAGTTGACTCACTTGATATTGACGAGAATGGGCAAAAGAACGTGTATCACTATGTGATGAACGCATACTAGCCAAAGCTGGACACAGTAGAATTACGCTTCCATCCTGCGCTTCTACTATTAAATGGGCTTGAATTCTGGAGCACTTGCTTCGTCATGTCCATCGGGTCAAGCAACATGTCAAAACATGCTCTTTGCATTATTTTTATTTAAGAAATAGGTAGCGTGTCAAATATGCTTACAAAACTAAAGTAATGCAGCAATAATCTAGTTTTAATGAAGCCCCGCCGTGTTGCGGTTAGGGCTTACAAATTTAGATGTAACGTATACCAGGAATGCCAACCTCACCTTTATTGTGGTATGTGTTCCTTTCATATCTACGCATTCTTTTTTCTCAAAATATAGCTCAAAACATATATAATTGATAAATAAATAAATAAATTTGGACTTTGATTTTTGAAACGTGAACTTCATTAAAAAAACACCATCCTATAAAACGGGACGCCAAAACCACAAGAACTACATAAATACAAAATTACACCATTCAGTCCATGAAACGGATCTCACTTTCATACATAATAATGTAGGATATTAATATTAATTATTATACATCGAATGAAAACTGAAAAAGATTATAATTTACTTTACAGTGGTTGGTGACTTTGATTGTAATAACAAAAGATTTTAACAAAGTTAATTTTTTATTTGATAAAAGATTTGTCGCTTACCTATATGCATAAACATCTCTAATTATCCACTTTATTTTTCTCTCCCTAAAACCTTCCTCTATTTCTCTCTCTTAAACTCAATTTTTTCTTTAATATTTGATTTCATAAGGAAACAAAGTGTTTTATGTTGTATCAACGTGTCCTTAAGTCATCCAAGAAGTTTTATATAAATCATTTTTATATAAATCTCTTTCTATGAGGTATATACCTACAGGGGATACATATATAATCTGTATCTATATGTAACCCTCTCAACTTTGTCCAAATTCTTCAAAGTTATTTCCAACCCCCACCATCTCAAAACCTCATCATCAGAGCTCTTAAGTACCGGCACACGCCTCGCCGAAAACTGGTTGAGGGTTGTTGTTGCCTACTACGATGACCCCTTCTCTTATTATGCACTCAACATCTCCTTATTTCTGATTCATGGAGGTGGATCTAGTAGTCGAGACCTAAAAGACCACCATAACAACCCTATCACCGCTGTTAGCACACCATCGATCTCACGCGTCAACAGTGTATCCTCCTCAGAGACTGACGTTGCAATCGAGTTCACGTTCTCATTTTGTATGCTTTCCGGCAACTGTGGCATTGGGTTATAAAGAGCATTTTGGCGTGGTGATGAAGCAACGTTTAGTAAAGTATTATAGAGCGCAACGTGGGTTAATTAGTAGTTAAATGGTGAGTTAGGGTGGCAAGCTGAGAGACGCGTGGCTTATGTACTTTTGCGTGAAGTTGAAATAGCAAAATAACTTTGGGGCTACCGCCCAAACTAACCTATAAAAAATAAAAGAAAAATAACTGGTAGTATATATATATATAGTATGTAAATTAACAGTGTGTAAAGTTGAAAATAACAAAATAACCTTGGGGGCACTACCCAAATTAACCAATAAAAATAAAAGAAAAATAAGTGGTACAATATATATAGCACAATTTACAAACATTAATGCCAAACATTGTTTTAAATTAATAGTATATAAATAGTAGGTTTTTTTTAATTACAAATGACACTTTAATTGACTTTTTGACTCTTTTCACCCATATAAATAGCTTTGTTTGTTACATTGTTTAACGTAACCCGTTCATCGGATGGGTATTAAACTAGTTCAAATTAGTTTACGTTTAGACATAAATTTTTCTCGGTAATAAGTTGGGTCAATTATAATATATACCTTATGCTTATTATTATGTACGTTTTCAGTTGATCTACGTTTTGATGTAGATTTTTTTTCTATAAATGAGTTGGATAAAATATAATACGTTTTCGTGCTTATTTTTATATACGTGTTCAAGTGGTCTACATTTTGACGTAAATTTTGTTCACAAATATGTCGAGTCAAATATAATACGTTTTCATTAAACACTACAAAAATTCGAGTCACTTTACGTTTCGACATCGCCGCAACACGCTGTAACTACTTTCTTACGTCCTTATTTTTATGCATGTATCGGTATAAATTCAAGTTGGTTTATGATTCGACGTAAATTTTCTTTGGAAATATGTGTCAAATATAATTCGTTTTCCTGCTTATTTTTATGTACGTTTTCAATTGTTTTACGTTTTAACGTAAACTACAATTAGTAAGTTATTTGAATAGTGTTTGTATCCTATTGGCTTTTTTTGTTTCTTTCTTGATTTTTAATTTGGACTTTATTATTTTATTTTTTAGTTTTCTTTATGTTTAGTGTTTTAGTTTTAGGTTTTTTTTCATTAACGTTATATTTAAGATAACATTTACGCTTTTTATTTACAACTAATTTAAAATCATTTCGTTCCGCTGTCCAATTTACATTTATTTTTTTGGTTTCGGTCGAAATAAAACATGTGTCGATGTTCTTTTAAGCATATTTCTTTCGGTTGGTATACTGAACCAATATAGATATTGACCGGAACCCCATAGCATAGCATAGGTAATCTTACTAGTTATTAACTTTTAAAAGTAAAATTAAATTTTTCTATGACCCTATGAATACTTTTACCAACTCTTCGCTTCTTAACAATTTTCTTTTATTAGTTTTAACTATCCATTTCTTTTTTCTTATCTTTTCCGATCATGTTTCTAATCTCGAGCAAAATGTATAAACCCAAGTCGTTACATGAGAATAAGAGATAAAGAAACAAAAAGAACACCAATTACATAAATATTTCATTTGAGTCGAAGTAATGATTATTTAAATTGTAACTAGTAACCAGGTATTATCTATATTCGCAAATGCGTATTCAATGGGTCAACTGAAATACGACACGATTTTGCGTGGGTTTGACGTGCATAATTCCAACCCGTCAACCCAAGACGCATTAATCATGACATGATTGACACCCTTTTAAACTCTTTTAGGGATGTAAAAGTGCATATTTGAAAAGAACTTTGAAAATATTATGTAAGCAACGACGCTCGTATGGTTCTAGACTTCTAGTGGATCACACCAATGACTTACCACATTGATGTGTCACCGAAATAGATGAGTGGTAAGAAAAAGACAGCATTGCTTCACTTTTTCTCCTCTTATGGAAACAAAGCCACTAATTAAGACCTCATCGATGACTTGTTTTCAGATTATAAATATATATATATATATATATATATATATATATATATATATATATATATGTATATATATATTTCTTTATTCTTGGTTATGGTCAATTATCATCGCATGCATGCATATGTATATATACCACCATCTTCATGCCAATTTTACAACACAAGTACTTCTTCTGTCTCAAACAATTAATCATATGGCTAGATCAATGCTCACTTTATTGGCTGTTGTTCTTCTACTTGTGATCAGCTCATTAAGCTTTATGGTCACAAGTAGGCCAATAGTTGATGCCCAATGTGTTCACCACATCAGTTATAAAAACTATAAGAGTCTTTCGGCAATCAAAAACTCTGGACCAAGTCCAGGAGGAAAGGGACATGAATTTTCAAATGCTGAATCACTTGGGGAGATCAAATACTCACGACCGAGCCGGAGAGGAAAGGGGCATGACTTTCCCACGGTTACATCTCTTGGGAACATCAAGAACTCGGCTCCAAGTTTTGGAGGTAAGGGATATCATGAATATCTCAACGTCGAATATCTTCGGAATGTGAAGAGTTCGAGTTCAAGTCTTATAGTAAAAAAAAAAAGAAAAACAAGGTGTTACGTGTTATGAATATATTTAGAACATCAAGAACTCTGGTCCAAGCTCAGGAGGAAAGGGACATTAGTTAAAAGTTTGTTAAATTATTTATGTTACTCTCTGGTGTTACGATACTTCTCAATGTTTATCTTTTCTTTGCGTTAGGATTATGATTATTTGTTGATTAGAGGTGGAAGAAGTCAATTCTTGTACTTTTTGCATTGGTTAATCTTTTAAGGAATATTTTTTTAATAACTTATAGTGCTAAGCATTCAATTCTTTACAATGTTAGAACCCAATTATTTAGAGTATAATGGTGGAATAAGTTAGTGTCATTGTAGTATTATACTTTTCAACTTATAATTTTCAGTAAAATTATATGAAGATTTGAAGGATCCATAAATATTTAAAGTTTAATACTAGGAATACATAAATGAACATTACAATATTGGAACTCCTAAAGAAAGTATAGCGGGGTGGAGGGTGCCACCCATTAGTAACACATATAATTTTTAGGGTGGAGCTCGGCATATTAAAAGCTCAAGCTAGCTCGTGGCTTGTCGAGCTGACTCGTTTATTTAAAAAGAAAGTGTATATTTTTTGGTATTTTTTTATAAATAATGATATACATAAAACCAAAAATAAGTGAATAACACAATATTTAGGCTAATGGAACTATAATTTTGAGTAAACTATAAAAACAAACAAGAGAAGAAAGCAGTTGGTTACCTTAATCTATATATATTTTTTTAAAGCTACATTACTAACTAAAATTATTTCTTCCAGATGAAAAATACCCATATTACTAATTACACACCATTGCTTAAAAATATATTAGAGTTTTAACGAATTAAAGTAAATAAACTTGTCTTCCATGATCTAAGCTTTTATTTTAGCACTCATCACAGGTTACCTGATTCCCATGAGTACCTGTTTTAATAATAACAAGAAATAGACAAAAGGAAATATGGTTGAGCCCAATAACCCAGGAAACAACAGCAATAACAATATAGTGATAAAAGCGATACTATATGCCGTTTTGATTAATGATGAATCAATACAATAATATTGTTGTGGAACTTCCCTTTTAAGTCACTAACAATAATCAATAAGAATGGGCATATTATGCACCCATACTAACAATGTGACGTTAAGAGCAATACCGTACGCTGAACAATCAGTGATATTACAATACAAACATGTTGTGGAAATTCTCATGTAAGCCAATGAAAATAACCAATAACAATGTGTACATTAGTTGCAGACTAATGCACCGATACATAAAGGGGATGTGGGCACTCATACATATTCTATTACTGCAAACATTTACACTGATATTCTAGGATCAATCTATAATCTATACGCCTCTCAATAATCAATAAGTGTGATAACTTAGCACATATTAACAAGTGCAATAACTTAGCACATATTAACAGTAAGTGCAATCACTCAGTACACATTAACTATATAGAGAAATCGTCGGCCTTTCGCACCACCACAGATGGCGCACATCATTTGTGTCAATATGACGCCCTATGTCCTTAGAGTTGGATGTGCTCGGGTATTGGCGTCAATAAGCGATGCAATCAAGTCAAATACAAAAACAATACAATAAGTGTCGGCAATGTCTACTCAATATATCTCACAATAATACGGAACATACGACAATAATCATAAAAGATAAATTTATCGCAAGTGTAACAAAAATAGATACTCGATATGATATGGTCATAATGACTTGGTGATTGATAGTTCATGTTATGAATATGAATGGTTGTGGTGTCACGAATATACTATGAAACGATAAAAATAATATGCTACAAGTAAAAGACCATAGTATTCGTACCTTATTAGCCGAAAGTATAGATAACGATACTTCCTATGCTTGATCACAATGGTATAAGAACGTCGAACATCATTGCGTTCCAATTTATATTATAATATAGATATATATAGGTCTAATATATTTTGGGATAGCTCCAAAATGTAGATGCCCGTTTAAATAATTATAAAAATTTCAGATCGAGAAAATGGGTACGGGTATGGACTCAGGTTCCGAATATGGAAAATTGACGGATGTCACATCGTAACCAATTATAACAACACTCACACCTCTAAAATCGGCCATTAATCCCAAACATGCAAATATCGGTTGCCGATTCACTTTACTACTTGTGGGATCACGTCAATTTGAACTAATTTTTCAGCAACAATCATTTGTTAACCATAACCGCTAACTCCCTTCTAACCACCCAAGTCATTGGACGTGCCCATTGCACCGACACGAAAATCAGTTATCTCCTTCTCCTTTTATCGTTTTTAATTTCAAATCCAAAGTGAATTTGAAGAGAGTAATCGTAAATTGTAGGGGGGAAATTGTTGGTGGTTGCCATCGCTGATGGTGGTGGCGGTGGTGGTTAGGGTAAGTGGCGCGATGGTTGTTAGTGGCTTAAGGGGTAATGGCTGGTGGTAGTTGGGATAAAGGAGAAAAAAGTGGGGGTGGGGCCACAAGGTTTTTAATAATCTTTTAAATGTTATAAGTATTATTTAGAATTTCGTTTCACTTAAACTATTTGTTTATTATCGTTTTTAGATACCAAGAGTGGTTTAGTCATTTTCTATGGACTTAACTACAATTTTAAATGAAGGTAGCTGGTACAGCCTATCAACGTTATGAAAATTCAACCATAGGGAAACCAAAGTAATAAGTTTACAACCAGTAGGATCAATTGTTTAATTATTAAACGTTGAGAATCAATGGTGCAATATCTACAAAGCACAAGGACCAACCAAGCAATTAACTCATTCTTTTATTAGTCGGATTTTGGCGACCAACTACTAGGATATACGATCGATACAGTTTCTAATAACAGTTTACTCAACTTCGCAAGTATTTATCTGTGCATTTTAACAGCTATGTAACTTCCAGCAAAATAATGGATACTACATTACATACGTTTGTTGAGTCAAAATGTATGTAGTATAGTATTAACTCATTCTTTTATATGCATATGCATATCAAACAAGTTCATAAGGCATGTACACACGTATACATAGTTTTCCTCACATATGATTATTTAGCAAATGTCAAAGAAAACAATATGTACCTATCCATATGTGTATAACAATGATGATAATATTCACAATTATGGGCTACCTAGAACAATGAGACTGAAGCATAGCATGAGCCAACATCTTCCCAACCTGAACTTGGGCATGGGTGCTGAGGTGAAGCCCATCTGGTTGTAGTAACAGTCCTTTTGCATCTACTGTCACTACATTTGGAAGGTTGATTTCATGTTGAGCCTTTCTAACTATTTCTATATAAGGTCCTTCACCAGAGGCCAAAGCTACCTGAAATTAAAAAAAAAAGTCAAAAGAGAATCTATATTCAGCATATGGTTCCAAACATGTTCAAGAATACTTGGCCTGTTATATATACAAATCTACATAAATGTATACCAATCCAAGTATCCAACTGCAAGTAAAAAACTGTGATAACTGCATAAACACACATACCTAGTGTTTAATCTAAGGTGGTTATGTAACCGCATTTGTTCTCTCTCCAATTAAATTTAAACACCACAATGTTTACAACACGTTTGTGTGGTTTTGTACTTAAATTTTGTTTTGTATTGAATGCTTGCACATGGGTGGAACCAAAGGAAGACCAAGAGGATTTGCTGACTGACCACTTAGCCCCAAGAATCTTGGATATTTATATATAAAATCTGAGGTATTTTAGATTTTTTTTTTGTTTTGGACCCGTAGCCGATAGAGAAAAAAACCTTATAATGACCATCTATAAAGAAGTTCATGTTCCATAATAATACACACATTTGTGTATACACAAACTAGTATGATACTAACAACAAAGACAAAAAATACCGGCATAGAGCTCAATACCCAAAAATATATTCAATATCTATTTTAAAATTTATGTCGGTGTTCCGATAGAAATTGTGAAGAAAAGAACTTGGTTATACTTTTTTGGATGATCCTTCGGTAACTTACGTCTGTAATCCGTTAATGAATTCTTTACCTACACTCATCTTCCTCACAAACCTTCACGGAGAGATTACTAACGTAAGCATCATTCATTGACCGACCATTGATGGATACATCTATTGGGAAAGGTAATACAAGTTCAATAGAGAATCAACGTTAATTAAGAAATTATAAAAACGATATAAAAACTTCTATTTATTGTTTTAACCATGATAAATAAAACTACTATGAAAAGCTTGTAACTACATAACCACTTCTCTTTATCGCTTCCACTCTAAAAAATCTCTAGTTAAAACCGATTCTGTAATTATATTACCACCTCTATATATATATATATATATATATATATATATATATATATTCTAATTTATACATATATGATTTTTCTTTTTTCATTGGTCACCTATGATAAAAACAAGAAACCTACCAAACTCGTGGACCCTTCATCCACTGCGTGCTCATCGTGCTAGCACATGTTGAATGTTTTTTTCTTTAACTATTTTGCAGTTAAAGTCAGTTCTAAGCTACCCTTTAACACCCTCGTTTTAAGTTTATACTTTAAACTTTAAACCGTTGGCTAACTTAACTCTAGTTAAGCTTAACCCTTAACTTATCAGAAACCATTGACCCATAACGTTGACTAACTAAACCAGCTACCAAGAACAAATCACGTTAACCGACTAAACATCATCTTCAAATCATTATGATCAGAATTCAAATTGATTTTAACATGTTATATATATAATATAATTATATTCATGGACGAAGCTTTTAAGGGGCAGGAGGGGGCGGCCGAACCCCCGAAATTTTCGCTCAGCAGTGGAGTGGAGATTACGTAGTTTTCGTACAAAAATTTATGAGTATATACATTTTCGACCCCTCGGTTTTATAGAAATTTTTAGCTCCGGTGACTTCCGCTCAGGTCGGAAATCTCAAGCTTCGCTTATATTGTTATGTATCAAACTATACAATATGTAAAACATACATACCTGAATAACGGGTAGCAAAGGAGCCTTCAAATCAGTTCTCAAATCAATAAACAATTTCCTCAATCTCTCTTTATACAATTCAGCATCACTTATATTCAATGTATCTCTCTCCCCTTGAAACCACAACACGGCCCTAATCTCTCCACCACCTTCCACCGCGGCAGCCGCCCTACGCGTCAACCCGTCATAAAGCCTACCGCCACGGGACCACTCTCCTATCCCACTCCCTCCAATTGCACAAGGCACCAACCCAACAACCCGAAACCGCCTTGGATCGCCTCTCAACACCGTATTCGCAAACGCCATCCCCGGCCCCACCCCACAAGTTTTGTTCACATCAATATCTATATGAAGTGGTTCATGTGCATCTTCCCATGTTAGATCACCACCTAACCTTAGAATCTTTCCGGGACGGGGTTTGACTTCTGGTGGGATTATCCCGTCCCAGTTTTTGTCAATCACCCCGCCCCGTCCGGCCATGTTGCTTTGGCCGGCGAGAATGAAAACATCTTTGATAAGATAGGTTGATCTAGTTGAAGTGTTGGTGAAGGTAGGTAGTTTGACATGAGTGTAACAATACTCATATGTTATGATGAAAAGAAATAAAATGGTTAGCTTAAGGCCATGATTGGCCATATAGAGAGGATATTTTTGAGAAAGAAGAAGATTAATTAGTGGGTGGAAATTATTTTAGTTGTTTTGTATGTGCAAAAGCAAATTTTGTCGTGTGATTGAAGCCGAGATTTAATTGTTTAGTTGGCAGTATACCGGAATTTTAGTACAACACGAAATAAAGACTGGTCCCCTTGAATATATCAAAGGAAATGAATAAATAAATAAAAATATATCTTTATATCTGTCTTTATATGATGCATATTAATTAGATGGATAATAAGGTAATAACTTCATTTGAAGAACACACTTTATCTCATATCTTAAAACACATTAATATATAATTTAATAAATTTCTAATTAAATGCATTAAATATACTTTCTTAGCAAAAATTATTGGAAAAAAGAAAAAATATTATAATAAAATAATGAAACTTAAACCAATTGATTTTATTACCACTTCTTTGTAAACTAAAAAATTAAGTTAAAAAACTTATTTTAACTTCTTTAACATAAAATAGAAAAAAAAAATACCCGAAAAGTGTTGATTACATTAACGGGGCCTAGAGATAGGCATAACTTGGCCTTTTGTTTCTCAAACCAAAACGGATACAAAACCGGTTTGGATTTTTTTTAAAGGATTCGAACTGGTTTTACTCAAATTGGTATGGGTTAGAAACTGGGTTAAGCAAAAAATAAACCAAACCTCCTATAAAAGATTGGGGTTGGGGGAAACTAAAACATTTTTTGTTTTGTTTTTTTTTTTGTTTTTCTTGTAATATTTTAGTTTTAGTTTTTTTTATTACAACAATTTTTATTGATCTGTCTACGTTTCCGTTTAATTTCATTTAAATCGATATGTCCCGCTATGAAGTGCGGCATGTCACTTCTAGTTTTATATAATATCTTACCCAATCCTATCCTATCTCATTTTCTAAATAAAAGATTTTGTTAAATACTACATGACAACTTTTTATACTCGATCATATTTATGTTTTAAAATTCTTCTTTAATAAAATTTTAAGTTTTTGAAATTATTAATTCTTAACAATTTACTTAACATTTTTATTGAAGAAGGCCTACACATTAAATTACCTAATTATTTCCAAGTTTATTTTAATTAATTATATTTCCATGTTTATGAATATAAGATATTTTGTTACGCAATTACAAATGAGCTTCATGTTGTAATAAAACATTAATTAGATTATTAATGCTACCACTATTAATTTGTATTATAATAATCTTTATATACTTTATATGTAGATGATATAATATTTTAATATTTAAAATTTTAATAAAAGATTAATTAATAAAACAAGTGAAAGTAAAAAAAAAGGTTATACGATTTATGATTTAACCAAATTACAATGAATTTACAATGGACGTCTTTTTGTTTTAGTTTCTTATCAGGTGGTGTATTTTTATTTTAACTAATGCTTTTTTCATTCAACACCTACGTTAAACCAAAATTAAATCCCTTACCTATTTAATCAGAATCGATTAAAACCTCATTTATATCATACTAATATCAGGATTGATTCTTCATATCCTCGATCAAATCCTAACAACAGTGGTGTCAAAGTAGAAAAGTTTTTTATTACAACTTTCTTAATTAATAAACTTAATAATACATAATTCAAATACTCAAATAGTAGTCAATGTGAGACTATCTCACTTGGTAGAGGTTCTTACCTCTTAATAGAAGGTCTTAGGTTCAATACCAAACAAGAAAAAGATTAAGATCTATTTGGTATAATTTAGTAGTATGTAAGATTTGCTATTAAAAAAAAAAACAACCTCAAAGAGTACATATTTCATAAATAAAAGTACGACTTACATCTAAACCTAACAAATAAGTAACTGATTGTGTCACGTATCACAATTGTATGAACCAAAATTCTATTTCTCACTTCACTTATTCCATCTCTTTTTCCCGTTAATTTTACTTCACTAATTTGTTTTATAATTCCTAAATCTTTATTACTAACTATTTAATATATTTTTTAACCTGTGCAATACATTAATTTCTAACCTACTTAGTCAATATACTATAATATCAATGTTATTGTAATAATCAGAAATCTGAAATCCTTAATAAAGAAAAGGTCAAATAACAACGGGAGAAAATTGGAAGTCCTTGTTGGAACTTGAAAGAAACCTATGAAGTGGAATAGATAGCTTTTGAAAAATATATTGGTGGAAATATTAATTACATATTTATTTGGTGGTTTATATGAAGATATGAAAATGTCTAAAGATTTAAATTTAAAAAGAACAAACAACCTAAAATCTCACTCATAGATAATATTTCAAACAAATTATGGTTTTCATATCACGCGTTGCGGCGAAAAATCCACATACGAACGAAACAATAAAGACCAGTATGAAGCTACAGAATAAAAATGTGTAAAACAATAAAAAAACAAAATAAAGTATAACAAATTAAAGAACAAATGATGACGTGGTGTTGAAAACGGACCCACCGAAGATTACTAGCCAACAGCCACCATCGCTGCCACCCACAATTGTGGCTAGCAGAGTACGCTAACCAGAAAGTTGTGTTGTAATAATTTTGTTATAGCGGCAGGGGTGACCCAAATTTTTAATAAATTATAAATGAAAATGTATTTAGTTTTGTGATTTCAATGGGCACTAAGTCGGTCAGTTTTCAAAAGAATTTATATCGCGTATTTAGTGTTTGTAAAAAAAAAAAACTAACGAACAATAACTATGGAGAAAAATAAAACTATTAGGCTACACCGTATGGGGCGCCACCCCCATACCACCTTAGCAGATTCAACACAATATTCCCCCCCCCCCCCCCCCCCCCCAATCCATACCCTTAGCGTTATCATGGGGGTGCTATTAATGGAATGTGGATGCAAAGGTGATGAATAACAGACGATTTTTGTGGGGCCTACCTATTCTAGCAGTTGAATAACGACTCTTTTCTAAAAAATCTCATATATAAACACACACATATCACATAATCAAACCGCTCTCACAAAACATCTAGCCAATATTTGTTTTTACAAATTGTCTTTAAGTTTCGAGACGTCATTCAACTCTCCAACTAACTCGGGTACACTTGATGATTTGTTTATAACCCTGGTGCAGGAGGCCGTTTAAATTTTAAAAGACGAAGCAGAATCGTCACAACCACGACGTACTAGACAACCGCATCTTGAATGAGACCGGATTGGTGCTCATAATCGTTTGGCGAGTGATTATTTTGCTGACAACCCGTCATACAATGATGAGTAATTTCGACGCCGCTTTCATATGAGTAGTTGCGTCTCAAGATCTATGGATTTGGCATGGCCAATGATCTTGTTGTTTTACAATCATCATATATTTTCGATGATGTCATAGACTATTCATCATTTTATGCAAATGATGTGCACTACAAGTACGACTATTATCTTGTTGATGATAAATATCCAAAGTGGCCCATTTTGATGAAAAGTTTTTCTTGCCCTGACGATGATAAAAAGATTGTGCTACAAGAAAAAATACGAGTCGGCAAGAAAAGGAACTGAACTAGCATTTGGGGTGTTAAAGAAAGGATGGATTGTCATTGCTCAACCATTGCATGTATTAGGAAAGAAAGAAGGAAAAATGTAATGTACACTTGCACTATATTACATAATATGATTTTGGTAGACACGGGTTGAACCATTTGTCCTGAATATGATGAAAGTGTTTAATCGGAGAACATAGTTTAGTTCTAACCTATGCCGAGAAAGCATAAATCCGCCTTAAAATACGAAAAAAGAGGCACACATTTGAATCTTCGATTGGATTTGGTAGAATATCTATGGTGGATCGCATGCTAAATAATGATAATGACGACAAATAGTTTTTTATTATTTGGGTTATATAGTTTTCTTTTTTTTTTAAACTCGGTTTGAATTTTTAGTTGTTTAAATGGTATTTCACTTTTATTATTTGGGTTAATATTTTTTTCGTTATTTAATTAGCATTAAAAAATAATAAGGTAATGATTAAGGGGTTTAATTCCATACCATAGGCTTTATTGGAAGTACACAATGGACCCCGTGGTTGACGCACATATGTTTTGTTGAGGTGGCGCAATAACGCCACTAAGGCTCCAAATCATACCATGTAGTCTAAAGGCATATACTATATAGAGAGGTGATATCTATAGCAACCGGAAACGGCAAAAAGTCTTGCGAAAATCTTATCCACAGCCTCATCGTTCCCTTTTTCGACAGATCATAGATATAAGGCTGAACGGTGTGGCTTAGAGCTACCCCGCCACGTCAACTATTTTTGCGCCCTGGGCGCCATACACCACACGCCACTGCCAACAAGGGGCGCTATTGCCCTTACGCCAGCATGCTAACGAGCAAAAAATCCATGTGCAGGTGGGGCCATATTACTCAACCAATCAAATCTGTTGGTCTATATTTTTTGTATTTTGTTTAATAGAGGACTTTAAATTATTGCATGCAAGTTAAAGAAAGGGGCTTTAAAGCCCCCTATGTGACGTGGCGCTAAGGATATAAAACCCCATACCATACCATATAGCCTAATCGCTTGCAAAATGAGCTGTTACCTTGAAACTTTAAATAAATTGTTAGCAAAAGGATGACCATTGGGATATCAATTATCATCGACTCATAATTTCTGGATTATAAAATGAATTTTAAACTTTTTTTTGGGGGATTTGATATCCCTGTCGCTGATATTGATCCGTTGGTAAAAGTTTCGTTGCAAGATATTAACTTCTTAATAGCAACTTGATAGGATATATAAAGAGTAAACTGTTATTTTGGTCCCTAAGGTTTGTTCAGTTTTGTCACTTTAGTTTAAATCTCAAATTTTTTGCATCTAGGTCTCTGTATTTTTAGTTTTATTGTCATTTTAATCCAATTTTCAAATCAGGTCAGATTTCTAAAAAAAACCTGACTTTCGTCTTTTTCCTCAGAGAAATTTTGATCATTATACTTTTTATTATAAATAATTATTAATTAAAAATAATCAAAAAAAATTATAACACTACCTTTCTCTCTCTATCCTCTCTTTCGAACACCACCGTCGAGAGCCCAAAAAACCACTACAACTCCTCGGCTCTCCACTTCCCAATTCTTGATCAACCCACCGATCTTCAACCCAAACCCACCCACCATGGACCCAGAAACCGAACCCAAGACCAAACCACAACAACAAGAATCCTAGAGATCAACTTGATCTCAGCCTAATCCCTCAAAATCCCCAAACCCCACCGTATCCACACCTACACCATCGCCATCGCATGGGTCGACCCTAGAGTTGCTCCGAAAACCCGACATGGAACGAAAAGTTCATCTTCCGTGTTTAGGTAGAAAAACAGTGAAAAAACTGAAAAAATGGCTTTACCTGTACCTGCGAAAATGGAAGAACCACCGCAGTGGCCGTGGTTGAGTCGCCGGAGACACGTAATCGTCATCGCCGCCTCGCCAATCTCCGTCTACTCCTACATCTCATCATCATATTCATCCTCATCCACCTCATCTGTAGCAATCGGCACCGTACGTTTCACGGCGACCGTCACTGTACGTTCCGATCGGAAAACCTAGAGAGAAAGTGTGTGTGCAGGGAAGAGGGTGAAGCTGAGAGAGAGAGAGTGTGTGCAGGGAAGGGAAGAGGGTACATATATATATATATATATATTTTATTTTTAATTAATAATTAATTATAATAAAAGAATAATGACCAAAATGGCTCTGAGGAAAAAGATAAAAACCATGTCTTTTTTAGAAATCTGATCTGATTTGAGATTTGGACCAAAATGACAATAAAACTGAAACAAAAGTGACTCGGGTGCCAAAAGTTTGAGATTTATACTAAAGTGGCAAAAATGATCAAACTCAGAGACCAAAATGGCAATTTACTCATATATAAATTACATTAACTTGAGGATACATGTAAAAATGTATGTTTGCAAACAACTTTAAAAGAATTATGTAAGCAACGACGCTCTATGGCTCTAGTGGATCACACCCAATGGCTTACAACGTTCATACGTCACCAAAAGAGATACCAAAAGTAGTAAGCAAAAGCCAATATTGCTTCACTTTATTCCTCTATGGGAAATTAAACCACTAAGACCTCATCATTGACTAGGGTTAACACTGGAATATGAATTCAAAGCTGAATGTTCGAGACTAGAAGTAATATATATTTTATTACCCTTTATCGCATGCATGCATATGTATATATATACCACCACCTTCATCCCAATTCCATAACACAACTTCATTGGCACAAAAAATACTGCATTTGTCAAATTTGATCATCAAATATTGCACACATGGCTAGATTAATGCTCTCTTTCTTGGCTATTGTTTTTATGATTCTAAACTCACCCTGGTCACATCCAAAGCCACCCGATTTGAACTCCAACGCCATAATGTTACACCGTATTTTTTTTTCTTTACCTTTTTCCGATCACCCTTGTTCGAGAGGCCACTCCACCGACAAAGAAAACAAAGCCACCTGCTTATACCATTTTCTCACCTTGCCAAAAGAGACGAATCCATAGCCACCTGCTTTAACGGATCCATTCCGTCCGCTTTTCATGCAACACGTCGGACTCCTCTTATCAAGAACAACCGATCAAGGCACTGATTTTCACCATCTACTGTTATCACTGGTTGTATACCGGCTGCACAAACCCGCAACGAACAACCAAACAACAGTGAACCATCTTCCTTTCATCACCGCTAACAGCTACGAGACACACCGGTGTTCACCCGTCACCCCGTCATCCTAACCGGTACTCTCCGTACGACAACAACTGACACGAACCACCTCCCGGTCTCCATCTTCTGCTGTATAACGATCCCGAACCCTTCTTTTTGCCCTCCACCGACAGACACACCCACCGGTGGCGGAGGCTTCCTCCGATCTTCAAACCCGCCTTCTACGAGCCCTAGGCTCTGATACCAAATGTTGGTTCAGGCCCCACAATACACACACAATCACACACTCACGTATATGTATATGTATGTAGAAAAGTTGTAGAAGGTTTCTCTTGTATTGAATATTCAAAGAAGGGTTGTATTATTTAACAAATAGAGATGGCTTTAAATAGCCTTTACAAATCAACATGTTAGAAAATAAAACAAAAATAAACTAGAAAAATAAATAAACATCCTATGGAATCGGTAGTCCACTACTTCTATCAAGCTCCACTAAACTTGGTCAATCTTAGACCAAATCAACTAAGTAAACGTGCATTTTTGTTTTCTCACACGGTCGATTACGACCTATTCAAAACGACACTCGTTAAACAATGACTTGATAACGTGCTAATCGTGTGACCTGTGAATCACGACCCGCAAACAAACCTGATTAATCCAATATTCTATACATAACCGTGCGCCACATAAGACTGCAGGGTGTGGAGGGCTTGGGTTGACATGTGGCGGAGGTTGGCTCCACATGGTGTGGCTTGGCTTTTTTCGGGTGTGGGTGGTGTGGCTTTTTTTGTGGGGTGGCGTGGCTTTTTTCTTAGCTGGGCATGGCCAGCCAATCACAGCCAGTCATTTCAATCTAGCCAGCGGCCTACGTCAGGTACAAAACAGCCACTAAAGGGGCAACGGCCAAAGCTTATAAAATTTTATTACAATAATTACTTATAAAATTTTAAGTATGTCGTAATATGTTTATTTTATCTAAGTCTAGATATAGGTTTTACTCAAAACCAAGTCGTGAATAGTAATGTACATATACATTTCATCAACACTGCATCATGGTTTAGTTTTTTTTATATAATGTGACGTCATTTATCATTTTCATTATTTTAGTAATACAATATAATACTTTACACCATTGTGCTTATTGTTATCTTATCTCTGGTTCGATTATTATTAATACTAACCAAACAAACTAAATGGATGATATGAATACCAACCAACAAACTAAAAGGTATAGAACTTTGTGGAATTCTATCGGAATACAAATAAATTTTTTAGTACAACTCCAAACAATGATCACTCACAATGCCTTCACGATAGATCCAAAATTAAATAAAAAACTAGGTTTCACCGGTAGAATCAAATCGAAAAAGAAGAAGGAAATTGCTCACTCCTTTATCCTAACTTATTCATTTCCACTATATCCTCCAACCACTAATATGTCAATATCTAATTTATTTATTCATTCTTAACTAACAAGTGGTCTAACATCATCTCCATTGTTTTTGACATTACACATTTCTAAATTTTATATGTTTATAAAAAAAAAAGAAGTAAAGAATATACCATAAATATTTCAACAATGATTTTGGTAAGGAAAGAAGAAGAAAGCAAAAGGATTCGGTAATAACCCATTACCCATATGTAGTACTGAACTAGTGACCTAATGGCAAAAGCCCAAGGCCCTTCTACTGGGTTAAGTTCAGAAATGGCTCTTTGGTTAAACCGGGCGGCTCTACTGGGTTGACTAATTAACCTTATGAATCCATCAAATACAATTTCAGTTAAAACATAATTTAAAACTATATTATTCCATAATAAAAAAATATTTCAAAAGTTAATCCAAAATCCAAAAATCCACTATTGTACCTTTTGGGCGATAGGTTTTACTAATAAGGTAAGTCGTCGCCTTTTTAAGAGCATAAAAGTTTAAAAGTCCAAATTTTAACCTTTGCCCCGGTGCCGGTATACCAATATAATCCAATTTACAGCGGCACAACTTCTTTGTCATTCTATCAGTTTAACGGTATGATTTGTGCCGGCCAACGTTGCTTATGATCAACTAGAGAATGAATAACTGATTGTTTGACCGGTTTTAAAATTCTTGATAACCGACGATATAAATTCTGTCTTGATTATATACATTTTTGAAAATGAGTCGAATAGATAGATAGCCGAACTGAACCCCCTTGGTAAATTCTTTCTCAAAGTATATTGGTCATACTTTGTGTCTTTGATTGATGTTTAAAAATCTGGTAACATATTTTAAGTACAAATTGCGGTCCAAATATAATGTAAATGTGTTAAATCTTTTATCAAATCACATAACTTTATTATACTTCTACAAATAACCCGATAACCAACATTAACCGAATCGAAACAATTTGCATTTTTAGGAACCAAACCGAAGTGTACACCACTACATATCATAGGAACCATGTCATCAAACTAATGCATTTAGATAGCACTCCCACTTATTACTAGGGGCTTGAGGTACCGTTGCTTGGTGAGGCCACATGTTCTTGCATGAGGAACGCATCGGCTAACATCCGACCAAGACGCACCTGAGCCGGGGTGCTAAGGTGCAGCTTATCCTGTAGCAACGGCAAGCCCTTGGCGTCCACACACCTAACTTTCGGAAGCTTGATTCCCAGTTGTGCTTTTCTCACAGTTTCCACATAGGGTCCTTGTCCTGAAGTTATAGCCACCTGTACCATCAACAACCCATGTCTCATCTTTAAGAATAATTTATAAAAACAGTTTATTAGAATATGGGCTTGTTTGAAATCTAAGAATATAAAAGTGTCAAATTCAAATCGTTTATATACACAATTTATAAGAAGTGAGAATCATAAAAAATAACATTCAAGTAAATAGTCATTTAGTGAAACTTTTTTAAAAACATTACTCTGTTGAGTTGATGCATAATCCTAAACCAATAAACACATCCAATTGTGAAGTGACACGTGGCAACACCAAACAAGGCGTTGCCACAAACCTCACTTAAGTTTATGTGTTATGCAATAACGCCCTTACCATGTGGCGTGCAAGACATGAAACACCGCTCCAAGCGGGTGTGATGGGCCTGGGTGTGAAGGTGGTATATGTGGGGCCCATATTTTGAACAAGCATGGTTTATCATTTCTTTTCCGTTTTCTTATTTGTTTTCTACATAAAAGTGAAAATAAGTGAGTCATGTCTACGTGATATTAACGTGGAAATCACTTTTATGACGTCAAGGTCCGTGTGGTGTGGGCCTCTAGTGGAACGATAGAATCATGGCAAAGTTAAACCGCACCAATTGTAGTTTATGAGCTCTAAACAAAAGCCATTTGCAATTTAAGTACACAAGATGGTTACATATTTATAAATTTCGACCAAATGACTATATTGTTTCTTTTTCATTTAATTATAAATTTTCAAAATTTTTAGGATATTATATTTATGGAGAGTAAAATTGGTCACATCTACAATAACTAGGGGTGTCAAAAAGCTGAGCTACTCGCGATCTACTTGAGCTTAGCTTGGAAAAAGAGCTCGAAACAAGTAACAAGCCCGATCCTAGGCCTAAAAATAAACCTGTTTCGTAAACAAGCCTAAGCCCAAGCCGGCTTGCCGGTCTAAACCAACTTGTTTTTTATATATTTCTTATTTAATATATTAAAATATATTTTTAGATAATAACAATGACTATTTATAAAATTATGAAAAGACAACTAAATCATATTTAAATTTATATAAAATAACAATTATAATGAATAAACGAGTTGAGACCGAGCTAAACTCGAGCTTTTGAAACAAAACTCAACACGAGCCGAACTCGAGCTATAACTTAAACGAGCTTGTGCTCGAGCTAGTTGAGCACGGACTCGGCTCATTTGAACCTTAAATTAAGCATGGGGATACTACATTATCAACGAGTAAGAATTAAAAAGTCTTACATGAACAATTGGGAGCAAAGGATCTCCAAGATCAGCCCGCAAATTACCAAACAAATTCACCAACCGTCTCTTATACTTCTTCGCATCCACTTCATTAACCGTGTCACTCTCCCCTTGAAACCACAACACCCCTTGAACCGAACCACCCGTTCTCTGAGCCGCCTTAGCCCGCATCAACACCTGCTTATACAACCACCTCTTTCTCCCCCACTCACTGATCTTGGTTCCCATCAGACCACCAACCGCACATGGAACCAAGCCCAATGGGCCCAAGCCCGAGTCCCTTTGCAACAACCTGTTAGCAAAGGCCATACCCGGACCCACTCCACATGTAGCTAGGATATCAATGTCCTTGTGGAGTGGGTCATGGGCCTGGACCCATGTGAGGTTGGCGGTTAGACGGAGGATTGAGGGGTTGGGTTGGCATTGAAGTGGAACGACGCCGTCCCATGTGTTGTTTTGTACGCCGCCTCGACCGGACATGTTGCTTTGTCCGGCTAGGATGATTATGATTTTGGCATTGGATGTGGAAGCATTGGTGAAGGCTAGATGGAATACTAGGCACAGAATAGCTAGCATTGTTGTTGTGAAAGTGGTGAGCTTGGGGCTATCGTTGTCGGTGCTTTGTAGGATAGTTTCATTTCACATATCCCGAAATGTTCCGAGTATTTGAAATTTGAAAATAATAAAAAGAATTATTAGTTTTCTTTGCAATGAATTATATTATATTTATATTATACACTTGAAGAGATCTAGTTAGATTTTTTCCCTTTTAATTATTTTGTTTTACCCCACCGTGCAATTCAATATTTTTTCCTTTTCATGCTTTGCTTTTTTATTTATTTATTTTCTTAAGGTAATTATTGTTAAAAAAAGTTTTAAAGAAAAACGAATTTAAGAAGAACGATTTATAAAAAAAAAACAAATGGTTTAAGAACAAACAATTTAAAAACGATGAATGCTCTGAAAAAGGCGAACTATCTCTTAATGAGGTTCTTGTTCTATTAACTATAATATGGTTTGGTGTGTGGTTTTATCACCATTTCGATGAACTAGAAAGTCGGGTCCAAGGGTCAGCTCTCGGGCACACCTCTTAAATCTGATGTTGATTTGCAGCTTGCCATTTTTCCTTCTTTTTTTAGGTCTATTATGTTGAATCATTTCTTTAGATTTTTTTTTCTTTTTTTTATAACCGCGGGAACCCGCTTACGTGGTAAACCCCCGGGTCCCCCCCCCCAATACCCGTGGGGAACATGTAAAGCGCGGCGCAAGCGCCGGGTCGGTGGCCTTTAGAGAACCGGTGGAAACAAGTATCGAACTCAAGACCTCTAGCATATTTGAAACATTCTTTACTACTCAACAACATCTTATTTATTTAGATTAGGGTTTGTTTAGTATGTTTTATTTTGTTCTTGACATTAATCAAAGATATTTTGAGTTTATTAAGTGTTACCAATTTTATCAACCAACAACCAAATTAGTTTTATTTTACAAAAGATGTATCCCTTTTCTAGTTTTAGTTTGTCTTATATAACTTATCAAATTATAGTTTTAGTTTGTCTTATATAACTTATCAAATTATCTTGTTAAATTGATTAGAGCTTTACTATCAAAGTTAATGGACATCATATTACTTTCTTGTTTCATACTTTTTAATGGCTTTCGAATATCCATCTCTATTCATAGATCATAAAGGTGTTGGATTCAAAATAAAAGTTTAGAATATATTATATGTATTAGGGGTTTGTTTGTTTACCTCTTAATGGGGCTCTTAATGGTTCAGACCTCTAACTAGTTCAGTACTTAATGGTTCAGACTGTTTGTTTCGTGAGCAAATGTCTGAATGGTTCAGACATTTGCATCTGAATGGTTAGCGTTATACAAAGTCTGAATGGTTAAGACCTCTAATCTGAATGGGTCAAACATTTGCCTCTGAACGGTTAAGCATTATATTAGCTCTTAATGGTTCAGACCTCTTACTGGTTCAACACTTAATGATTCAAACCTCTTACTGGTTCAACACTTAATCATTAAGAAGTTGCCAAACAGCCCCTTAGTTTAGTAATATTAATAAAAAGGTGTTTAAATTTTGTTAAAGCATTTATAGCTTAAACAACGGGTGTTCTTAGAGCTCGAAGAACGAATACATAGAACAAACATACAAATTCCTCACAAATGTCATGTTGTGCAACCTCATTCGTACAATGTTATTAGAGGACATGTCCATAAGGACTAACGACTATGGGCTACAAACAGATGGGTGGGTATTTGATTGATTAGAAGAGAGATAAACACTAATGATGCTGTGAGATATTAGAATACTGACCATGACTATCAGTATGGTTGTGCACAAGTAAAGTCGAGCCTAGCTGAGCTTGAGCTCAACTCAGTTATTAACGGAGCTTGAGCTCAACTCATTTATGATCTATAAATAGGTTATCAACTAGTTTCAAAAATCCCTAAGGTTAGTTGTTCTTGAAAGACCCTATGGTTTGCTAATTGTTTCTTGTTTCTTACATTTGTACTGATCTGTGGAAATTTCTGATAGGTTTTATCATAGGTCATTGTATGTTCTTGTCTTTTGCTGCTAAATTTTCTTTAAACATACATACAATTTCCAACAGTGGTATTATGACCACTTTTGCATGTTCTTGAAACCTAATTAAATTTAATTTTGAAAAATCAATAAAAAAAAAATTTATTGGTAAATATCATATCTTTCATAATAATCAACTAAATTTATTAATTCTACCATGGTACACATGCAATGGGCGAACACACATAGTGTGACGATTGACCCATGACACTTTGCATTTCGCACACTAGCATTACCTATTCAGGCTTTTCATATAGTGAGGTTAAATGATTTAATATATTTATTTTTTCGAACAAGCTATCTTAGCCGGAGACAACTAAACACACTTCCCTACTCACAAAAGCTTTCCAACAATTCTTTTTGATCATCTTACATCGGACGACAGTACACGCTACTTCGACTATAGTACCTTAGGCAACATACGAATTATCTTGGGGGATTCGCAATATGTTTTAATGTGTACATGTTAAACACAAATCCTCAACCACCACTTTCTTGCTCTTCTCCAATATAACTTAACCAAAAATTATTGTTATATTTTTATCGTATTAAAACTTAAATGCTATTACACCATGTCATCAAAGTAATGCATTTAGATAGATCTTCACTATATTACTAGGGGCTTGAGGTAGGAATGTTCTTGCACGAGGAAGGCATCTGCTAACATCCGACCGAGGCGCACCTGAGCCGGGGTGCTACGGTGCCGCTTATCTTTTAGCAACGGCAAGCCCTTGGCATCTACACACTTAACTTTCTGAAGCTTAAATCCCAGTTGTGCTTTTCTAACGGTTTCCAGGTAAGGTGCATTTCCGGAAGCTATAGCCACCTACACCATCAATAACAAGTAACAACCCATATCTATACAACCAATGCCTTATGAAAAGATTATAGGTTTGTTTGAAATACAAGAATATAAAAATTGTCATATTCTAATAATAACTTATTTTTCTTATTAAACCATTTGTAATTTATAAAAAAGTGGGTTTAACTAAATATTTTACCTAAATAGCCAGCTATCTTAAAAAAAACAAATAACTCTCTTGACCCGATATATGTAAAAAAAATAGTAACATATATGCAGGGCCGGCTCGGAAGAGGGTCAGGGTGTGCGACCTCTCTCCACAGGGTAATTTCTATATAACTTAAAGTACAAAGTTGGTGGTTTTTTCACCACCAACCTTTGACTTTGAAATTTCCACTTTTAGCTTATAGTTTTGTAATTCATATTTTTTGCATATAGAATTTTCTTTTTTTTACCCTCGATATTTGTAACTTGTATTTTTTACCTATATTTTGGTAATTATGTTTTTGGCACCTATGCTTATGCTGATCCCTCAACTTTTAAACTTTGCTTTTTACGTTTTGACGTAAATTTGGTATACGCTTTCGTGCTTTATTTTGTATGTTTCCTACATATGAATCGGGTCACATATAATACGTTTTGACTAGATGGTATAAATTCGAGTTAGTCGAATCGCTTATAGTACATTATGATTGTACGATATAAACTCAATTTGCTTTACGTTTAAATCCAATTGCAACACATCTATAAGTTACATTGAGTTCAGTTGGATACGTCAAAATGCACATTTTTATATGATTAACGCATCACATAACGATTGAACTAATCCGTTCGACGTTTGCAATGTACCCGCGCCACAACGTGCACATGTCTTATTACTAGTTTACTTTAAATCATTATATATTTTCAGGTTTTTATATATTTTCATACAAAAATATATTTTAGGGGCTATTTTTTCGACTAGCCCTGATCATCCGGATTTTTATGGATTCTCAGGAACGGTGCTACATTTGTAGCTTTGTTGGATTAAAAAACCTTGCAAGAACAATTGAGAGTGATGGAGATCCAAGATCGGCACGAAGATTGTTGAATAAATTCAACAACATTCTCTTGTACATTTTTGCATCCACTTCACTAACAGTGTCACTTTCCCCTTGATACCACAATAAACCTCGAATCGAACCACCCCCTACCCGAGACGCCTTAGCCCTCCTCACAAGCTGTGCTTGTACAGGAACGTCCCTCGTCCCCACTCGCTAATCTTGGTCCTGATTGGACCTCCAACTGTGCATGGAACCAAACCCAATGGACCCAAGCTAGGATATCTTTGCAACACCCTATTAGCAAACACCATCCCAGGACCTACCCCACATGTTACCTGGAAATCAATGTCCTTGTGTAGAGGCTCACGAGCCTCCACCCAAGTGAGATTGGCAGTTAGACGAAGGATTGACCGATTGGGTTTGGAATGAAGAGGAACAACACCGTCCCATGTGTTGTTTTGCACGCCTCCTCGGCCCGACATGTTGCTTTGTCCGGCTAGTATGATTATGGTTTTCCCTGATGCGGAACCATAGGCACTAACTAGATGCAAAACTAGGCACAAGAAGGCAAGCATTGTTATTTGTTGCTGAGAGTTTGGAGAGTTTAAGACCATTTTGTAGGGTATTACAATCTCATATATTCCAAAACGTTGGAATATTCAATAAAAAAATCATAGAAAAATAGAAAGTTGGTAATCAACTTTTTAAACAACTAGAATCAGACAAGGGTTTATCTGTAGTAAAATGTTTTTGAGAGACCACTTTGTCATTACATGTGACTGATTTAAATATATCTTTTGAGTTAATTAATCCGATAAAACTTATTGGTCAGTTCAGTTATAAAATTTATACCAAATCATTATATTGTAAAAAAAATTTTGGACAGCAAACTTCACTTCACTATCAACAAATAATACTTATATTAGTTCAAAATATTAAAGTCACCCAGCTGCTCCAGTCTAATTCATTCATTTTCGCTCTGTGCTTGATCCAAATGTTAAGCCGTTGCTTGTATATCTCCGAAATTTTTTCTATATTATTTGTAAGATTACCACTACCACTAGTCACTACACATTATGTGTACGATTACCACTACCACTATCAACTACTGCTACTACATTGAAGACTCTTAACAACATGAAATATATGTTGTGTTACAGCATTCTTAATAAAAACTTCCCCACTCTTTCAATGACAACTTCCCTAGAAGCTTCACCTCCATTTTGTCCATCACCCACAATCAAAACCATAATAGTAACTGCATTCTATTGTAGGAATCCGTTCGCGTAAAGTTAAATAAAGCTTTTATAATCACTTTTACAATACAGAAACAAAAGAAAACAGTAAAATACAATACAATTACAACTGAAATATGGAAGAACTAGAACAAAAGACAAATTGAAAATCGAAGTTCTTGGCTGAGGATCGTGTTAAACACGGGTCCTTTAAAACAAATTTCGAGTCTCCCAAGAGAACTCTTTGTTTTTAGGATACAACACCTGTGTTGAAACAACAAAAACTTGAATTAAAGGAGAAATTAAATTGCATTAAACGTCTTTAATGCATTAAACTCTCAGTCAACGCTCTTGACTCGTCAGTTTCAACTGCAGATTCGAAATTGATCTGTTACCGAAGTCTGGAAGCTATAGTGAGACATGCGAGACACGCGCGCGACGTTTTTACTCACTTGCGCCACTCAGGCGTGCACAGGTCACGTCACTAGTGAACCTATACGAACACGACACACCCGCCATGCCATGTCATCTGCCTAGGTTGACCCGTCGCTACCTGATCCTTATAGCCTCTGTACTAAGCCACACGCGAGCGATTAAAAATACAAAGGCAGCACGCAGCGTTGCAAAGTGCGCCACGTTGCGCTCATCGCCCACGCCACACGCACGAGTTAGGGTGCTATACATCCTTCACTAGTACACTAGTGTGTGCTTCCATGGAACAATAAGGAAGAAGTATCTCCACTTAAATACCTCATTAAGTTTCATCTTTCCTCCTATGTGGGACATGTGTCACTTTCCCTTCCACTTAAATTATTTTAGCATTCAATTTTTCAAACATCAAACTTTGAACATCGTCATTCATCTTAGCTCCGTTTTGGACGCGATTTGGTTCGCTGCGAAGCTCTTCCAACGTAGAACACAAACCCACAAATAAATATATATATATTAACCTTAGTTTCTAATATATATATATATATATATATATATATATATATATATATATGTTTGTAGTCCAAAAATAGGAAATATGCGTTTCCTATATTTATGAAAAATGTTATTTTCACAAATTTCCAACATCTATTTCGTCATTCAACCCGTCAGTCTTTTGTCTGGTTGACAGGACCAAAACGCGCCCAAAGCTCGGCGTTTTGGTCCGGTCAAAAGACCCGTCAGACACTGGTTGACCGGACCAAAACGCCGCGTTTAACCACAGCTCAACACTGCAGGGTGTGTGAATAGACATGGCCTTTATTTATTTAGACTTAGTTGCATTTTATTTTTTAAACGAGTTGATATCAATCCGTGCTTTATGGTGGGAAGTTGATTATGAATTTCTTTAGTATTATCATATGAGATAAAAATTGTTAAGTTTATACAAAACTTTCTTTTCTTTTTACTTTATTCTTTTTCTATAACACTTTTCTTTTACTTTATCCCTTTTCTATAACACCACACTAAAGCATTTATTTGACCCTATGAACAATTAGACAAATACACAACTTCTAATGCATAAATTACATATCATGAGTGAAGACATTAATCTTAAATCAACATAACAATTATATAATTAATTTATGGTCACTTATCGTATGTTTATTTGTTTATCTGTATTGAGTGTTTGGTAAATGCATTTACCTCTTCCTTATATAATTAACATGCTGCTTCAGGCAACGTCACATGAAATTCAAATATGATATAAAAATTTGGATATTGATTATAATGAAAACAAGATGAAACAATGTATTGAGTGTTTGGTAAATGCATTTACCTTTTCTTATTGGCCCCGATCTTCACAATGGATATTGATTATAATGAAAACAAAACAAGAAACGAATTTAACTGAACTTATAGATCTTTGATTATGATTGTATGTGTACATCTGAATGAATACAATTGAAATCCTATCCCTATTTATACTAATCGAAAGGTTGCATCTCGAACCATCGCATCCCTTTGTGAACCGACGTGTCTTTTGATTTGTCTGATGTTTGGTGCCTTTTCTGAAACAACGTCTCTTCTTGATACGTCGTGTTTCTTCAGATGTAGGTTATAGAGTTTCAACTTTATCTTTAGGGTTTCGTTTTAGGGTTAATCATTAGTATTTAGAGTTTAGCCTTAGGGTTTAGTCTTTAGGGTTTAGTTTTTAGGATTTATAGTTTAAATTTTTCGGTTTAGCTTAGGTTTCAACCGTATTTTTTAGCTTTAGGGCTTAGGTTTTAGCCTTATTTTTTTAGCTTAGGGCTTAGGTTTACCCTAAAGCTAAACCCTAAATACTAATGATTAACCCTAAAACTAAATCCTAAAGTTAAACCCTAAAGCAAAACCTTAATATAAGACCCTAAAAGCTAAATCTTAATATATTTAGGGTTTAAGATTTAGGGTTAAGAGATCCTAGTTAAGGTTCGATGAGCCGGTTCCAATGCTGATGGAATAAGTCCAATCGAAGTTTGTTTGAGTCGGTTCCTCACTGTTCCCCGCTGTTTTAGTGTTCCCCAATAAACCTACTACACCAGTATACTTATAACTATTATCATTTTTAATCGTTCTTATATTTTGTAAGATCGAAAACTAAAAGACGGTCAATAATATTAAGCTAAAACATATATTAAAATGATTGATTATTGTATATCAAATATCTTAACACAAATCATTTTATTCTAATCTATATACATTTCACTTTTGATGGTGGATGTCAATGGTAATCATGGCAATTTATTTATGGGATTAGTGGAAATAAAAGAAAGACAATGGATGGGATTAGTGGAAATAAAAGAAACACAAGTTGAAGTACAAACCAATACTTGATGGTGTTTTTTTTTCACACACGATGTGTTGCACATATTATTAACTTAGTAGTGCAAACCGGTTTAAAAGATCAATTTGTATCGGATTTTATTATAGCATTTAGAGCTATGCTCCAAGATGTTTTCAAAAGTGGAAAAGAAAGATATCAAGAATATAAAAAACTTTGTAAAGATGTCAACCAAAAAATTATTGGACCGAATTGGGATATACCGACTCGTTGGAATTCAACTTGTCATATGTTTGAAATGGCTATAAAGCAAATGGACACTTTAAAATCTTTTCATACAACTTTAAGTGATGAGTACCTTGTCGTCCCCTTTCCCGACACGGCTTGGGAAAATATTAATAACCTAAGTACTTTTTTACAAGTTTTTAAAACTACAACGACTTTGATTTCCGGTGTTTATTATCCTACTAGTTCTAAAGTTGTGGACCAATTGTATTTGATAACAACTAATTTTAAAAAGTTTGAAAATTCTAGTGACATGTTAAGGAATATGACGAGACCAATGATTCAAAAATTTAAAAAATATTTTTTAGAACTACCACCCGTTTTTCTATGTGCCGCTGCTTTAAATCCAGCTTTAAACGTACCGGATGTTGAAGCTTTAATTGATGAAATTTATGACAAGTTGGATATGCATGAGGAGGTTCCAACTTTAAAAGAAAAAACAAAAAAAATATTCAATGAGTGTATGGCCAAACTTTATGATCATTATTTAAAAAAATATGGTGAAAAAAATCATACAAATTTGTTTGAGTCTCGGTCCACGGCCTCTAACGATGAAACAAGCGGGGATCCACTTATAACCATGTTGAATGTCGTTAGAGACGAGACCGCTAGACAACAAAGGGGTAGTGAACCAACAAGTGAACTTGGGAGATATAAAAAAAATCAGTATTCGCTTACTATGACCACCGAGGAGTATAGGAAATTTGATGTTTTGGCATGGTGGAAATCGAAAGAATCCGAATACCCGATTCTAGCCACCATGGCTCGTGATATACTAACGGTCCAAGCTTCCACGGTAGCTTCGGAAAGTGTGTTTTCTCTTAGTGGCAGGGTTTTGTCAATTAGAAGAACAAGACTAACTCCGGAATCGCTAGAGATGGCAATATGCTTAAAGGACCATTTGGATGCCGTTGATCGTGTTCAACATAAAACTAGTCTAGAAGATGAAGTTGAGTTAGAGCATAAAATTGTTGACGAAGAGGAGGACGAAGAAGTGGAGACTAACGATTCGGACGACGATTGTACCGAGGTACCCGTACCTAAGAGAAACTCGTCGGAAAGTGTTGCACCTGTCGCTAGTAAACGATCAAAGAAATAAAATCTTACTAGAACCGGTTCTGAGTAATTTTTTATTTTTTTTTTGTAACCGGTTAATTTTTTTTATATATTGTAACCGATTAATTTGTTTTTTAATTTTAATCGATTATTGTTAATATTTTTATTTATCAATGTAACTAATAATAAAATTCAAACATAAAAAACACAATAGTAGCGTTCCAAAAATAGATGTAAAAAAACACAATAGAAGGGGTTTTTAATTTTAATCGATTATTGTTACACAAACTTTATTAAAACACCAACAATAACATTTATCAGGAACCGGTAAGTAGGAAGGGGTTTATATAAAAAAAAAAACGATTTTTTAATCAGGAACCGGTTCCACTGGTAACATTTTATCAGGAACCGGTTCTGAACAGTAAAGTCAGATTTTACTGTCAGGAACCGGTTCTGCACAGTAAAGTCAGGTTTTTACTGTTCAGAACCGGTTCTGAACAGTAAAAGTCAGATTTTTACTGTCAGGAACCGGTTCTGAACACTATCAGGAACCGGTTCCACACCATACCCGGTTCCATAATACCCGTACCCGGTTCTACACGGTTCCATATTCTTGGTTGTGAACCCGGGTAGGAACCGGACCCGGTTCCACACCATGCCCGGTTCCAATGACATCCAAGCAGAACCGGTTCCGGGTTGGAACTGGTTCCGGGTAATAATAATACCCGATTTTGCCCATCTCTAGACAATGGTTGGAACTCCGAACTTAACTGATTATGGGCTAAATGGAAGTCATTGGGCTGTGGATTCACAAAACGAGAGGGAAAAGGAATGAATTCTTTGGTTCGGGCTTTGGTTTTGGACCATAACAACAAAAGAAAATAAATTAAGCCCTATTATTATTTATTCATGAATGGGTCTTGGGCCTTGATCTAGATGTTTGGGCTGCCCATAAAGCGCATAACTAAAAAGGTATATGCACAACATCAGAGGGGGTGCGGGGAAGAGGGGGGGGGGGGGGGGTCAATAATCTTTAGATCAAGTGATGGAAGGCTTGCATTTCTTTTGAGAGATGCAGGTTCAACTCTCACTTGGTGCAGAGTAGGGCATTGGTAGGCAATGATAGGAGACCCAGGGACATTTGGGTTAGATCCTTGAGCCAAACGGGTATCGGTAATTTCACCGTTGGTGGTGAACTCAAGTTACTCTTGGAGTACTCCGTTTGGTCCAGTGGGTGCCCTGAGAGTGCTTGGGATTGATTCTGTTGATCGTTAAAAAAAACATCAAGTGGCTCTGACGACAGCTGGACAGCTATTTGAGGGCAACCCTCGGCTACTAGGTTGCATGGAGAGAGGTTGTTTTAGGGTTGTGATCGAAGAACGAAAAGTAGAGTTTTTAATTAAGGTTTAGAGCATTCACATTGGAGTCTCTATATTTATATATTCTCTATAGTATAGAGTAAAAATAGAGAAAACAACAAAAACACCACCATATTGGAATATCTATAATAGAAAACTTTATAGAAAGCAAACTAGACCTCTATACTTAGAGGCTCATTCAATCCTTCATATTTTTATTGTGAGTGTGTAGGAAAGAAAAAAAAATAAAAAATAAGTGTTTGTGAGTATGATAAAGATAGAGATAGAGAGTTGGATATTTGAGGCTTTAAAAAAACAAAATATAGAGAAAAATGTGTTTTCTAGTTGAATTATATAGATGTAGATGAAAGCTCCAATGTGTATGCATTTAGTTAATTAATTTAGAGTAGTCTACAATTTGGGTACTCGTAGTATGTTGTTAGAATCAACCTGAGTCCTTGTTTTCAAAAAGTGGATACTTGAGTCCATCGGGTTTCTATTTCGTTTCACTTTGCAGCATTATGGATGTTAGAAAATGAGTGAAAAAAGGTATTTTACCCCTGATTGTTATTGTGAAAAGTTTATTTTACCATTGTAAATAGTATATTTAGTTCATTCACTCCCATTCTAAACCCTAACATCAAGCGCTTTATCTTCAACCTTACATTCAACTTCATCATCAACCTTCCATCTTCGTCGCCAACATCAACAGCAAATGAACCCTCTAGCAAGGTCCATCACCATCCCCCTACCAAATCTCTAACACGCCATATGGTATCCCAAAAGTCATAATCTTCCACTCTAGCGAGGATCTCCCCCACCAGCGACCACACCACATCCAAGCCTTTTTTAGGGACCGGTCCTCACCTCCACAACCATAATCACCACAGATATTGCACTACCGCCCCATCCTTCAACAACCCTACACAACCTTTTGCCACTACATACCCTTCCCACCTCTTTCTTTACAACTACCACTGCCAACTCAGACCACCCAACACCACCATACACCATAGTCCTTTACTTTCTTAGACCCCATTTTAATCCACACCTTCATTTAACTCCCCCATCTGAACCCACAATATTGTGGTTCCAAGACCAAATCCGCACTCCATGGAGTTATGCCGTTTACACGTCGGTGAAATCTCATAGATAACACTGTTAGAAGGAAATACAAGGTCAATGATGAACAAGACAACGTAAATAAACTAATTGAGAATCAACGGAGGACTTAGGAATAAGATGCTTGTGTGGTTGGAATACATCCATTGTGCATAGATAATTTAGATTGAAATTATTAATTGAACCATTGTTGGGGGTTGTTTGTGACCTAAATTAGATTGTCTTTTATGCTTTGGTGGTGGTTTTTTTGGGGTTGTAGGTGAAGTAGATGGTGTTGGTGCAATGACGACGATTATGGTGGTAGTGGTGGTGGGGAGGGGGACTCACAGTGTAGTGAAAACCGAACCCAGTGACACTAGGTTTTTTTATTGGTGAAAATACGATTTTGCCCCTAGTACAATATATTTCGTTCGGCACATAACGGAATATCCACTTACGGTAGTTGCCCTCAGGGACTCTAGCTATAGCGAAAACCAAACCTCAGGGAGGGGACTGAAGTATCCTATTTTGTAAAATAGGGACTAAGGTTGATTCTGACAACCTACCAAAGGGACACAAATTCTAGTTTGCTCTTAATTTTAAATGATATTGATAGTTATAACATTTGATTTCTTTATTATTTTGATTGACTAGTTTTTCCATTTATCAATCCAAGTTGTAGGTTTTAGTTATTGAATGTTCAAACTGGTTTTACCGTTACATGGATATAACTTGTGTGTAATGTTTGCAATCTTTCGGTTTGTATAACAATGATTGTTTTATGTATTCTTTTGGAGTTTTCAAGAGCGGCAAACTTGTGGAGTTTTGATTAGAGGCAATTGTTTTGACATGTTGCTTTCTTGTGGTTCTAATTGGTTAACAAACCATTAGGTCAACATGGGCATATTTCGTATCATGCAATTATCCTTCAAAAAACTTCAAAACATTTGGATGAATATGATCATGTGTATGTAATTTTTAACTTGATAATTAACCAAGGTTATATTGCTGGCTTCTGAAGTTGAACCTTAGGGGTGATCGTATTTTAATTGTTTCTTACAAATCAATCAATTTGAGTTTTCATTAGTATTTAATTAATAAAAATCAACTGAATCAATGATTGGTTTTAATTAAATTAACATTTATTGTAAATAATTAAATGAAATGTGTAGTATTGACCACATCTTTCTCATGGATATGATCCTACTTATCATATTTGGGTTATTTAGGTTTTTGCATTACTTGGACGATTATCATCATAATAATGTCCTTGTAGGAGAGCGAGTGTGCTTCGTCTTATATTGTCTTGTTTGATTTTGCTTTTAATATTTGCTTTAAGATTCATAAATCCAAAAGAAAATTGTGTTTGTTTATTATTTCATTTGTTTGTTTTTACCTTTGGTATTCTTGTTTGTTTTTGAAGGCTCTTTCTTTGTAGACATAGTAAATTAGTACATTCATCTTACATTGAATAGAGTTACCTATTCATGTATCTTATGCACAAGCTACTTTCACTCCGACGACGATGGTCCACAGTTCTTGCAAGCAAGGGAATAGAATATAGGGAATAAGAATGGTAGGGAGGATACATGGGATGATCCATGTGTATGGTACGGGAACCGAATCCATTTGTTTCGACATTGTCAAGTGTTCCGTAATAGATATGAAGCATGTGGGAAACACAAAGGTGTACCAATGGAAGGCAAAATATATGAAGCAGAATCAAGAAGACTCGTACAGATCATTTTCATATCACCAACCACCTTTATCGTATTTTAAAAAATATTACTGATCAAAAACATATTATCATAGAAATGACCATCAATAGTCATGGTGTTCTCTCTCTCACACAATATTTTAAAAGTTATAGTTTTTTAAACATGGTGTTTTGACATTTTACACATAGTGTTTTACACCTCGGTGCCAATTTACACATAGCGTTTTACACATGAGGTAAGGTTTGTCTACATCACACACTCCTCATACTCTACCAATAACTTTGTCATTTGTGGGATTTACTTTGTACGTTGTTGTTAACCGTTATGTTTTCAAATCAAATAAACCAATGAATAAACGAAATAACATAGACTCATTGGAGAGAGTATGGGATCAACACATACGTGTCAGATAGCACGCACCAACTCCGAAACCCACCTATGAAAACCTAACTACATGTCATCAATTATTGTTATCTATGTAGAATATTATTTTATAAGTTTTAGCTTTGTTATAAGTAGGACTGTTCAAATTGCTCGACGCTCGACACTCGTTTGATGCTCGCTCGAAATATACTCGAAATTTGCTCTTTCGATACAGCCCGATTGAAAAAACGACCGGTTCGGTTTGTAAACGAACTGAGCACGAGCAAAGGTCCACTTAGTTCGGTTGGGCTTGGTTTGCTCGATTTAATTTTTAATAGATATGTGTGTCTGTGTGTCATTTTTAATGAAATGAGCAGAGACCCACTTTAACAAAGTTTAGACCAAAATCCAAAAAGAGCTCATTTAAGTATTTAGAATTAAAGTCCAATACCAATAGTCCATTGTCAAATACTTCAATGTCCATTTGAGTAATTGAGACAAAATGTCAAATACAGTAATGTGAAGCGTCGATCAATATTCAAGTCTGAACCCGCCATTCGATTCAGAAGTATAAGATCATAATCAAAATCCCCAGTTGGCCATCATTATGGGATTTCTCCATCGCCACTCACCAAGAGGGCAACTCTTTAGGGTTTCGCTTCAATTGGTTTATGCCATTTCGAACTTTCGATAGAACAATGGTCTGCTTCAATCGGACGGTGATTTATCTTCCGGCTCAGTGAATCTCGATAAAACTAGTTGAGTGTTTTTGTATTCCTTGTTATTTGTTAAGTTTATACTTCTGTTCTAATTGCACAAAACCTCAAAGACGAAAACTACACTTTATTCTAATAACTAGCACCCCATCGTCATTTTCCTTTTTTGCTCTTCAATGCTCAATACTCGCTCGAAAAATGCTTGGATCGAAAGAGGCTCGCTTGACTTTGGCTCAGTTGAAAAACGCTTGGTTCGGTTCCGGTTTGTAAACAAACTGAGTACAAGCAAAGGTCCAATCAGTTCGTTTCGGTTCGATTCAGCTTGTAAACAACCCTAGTTAATATAATATAATATAATATAATATAATCTAATATAATATACACACCTACCAAAAGAATCAATCGATAAATGACATGTTACTATCTATATGTCTTAAAAGACAAAGTCGGTGGCTTTTACGACACCGACACCCCAACGTTTAAAAAGTGACAAAACCACCTCCATAGTCGATGATAATTCCATAAGTGGTCCTCCTTTTTTCTGGCGTTTACAAAAACAGCTCTAGAGTTTCCAATAAACAGCCCCTGACAAAAAGAATCGTTATTGTGTATCTCGGCATAACGTCAACACTCAACAATCTAACAGAACGCATATAATCAGCCCTGAAACAACAACATTTAACATATATGCAAACAATTATGATGATCAGAAGAATTGATACTGTTTATCTAATAAATCACATATGAATAGCCCTAAAACAACAAAACTCAACAAGAAAGAGGATGATCGGAAGAATGCTTACTGTTAATCCGGCCATTGTTAAAAAGCTTAACGTCGCTTGACTTATCTTCACAATCGCCATTCATGAATACATCGATAAAGCTTCTCTTCTGGTTACCAGACGTATCGTCTCCGTCGACGTTACGTTTCCTAGAACTTTCGAAGCATCCGCCATTGTTACTCTGGTTTTAGAGAGAGAAAGATACGAAGGAGAGTGAAGATTTTGCTTTTGACTGAAGTTCCATTTGGAAAGGGGAATGTTTTTAGTTTTACTTCATATATCAAAGTCAAATTTTGCTAACATGGTTGTACATGAAATCAGAAAGGTACATTGCATAACCATCAACTAAAATCCATTATTATTATTATACATTATATTTGTATATTATATATAATGAGCCACATCACATGTAAATACGTTATAATTGTACGGTATAAAAATTGATTACTTCACATTTTGATCTAACCACATGCTATTGAGTTAAATCAGATACGTCAAAATGTGTGTTTTCATATGGTTAGTGCATCACGTAACGTTTAGATTAATTCATTCGATATTGAGTTAAAATATTTCAAAGTAACCTTTCCCATTGTTTAAAAAAACTCCTCTTAAAGAATATTATTTATGTTGTCTTTTTATTTTTAAATATTTTATATTACTTTCATTCTTTCTTTATATTTTTAAAAATATCTTCTTCCTTTTAGAAAGGATTAAACGCATAAATGAATATAAATGCAAAATGTTTAAAATACTTTATATTTAAAAAAAAGCTTATAAAAACATTGTTTTCCAAATGTGATATAAGTGAATGAAAAACAAAAAAGATATAACAGACATGGCTAAAAAAATATTGTTTTCCAAATGGGATGTGAATGAAAAGCAAAAAAGTTATAAGAGACTTGGCTAAGAGTTAAACACGCTTTGTATGTCCATATGGTGTTGGGTGAGTGAGACAATCAATCACATGAAAGCATTTGCATAAGGGTCCTTATGTTCTGATGTGCGTATTGTTACAAGACATGACATATAACAATAATTCCATGAAAATATTAAAAAAAAGAATTATACATATAACTTACCATATGGTCATTTTTTTCCTTTTGTTTAGTAGATATTAACAAAGACTATGAAATAACATAAAATAAAGAAAGAAAACACTAAGAATAAGCCAGTTTTGTAAAAACAAAAGGTCCAACATAGATTGGCTACATAATAAGAAAAAAAATAAACACAAAACAAGATAAAACTAAAGCTAGAGACCCTGCAACTTATTGAGACCAACACATAGTATGTTGAGTGGGTGTGCTTGACGATCATTCCCATATACCAACCTCCATGAACCCATCTTCAGTAGCACACCCTCTAAACCTACCTACACAATTGAATCCATAAGCCACTTCACCCGTTTTCGACACCGCTATGAGCCCTGCTTGCCCTTCATCCAGCCTCTCTTTTATCACAAAATCCACTGCCTCTTGTAAAACCAACCCTTTGTACTGTTGGGTTTTGAAGGCTTCAACCACACAAAGAAAACTGCAGAATTTGCAAAATGGAGTTCAAGAGAAGGATGACGTCTTTGTGAAAGTTATTGCCGTCAAAAGAAAGAAAGAAAGAATCGAACCTTAGCGGTTCGTATGGCAAGAGCAAGACCGGAACCTACGCGGTTCATTCAACGAGCAAGAAACAAGAAAGAAACTGGCCAGAATGTCAAGATTAAGGGGGTGAATGTTAGATTAATCTTGACGGGTCAAGTCGGGTCGGTAGAAGTATGTTTTTTCATGGGTCAAGTATTTTTAATTAGTCATGTGTTTTTTATGTTAAAGTATTTAGTAAGATTAGGTTAGTGGGTATTTATTCTATACCATATAATGTAAGTTTTAGCATGAATGAAATTAGGGTTTTGTAAACACATTCTTTGTACGCAGTTTTCTTTGTGTGGTTGAAGCCTTCAAAACGCAACATTGTACTCCATCACTGCAGCCACTTCTCGTGCAAGGGTTCCTCGGATTATGGCCTCGCCTTCACCTGTGCATGACACGCCACATGCATCACACGGTATGTCCCTGCTCCGATAAGTGGGGAGTCTCCAATCCTGCCTGTCCTTTTGTTCATTAGCCCTCCTGTAGATGTTGCGGCTGCACAACGCCCTTGGCTATCAACGACCACGCATCCCACTGTCTCTGGTGCGTAGACACTGATTGGAAGACCGTTCATGCATATTGGGCTCTCTACCCCGACTCCACATGACTCGTATCCGGTGGATGGGATTCTATAATCAAACTATTGTTGCAAACCAAGAAAATATTGTTTTATTTACAAAATGCAACTTTTAAACACACATTTTTTGGTCGTTAAGGTTTTGAAGGGTGTTTGTTGGTGGTTTATGAGGGGGGGGGGGGGGGGGGGGGGGATTTACAAAGAGTAAACCTTATTAACTTCAAAAATTCCAAACAGACAAAAGCGGCTTAGCCGACACTTTCACCAAAAGGGGGGCTAAGCGGGTTTTTTTATTTATTTATTTTTCCAAAAAGTTCCAAAAGGCGGTTGTTGAGTCGGCGATTTTGGCAAACTTGATGGCTTTACCAACGCTTTTGCCCAAAAACAAAGACTGAGGGCTAGCTTTTGTTAAACCGTCAATATCTGGACGGCTAGCCCTCAGTCTGTTAAACTATGGGCCCAACATGAGATTCTTCACAAGATTCATAATAGTTAATGTCCATCTGTACACCAGACTACCTAGGACCACTTATATTCTCAAACCCCCAACAAACACTCCTCAAAATCCTAAAACACGTACCTAAAGGACCAAAAAATCATTAAACATAATATATTTGCTAAAATAATTATTCTAGATTGTAGTTACCACAATGGAGTTGGCTTCCTTTGCTACTTTAAGCATCCCAACGTTGTCTTCGGTGATAAAATAGTCCTTTTCTTCTCTTTCCACACCCTTCAATAGCACAAATTATAGCATGTTTAATTAGTCAAACGTAAATAGTATCAAACAAATATATTGTTGGCACAACTTATGGTGCCAAATACAAGTGTACAAGAAAAACAAAGTGGTTACCATTTGTTTGGCGAAATCTTCTGCGCCAGAAAAGGCCAGATACGAGTGTGGAGATTTGTCCATAACAAGCCGAGCTAGTGAAACCGGATTCTTCACGGTGGTGAGTCCGGACACAGCCCCGCATCGCCTCCCAGGCCCATCCATGATGCTCACTTCCATCTCCGCCGTTCCCTTCTCTGTCAGCGCAGATCCACGCCCCGAGTTGAATATCGGGTCTGTTTCTAGTTCACGAACCTACACCATTATCCATAACAATCACTAATATTAACCGGGATGTAAACCCTAACAATAGAGCACATATAATACACTTGTACGTTTTACTTTAAATATGATACATAAGTCGGTTACACAACCTCACACGCTACTGTATTTTTAATTATTAATGTATGACGTGTATAAATGCTTTATTAAGTTTTTTTAATGGCTCAGATATTATAAAACTAGCGAAATACACTAGGCAAACAAGAAGTGAATTATTCCGTTCGTCGGTTCTGAAAAGAACGTGTCCTTATATCCAACACAAAAGACAAGCGATACATAAAATCATACCACGAGTTCAACCACATCTATGGCGGCAGCGGAGGATTGAAGAGCAGATATACCGAGATTGAGGCAACGAGCCAGTAGTTGTTTGGCCTGTTCTTGATGTTCGGTTGGGAGGTTAGGGTCGACACCGGCACCACCGTGCACAGCTATAGCCCACCCAACCATTTTTAGGGCTCTAGAACACACACAAACACTGGCTAGTGTTAAGGTTTGTGTGTGTCTTTATGGAATGAGGTGAGTGGGCGATGATTAAGGTAGCTAAGGGTGTTATTTATAGGGCGGATACGGATTCCAAAAATTAGATTCGATTGAAATTTTAATATAAAAACTCAAAAAGTATAGTATCTAGTCAAATTGTTGGTCTTGGCTGCTAAAAAATAAAAAATAAAATTTTACTCAGTGGGTAGTTCCAGACACGTGGGAAGAGTCACGTGTCTGTTACATAGAGGAGGGCTAGGTTTTCATTTTGAAGTTGTGTTCCGATTCTCATGAACTATGGGCCCGACACGAGATTCTTTCACAAGATTCATGATTCTTCAAGTGGAATTATTATATATTTCTGCCTACTAAAGCAGTTACAAGTTGTTTTTTTCCTGCACCTACCGCATTGGCTGTTATTGCCATGTAGATTATGAAAGTGATCACTTTACTTGATGATTAAAAGAAATTATAATATACATAAAAAAAACTTAGAAACTGTGAGTGTAATATTAGGGGCGTCAGCTCCTGACCAAGTTCAAGAGTAGAGCCTTCACTGGGTCGAGCTGGTCCATTCACATTTAAATTTGAAATTAGAGTTCTTGGTCATAGGTTTATTCACAAATTTATAATAAACACATACTAAATTTTGTTCTTGAATTCAGAATTGTATCCGATTAAATTATTCGGAAGAACCATCCAAAATAATCTAACTTGAGAGTGATTACACGTCTCTCTAGTTATCTGTGTTTACCAAATTCTCAACATATTATAATATATTACACATGTAACTAGTGGAATTTCTTACTCTAGAGAGAATTCGTTTGATATCAGTTTGGTTTGTTAGGGTGGATATACTGTCAGGCCATACATACGGTACATCAATTAAAAGAAAAAAAATCAAGAAATAAAGTCTTGATATGCCTAGATATCGGCACGTGTTTTATATCGATCGAAAACTATCAAAATAAAATACCATTACCTATTCTGATAATATGAATACCAGTTATGATAATTCCAATACTCGTAGCAATGTTGTTCGGTTGGAATTGATTTGTTTGTCACACCACCAGTACAGACACTAGCTATAGATTACTATACCAAGAAACAAATATATTGAATACAACTCCGGTTTTAGGAGTATTTACACAGGAATGTTGATGATTTTTTAAAACACAGTAACACATTTAATGGGTTAAATATATTGCTAATATTATATTATAGTAACAACATATTTAGCACATCATTCACAACAACTTCCAATGGGGAATCTTTTAGTGCATTTTAGTTTGTCTGTTGGTTGTACGAATATGCTTAGTGTAGTCGTGAGTGCTGAATAAGTGATTGTAAGCAAATGATCAGGCTGATTGTTTACATTTGTTTAGATTATGCGGCTTGATCATTAAAAGCGACAATATAGATAGCCTGATCATTTGCTTTGTCTTATAACCTTAGGTTCATAACCTTTGATTGTTAGACCTTTCTAGCGAGAGAGAGTGTGTGTAGATGTGGGAGATTGTCACACCCCAACCGATGGCGGAATCATCGGGGCGCGGCACTAGGCGAATCAGATTGATCAAGAGACTCCATAACAATCATTTAAAGACAATAATCAACATTTAATATCCCATACTATCAAACTCATAAAACTTCATATAATCACTACAAACTTCGAAACAATCTCTTAAACATAGTATATGATCCGATCTTTCCTAAATTTTATTACATGATTTATAAAGCAAAACCTAATCTAAGCATCCAAAGCTAAAGTCCTCAACCTGCCACATATGTTAAAGTAAACGTCAATACAATTAAGTAAAGGTGAACATACGAGTTTTGCATACAATATAGATATAAAAGCGTTTAACATACACCGCATGACATACGTAATAGTTGTGAATGATGTAACTACTTAGATTCATGCAAACCAACAAACTGCGATTGATCGAGGCATGCGAACAAGCGTTCACATCCCAAAAGAGAAAATAAATGCGAAATAAAAGTGTGAGCCTTAACAACCCCGGGCCTCCGGGTGGCAGGTCAACCTCTAGTATACTATCATGTTAAGGGTGGCTTACAAGCAATCAAGCAATACATACAATTCAGCAGATTTCACGTATAGTTATGTAATACATCGGGTTACGAATAAGCGTTTGAGAGTTGTGTGATGTGTTTTGATATACGAACATATGTGACACCCAAAAGTGCGTTTAAGCGAAAAAGGGTTCAAGTATACTCACAGTGGGTGCGTTTTAGGAGAGATTCGGGATCTGCGAGGATTTGCGGAGAGTGCCGGATCAGCCTGTAAACGGATCAGAAGTGCATCAGTCTTCCGAATTGCTGAAATGGTTAACGGGTGAGAGAACAGCAGACAAGTTCGGGCGAACTTGTATGCCTGAACTTACAGTGGGTACAAGTTCGGGCGAACTTGTCATGTTTTCTGAGAAACTAGACAAGTTCGGGCGAACTTGTACTGGTTGTAGAGGGATGGGACAAGTTCGCCTGAACTTGTGCCATTTTTGCAGCTTTGGTCAAGTTCGGGCGAACTTGATCACCACTCTGGTGACAAGTTCGGGCAAACTTGATGTAATCCGAGCGAACTTGATCGTTTTGGCATCCTAATCGTGCGTTTTTGCGCCGTTTGCTGAGAAAATCGAGTGTTCATCCCTCCAACCTTAAGCCACTGAGTAAAACTTAGGCTGGAGAGGTCTTTTGAAGCGAGTTTAGCCATTTTACTAATCCGGGCGAACTTGATGGTTCGTACGGGTTAGTCCAGCTTGTGTAAAGTGACGATTTCGTCCTTGTGCTTCCAGATCTGAGATCTTACTTGACAACGCCTCGTTCCACTTCAGAGTGAATGAAACACACGTCATTAGTCCAAATATTGTGTAAAAATCGATGTTTTAAAAGGTTTTACTCAGATCTAAGAGTTTATCTGAGTGAAAAAGAGAAATTTTATAGAAAAAGATGAAGATTTTCGTAAATAGAAGAGATTTGATGAAAACGAAGGCAAAGCCTTGTGCAAAATCGTTGTAAAACGTTGTTGTAGTTGAAAACGAGTTGAATCTTACTTAGAAAACAAAGGGTTTCGGTTTTGGAGAGCTCCGGGCGAACTTACTGCAAGTTCAAATGAGATAATGGAGCTGGGTATTTATAGGTGGAGGTGAGAATGTGTGATCAGACAGCAAGTCCGGGCGAACTTGCTACAAGTTCGAGCGAACTTGTGCGTTCTGATGAGTTTCCAGACAAGTCCTTTGGGTGAGTTATGAAGGTTATGCAAGTTCGGGCGAACTTGTGGTATACAAGTTCGGCCGAACTTGACCTAATGGCCAAGTTTTGTTTGATTATTTCGCGTTACGAGTTCGTTCGGCGATTCGGTTCATATTAGATAGGTATATTAAGCGTTGTAATTGATATAATAGTGCGATTTAGCGATTCGAATAAGCGAGAGCGATGCGATAGCGAGTGTAATCATAATCATAAACACACATAACACATAAATAACATAAAACCACATAAATAACTGCGATTTACGATGCGATGAGATAAGCGATGCGATTGCACAAGTGTTTATTAAACAATAACCCACTCGGCTCGTACAGTAGCATAGCTACTTGTGATTGCAATTAAATTAGCAATGCGTTTAATAAGCGATTATATGTGATATAGCTGTAACAAACATAATTTAATTAACACAAACTTTTTCATAAACGAATCTCGGGATTATAAAAGATAGATACAACGAAAATAAAAAAAAGATAACAACGAAATTTGGAGTTGTTACAGAGATCACAAGAATTGATCTCTCGGTGTGTGTGAGTGATGTAAACTCTTACAGTATAATCAGTTTGTGTTGGTTCATTCGTTTAACATTTATTTACTAAATTTGGTCATTTATCTACCACGTTGAATCCGAAACGTGCACTTTCAATTGGTATCAGAGTAGGTTCTAGATCTAATCGATCTAACAGTCGATTAGATCACCATGCTCTTGATTTTGTGTATATTTGGATCCAAAACGTATTTGATTGTTAAATCAGATTGGCTAGGGTTTGTATTCATTAAAATCTGATTCATTTGATCCATTTTGGTGTTGAATTTGATAAGTATTAAAAAAACTATGGTTTTGATGTGTCGCAATTGATTTTAGTTTGGAATTGATCAAAAATTTGATTTTTTGTCAAAATTGACCGGTTAGTTTTTATGTGTTTGCGTTTCTGAGTATATTGATCCGTTCATCATCGAATTTCATTGAGAATTGATAGTATTAGTGATTTTCTGGCAAATATCTTGCCAAAAAAGATGATTGGAGGTCTGGTAACTATCACCAAAATATTAATAGATCCATATCGTTTACCATCTTGTTAGCGATCATATCTTCATATTTATGTTCCTCTTAGGGAGTTTCCAAATTGTTTAGGATTTTAGCTAGTTCGTTTTAATTCTTGGTGGCGGTCTGGGTAGATCATTTGAATTTAGGTGTAGTGGTCAAGGAATATCATTTGTTTGTGGTTTAACGATTTGCGCTGATCATTTACTGAACTATCATGTTCGTTTAGAATTCTCATTTAGCGAGCTGCATATGATATTGTGATATCATTTAAGAATATCTTATGCGATTTGTGATCTTGTAGTGAACAAGACTTGTTCGTTTAAGGTATCTTAGTGATCCAGGTCCTTTCCAAACGATCTTGTAGAATGTTTGATGTTTTTCAAATGATCAACGACATTCCAAACAATCTAGGGCAATTTCTAACGATCAAGGGTATTTTTAACGATCAAGTTGATTGTTTGTATAGCTTCTAATCGTTTGAGCAGGTTGCGATGGTTTTCAAGATGATCCGTTTCGAGATGCTTACTCGTGCTATTCCGAAGATTCAATCATCGTCCAAAAAATCAGAGTATTTTTGAAAAAAATTCTTACATAAAAAATTTCTTGAAAATACTAAACAATGGGATGATAATTGTGGAAAATTTTGGGAGCATATTTTCGAGACGTCACGCGTTCGGTTTTCAGCATCAGAAACGAGTGTTCGGGAACGCATGGATAGTCAGTGATTAGTTTGTAATGACGGAGACGTGAGTTATTAAATATTGTAGGGTAGTCACGGATACCGGTACATATGTCAAATTTGATGATGTGACTATTAGGGGGCAAAATGACAAACTTTCCGCATTTGGGCTAAAGCGTCAATTTTTCCGCATTTAAAGCTGATGCATCAAATTTTCTACATGTTGAGTTTGAAGAGGTGTGAATTTACCAAGAATGAGTGGGAACTAAAATTTTTATAAATTGTTTAACTCTTGAAAAGTTGGTGTGATATTGCACCAATATTCGAGTGGTTTGACACAGAGATCAAATAAAGGTTTGCATAGTGTCAGGATCACCATTTTATTGATAAACCATTGATTATTGATGAGCTAAAAATTATGTAAACAAAACAAGATTTCACATTTTTGTGGTATCTGACTTAATTGATGCGATCAGTGTAGTGTTCGAAGTTTCTATTAATTGTCGGTTACATTATGAAGATCAAAGGATCGAAGCAATGGTGAAGTTGTGTTAAACCGAACACGGATGGGATTATCATTGAGATGAAGAAACTATAGTGCTTGGTTTCGAGTTTTTAATTCTTGTGAAAATTGGAGTGTGTTAACCGGAGGATCATGTCATTACCATGTAGATGAATTCTTATAGTGTTGGAGTTTTCGATACAAAACTGATGAATTGTTGCAAACAATTGAAAGACCGAGCCTTTATCATTTGCCGATCAGCAAAATTATTAATAACGTGTAAATCTAGCCTAAAGAGGAGGTGATGGTAGTCGATCAAGTTTGATTTTGTAGCTAATTAGATATGCGTACTTTGAACAGGGGGGAGTCTGATACAGAAGCTTAAGGATTTGATTTTGCTACAACAACTTGAGGAAAAGTTTCTGCAAACCTGAAGCATCAGTCAAGAGGGAGTCTGTTGACGCATTTGAGATGACATCCATAGATACGTGACTGAAGTTGCAGCATATTCAGACAAACATTCGACAACAACATCCAAGAGGAATCTGTTAGTGTATTTTAGTTTGTGTTGTACGGATAGACTTACCGTAGTCGTTTGAGGTGAATAGGTTATTGTAAGCAAATGATCAGGCTTATCTTTACATTTGTATACGATCAAGCTCAATGTTTAGAGTGTGCATATTGATTATTTTAAAGCCACCCTATAAATAGCCTGATCATTTGCTTTATTTCATAACCTTAGGTTCATAACCTTTGAATGTTTAGAGTGGTCTTCCTCATTTGTTCTTGATCTTTTCAATTGTTGTGAATCATCACCCATTAAAGCAATACCAGCCCCACACGGGCTATGGCGAACAACCTCCCACGCCGTCATATGTGGAAAGCCATTTTTCTTAGCTTGACTCTTGTAGTCTTCCAATCGTCTTCCTAGGTAGTTGTTCCTTGTCCAAGCCACTTCATCTTGCTAGACCGATCCGATTTTGATAAATTTCAACTTGGTTTGGTGTGTGTGTGTGTGGGGGTGGGGGGGGGTTCCTACTCGGGACCGGGACTCCCCAGCTCCTGCCCGTGGCCGACTCCATGTGTCCTTAAAATACTAAGAAGACTTAAAAAAAATGCTGCCCTACCGTTAAATTAAAGGGAACGGTATGCCTTTCTTGAATGTAATAGGATGTGAATGAATGTAATCATACATGTTCAAAGTTGAAGCCAAATCACATTTTAATGACGGTATTCATATGCATATATCTGTACAGTACACATACATACATGTGATGTACACACATTATGGTGAGGGCTATTTTCGTCAATCTAGGTACACACGTTTTTTGGAGCAATATACAGAAGTTGGACAAACTACTCTAAGTAAAGGGCAATATTGTATCTTTGTTTAATAGGTGTTTGTGATGTAGTTTTGGGTATGACACTCTAGGAAAGCGATTGGTGTAGCACTTATATGTAGTAATTATGTGGCCCAATGTAAACCATTAAACTTTCATGGCAAAATAAAAAGCAACAAAGATGACTGGTGCTAACCAGTTTATCTTTTATATATATAATAATAGGTTAGACGCTCAACTGCATTTGGGAAGGTTCCTGCGTAATGAAAATCATTACAATAGTTAGTGATAGTTTGGTACACCGTTATAATGGGTTATACACAATTACACAAAATATACACACCATTCTATTGAGTTAGACGTTTATTATATACATGGTTAGATACACCATTATTAATTAATCGTGTATCAAAACTTTTTAGATGAACCATTAGCAAACTCCTAAAAATGTTATTAGTTTGAAGAAGAAAATATAACAAGACTATTATTAAATTAGAAAGAGTAAAATTATGAATTTTATCTCAAATATATAAAAGTTAAGTGATTATTAAAAAGCTGATTAAATTATATTTAAAAGTTAGTTGTGATTATTAAAAAGTTGATTAAATTATATTTGAATGAAAAGGTGAGAAGGGGCATGTTTTTAATCTTTTAGGTTTGAACTCTTTTAGACATATTTAAGTTTATACTAATTACCTTTTTTAATCAATCTTACTTATTAATTTGATTAGATAATACGAAAAAAATCCCAAAAGTGATATACTGAGTTGTATTTTATAACTAAAAGCTTTAGAGTTTAAATCTTGCAAAAACTTAATGAATTAATTCTAAAATATCTGAAAATTGTTGTTAAAAAAATAATGCTCAGAAATAATTATAAACGAAGATGAAGACAAACATATCTTACGACAATATTGGAATGCGTGATTATTTAAGCTATGTGATGAGCATATAATTATTTTACGCTTACCCGCCTCGAGCTAACAAAACAATATAATAGGACTGTGTTTTAAACTTAACATAGGTTATCATAATTATTTTAAAATTATTTTACCAAAATATGATTATTTTTTGTATAAAAGAATGATACACAATTCAATATTGTTTTCGTCTGGCAGTGTCAATTTCAAACATAGACATGTTAACATGACACAAGTGACACGCTCAAACAAGATTTGTATGCGCTCTTAACATGTTTGGTGTTTTAAAGAGGTCGACACATTTAAGAGACGATAAAATTCGTGTCTAAACATATTAAGAACTTGTTAGCGACTTATATTTGTAATGGATGTTATTATTTGACATTTATGGATTTTTGCTTTAAATTTGCTAAGGATTAACATATTAAGGATTGTAGTGTTAAGAATTATATATTAATTAAGACTTTTACGAACTTTTGGCAATTTTGTTTCATTAAACAAGTCGATTCCTAAATGTGTGATATTTATTGTGCCCTAAACAAGTTTATTAAGAGATAATTTTGTGTTGATCTGTTTCTAAACAGGTCATGTCCATGTTTTGAACAGTGGCACTAAGTTATCGTGTTGTTTTCATATCTAGCATCTCAAGTCATCGTGTATATCATGTCGTGTTTAGCCTATTATATATGCCGTAGTTTTCTCTAAAATTTGACCTTCGCAACTATAGTTATTTATTGACGGTTTGTTGTTTTGTCACGTTGATTTGGCAAGCGATTAGTACATGCATGGTATGGAATCCCGGCCATGTATCTTTTCTCGGTTCGGGATTTGATAAACCTTCACAAATCTTGAACGATTAGCCATAGGAGGAGCAAGATTATATTTAAAGCTATCTCGTTTCTAAAACGGTGAAAGACATTAAACCGGTGGATTATCTTTGGATTAAGAACAGGTCACCATATAAAAGTTTGATGTGAGAGGTTGGTATAAATTTTTTTAAGAAATTAATTACATAAAAGTGGCGTAACCATCAACACAAAGTTCCTGGTTACAAAATGATATGATGAACTTTAGCATTGAACTTTAGGTAGGTGGAGATTTATTTTCCTTTGTCGGTTCTTCATCAGTACATAGACAAACTAAAGAACATGCAATGTCGGTAAAACATTGTTGTGCATTTGTTAGAATGTGTTTTCATGGAAAATCTGATGCATGTTGGCACGACTCGGTTTTGAGTAAATCTGATGCATGTTCACACTACACTACGCCTAGAGCAAGTGCACCCATCGATGGCTTCCGTGATGACAAGATACCGAGGCCATCCAAGGATGCAATAACTTTAGTGGTGAGTCTTCGTCAACATCTAGTCAATCCAAAACTAAAGGTTAATTTTGTGGCTCATAAAAATAAAATACACTAAAATAAATGGATATATAGATAGGTAGATTTGTAATCAATGACAAGAAAATGGATGTTTGGGAATTTGTTACCTCTTGATGTTTCGTTAACTCAAAGTTACCATAGATCACAAGAGCCCGGTTTTGAGGCGAGGAGTTATCTTCCATTTATGCCACAAAATTGTGGAGTTCTTTTTTAGGGAACCTCTCACACTTGACCACATTGGTTTGAATTAGCAAGGAAATGCCTCACAAGGTCAGATCAAACCACAACGATATTACCGAATCAGTAGGGAAACTATAAATCATTGTGGTATAGTATTAGGTAAGAAAATATCATAAGCAGCTTATATGGCCCATCACTATGGATCCCTGGTGTGGCATCGATTCTCCAAGAGTAGTGACGATAATGTAAACCAAGTCCTCGATGCTTTGGTGCTCTCTCCATGATCAGCAAGAGCTTACTAACACAAAGTCCCATACCAAACCTTTAACCCCCTTTCGAGGCGTCAACATTTTTGACTCTACATAGACATAGAAAACATGAATCTTCAGCGCTAGTGTCAACACAAGATTGTTGGTTAGTGTTTAAGGATTTAGAAGAAAGATTGCATGTTTTGCGCTAGCGGCAACACTAAAGATTCACTCACTTTTAGTAAGTATATCTTACTTAAAGTCATTAACACACACACACACCTCTTGTTGATCCATAGCTTGTTTTAGCTAACTCCTCGTGGCCTTGGAAATAGTTTTCATTAAACTTTAATGGATTTTATTAATCCTCAAATGAATGACTACTCTTAATGATTGTTCTTATCTTTTCCTAATGATTACAATGATTAAATAAAGTGGGTGGAAGAATAGTGTGTTGTGGAGAAGGAATAGAACTGAGCTAGTGAAAATGAAGGCCAAAAGCTTCTATTTATAATGTTGGGGGCGTTGTTTTAATTGGATCAATAGTTGGGACCCAAGCACGGACATGTGTCCTAGACATAGCCCGTGGTCTACTTTGTGGGGCTCATTGGATCTCAAAAATCTTCCAAGTTTTTTTTGTCATATTATGGTTGAGGCACGGGGCGTGTCTGATTTCTTTCTTGGCTGGACTTTGGAAACGATCTTCAGAAGTTGTATTTTCTGATGGGGCATGGCGCGTGCTAGGATAGTTTTTAAGCATATTTGATTTTTTCCCATAATTGCTTTGTCTATTCGATTTGGGTTCGTTTTGTCCTAAAAAACTAAATTAAGTCTATTTCAAATATATTTCCAACAAAAGCAATAAAAAGTGGGTTTAATTTGATATATAAAACATTTATATTTATACGCGTATCAACAATGCATCCTTGCTAAAAATACCTTAGTATTCTACATCTTGGTGGGGTATTTGATTTTGATCGGTCATGTGCTTGGGTTGCCAATAGGTATCGATTTGCAACTCTCTTCATTTTTAATGTTATTGTAGCTATTCATAGGATGTGTCTTGGCAATTTTGATTCCCATGTAGAGGTTATGATGATGTACATTTTGTGTGCTGCAAAACAAATTGAGATAGTCATTTGATTGGCAACCTGATATTGTATTCTTCTTTTTTAGCTTCATCGTTGTTATCATTTGATGATATAATAATTATGTTCCTTATAAAATGGATATTGGAAATTCTGGGACCTATGTAGAGGCTAAGATGGTGTGCATATTGTATGCTAGACAACAAACTAAGATGGTCATTAGACTAGCAACCTACTATTTTTTGTTCTTTCTGAGCTTCATCGTTGTTACCATTAGGTGTTATTAGTATTGCGTTTCCTATCTTAATGTTGCGATCATAAGGATATCGCATGCTACAAAACTCGAAAACTACTCTTGTGTCTTACTTTTAGTGTAACTATTTGTATGTGTTTTGAAGACTTTGTTACAATGTGTTGTTGTAGTGTTTTCTTTTAGCTATACAGCCATGGCGGAAATACCTTAGTATTTTGCATCTTGGTGGGTGTCGCACCCCCGCTTCTCGTCGGTGGGCCCGGGAGTGGGGCGTTAGCGTGACGATTGTATATTAGTTTCACAGCACAACGGAAATATGGAGTTACGTAATAATAAAGTACGAGTATTTAAAAACTCCTATAATATATTAAAGCTTTAAGTATCAAGATCCGATACAATGTATCCACATGTAGATCGAAATAAAATATTAAAATGGACTTGGAGACATCATGGGTCTTTGCCATTGGAGTTGCAAAATCCAAAGCTATAGATCGAACCTTATCCACCCTACTATCTAGGTTCACCACCTGTAAGTCAATCTTTAAAAATACGTTATCTTTTGCTGGTAAATACAGTTAACAGACCCATTTATAGAAAATTTATTTTTAGATCATTTATTAATCATGGGACAAGTATCTTAATTTACCAGTTTTACATGTTTGTCACATTCAGGAACTTGTACAAAGCTAGTTTTTTTCTCAATATACACACCATATTTTGTGAACAATCAAGTGTATGCCTACACCCCCCACTTATGAACATACAATAAATGAATCGGGGAATCCGGATGCTTAAATATGGGTTCATGACAAGTTGAACATGATAAAATATATGTTTTTTTTATGTTTTACAAACTGTTTTAATGTCTAAAATAACACATTACATGTGTTTATAAATCATTCTTTAGTATATATGTATTTTTAAATAAAGCTGAGTTTGACATTTACAAAATTCAGGTTTGACTTGTCAGTTTGAACAACTTAGACGTGATGATCACGAGATGTAAATGAGGGGTTTTATTCCCTACATTTTGAAGACCATTTGGGTAAAGTTAGTTTGAAAATGGTTGACCAAAGTGATCAGAACTAAAAGTCAAACAGAATGGTCAAACTGTTTGAAATTCTCAAATAGAATTAAGCTATGAAACTAATTGCAAATGAAAGGGCTTATGAAAAGGGACTTACAAACTTCAGAAGATGACCTCAAAAGACTAGAGGAGAAGCTTGCAAAAGTAGGAACAAGAAACTCACACAAGACTTTAGAGTGAAGTGTGTTTGTTTGAGTTTGGGATGAGATTTATGAAGCTCAATGGTGTGATTTATAACAATGGTGGATGCATGGGGACAAGTGTCCAAGGGTGCTTAGAGATGAGTGATTAGTGTCCACTTAGGTGTCAAAACCGAAAGAAAGGTGGCAAAATTCAAGCTAGGTGGCCAAAAATGGTGAAATGCTTGCTGCCAGCGATTTTACTATTGTCAGACATCCCTTGCGGGTCACATGGGGGACCCCATATGGTTCACAAGCGTTTAGCGAGACAAAAATTGGGTTTTGACATTTTAGGCCCTTTAATGATCCTTTGTCAGTTCTAACCCCTGAATTTAACTTAGTTAGTTATGAGGATGGTTTCAAGACACGTGTCACCTAGAATTTCATCGATAATAACCGGGTGTTACAGTAGGAAATTCGATTTGAACGGTCATTGTGCTTGGGCTGCCAATAAGTATTGATTTGCAACTTCACTTTGTTTTTAACATTACTATAGTTATTCATGTGATGGTAACTATGGTTCCTATGTAGAGATTACGATAATGTACATTTTGTGGGCTGCAAGAAAAAAAAACCTAAGATGGTTGTTTGATTGAAAACCTGTTATCTTTTTCTTTTTTGTGGGCACAATCGATGTTACCATTCGGTGTTATTATCCCTATAGAATGGATACCGACAATTTTAGACCATATATAAAGGCAATGATGATGTGCATTTTGTATGATAGAAAACAAACTGAAACAATTATTTGATTGGAAACATGTTGTTTTGTTCTTTTGAGCTTCATCGTTGTTACCATTCGATGCTATTTTTATTGTGCTTCCTATCTTGATGTTGTGATCATAAAGATATTGTGTACTACAAAACAAACCGAAATTGGAAACTACTCTTCATGTCTTACTTTTAATGTAGCCACTCTTACAAGGTTTGAAGCCTTTGTTACAATGTGTAGTTATAGTGTTTTCTTTTACCTGGCATGTGTTCTCTGCTTAAGGGGACGTATTATTGCCCTATACACCTGCCTTTACTTCTTTTTCCTATTGTCTTGAAGCTATGATGATGTGGATTTTGCATGCTACAAAGGAAATAGAGATGATTATTTGATTGGCAATCGGTAACTGTTTCATGCTTAGCGGTCCTGATCCTACTATTACTTATCAACCATGGAAGAAACACCTTAGTATCCTGTATCTTGGTGGGGCATGTGATTTGAACTAATATAATATTTAGAGTTAATTACTGTTTTCGTCCATGTGGTTTGTCAAAAATCACTATTTCAGTCCATTAGTTTAAAAATTGCGATTTCAGTCCCTGTGGTTTCACTTTCTTAACAATTTCAGTCCCTGTGGTTTCACTTTCGTAACCACTTCAATCCATTTATTTTGTAAGTACAGGGACTGATATGGTTGCGAGATGGACTGAAATGGTTACGAAAGTGAAACCACGGGGACTGAAATCGCAATTTTTAAACTAATGGACTGAAATAGTGATTTTTGACAAACCACAGGGACGAAAACAGTAATTAACTCTACTATTTATAAACACTTTGTATGCTGCAAAAGGAGCTGAAACGGTGATATGCTTGGGCTGCGAGTAACTATTAATCTAAAACCTCTCATAGTCTTTCACTATTAGTGTAGCAATTGATACAACGGATCTTTGCCATTGTGGTCCCTATGTAGAGGCTATGATGATGTTCATTTTATATGCTACAAAACAAACTTAGACTTTCATTTGATTGGCAACGGATTATTGTTTTCATTTTCTAAGCTACAATCGTTGTTACCATTCAGTGCTATTATTATTGTAGTTCCAATCTTGATGTTGCGATCATAAGGATTTTGTGTGCTAGAAAACAGATTCAGATGTTTGCATGATTGCCAACTGATTATTGTTTTGTTTTTCATGGGCTTTTTTGTTTTGTCTTTTCCGAGCTTTATCAATGCAACGTTTTCTACTTGGTGTGTGAAGCCATAGCATATACAAAGGATCTTGTTCGGTAAAGGCTATGAGGATGTGATTCGAACCTGGTTATTGTTTTGTTTTTTCTAAGCCTTCTCGTTGTTACCATTTGGTGCTATTATTTTTCCTGGGCTATAATGTTTTATCTTTTCTGAGCTTTATCGTTGCAGTCTTTTTTCTTTGGTGCATTCAGCCATTGTAGATATACCATAGAATTTTGCGTCTTAGTAGGGCATTGGTCATCAATAACTATTAGTTGGCAACCTTCGTTTGTGCCTTACTGTTACTATAGCTATTTGCACAACGTGTGAGACTTTTGTTATTATTAGTATGATCTATACTTTAAGGCAATGATGTCAATTATCGTCTATGGTATTAAACACTTCGAGACAATCTTATGATTGGCAATTGGTTATTGCTTTACTTCGTTTAAGCCTCATAGATGTTTTCTTTTTGTATTCCATTATTTTGGATTACTCATTATCTTCCCAATCAAAGTAAGTTAGTGTTTGCCTTTTCTTTGCTTACTAGGTCGCAATGATTTGCCAAGCCATCAAAATAAGTTGGTGTTTGCCATTTCTTTGCTTACTAGGTGGCAACAATTTGCCAAGCCATTTTACTTAACGTTTATTAACTTATTTGATACTACTATGATGGTGTTATGCCTTTCATTTGGCAATGGAAAGGGCTACATTGCATAAGGTATGTTTTTTTCTTATTGTATTAGCATTTATATAGTTGTTTGTGGTGTAATTGTACAAGTAATGTAGATTTACTTATGGTTTTGATATTGTTATTACTAGCTTTTTCTCAATGTTTAATGTTGAAGTTCTAAGGACTATGATGAAGTTATATATTGAGCACCAAATAAGGTACATTATTTTAATATTGAAGTTCTATATATATTTTAATAAGTTATATATTACTAGCTTTTTCTCAATGTTTAATGTTGAAGTTCTAAGGACTATGATGAAGTTATATATTGAGCACCTAATAAGTACATTATTTTAATATTATTACCATTTCTTAGGTTTTTTTCTAATATAGTTTTACATGCATCGTAGCTTTATATACGTTTTTGATGTTACTTATAGGCAGCTTTAAACAATTGTGGCATATTAAAGTTGACCTTCACAGTGAATTTATTATTTGATGTTATTAACTAATTTAGGTGTATTTAAATATTTCCATCACACAATTTATTTATATGGTGTAATTTTTTTATCTTTTGTTTTACGTTTAAAATATCTAATACTTCAGTAATAAAATTGTTGTTTGTTTGCTATAAGATTATCTGTAATTCGGGTTGTATTCAAAACTATGTTATGTAGAAAAAGTATTCCGCACTAACGCGCTACAAATACTAGTGATAATGAACCAAAAGAAAAAAACAAAATAAATTCACCATTTAAAAATTATTTAATTAAATGATTAAAAAATAGTTAACTATTAAGTGAATATAATAAAAAAAGAAACCTAAGTATAAAAAATAATTAAAAAACTTTAAAAGTTAAATAATAAAAGAACATGGTTATGAAATAAAAAGAAAAGAAAACATTTAAAAAGTTATTTAGTTAAATTTGAGTTAAATATTAAAGAATAAAAGAAACTCAAAACATACGAAATACATGTAGGGCTGTTCAGAAAGCTCGTGGCTTGGAGCTCGTTCAGATTTAGTTCGGAAAAAGCTCGCTCGATATAGCTCGGTTTGAAAGTGAGTCGAGCCGGCTCAGCTCGGTTAGAAAGTGAGTCTAGCTCGGCTCAGCTCGTAACGAGCCGGATTAGCTCGGTTTTGGCTCGCTTGTTAGCTTGGCTCGGTTTATCTCGGATCATTTTACTTGTAATATATTTTATTTTTATATACATTATAATATGTTACAAAAAACTAATTATTATTCACATGTATTTAGGTTTGTAATTTGATATCTATGACTTATTGGAATGTTGATTACCATGTTAATAAACTAATATTGTATTTCGTCGAAGTTTAAAACTCATTGTGTGTTATTTAACTTGATTTTGGCTTGTGACGTATTAGGTTGAACTTATTTTGGATATGTTTTTTTTTGAAGTATTGAATAATATTTTAGACTACTTAATTTTTAGAGTTTTATACTCATTTTTATTTTTAAAATCGAGTCAAACCAAGCCGAGCCGAGCCAACTCGGTTTAAAACCAAGATGAGCCTGAGCTTTGATTTTCAACTCGGTTTCGAATCCGAGCCGAGCCAGCTCGGTTTATAATCGAGTTGAGCCCGAGTTTGGCCTCGCTCGGCTCGGCTCGGCTCATGAACAACCCTAAATACATGACATATGTGCAAATGTTTTTTTTTTGAACGGCGTACGGTTATGATTTCGCTAACCGGGTTAGTAGTTAGTATCACCATGTTAGTTATAATTCCCCATTGCCTGGATTCAAACCCAGAACCTCTAAGAGAAACAAAACTTTTCACCTACCCATTAACACTAGGCCAAGAAATCATAGGTGACATATGTGCAAATGTATGTTGAAATAATAATAATCAATCAAACAATGACACGTGGCAGGTAATACTACTCATACCAGTTATCAATTTTAACGGTTTATACTATTGTAAAAAGTTTAACTGAACCATTATATATTTTTTTCTAACCTTTTTGTATTTACAAGATCGTAAAGATGTCCAAATCATTTGTTAGTGATAATGTTATTTGTTAGTGATAATGTCAGCAAATAATTAGCAATGGTAAGTGGTAACTTCTTGTTTAAATAAAACTACTAAAAGGCTTTTTTTTTCTTTTTTTTTTTGTTTTATAAAAGGCCTCAGATTTTTAGTTCGTTTTTAAGGCCTAAAATGATTGAGCCACTATGAGTACCATAACCAACATGGTTGTTAGTTTAAACATTGCTTAAGAAGAAATAAATTTTGCCTGAAAAAAAAAGTTAAAATAAAAAAGGTCATATATATAAAAAAGTTTTTTTTTTCTAATTACCCTAATACAAAAAGATTCTCAAAACAAACCAGTCAAAGTCATGGAAGTCGATTCATACCGCATTCTAGATGTTACTTTTGTTTTATTCCCGATTTGTTGGAAGATTTCCAATCAATACTTTCCTAAAGCGTCATTATTATGTAACATGACCATAATACGGTATTAGAACACATGGTGTAGGCGTGGTAGAGCGGCGTTGTCTTTTCACGCCGCACACATCGTCCGGGCCTGACGTTGTTGACGGGGTTATCATGTGGGCTTGAGATTTCCCACTGGCGTTGAGAGTTAAACTCTATCGACGTGGCATGGTTTGATTGAGGGTTTCCAGTACTAGCCGTTGGACCCCAATGACATTATTTAAAAAAAGATATTTTTAATTTAAAAAATGGTTTCGGCGAAATATCAATACCGCTTCGCCGCCTCAAGGGTCTCAACCGATGCAACCACTTTTTAACGATGCGCACTTATTAGCGTACGATCATCTTCTTGCCAACCTACCTTTTAGGTATCCACAACAACCACTCACTCCGCTATCACAAACTCCACCTATACCCAAATCCGTACTGGAAACTCAATCTAAACCATCTTAATCCTCTACGCGAAGAAAACGAAACCATAAAAAAAACGAGTCCGAAAAAAAAAGCAAAAGAGGATCGTTGTATACATCCGTGGACAAACGAAGAAGAGTTGGTGTTAACGAAAGCTTGGCTTTCGATTTCATAGAATTTGGTTATAGGTATATTTTTATTTTTTTTATTGTAAAAATACATTCCATTTCTAGTTATAGGTGTGTATATATATATATATAGATATATTTAAAATGTATATTTATTTATAGGTATCAACCAACACAGTGACGATTTTTGAACCCGAATTAACGATCTTTTTCACAAAACTTTGGGACGAGAATTCTATCGGAAAATGATAGTCTCTCATCTAACTGGCATGAAATAAACACCGCTATGACCGCCTTCCACGGCACTACAACAACCTAAAGAACAACCAAAAAGTGGTGAAACGGACTCTGACTTGTTGACGCATGCGTTGTCCTTGTATTCGGAAGGCAATAAAGGGGGTCACCTTTAAATATATTCATTGTCACATTGTGAAAAACTCGTCAAAATGGGAACGAGTACCTTTAGCGGGACAATCGTCCTCCAAAAGTCCAAAAGTTGTTCCTCCACTAGTCGCTCGGATACTCGCACCGACTCGGAAATCAACCTAAGCGATGATGATTTTGAAGCCGAACGGCCACCGGGGAGAGAAAAGTAAAAAAACGGTCTCAAAAATCATCTACTACGAGTGATGAAAAAACCACGCTTTGACCGGCAACAAGAAAAAAATCCACGTGTTCAACAACATCCAACAAGAAAGAAACACTCAGAAAATAAAGGCTATGAAGAAAAGCAAAAACAAACAAATATGAAATTACTTGCTATGTTGATCACCTACAAGGGGAAGAGCGTGAAATGTACAAGAAACTAAAAAAATGATAAATATCGTGCTTAGTTTCAGTTTTTTTATGTTTTTTTTTGTAGTTTATATGAAGTAATCGTTTTTTTCGTTATGTAATCTTTTTCTTTATTTAAATTATGTAATTTTTATTATTGTTAATTATTATATTACTAATTATGCTATAATTAATAAAATTAATAGAAAATATATAATTTTTAAATAGATAATATTAAATAGGTGTTACGTGTCAAATAATGCTCCTCTTCCACGCCCTTCTCATACCCTTCTTTTTTCCACCACGTCACTATTTTGACGCACGCTGACGTGACATTCACATGTCGAATACCTCGACACCTTATGCTTATGCTCTTAGAGACCACAAAAATTAGCTACTTTTTCTTTAGATTACTGTTTACTTTTATCTTTATCTGTGACCCACAAATATTCCATCTAAATATTGACAACGGCAAAATCATGATGAGGGAATCGGTTATGAGTGAGTGGTCGAATGGTTGACACTTTTAGCTCATCTATTAGTACTTGTGTAGCAACTTGAAGGATTGTTGAAACCAGTTTCAAGTTGTCTGTCTTGCTACCTGTATAAAGAAAATTATTGCAGAATTATTTGCTTCTTATTTGTAATATTCAGATTGCCTTGTTGCCATAGTAATGATTCAACTACTTCTGTTAAAATTTGTCAGACATTACAAATGAGTTTTTGTTAATATGTTATTCTAACTCTTAGCGGTCACATATGTTGACCGGATATTATTATGTATATTTTGTATTCATTGTGATTAGTCAGTCATTAGCTGTCATTAGCTGTAAACTGATAGGTACTTTCCTTACTTTACTGATGTATTATGTGTATAAATACCTTTGTTTTGTTAATGAGAAAGGCGCCCAGAATTCATTATCTCACATGGTATTAGAGCTTTCTAAGGTTCTGTACCTAAACCCTAGCAGCCGTCGCCTTCACTGATAACACCCTCCCTCCCTGTCAAAAATTACCACCTGCTCCTCTTCCTTTACGATGGGAGACAAAGCCGAACCTGCAGCCCAGCCGAAACCCCTTCACCCCGCATACACTGTGACCGACATTCAGCGCAAGGTCCGTGTTCTAGACGGTGTCAAGGTCTCGTACTCTTCTTGGATTAAGCTGTTCCAGCTTCATGCACGTGGTTACAGGGTTATGGATCACATTGACGGTTCACCAGCTCCAGCAGAAACAGATCCGGACTACGCAGCTTGGTCAGAAATTAATGCGATAGTATTTGTAGATTTATGGAACTTTGTCAGACGACCTTCTGGTCCGTGTTCTTAACAACGGTTCCACCGCTCATGCTGCCTGGAATCGCATCAAAGCGATATTCCTGAACAACAAAGGTGCAAGGGCAGCGGCTCTTGAACACGAGTTTAACAATCTCACGCTCAAGTCTCAGCCATCCCTTGAAGCCTACTGTCAAAAAATCCGAGATCTCGGAGACCAACTCACTGTTGTTGATAGCCCAGTCAATGAACAGAGGTTAGTGTTACAATTGGTTCGCGGTTTGCCTACGGAGTATGATGTAGTTGGCGCCTACATCAACCAAAGCCTCCCGTCTTGGGAGACTGCTTGTAGCATGCTCCAACTAGAGCACCAGCGCCAGACAGCCCGGGAAAATCTGACTCCACCTGCTGCCCTTGCTGCAGTTCACACTGATCAGCAGCGTCCTGAGCCCAACATGAGGCGTCGGAGAAACAACAGGTCCTACAATAACCGCAGGCCCCAACAGCCCATGTCTTCTGGCCCACGTGGTCGTAGCCCAACTCAGCAGCAGGCTCAGACTCAGCAAGCCCAACCAGGCCCCTGGCCCGCTGCACCAGCCCATCAACAGCCCTACTGGGCCTATTGGGCATCACCACCTTGCCCATACCCTACTCAACCGGGGTGGGCTCAGCCGTGGCAGCCCACAACCCCACCTTGGGCCGCTTCCTCGTCTCAAGGCCCATCCAGTTCTGGCCCGTCTCGTCAAACCGGCCTAAATCAGCATCGCTCCACTGCACCTTAGGCCCATTTGAGCGACTTTGATCCACTCAAGCCCACTGATATTAGAGATGCTATGCAGGCTTTGAATGTTACTGCAGGAGATGACCAGTGGTACATGGACTCAAGAGCATCAGACCATCTCACTGGTGATGAAGGTAAAATTCAAACACCCTTGTTAGATTGTTCTAAAGGTTCGATTTTTGTCGGAAATGGTGAATTGTGCCAATTCTGGATCGGGTCATGCTACCCTCCCAAGCTCTTCTCGCACTCTACACCTTAAAAACATTTTCTACACCAGTAAAATCATCAAGAACCTTATTTCCGTTCGAAAATTCACCACCGATAATTATGTATCTGTTGATTTTGATCCTAATGGCTTTTCTGTGAAGGAGTTCCCGAGTGGGAAGATCATCTCCCGCCACAATAGCTCGAGCCGCCTCTACCCGTTGACTTACCCGGTTACCAACACTGCTGATTCCTTGGCTCTTGCATCTACATCACAAGAACCTTGGCATGAGCGCTTAGGTCATCCGGGCTCTCCAATTTTTGATTTTCTTGCATCGAATAAATTTATCTCATGTAATAAAAGTGCTAAGACATCACTTTGCAATTCTTGTCAAGTGTCTAAGCACACACGTTTGCCTTTTTCGATTTCACAATCTAGTACTATTTTACCTTTTGACATTATCCATTGTGACTTGTGGACTTCTCCAATCCTTAGCAAAAATGGATATAAATACTACATGGTTCTCGTGGACGACTTCACTCAATTCAGGTGGGTCTTTCCACTTAAATTCAAATCCGAAACGTTCATTAAGTTCACTAATTTTCATAAAAATATTTCCACCCAATTCAAAATGATCATAAAATCTTTTCAATGTGACTTAGGGGGTGAATTTGATAATCAAAACTTTAAAAATTTTGCGGATGCTCATGGTCTTCAATTCCGATTTTCATGCCCCCAAACCTCCCAACAAAATGGAAAATCGGAACGCATGATCAAACGCCTAAATGAGATCATGTTGACTCTTCTCACGCACGCCTCTTTACCCCCATCTATTGGGTCGAGGCCATCCACACCGCGTGTTACCTCACAACATCCTTCCCACAAGACTTCTTAAATTCCACACTCCCACATCAGCCCTTTACCTCCGTCACCCCTCTTATGACCATCTTAGAACCTTCGGGTGCATATGTTATCCCAATACTACCGCCACCCGCCCACATAAGCTCTCCACACGAGCCACACGATGTATCTTTTTAGGCTACCCGGCTGACCATCGAGGCTATCGATGTCTAGACCTCGCCACGGGAAAAGTCACCTGTTCACGACATGTAACTTTTGATGAGTCAGTTTTTCCATTTGCTACCACCGACACTCCTCGCGACTACCCGTGTCTCCAAACCGAACCTTCCCCTACCCTTTTCGATTCCTCTATAACCCAACCCATCAACGCCCCACAGTCCCACACTACACCTATCGGCCCGTCACCTAACACCACGGCCCTACCCTCTCGTTTTGGCGTCAAGTACCAACGCCAACCTCGAACAACCATCCTTACCCCCTCACCCTCTTCCGCTGCTCCTTCCTCTCCCCTCACTCACCTCAGCCACCTACACCGTCCACCTCCACACAACTGATTCCTCCCTCCACATCTCTTCCGCCTCACCACCCACCACCTTCACACCCCATGGTTACAAGATCTAAGGATGGTACCTATAAACCTCGTTTTCCTATAAACCTTCACACTCCATCTGATTCCACCTTGTCCCCAATCCCAACCTCTCACCTTAAAGCACTCACCGATCCAAATTGGCGCACTGCTATGAACGATGAATATCAAGCCCTATTGGATAATCAAACATGGGTGCTTGTACCTAGACCACCCGATGCTAATATCATCAGATGCATGTGGCTCTCAAGTTCAATGCTGATGGAACTTTACAACGATACAAAGCTCGGTTAGTTGTTAATGGTAAAAGCCAACAAGTTGGTGTGGACTGTGATGAAACTTTTAGTCCGGTGGTAAAGCCCACTACCATTCATACGGTCCTCAGTCTAGCGGTTTCACAGGCTTGGCCGATACACCAATTACACGTTAAGAATGTGTTTCTTCACGGTGACCTACATGAAACCGTTTATATGTTTCAACCCCCGGGTTTCATAGATTCTCGACATCCTAATTATGTTTGCAGGTTGACTAAATCCTTATACGGGTTGAAACAGGCGCCTAGGGCATGGTATGACAGGTTTGCTACATACTTAATCAAATGCGGCTTTCGAAGCACCATCAGCGACACATCATTGTTTGTCTATCGAAAAGGTACCCAAACAGCTTACTTATTACTTTATGTGGACGATATTATTTTAACAGCATCCGACAACAACCTGCTGCACAACATCATCACCACTTTATCTACCGAGTTTCGTATGTCGGATTTGGGTTCCCTTCACCATTTTCTCGGCATTCATGTCACCAAACGCGACAGCGGCTTATTTCTCTCACAAAGTACATATGCTATCGAGATCTTGGACCCCGCAAACATGTCAAATTGCAAACCTTCGGCCACACCGGTCGATACAAAATCGAAATTAAGTGCCACGAGTGGCAAACTCTTACCGGATGGCACACTATATAGACAACTCGCCGGCGCCTTGCAATATCTCACTTTTACTAGGCCGGACCTCACATATGCCGTCCAGCAAATCTGTCTCTTCATGCATGCCCCTCGAGATTCACATTTCAGTTTTTAAAACGGGTATTGCGCTATTTAAAAGGCACAATTGATCATGGTTTATGTATCACTCCCTCACGTTCACAACATCTCATTGCTTATTCCGACACGACTGGGGGGATGTCCGGATTCAAGACGGTCCACCTCGGGATATTGTGTGTTTCTTGGAAATAATCTTATATCGTGGTCGTCTAAACGCCAACCAACTATCTCACGGTCTAGTGCCGAGGCAGAATACAGGGGCGTTGCAAACGCATTTGCTGAAACAAGTTGGCTACGCAATCTACTATTGGAATTATTTATCCCAACTCGTCGAGAAACATTAGTGTATTGTGACAATGTGTCTGCAGTCTATTTGTCAGAAAATCCAGTTCAACACCAACGCAAAAAGCATGTAGAACTCGACATTCACTTTGTAAGAGAAAAGGTTCAAATAGGCGCAGTTCGAGTTCTCCACATTCCAGCAGATTTTCAGTATGCGGACATATTCACAAAAGGCTTACCCCGCCAGCTTTTCACTCGTTTCAGATCCAGTCTATGCCGATCATCTACGGCTTTGACTGCGGGGGTATCTTAGCGGTCACATATATTGACCGAATATTATTATGTATATTTTGTATTCATTGTGATTAGTCAGTCATTAGCTGTAAACTGATAGGTAGTTTCCTTACTTTACTGATGTATTATGTGTATAAATACCTTTGTTTTGTTAATGAGAAAGGCGCCCAGAATTCATTATCTCACACTAACAACTTACTCATTAAGTCTAACCAAAGTAATTAACCAACCTATTAACTAGAGAGTTAATAGTAAATTATTAAACAAATCCGAATGACTACTTTAGGTCAAAGTATACAACACTCCAAACTTTGTAAAGAGTATCTCGCATTCCCATTGATCCAAGTACATCGATCCGCCATCATTATTCCTCACATAAAGAACTTGTTCTCAAGCTCTTAGAGTAGAGAGTTGCGGATGATGAATGGTTTAGTTTCTTAGCTTCCATAGAATTAACCGGTGAAGATACATGCACAAAAGTAACAATAAAGAGATATCTCTCTTAAAACGAGAGTAAGAGTAAAAACCATGGTACTACTAGAGTTGCTTCAACTTCAAATACACTATCACCAACGATAGAGCAATACAAAGTTTTCTCTAAATGAACTAGAGGCATGCAATAATTATCATATACTTGGCCTAAATCACTATAAGTATATGGAATAAAAACGAAACAATGACGACCAAGAGATATTTTCGTCTTTCTTTCTGTTGTGTCGTCCAAGAAACCTAAAACCATATTGCTGCTGTTTATCTTTGCGGCGAGAAAGCACAAGAGAAACAAAACCCATCTTGCGTCAGGCCCAATGGCGGCCCAAATTAAGCCACCCAATTAATTCACCACACTTTGATTTTGTTACATACGTCACCAACTAAGTTAACTCCTTTTTTTTTCTTTTTAATTGCACTTTAATATAATATAATATAATATAATAAAAAAAAGTAGCCCAGGTTTGGATAAAATTAAGTTGGGCTTTGTAATGGGCAAATAACTGTCTTTGGAGTTCTTATGTGTTCTATATAATTTTAAACTTCTGTTACCTCTTGCAAGATCAAATAACCATGAGTGAGTTTCTAAATTCCATCATCAAAGGTATTGAGATCAATTCAAGTCTAATAAGTCTAATATGTAAAACGTAATGTAACTCACTATACTTTTTGTTGTTGTTGTTGTTATTATTTTCAGACTTGTAACGCCAAAAACCTTAAATACAGTATTGAATACTTTTGCAAAAAGTAGGCTATTTTATTTTAACTTTAGAATATGCAGTTAAGTACTTCGGTATAATTTAAACACCAAAATACAGCTAAATTACACATGTCGCCATGGCCCGTTCGTAAAATCGACTGCCCATACAAACAAAATCTGATTAAACATGTACCAAAATTAACTCGACTCATAATATCTACCCACGTCCAATCAAGTGGTTAAAACAACAAAAGTTTAACTCGAAATACCAACATATAAAATACTACATAGTTAGGATAAATGCGAATAAGGAACTTGATGACGTCAAATCCGTTGACCCGCTTCCAAGCCTTAATCACCCTTGCCTTTCATCACATTAATCTATCATACGAAATCACCAAACCATTAATCAAAATTATAAGTTTGAATATTTTTATGGTAATATATCCACGACCACATGTATACAAATATGTTTATATGTATATTGTTCCACGGGGCTAATTATGAACAACTCATGGTTTCATTTATCTTTCAGGTCGTCGATTTAAGCCGCTCCTTTATCCGTCCATTTCCCCTAAAATAGTTCCTCGAATTAATTTCCAATATGATATACAATTGGGGACTATCCGCTCAATCCAATGTCTTGGCCACTTAAATGAATAATCAACTCGTCATACCTACACATTACCATCACAATGGATTAGTCGAAGCTAAGTGAGGACTCAGGTCCCGAGTAATTAGTTATTCGGTTAGAATTAAAAGATATAAATATATTTAAATCGATGTATATCACACTCCATTCCCGAAATGAACTCCCTTAACGGGTTAAAGCCCAACTTTGCAGTTCTAGGTTTTTCCTCCATTATCTGACCCGTCGCTAGGTGGTTTCACCTCCAAGAAGCCCTGTAAAATTGAACTAACAAAACGCTACATAGGTAAATTTACTCCTAAAAATAAAATACCACTATATGTTCTAATACACGTAACAACATACATGGTCACTATTTTAATGTTATATCAACACATACCGTTACTATTTGTATTCATAACACCCGCCCTTAGAATGTAAACACCTTGTATTTGAACTTCCCTTACATCAAAACACCCAATAAAACATATTAATATTGGTTAGACATCGTACAATTAACTCCCAAGGACATAACTCTAGACTTGGGTACAACTCCATGATGCCGTAAGGCAGTGGTTAGGGTCGTTGGCCCACCAGCTAAGCGTATGCTACGCCCATATTTTGTTTCCCATCTTAATGCAACTTGTGTGGTTCAAACCCAATTGGTTTAAACCATTTTCACAATTCATAATGTACAATGACCATATGTTTACCATCCCATGGTAATTAACCTCCCGATTGACAAAATCATGTAACTTTCTTTGAGATTTAGAGATCTCAATTCCATCGATCGCCCATTGAAGTTCAAAGGCTTCATTTACACCCGCGCCTAATAATTAACAACCATCACCACCTTAAGGTAAATGTCGATCTATTACCAAGTTATGCCAAAAAGACATCACCTTAATCATTACAACTCTATACACATTCAATACATAATTTAACACCTATATCATGCTCTCTAAGTTAAACCTTTCAACAGAATTTTATTGCATATTGAGGTAACAATAATTCATATTATATGAAAGTAGTTATAACCCACAGTTTCTTTAACATAATTAGAGTCACTCACCTTCGCCCGTAGGATTGTTTGTATAACGAATTTCTCCATTGACCAGTTGACTGCCTGAAGTAAAACTCACAATATATCATAATCAAGCTCATAATATATCTTCTCGTTTCAACATATATGGATTAGTTTTACACATAAATCATTGTGTCAACTTTATTACAATCGGCAACTCATTTAAATCTTCTCTTTTGGAAATAAATACACTAAACTAAATTTTATACCAAATCCCACCCACACATTTTATCAAACACTTGGCGAGTTTCAGAAAATTGAGTTACCTAACAACTTGATTCGACATTTCAAAACAACTCATTTCATTACTTGTGAACACAATTTCTTTTTTTTTTATACAGAGATGGGACTATTATAGTTGCATACACCATCATCTTTACATAAAGTTCAGATTAAAATTTATACACTATCAACTAGAATCTTTAAAGCTCTAACATGCAAACATATACCTTTATGAATAATGGCATTTCTTGTTTTTTAGCATAATATGTTCATCATTAAAATCTTACTAAGCCACATTAGCCAAAATATCCAGTTTGTAATATTGAATCATCTTTAATCAAAAACCTCTAATTTAGAGAACTATAAAGAAATGGGTTCTGATGTATTTTAGCTTCTATACTTATTTTAATCACTTTTCATTCCCAGTCATCCTAAATTTTTAGCGAATTTAAGATGAGTTTTGGAACACACATGAACACCAATAACCTTAAAGTTTTATGTTAAAGAATACATACCAATGATTGCTACTACACATACTCATGATAGACGATGACTTCGTGGGTAACATTATCATCAGTTACTTGGTTCGATTACTTGATTCTCCTGGCATTATTGCTTTCTTCTCCATGATCCCACCATAGCGCACACACACAAGCCTCCTTCTAAGTTCCAGAAGAACAACATGGGTTTTTCACCATACCATTTAATAAGCAAGCATGTTTGCACATTTAGTCCGTATTGTCTTCATTTGATTCATTCAATACACAAACCTTTTATCTTTTGTTTAACACATACTTAACTATAGTTAACAAACTCACTAATGTACTCTTTCTCCGTGTATAAATAAACTCTTAGCAAATACATCCCTTTGTTAAATTAGGTACATGAACGTATAGTTGTACCTGAAATTGGGATGTTGTAAAAGCATCTTCGACTAAGATTACTTGGGTGGAAATTGGGATGTTGCACGTAAAAGCATCTTCGACTAAGATTACTTGGGTGGAAATTGGGATGTTACACGTAAAAGCATCTTCGACTAAGATTACTTGGGTGGAAGGGTTGATCTCAAGGGGTGGTTAGGAGGAGATTAAGATAAAAATAGTTTTATTATTTATTTAGACTTATATTTATCTGGTTAAGGGTCATTAGTTTAAAGGTTGTTTATTAATATTATCATTTGTTATCGACTTACAGCAGTACTATCCAATTAGGATTGTAATTGGGCAACTATAAACCCATTAGTATGGTCGTAGTTTTTGGCGGTATGTTTTCAATTGTTTTCAGTTTTCTTTAATAAAACAAAGAGTCGATCTCTAGTTCGAGACATAACCCAATTGTTTGTTAGCTTTATTGAGTTGATTCACTTGCTTAATTTTTAACAAAATATCTGGAGCATGTTTTGCATTATATAAAACCAACTCTAGCCTAGTGTCAAACTTCAAGCAAACTTCCCCCTACACCAACAATCTTTGATAGCATATTATTTCCCATCTTAATAATTCCAAAGTCACCAGGGGTATAAGATAAATAAAATCCCTTACTAACGTCACGTGACATATAACACACACAATTGTCAACAACCCAACTCGAAACGTCACGTGCAATGTTATAATATCATAATCACAACAAATAAAGAACTTTTCAGTAGCTGTGTTAATTTTAGTATTGTCGTTGCCACCATCATCTTACTTATTGTTGTTCTTATGATTGTTTTAAATGGTGTAACTGATATACACTAAATTATACATGTTTCAGTCCCCCATTTTACCCCAGTTTTACGCGTTTTTAACTACAAATTCAATATTTAGGTACGTAATCGTGTATTTTTGGGTTTTCAGGTCTTAAACGGCATGCCAAAGACAAAGTTGGAGAAAACAAAGAGTATCTGGGCATTTTGGATGAAGACTCCGAAATCTGCTAAAGAAACATATGACGCACGACCATGGCTTCCAAGTGCATGGCGGTGCAGGATCAATTACTCGGAAGCACTAGCAGCGCAGTCAAGAATACAGTCAGTTTCTCGGTTACGCATGACCATGCGCTCCAAGTGCATGACCGTGCCGAACCATTTACTCGGAGGCACTGGCCATGCGATCAGGCAGGCGAGCATCATCTCGGACACGCATGATCGTGCACCTTTTGTGCACGGCTGTGCGCACAACCAGTCACCCAAGTGCTTAACCCAAACCCTACAGTTACGTCATGACTAGTCTTGAATAGTGCACGATTGTGCGCTTTATGAGCACGGTCGTGCGCTTTTGAAAAGTTGTACAAAACAGTGAAGAAGCATTCTAATGAACAACTCGATAATTTTGCAAACTTCTGGGTGATTCTGGGGCTCCAGGAACGGTCCTCTATGGTTGAATTTAAGCCTCCTAGTTGCAAAGAAGCTTACTTATCATCCATTCCATCTAATATTTGCTAGCTTATGGTTTGAATCCTTGTTCCTTCCATGATTTTGGTTACATTTCAAGCATTGATTTGATGTATTCTGTATCATTGTAGCCTTAGGGCAAAAACACTAGTTTACTTGTTTTATGAACAAACATCAGTACAAATCTTGTTTGTATGAAACTTTGGTAATTTTCGTATTTAAATCTTAATGATCATATGGCAAACATGTTTCATTGATGTTGGATTCTTGATTATATTTAGTTATCTTGGATGGTTAACGACTGTTTAGTTAAGATATGTTATAAAACCCCCTTGATTAAGCACTTATTAGTAAGCTATTAACTTGTTAATATGTTTACACCATGAAACTAGAAATGGGTATTGGTTTAATAAAAGGTTAATCAAATGTTAATCAAGAGTACTTTCTTGCACGTAAGAATCCTAACCGGTTAGATGGTGTTGTAACAAATCCTTGACGCTGATCATGATCTTTGTTTGGCAGTTTTGGTAGAAATCACTATCTTGGTAGATTTGTGTTCAAGGTTTGCAAAATGGGATTGTTTGTGATATTATCTACTTTATGCTTGTCTTGGTGGTTATATTGTGTTATAAGTATTACTTTTCTTGATTAAGGGATGTTAGAAAACTCTTAACGAATGACTAATTTATCTTTAGAAGATTTACATGAAAAATATATCAATAGCACGTTAATGAATGATTTTAGGTGGCTAAAGTGTGTTTATCGCGTTACGTTTCTGAATGATTGTCATGTTAGGATTCCCAAAAGGGAAAATAATTGTTTATATAATTGGAAGATTAATCAAGTGTCGTTATGATATTTCAGACTTAGTTACCATGCTTAGGTTGTTTGTAAAAAAAGATAATATATATTTTTGTAGTTGTAGCTTTTTATGTTTTAAAATATAGGTTTAGATTGATTTGGTTAGAACTTCATTCGCCTATCTTTTTACCGGTAAATCAGTAACAACGGTTTAGTACTCATGTATCCACCCGAGTCCATGGATTGACATGTAGTTTACTTTACTACATATATGCTAGGGGACACTTTTCCTTTTGTGTCATAACCCTATAATTCCATAAAATGCACTTCAACTCAAAAAATAATCCAAAAATACATGATTCTATGATAAACAAAATCCAAAAGTTAATCAATAAAGAAAAAAAAATCCAAAAGCAAACAAATTTCTAACAAAGGTTTTTTTTTTTAAATAAATAAAAGTATACAATAAGTTTATGTCATTGGTGTGTACCAACATATGAGATTTTTAAAATTCTAAAAATTAAATTTGAAGATTTTAAAAACCGGTTTAACAGTTTAAACTGATATAACAGATTTACCAGCGGTTTAGGCGTCTCATCATTTTACCGGCCTTAAACATGCCGAGACCGTTTCTGATATCCGGTATCACTGGTCAGTTACCTACTGGTATTTAATACAATGATTTTATCACTCTAAATGATTCCTTTATTGGTTTTCAGATTGATAAATGACTATAATTAAAAAAAAGAATTAAGCAGTCATTGTTGCCATGATCATATGACACGTAATCTTTTAGATCTTGCATAAATTGATTTGTTGTATTTTCCTGTCTAATCGATGAGTCAGACATCTATATATTAATAATAGTAAATTTAATAATAGTAAATTGCATTTCACGTCCTTCAAATTTCAATAAAAGACATTGTCATTTAATTAACGAAATTATAATGGATGGTTTTTATGTTTTAATTTCATTATAAAAGATGTCATTTATGTTTTAATTTCTTTAAAGCGTATGACCTTTATTTTTGTAATCTTTTTAGGGAGAAATGATATACCTGTAAAGAAATTAAAACATGAAGAACATATGCTGTAATTTCGTTAGTTAAAGCACAACGTCTGAAATTTTGCTGAAACTTAAATGACGTAAAATGCAATTTATCCTATTAACAATATTATTGTTATCCATATGAATATTTTGGCCAGACATTTATTTTTGTAATATTTTTAGGGAGAAAGAACAGTCTGTAAAGAAATTAGAACATAAAAAACATTCGTTATAATTTCATTAGTTAAAATACAGTACCTAAAATTTTACTAAAAATTAAATTACGTAAAATACAATTTACCCTACTAACAATATTATTGTTATCCGAATGAATGTTTGGCCATACATGAATAGATGTAGTGACCAAATCCAATTTGGCCTGTATCTAGAAGTCAAAAGCTCGTCACAGTGTAGAACATAAAATTAATTAACAATAGAGGCCCTTTTTGACTTATATATCCCCATTAAATATCATTCATACTCCTTTTGTTTAAAACAAATTATTTACACAGAAAATGAAAACAGATCAAATGGTGTCTTTTTACTCAATTTCAAATTTATCAATATGGACAAAGTAGTTTAAAATAAAGTTATCTAATTTTACTTTAATTGTAGTTTAAAACAAAGCTATCTAATTTTACTTTAATACCTTTTTACCTAATTCTACATCTATGAATACGGACAAACATTGGTTTGGGTATATGAAAAAAAAGAACATCAACCATATCATGCTTCACAATAGTGTTCTCCGCTTTTTAGTTAATTACTTTATTTTCTCTCTGAAAATAATTATTAAAGATGACTTTAAAATTGTCAAAACAGTATTAGGGTATGTTTGGTAAAAGTAAATGTTGTTGGTAGCTGGAAGCTGGTGAGTAAAGGCTAGAAGCTGATGGCTGGAGGCTGGAAGCTGGTAGCTGTAGTTGTAGCTTTTTAGGTATATTTAAGTGTTTGGCAGAGTAGCTGTAGCTTTTAATAAAATGTATAAAATGACCAAAATGGACATTAAAAAGTTTATTATCTTTAGAGGTTAAAATAGTAATTTTTTCCTAAAAGCTTGTAGCTCCTTCCAAACGCTACTAGTAGGAGCGTTTAACCAAAAACTTCAAGCTCCTTCAACCAAACAAGGCTTTTTATTTAGTTTGAGCTTTTTCTTAAAAGCTTAAAGCTTGAAACTCCTAAAAGCTTCTAAAAGCTCCATGCCAAACATACCCTTAGTGTTTTTATTTTCATTTTCGTTAGAGTTATCCCAATAACCTCATCCACTTGTTCTGCTTATTCTATTAATTTTAGGGATGGCAATCGAATCCAAACCTGATAGGTAAACCCGAAACCCGACGCATATGAGACGGGTTTAGGTTTGAATGATCGGTTTGTGACCGGTTTGGATTTTTTCGTGGGTTTGGGATTTGGCAATTTACCCGTTTACCTGACCCGATTACTGAATAAATTGTACTCGTATACCCGATTGTATACCCGATATAATTTCTTTTATTTTTATCAAATATGGATATATATGATACATCCATATTTATACATATAGGTATTTTATTTTTTTCTTATACACTTCTTTGATATATTTTTAATAGCGATAATACTAAATGTAATTGATTAGTACTTACCTAATGAGCTTTGAGTCGGGTATACCCAACGTGTAATTTTTTTTAAATTATCGGGTTTACCCGAAACCTGAAGGTATACCCAACACCCGATAGGTTTTACCCGTTAGAAACCCGACAGGTTTTGAGACAGGTTTGAATAAGCTTATCTAACCGGGTTTGGGTTTGGGATTACCTAAACTCGTCCCAAACCCAACCCATTGCAATCCCTAGTTAAGTTGTAGGGAAAAGACAAAAATACTTCCTTTTCATCTTTCCCAACCCAACCCATCCCGTTTTGCCAGCGACGGCCACCACGTCTATGTTAGACGATCGACACCAGCACAGCACCGTCACCATATCCAACCACCGCCATTGGCGAAGCTTTACCTCCCCCCCCCCCCAATTTTTCCGAAACCGAGGGGCGGATACCTAGGGGTGTTTCAAAAAGCTCGTGGCTCGTAACTCGCTCGAAACTCGCTCGAAAAAAGCTCGGCTCGAAATTGGCTCGGTTGTAAACGAGCCAGCTCGGCTCGGCTCGGTTTGTAAACGAGCCGAGCTCGAGCTTGGCCTGGCTCGGCTTGTGAGCTCGTGAGCTGGCTCGATAGGGTTTACATCCTTCATTTTTTTGTCCCATATTGCTCAAAAGACGAAAAGTAAGGGAGTGCCTTTCCTATAAAAGATGATAAAGACAATGTACCATTTGGTTAAATTAAATTGCAATTATGGCCTTAGTCTATGAAGAGTTTTATTTTTAGGGCATTTTAATTAGTAAATTTTGCGGTTTTTTGTTGGTTCGAGCTAGATCGAGCCGAGTCGAGCTAGCTTGAATTTTAATCGCGTCGAGCTCGAGACTCAAATCTTGGCTCGATTTAAAATTTGAGCTCTAGCCGAGCCAGCTCGAATTGAGTTCGAGCCGAGCTCGAGCTGGGTCTGGCTCGGCTCGACTCGGCTCGTTTACAGCCCTACGGATACCTAAAAAATTATATACGTAAGTACTGTTCGTAACCCTACGCATCGAAAAGTTGGGGACGCCCCCGGGGCATACACTAAGCTGTGCCCCTGACCACCGCCAAGACACCATTACTCAAGTCCATCATTTGTTAAACTCTAGTCTCGTTCCAAAAAGTTTTTTTTTTATCACTATCGTTTCAGTACCTTCGACCTACTACCACCGTATACTGTGTTGACTGGTTTGGTTAACCCTTTTGTTCGTTGTAGTAGACATCGCTAACAACACTAATCACCTCCACGAAACCGAACATCGCCCAACCTACTTTGATTTTGTTTGTTTTGACCAAAAATCCATTCAAGGAAGCAAATTCAAATTTTATTTTAGTTATTTGAATTGTAACTGGTGGTATAAAGGTTGAAAAACTATGACTACTTGTTTAAAATGAATTTAAATCACGAATTTGGGGTTTAGGTTTAGTCGTGATTTAGATTTAGCCTATTGGTTCACCCGATTACTGGTAATGGCAGCCACATGGTTTTGGGTTTAGCGATTCAGACCCCATCTTTCTAGATTAGACCACTGTTGTCAAGTCTGAAGGTGATGGTACTTGTAGCTAGAAAAACGATTCAGACAATCGTCGCCATTGTACTCGTTTTGCTTCAGTGACGAGGTGGATTCTGTTTACCCGTAACTTCTACTTTCTGGCAACTTTAGATGTTAATAGTGTTGCCTGAAATGGTGACGCGTATTTAAAGAAGCAAACGAGATGTCGATGGTGGTTGTTTATCCACATTGACGGTGATGGATAATAGAATCGTAGAGAGAGAGAGAGAGAGAGAACAAGATGGTGTTGGGTTTTGCAAATTGCAATGATTACATAAATGACGATGGTGGTTTCGGTTGAAAATGGTGATTGTCAGCGATGGAGATGTCGATGAGCGGTTGTTAAAGGTAGGTATTAGTGATAGTTGTCGATGGTGGTTTAAGCAGCAGTTTCTGGTGAAGGAGGTTTGAATGACAGAGAGAGATGGAGTTGGGTTAACGGATGACAATCGAATCCGAAGCTAATGGGTAAACCCGAAATCCGACATATTTGGGACGGCTTTGGGTTCGGGTAATCGGGTTTAGGACGGGTTTGAGATTAGTTTTTATTTTTTCACGGGCTTAGAAGGAGCTGGGATTTGGTGATATACCTATTTACACGACTCGATTACCCGATAAGTGTATCCCATATACCCGATATTATTATTTTTATTTCTTAAACATTCGTGTGTGTATATATATATGTATATATATATGATATGTCCATTTTTTTATTAAGATAACCCGAAAAGTCACCGGATATAATAGACTTTCTTATTGGTGTATCTATTTAAACATCTAGATTGTCAATTTGATATCTTGTGTTGCGGTATAAACGTATAATGTATATATGTGTGGCCTATTGGGGGACAAAAGTGAAAATGCACTAATTTTAACGTTATTTACTAATTTCGTGAAAATAACGTTAAAAGCGGGGAACGGTTAATCATGCATCATGTGGTGGCGTTGATAGACGAAAGATAAAAGGGTACATTCACTAATCGTTCTTTGTCCCGATTGTTGAGTGTTATGTGCCTTATGTCCAAGGATTGATTCAAAACTACTATCGAGTCGGGGGTCTTAATGGAAGCAACCTCTCTATTCCTATGAGGTAGAGGTAAGACTGTTTACATCTTACCCTTCTCAGACCCTACCATAGCTTTGCTATTGGAGGGATATACAGAGTATGATGATGATGATTATCTTGTGCTAACAATCGTAAAAAAATGGCATACACTATTTTTGTCATCTATGCATTTTATTATGTTTGTTTATATACATTCAGGTATGTTATTTTATCTATATTGTAGTTATTTGATGTATTTTTATATCTATATTGTATTGTAGTTATTTGATGTATTTTTATAGTGATAATGTTAAATGTAATTGATTAGTAATTACCCGATAGATACCCAACTAGTATAGGACGAGTATACCCAATTGGAATTTTCTTTTGATTAACGGGTTTACCCGAAACCCATAGGTATACCTGATACCCAATGGGTATTTACCTGATAGAAACCCAATGGGTTTTACGACGGGTTTGGGACAAGCTTATCTAACCGATTTTAGAGTTGGGATTACCTAAACTCGTCCCAAGCCCGACTATTGCCATCCCTAGGTGGGTTCGGTTGGGTTTTATTTATATAATATTTGGTGGCTATTGGTGATGGCGGGTAGTAATGGTGGTTAGTGGTGGCATGTATAGCAGAGAAGTGAAGAAATGAATGAAATAGAGGGGTATTTTAGTCATTTCATTAAAAACATAACGGTGATCAGGATGGGGTTAGTGGGCGTGGGTCCAATGGAAACAAAAATGAAACCGCTCCTAGTGTTTTGACAATTTTTAAACTACTTGACTGTAATAGTTATTTTAAGCAAACCACATGGGCGAAACAAGCAATTAACTCTATTTTTGTTTTTTAAAAATATTTAATCTATATATTAATACTTGATTTTATTTTCTCTTTATAACTTTTGTTTGTTGAAGTTTTCGAAAAATCTAAATACACAATTACGTTTATTAATTTTTTGCTAAAATTACAATATAAATATTATTGGAAACGAAGATATATATATTTATTTTGTCAACATTATATTATGTTAAAGTATCTATTTGTATCGTAAACGGCTCTCGTGTGTGTGCTTGTGGCGGAATGTAATTGCACTCTTCAACTACTCGACAAAGAAGAAAAGTAGATATCTTTATTTTTGTATTTCATATTTCATATTACATATTTATATTTATTCACACGTGTATGGATCTGTAACCCAGCGAAATATAATTACAAACTTTGAATACCCCCGATGAAGAAGAAGAATAGATATTTGTATTCTTTTTTATGATTATATCAAGTTGAACAGAGTACAATTTTTGGTATCTTGAACGGTTTTCACACATTTTTATATTGGTAGATTTGACAGAATATAATTACGCACTTGGACTACGGAACAACTATTATGTGTTAATATGTAAGATAATATATACGTTTCTTAATGCATTGGGTGAGAAAATCTACTGCTGACAACAAATCAGATTGCAAAAGTAAGGGGAAAGTGAATATGGGGCTGTTACGCATCTATGCTTAGATGCGAAACCCCGTTTTGTTAAAATCTAACTAAATTAATCTAATTTTTTATTTGAAAAAAAAGGCTATCTCATTGAATATCGTCCAAAATTGTTAGCCCCCTCCAAAATAGAAATTGACCTGCATCCTTGTTCCCTCTCTAGCCTTTTCTCTTCCAAGTCGAACCTGGTTCTTCAGTTTTATTCATGCTCTTGCAGACGCATGTCGATCATCAATTCCATTTGTCGTATTTCGGTTCAACCTCATTAATTTTGATTTTCCCATCTGATTTGTTGATTATGGAGTTGTTAGCCTGAATCTGTTTGATTGGTCCTATTAAAATTGGCTTCAATGCAACTGATTGATTCATCATGGATGTAACAAACCACTACCGATACCAAAATTTAGCCAAACTCAAAACTTAATATCGTACTGTATATGTACCGGTTTAGTACGCTATCGTTAAAAAGCCCCAAACCGAGACCATGCTGCATGATATCGACAACGAAATTGAGCTAATTTTAAAACTAAATACAATACCGTATACATTTGGTTAGTACCAGTATGTTACGGTACCAATCGAAATTGCTAGCAATTACTTGGTTGAGGTCAACCTGACACGTAAAGCATAGTGAATTAAAATGAAGCGGGTTAAGATTTAATGAATAAACATGACGAGTCAAGATATAGTAAACTAACATGAAACATGTCGAAATATAGTGTATTCGAGTGAAACAGGTCAATATAAAGTGAATAAGTATTATCGGGCCAAAATATAAGAAACAAAAATGAAACAGGTCAAAAGTATCATATTACAAAAAAAATGATACTAAACCAGTAAAAATATAGAGAACTGAATTGAAATAGGTCAAAATATAAAGAATTAAAATGAAACGCATTAGAAGGATCAAAATATAATCGGTCTCATGTAGTTGTCAATTATTTAATTCTTATGTAATAATTATTGTGGTCTGTGCCATACCATAGTGAATGAGTTGATTACAAAAATTTAGCCAAAAACTGGTTCTTTTCCTTAGGCTTTAGTCTACAAAAAGTTTGAAGATGGGAATTAACATGTTTGTTTTTCAGTGTTAAATGGTTTGTAATCATTTTTTTTTACACAAAAGAGAAGCATTTGTTTTCTACTGTTGGAGGATGTTTTTGCAAAATTTTAGTTGCACACATGGACCATGGTGTGTATATGTAAAGTGGAAATTTGATGAACTAAATCATTTGCCAATCATGAATTAACAATTCAAAACACCGGTAGCAACTGCACTTGCAAATCCAAGATCATCAGTATAATCCAAGAACAAATTAAGTTTTACTAAAACCTACCTAGTTTTGGGGGTTTCCCCATATTCACTTTCCCCTTATTATTATTAATCAGAATTTTGTTACACTGCATATTAAAATGAATATTGTATTTCTAGGTGTACTAAAAAGATTTAGTGTATGGTTTGATACATATAGTTTATTCTAAATTCCTAACAAGGGAGATAAACCTTCTTTAACGTCAGTTAAAAGTTCTAACACAAAATTATTATAATATTAAGTTATCATAGAAAACATTTAGTAAATATAAAGTTATCATAATTGGTAACTATAATCAGTACCCGTCATAATGTGGTGGGGTTCGATACAAATAACAACAAGTTTTAAATATAACACATTCAAAGTCTAATTGCTATTATAATAGCTACCTTAACGCACAACACATTTATAGTCAATTCAAACTCCTATTACAAACAATTTTAAAAAAAGGTACAATGTTTACATTTTTTTTCTATACTACACTACTAAACCTAATGACCCTAACCTATGCTAATGTATTTTCGTGACACAACTGGTTATCCCATCTGCATTAAGTGGTTGACTCTCCAACTGGCTTGGCCGATCGATTTCGGCTTGGACCCCAATTTTCCTTCATAGTCGGTCTATTTTTGAACCCGTCCTTCTTTCTTCTTAAAAAAACAGCAAGCTAATGCAAAACTCATTCAGGTAGGGTTAAGTGATTAAGCCCTTACTAGAATTTAATTGGAGTATTAAAAAGTCAAATGAAATTTTACTAAAACTAATCTTCCTATTCCCACACCTCATTTTAACATTCTCTGAGTTAATAAAATCTACTTCTTAAAGGCTCAGAGTAAACAAAAAAAAAAACAAAACTATGATATCATCGTGGTTGCAAGCAATGAACTGCCATCCGTGAACCATGTCACGCCAATACGACATCCTCATCAAGTTTTCAATCAAATAAATTGACTCGTCATATCCTATAAGGAAAACCTACGACAAATCCCGTACAGCCTGATTACTATTATCAACATAGCCTATTAGTGTCTCATGGCAACAATGGCTAATTTGCAACATACTTGTGCTTTTGTGGGTTATCCCTCATGCATGTGAGTAAGATCTACTTCTTACGGCCTCAGCGTAGAAAAATAATGATACCATCATGGCCTTAGGGAAGGTTGGAAGTAATCAACTTCCATCATGCAACTCCAACATGACATTGTCATCAAATTCACAATAAGTTATATTAACTCACATAACCTCAAAGGTAGCATGCAGGTAATTAACAAATCCCAAACGAACCTTGGAGGTGTAGGTAATTAAGCTATAGGCACCGTACCTTGCACTATACCAATTTTAAACTCAACCTTTTCTATCTGGTGGTATTCCTAGAATGACCATTCTAAATCGTTTTGTGATCAATCAGTAAATGTTTTACTGAGTACAAAGATTATAAAACACAATTTCAGTAATTTTCCTTGTATGATCGTAAGATTAAATATATTTAGTGTATTTAATATATATGGCCATTACCCTTATTAACTAATAAAGGTTTCCCATTTGGTGTATTTAAAGAGATGAGTAGAGAGGGTTTTAAGTAAGACATTCAAAATAACATCACACATAATCTCGACCTCCTCTCTTTCCATAATGACAAGTTCTTCACTGTTATGAACTCGATACTACCATCAATCATATATATCCTAAACGGCAACCAGATTAAGTTGACTGGCATGTCGAACTCCATGGCTGCATTTGTTTCTGGATTCTATAAAAGGTATTGTACTTACATGTTTTCCAGTACATACTTATAGAACTGATCAACATGATCCATCATTATATTATAAACACTCATTTGATTTAAAATCTACAATTGAACACCCGTTTAACCTATAATCGAGTTTGAAGTTCTCTATCAACTGATGGTGATGATTGAGATGATGCAGATTGTAGACTCTTTAACTAGTCTTTGCTCAATCAACACCTAAAGAACTATAATCCTCATATGATTAAGCTTCTAGTTCAAATATAATCCATGTATATGAATAACTAGAGGTTAAATAACTTACCAAATCAAACCCATATGATGCTTATTGCCTATTTACTTTTGTAATCCTAATTATCACTTGATTTCAGCCTCACACTTGATTGCTCGGGAGTTCTTTATCAAGAATACAACGAAAAGCACACATTTAGTTTTGAGGAAGTTTGAGGATAATGAAAATTATTGAAAATGATGATAATGGAGTGTAACAGGGTTTGTCCAGACGAAATTCAGGTGTAAGCTTGATTGGTAGGCCAGAAATGAGTCACAAAGCTATCTTCCTTCGCAACACGTCAAAACCCACCAAATCAAGCCTGAGAGTCACTAAGGCATGGTCGTGCCTACCCATGGGGCAAGATCATACCCTTCCTTAGGCACGGTACCCCCCTTTAAAAAAGTTCCTTAAGTATAGAGTATATATCATTTTCAACCACTTATGGCCCAATACTGTTACATGATTGTATGTGAGGGTCACAATAGGGTATTAAAGTATATCGTGAAAAAAAAAATAGCTAGTAATTATAGAAATCGGTAATCAGCTTTTTCTCTTAATTTTATACATGGCTAAAACAGGAAAATAAATGCACAAGGAAGGACCAAAAAATAGGAAGAGATAACGACCAAAATAAATCTAATCCTAATAATAAGGTAACCGAATAAAATAAGAGTTCAGCCATATCTTTTATTTTCCAATATTCCCCCTCAAGTTGGAGCGTGTAAGTCTTGCATGCCCAACTTGACTAGTAAGCTTCGAAGGTGCTGTGCTTCCAACGGCTTGGTGAAAAGATCTACAATCTGAAACTTTGTGTCAATATACACGGGCTCAACTTCTTTTGACTCTACTCGTTCAATAGCACTCCATTTCGACATGTTTCGTTCTTTCAGAGAACACGGGGTTATTGGCGATGTGTTTGGCAGCTTGATTATCACAAAATAAGGTCGCCGCATCCGAAACAGGTTTATAAAGTTCAGCTAGTAACGACCGAACCCATAAGACTTCACTAACTGTGGTTGCCATGGCTCTGTATTCAGATTCAATGGAGGAGCGTCAAACACTCGATTGCTTCTTTGACTTCCATGAAATAGGGGCACCACCTAGGAGAAGCAAATACCCAGTCCGAGACCGTCTGGTGAGGGGCACCCCAGCAAATCCGCATCACAATAGGACACAAGTTTTGTCCCTCCTTCCTTTTGCAACAAAATGCCCTGGCCAGGTGTCAATTTCAAATATCTGAGGACACGTGTAACAACGTCCATATGATTCTATCGTGGATCTGCCACAAAGTGGCTAAGGACATTCACGGCATACGTGATGTCCGGCCAGGTAGCTTGCAGGTACAATAGCCTACCGACCAAACGTCTATATTTGTTAGCATCCACCTTTTCTTCTTCTTCTTCGCCCTTGTCTAGCTTAAGGTTCTGTTCCATGGGAAAACTGCTAGGGCGACATCCTAGTAACCCATTGTCTTCCAAGATGTCAAGCGTATATTTCGCTCGCTAAGGACCAAACCATCCTTCATTTGAGCTACTTCGATGCCCAAGAAGTACTTCAAAGCCCCAAGATCTTTTATGCTAAATTTTTCATGAAGTTGGTTCTTGACATATTGAATCATGTTCATATTATCGCCAACAATAATCACATCGTTCACATAGATCAAAGCTGCTATAAAAACCATTTCCCGTTTGTAAACGAACTAGGAGTAATCAGCCTTACATTGAACAAAACCGAGTCCAAACAAGACATTCGTGAACTTATGGTACCAATTTCGGGAGGCTTGTTTGAGCTCGTATAGGTACTTTTTGAGACGGCAAACACGTGTGTCATTGCCTTTAGAGAATCCTTGCAGAAGCTTAATGTATACCTCTTCTTCAAGATCACCGTGTAAGAACGCGTTGTTAACGTCGAGTTGGTGTATGAACCAATCTTTTTTACGGCCAAGGCAAGCAAGGTTCGTACAGTCACTAACTTGGCATCAAGGGCAAAAGTGTCATGGTAATCGATACCTTCCATTTGAGTAAAACCTTTAGCGACTAGTCTCGCCTTGTACCTTTCAACTTCCCTGTTGGGCTTGTATTTTATCTTGTACACCCATTTTGAGTCTATGGCTCTTTTCCCATTTAGATGCTGCTCAAGAGACCACGCTCCATTTTGTTCTAAAGCCCGAATTTCCTTCTACATAGTATCACGCCATCTCTCATCTTGCAAGGCTTGATAAAAGGTGCTCATCATGTGATGTGATGGCCGTAAGAAAGGCTTTATGTTTGTTAGAGACTATGTCATATGAAATATAATGGGCAAGAGGATGTACCGTAGAGGAAGCTTGATCGGAGTCTGGGTGTGCATGGTTGACGGAAGGGGGGAGCTTTAATTCATAATCTTTGAAGTGGGCGGGTTGAGTTCTGGGCCGCTGAGGCCTTTGATCTGTGGTGCTCAGATTGGGCTGCTGAGGTCGTTGTTCACTTTCGACTTGTTGGTCATCGCCAATATTAGCATGCTCAGGGACATCCGGTGGCCTTTCACAAGCGTCCGGCTCAACAGGGATGTGCATACCGGTTGTCGTTTCTTTTTCGACCGTGGGTTCGGCATTATCTTGCGAAATGTTATTATCACGGGCTTCATTGGTTTTGGTCATGGTTTGCCTTGTGGTTTCATCATGACACTCGTGTTCAACATTTTGCTGGTATTCTGTGATGATTTCATCATCACCATCGTTTGCATGGTCCTTCTCATTTGAGAAAGGGAACATATTTTCTAAGAATTTCACATCCCTGCTAATAATCATTTTATTTTCTCCAAGTCATAAACTTTGTAACCTTTTGTACCAAAAGGGTATCCTAGAAAGACACCTGCTTCTCCTCTAGGAGCGAATTTGTCTCCTTTAGTTTTCGTATTCCTGAAATAGGCCAAACACCCTAGGGTACGTATGTGATCATAACGTGGTTCCTTTCCAAACAAGATCTCATACGGGGTTTTGTATTTGATCACTTTGGATGGTAAGCGATTGATGATGTAAACGACCGTTAGCACACATTCCCCCCAAAATTTTATTGGTAAACTCGCCTCAAATCGTAGAGCATATGCTATTTCTAGGATGTGTCAGTGTTTTCTCTCCACCACCCCATTTTGTTGTGTGGTGTGTGGGCCCTCATGCGGTTGGAAGTGAATTCCCCTCCATTATCGCATCTAATGCGTTTTATTTCCCTCTTAAATTGGGTTCGAATTAAGTTGTGAAAACTAATTAAATAATCGCTTGCCTCATGCTTATGTTTAATGATGTAGACCCACACAGCCCGACTATATTCATCGACTATGGTAAGGAAATACTTCCCATGCGAAAGTGAGAATGTTCTATAACCACCCCAAATGTCACAATGCATCATGTCAACGCATTCGTTTGTCTTTGTTGAACTAGTTTGAAAAGGGAGTCTTGTTAACTTTGCCTTAATACGTGAATCCCAAAAATGTTCTTTTGAATTAGAATTAGTAACCTTAGAAACAGAAACATGAGACATTTTATTATTTGATGGGTGACCAAGCCTCTTGTGCCATTCACTCAAAGTTGTTGCTGCCATAGCCCTTCGTCCTCCTTGCATGATCCCCATCTTGTAAAGCCCCCCACTGCACTCACCCAATCCAATCAAGTTCCTCGTCCTCAAGCCCTGCATGACAAAGAAATCCGGGAAGAAGGTGATTGCACATTGCAAATCCCTCGTTAGTCGACTAACAGACAAAAGATTGCATTTAAAATTAGGTACGAAAAGGACACCCTTGATTTTGACCCCCCCTTTGAAAGAGAGTTCACCGTTTCCCTTTACGAGAACGGCTTCACCGTTTGGGATGGTGACCGGCGCCTCTTTACCATCTGTAGAGAGGTTGTCAAGAAACTCCCGAACACACGTCATGTATTCGGTTGCCCCGGAATCGAGGATCCAGCCACCTTCCTTATTTCAATTACCTGCCATATTCGCCTTTGGAGTGTTATTGTTGTTTTCGTCACCAGATTTACCAAAGATCTTCAGGAACATCTCATATTGTTGATCAGTGAGCCCTCGTATCTTACTTGGAGCGGTCTCGGCCATAGCCGCCTTTGGTTTCACGGCTTTCTTCTTCCCTTTTCTCGGCCACCAATCCGGGTAGCCCACGAGTTTGAAACATCCTTCTCGAACATGGCCGTCCCTTCCACAAAAAGTACAATGTCCCACCTTATTGTTTGAAGCGATTTTTTCACTTTTCTGCCATGCTTTCTTCTAGCCTTGATTAGCTGATGGGGAAGTCTGAAAAGCCGCCGCATCGGGTGTGGGAGTCACCTTCTTTCCAGCGGAAATATTCCTCTGCTGTTCATCTTCTGCTACCAAGTGATAGGCGGCTCCAAGGCTCGGTGTTGGCTTCATAGCGAGGATCTGAGTTCTCATGACTGAAAACTCGGCATCAAGACCCATGAGAAACTCCTAAAGTCTCTCCTTTTGCCTTAAGTTCAATGATTCTTTTCCCGACGCTGCATTTGCAGCCGTCACACTCACATCTAGGGGTTGGAAAACTGAATCGATTTCATCCCACAAACTTCTCAATTTTGTGAAGTAAGCGGAAACGGAGGTACCTTCTTGGCGCGTTAACGTAACAGACTGCTTCAACTCATATGCTCTTGGAGCGCCCTCCTTCCCGAATCTCTTGTGAAGATCTTTCCAGATTTCGAGCGCCGTATTAGCATACTTGACACTGCTCCGTATCTCTTTCTCCATAGCGGTTGTGAGCCATCCTTTTATCATGGCATCGCAGCGCATCCAATGCATGTATTTGGTATCGGCTTTGTCTGGTTTGGCGAGGGATCCATCAACAAACCCGATTTTGTTCTTGGCAAACAAGAAATTCGTCATCTCTTGGCTCCGATCATTGAAATTGCTATCTGTCAGGCTTTCGTTTACTTGGAGTTGTTTTGGGTAATAAGAAGGGTGTAGATAGTATGGTGAATTGGCGTGGATGGAATCACCGGTATTGGTCGATTGTGTATTGTCGTCGGCCATGGTGATGCTCTTGATGATCTTAATTTTGGCTAGCGTGCTCTGATACCAAATAGAAATCGGTAATCAGAGGGTTAAAGCTTTTTCTCTTAATTTTATTCATGGCTGGAACAGGAAAATAAATACACAAGGAAGGACCAAAAAATAGGAAGAAATAACGACCAAAATAAATCTAATCCTAATAATAAGGTAACCGAATAAAATAAGAGATCAGCCATATCTTTTATTTTCCAATAGTAATTAATACGATTCAGCAGCAATTGAGGACTTTAGGTATACTCTAACATTTCTTGTCTTAACAATGACATGGCATGTTAAGTGTCATTGTATACCAATCCCTCCTTGTGTTAAGCAGTGTTAAAGGGATTCTTTGTTAACATGTTAACGAGATGTTAGGCAAATTGAATTAATTTGTTTTCCTTTTTTAATAGGTTTAGGTGAAGCTAATAAGATTAAACCATTTTCTTGATTTAAGGTAAAGTAAAATAAGAAAAAATAAGTGATGTGACACCTAAGTGGAGTTAAGGAAGGTTAAAATATACCCTAAGGCCTAACAAACACTAAGGTATCATCCGAGATCATATATCAGGATTTTGAGGCACTACAGGACAGGAATGTGTTGCTAATTGTCAAAGAAAATGAAATATATCTGGGCCAGATCCTCACCACCCACCATGCACGGAGCATATCAATAATTTTAATTTTCATCCTCATGCATAAGATCTTTCTATAAATAGAGACCTCTAACACACTAGTTTCCTCATCTTAGCCTTGATCTTTTCAAGTGAAAATGGCTTCAAAGACATTTCTTCTTCTTGCCCTGGCTTTTGCCGTCGTTCTTCTCATTACCTCAGAAGTCGTTGCTGTGAAGACTTAGCCTCCAACCATGACGGTAACAACACTTTTCGATTTTGTGCGAAATTAAATCTAAAATCAGAAGATCAAAAAATGTGAACAAAGTGATTAATTCTTCATAATTTTACGTTTAAAAAGATTAATTACCGTGTCAAAGTTTTTGCTGTACACAATTAACCTCTATATTGTTATTTTATATGTAAGTATTTAATATTCAAAATGTTATATGCCATAGCATTGTCATGATATGTGGATTTTTTTTAATATGTTCTACTAGTATCTTGCGCTAGTACCCAGTGGCAGATCTAGAAAAAACCTAAAGGAGCAACGTTTCAATAAAAGGGCGAGCGAAGTCGAAAAAACATCAAATTTTTCTAAAATTAACTCTAATTTACACCACCGCCGGAGCGTCAAGGGGCAACGGGGATTGCCCCTTGTTCTATGCTAGGTCCGCCCCTGCTAGTACCGTTACTAAGCTAAGTAATTAATGCGGTAAAATATAGGATATCGGTTGTCGTGGTATGATATTGGTAAATATATAGCAATTTTTAAATAACTAAAATCTAATTCAGCATGCTATTTTATTCAATTAACAGAAAATCAAAGCAGCTTCCGATAATATCATTAAAACACCAAAACAATAAATTACAAGCAATTTAACACTAACAATTCAGTACATTCTCTTACCATTAACAAATTAACCTTTTGCAACTTGCAACACATTAAAAGTTGTAACAAGTAGGAACCAACTAAGATTTCAAAAAAACTAACAATAGCAATAAGAAGAATGACGAATGGTAGAAATAAGAAAAAATATATTGATATCAGGAAAATAAGTGATATTTAGTCAATATCGCTGATATTATCGGTACCGATATTCTGATCGATATTTTGCACCGATATCTCGGTGGAGGACCGATAATCGATATGTCACTGATATATCAGGATATTAACTATATAGTTTCCGAGTGTTTTTCAAAGAATTTTTGCTATTAAAAGCACATGAAAATTTACACACATTTGAATATTTCATAATGATTAGTTATTCTAACTCGTTAGCATAATTGATGTAAGTTTCATTTATTCGTTTTAGTGTGTTCTTATTACTAGAAAAATAAAAAACCATGCAAGTTATGAGTAACATGGAATGATGCAGGTGAGGTTGACGGTCGTGGAGGATACAACCGCGGTGGGTGTGGTGGACATGGAGGATACAACAAAGGCGGCGGACATGGTGGGTACAACGGTGGTGGACCTGGAGGGCATGGCAAAGGCGGTGGCCGTGGAGGGTATGGAGGCAGTGGCGGATCCAGGATTTTTTTCCAACGGGTTCACTTTTTGAAATGTTCCAATTTCATATGTCCGAACATAAAAATCGGTTCGATGGTTCCGATCGGGTAAGATTCATCAAATAATAAAAAAACACGATACAATAAGTCATGCTCGAGCTTTAGAAATAGAGCTCAAACACTTGTATGTTAAACGGGTTTAAGCCTCATCAAGCTCATATTTGACTTATTTACACCTCTTGTTTTGTTGAATATATAGATGAAATTTAAGAAACTTTTATAAAATGTATATGAAAATCCCTTTTTTTAATTTAATTTTGGTCATAAATAACAAAAGTCAAATACAAAAACATACTTATAGATGAAGCTTAAAACATAATTTTACTTACCAAAAAGAAACAAGGAAAACACACAATGATTTTGTTGCTAAAAAAACAAACTTAATAGCACAAAAAAACAAGCTATAATATTAGGAAAACATTAATTGCATATCAGCAGCATTTATGACTTTGGAATCACGTGGTCCTTTTCAAAAAAAAAGGAAAAAAAAAATACCAAGTGCCGGGAATCAAACTCGTGAACTCTACGTTATAATGAATATGCTTTACTAGCAGACCATTAAACACATTTGGTTATAGGTACCGCTAGAAAATAGTAAAGGGTTCCTTCAGTATTTTTTATATAACTTTCCACTATAATTTACCAAACCGAACGGGTTCCTAGGAATCCCCTCATTGACTCTAAATCCGCCCCTGTATGGAGGTGGTAGTGGTGGTGAGAAGTATGGAGGTTGCAGGTATGGTTGCTGTGGCGGTGGAGGTTTCGCACACGACGGAGGATGCAATTGTTGCTCCTCGGTTGCAGAGGCAACTGCTTACAAACAAACTCAAAACTAATGATAAGGGGAATATTCGTGTATGAGAAGGATATATGTTTCATAAAGCATCATGTACTATTTATATATGTAATAAATGGCATGGCTTCTTTCTAAAAGAAACTTGCAATTAATATGTGTAAAATAAGAATGGACTTTGGAATCGAATTACATATCTATCATTATAAATATGCCTTTTTTATTATTCACTCGTTATATACTTTCATGATCCATATATAATATTTATTAATGAAAGTTTGAGAATATCTAAAAGATGCAAAACTTCATGCTTAAAACTTTAAAGGTTAGAAATACGAAATGCTTTTCATTCTTATTTCTAAACATACTGTTTTGTTGTTTGTATAAGTTTTTAGTACTTATTAATCTTCGGCATATGCACAAACCGTAATATTTATTGTCGTGAGGTGCCGATGAACTATACAACAGTGATTATGGAGGTTATAGGGCAATGTGGTCGTCTGGTCGAAGTTGGTAATGTGGATGAGAGTTTGTTAGAACATTACAATCAGTGGCGGATCTAGAAAATCCGCCAAGCAGTAACGTTTTATAAAAAGGGCAACGAAATCGAAAAAACGTCAAATTTTTCCAAAATTTACACTATCGTCGGAGCGCCAAGCCGTAGCGGTGGTTGCCCCTTGTTATACACTAGGTCAGCCCCTAATTACAATAAGGAGACTTGAAAACACATCAACTGCCACCCCAGAAAAAAACGAGAGCCCAAAACGAATTCCATAGCAATAAACCCGATGTTGTAACGTTTAGAGGCTAACATAAAGAAAAAAAATCCTACTATGAATGCTCTCATAGTTGCAAAAAGAGTAACATTCTATGTTGTCAGCTTAGCTTGTCATAATAATTGTTTTTATACTTAAGTTTTTCTACCATGGAAAGATAAATACACGACAAATATTTTGACTAGGTCAAAGATTTACATTTCTTAAAGAAAAATAAGTCAAAGATCTTCTCAAACAAGCATTTTGTTTATATACTTGTAGTCTAGTGGTTGGAGGTTTGGATTTTTCAAGGGAGACTCATGTTTAATTTTATATGTGTCATATTGGAGTGGATATTGGCAATTAAGGATTTGGATTAGACCTTGTGTGAGGTTGTCAATTCGATTCCTAAGCCCAACCCGGTTTTCATCCCACCATGTTTTACGCCAGTCTCTTGTGGTAGTACAACAACTGTCAAGTAGTAGTCGGCGGTATGTTTTCCTGGGAAAACGCACAAAAAAGCCAAAACTTTGATGCCAACGTGGGTCCAGTTGAGACAACATAGGTTGACTAAAATGAGACAATACGTGACTCTTCAATTTTAAAAGTATGAAAACCTTATAGATGAAGTTCACCATTAAAAATACAATTCTATTCACACCAAAAATATATATTGAACTCTACTGATAGGACGAATCAGATCGATTTAAAAAACCGCACAATATCACCAATAATTTAAAATTTTAAAATACACATGTACCTTTCATAACATAGTTTGGTGTAATCTGATTACCTTCTTATCCAAACATATTCAAAATTTTTAAGTGGTAGAATTTTTCTACCTTAAAAGTAGTAATCTTTTTGTGTGATTCACTATCAAGTAGTGGGTTTGGTACGAATATTTATTTACTGTTTATTATTCGAATGCTTAATAAGGTAGAAGAAATGTGAATTATATTTTCAGTTGAAAGTTGCCTCTAATCTCAGGTTAAAGGTTACTAACTTATATACCTAATATATGATACATATATTCCAACTTTGTTAACCTAGTAAACCATAAACTCTTTTCAATTTCTTGTGAAGGGCACATGTTCAAAACGTGTAACCTCTCAAAGCTTAGTTACCCTACTTTGAGTTCCAGGTCTATCTCATGACCAAGTAAAATACAATGACTACACACATCTTAATAAAAAGAACCCAACCATAAATTTTCTTGCATTTAATTTGGATGATTCGGTTTAACCCTATTTGACGGATTAATAGTCGATCCAAAATTACCGATCGTAGGTCGTAAGTAATCCATTAAAGTACGTTGATCCGTTATGGGAGAGCCTTCTTCCGAGGCTCTTTGTTGATTTTTGCCTTTTAGTCTTTTTCTTAAAAAGCGTTTGGGTTCCTCTAGTGGCTCTTTTATGTCTTTGCCGGAGTTGGAGCTCATGCACTAGCCTGATCTTTGCAAGCTATGTGATTGAGTCTCGGTTCATGCGGTTAAAAACACAAAATTTCGTTGATCAGAAGGTTCAACATGACCCTGTGTTCAGTGGACACGACCCGTGCTAGGTTAAAGTTTTCTATTTTCTAGATCCCCAGCTACTGTGAGTAGGGCACGACCCCATGTTGCACCACCACGGCTCCGTGTCTGTCCTTTTGTAGCTTCAGAAAACAAAATCTTTTGTTTTAAACTTGGGCATGGCCCGTGTCTGATCAGACACGGCCCTGTGCTACAGCCTACAGAGAAGTGCAGAAAAACGCAAAAAAGAAGAAAAATCCTAAAAATTAAAAAGAAAAGGTTAAAATTTGATTAGGCCGTTAATTTTAAGCTTTCTTAAAATCCGTGTGTCCCCGGCAGCGGCGCCAAAAAGTTGACGTGTGTGCGGGTGTTTATAGTTTTAGTTATATTTTAAGCTCTGTCGCTCATAAATCACACTTTACATTTATAAAACACGATACAAAAACTATCATTCTACACACGTTAGGGCAATTGCACCCATCGTAGACTTAGTATAGTGATGGTAAGATACCGATGTCATCCAAGGACACAAGAGCTTTTAGTACCGGCCTATCGTCAACATCTAATCTAATCAAATTTTGATAAAAGTTTTGAAAGATAAAATAAAGATAAAAGTAAAAATGTAAATAAAATGAAAAAAAATAGACAAGAAAGAATCACTTGGTTCCAACTTCTATTTTATGTTTCCTTTGATGATTTCCGCACTTTCGGCTTTTTAAGATATTATCTTAGTTATAGTAGTAGGCCCCTTCCAGGTAGCGTTACCCTCAACCTCTTGGTCTGATTCGGCAGGGATACAGTCCCGCAAGGTCGCAATATTGAAATACAATTAAGTAAGTTATTAGTGCAAAATATGGTAGGCCACCTTCCAGGTAGCGTCACCCTCGGCCATATTGGTCCGAGTCAATAGGGATATAGTCCCGCAATGCCGGATAAAGTTTTAATAGTAGTTTATTTATAAGGGGTTCAAGCCGTTCTTACTTCCCCCGATTTGATGCTATCTGCCTCAAGGGAAGTCCTAATAAGCTTGAACCAAGTCCTCGTAGGCAAGAACGTTACCCAAACACCCTTCGAACCCCCTTCCAGGTAGTTAACACGATTTATATAGACAGTAAGACACAGATGAACAAATCAACAAGACATGAAGGAATGTTTAAATAAAATTCACTTTCAATATAAGAAACTAGTTATTAAAGTCAATAATACATACCCAAATAAAAAGATGCCTAAGATTAGAAATCAAAAGTAAAACATAAAAGATTTGTCTTCACCAAGTAATGTAAGAGATTTAGTCAAACATGGACTTTGTTTGACAAGAACTCTTACTAGCAATCTTGGATCCCAAGACTACTACACTCTCTAAAAGATGAAAGGTGGATGATGGTGGTGGGTATTGGTGTTGTAGTGGTAGTGGAATGATGGCAAGTGTGAGAGTAATGGTTTACCAAGGGATGTCTTTCTCCAAAGCCAAGTACTCCTATTTATAGATGGAAACAAGAGGTGGCTACGGCCCCATGACCGCCTGGCATGGCCCCGTGGTGGACTTATTCTCTCTCTTCATTAATTGTAGATGTCAGTTCCATATACCAACACGCCTCGTGGTAACAGAGCAAGGCCTCGTGGTTAGTGTACTTGCTGCACTATCAAGATTTTGCGAATATTAGAGTTGACCACGGCCCGTGTCTGTCTTGGCACGACCCCGTGTTGTTTGTCTTTATCTGCAGAGAATCTTAATTGGGCATGGCCCCGTGCCAATGCTTCTGTCTTCTCTGTTTTTGTTCTTTGGATGTGCATTTGGGGTTCGGTAAGTTGCGCCAATCCTTCTTCATTGCATTTGTGTTAGTTTTTGCTGTTAGTTTGTTTTTTTGTTTATTTAAGCTCTTTTGATCCTGTAATATAAAAGTAAACAAAGAAACATGCTTTTTCCAACATTAGTACCGAAAGGGTTGATTTTATGCCTTGTTTGATGTATTTTATATGTTGCATTTTGCGAACATGAACCACCCACCACCATCGCCACTCACCCACCACCGCCGCCACCACCTGCCACCCATTGCCCTCGCTATTACTATCCACCACCACTAACGACGTCCACCGCCGTCGCCACCACCGCCACTAGTCGGGACCACCCACCACTGTCCCCACCACCACCGCCACTAGCCGCCACCACTACCCATCACAACCACCGCTACCACTAGCACCTATCTCCACCGCCACCCACCGGTCGTTGTTGCACCCACCGATGTTGTCACCGCCACCAACCACAACCGACGACCACCATCGCCGCCACCACCAACCATTACCGACACCCATCGCCGCCACCACCACCACCCACCACTACTAACCGCCGATTTTATTCCTTTATCTTTTCTTACCTACCAAACAATACGCAGTAAGAATTCATTCCATTATCACATGATAACCAAACAAGACATAGAATGGTAATGATCCATTGCATTCCCACGTCCATTTCATTACCTCGTCTATTCCATCCCTCGTTCATTACATTACCACATAAAAAAGACTATCGGGCAAGGGATGCCTGATAGTATTGATGCTCAGACGATGACTGAGCTCCAGACGCCTTTGTCCGTCTTCCTGTAAGGGAAGATAAATCTCAGCAATAGGCGCTGCGGGTTCACTAGGATGGGTAAAGGTCGGGTCCGGTGCTACGCTGGTCTCGGAACTTCCAGTGGAACTGCTTCCAAATAAATCGGTCCACCGGAAGCGTCTTCCCTTACCTGATCCTGAGCCAGAGGCCCCCGAAGGATCCATCATCTTCCCAATGGTTTCCGGATTAAAAAAAAAGGAAATACAATTAGACCCCCCACCCCAAGCGACTAAAGAGGAAGTAGAGAGACTTCCCCAGAAGCGAGACCCAAACTGTTTTGAGAGAAAAAAAAGATTACTTCTTAATTTATATATATAATGATTTATCACATATTGGTAGTAACAACCATTTATTATTTATAAAATCTAAAGATTATATTGTAATTTAATATTACAAAAGCTACTTTTTATGGTGACTCTTAAAAAAATAGTATCTTATAAAAAAGCAAGTTCAAAAATATCGGAGAGAACTAGTTTAAACAACTTAATAACTATAGGAGGGGCGGGGTTGATTTTTACTCTTTTACCCTTTAGCTAGAGTTAATTGATTAGATACGTGACGTTTTTCTATTGGTATGGAGACTTTTATTGATTTTTACGTTGGATAGCGATTTTATTTACAAAAGAAATATCAAATAGAAACCATCTTCCATGTAATCCAATCAATGTTTTTACGACTGGAGGTCAAACCGACATCTTTAACGGTCAACTGGGTTGGACTAGTCAGGCCGGATTTAAGATCCTGATGATGCTTAAATAGCATAATTATTTAAAAAAAACTAGAAAATAGAATACATAAAATCAAACAATAATCTCATTTTTTTTAATATAAATACGTATGTTTAATATCCAATGGGGCTAGTCACTCTTCAAAAACCCAACCCACAACTCATATCTACTTTCTAGTCCGCAAATCCTAGCCTCATATTGACTGTACACACTAGTTCTTATTTGCATATTGCAGGTCTCATATCATCCATCACTTTATGCCATCCAACATCCGTTCAAGTCTTGTTGACTTGTTTTCTACGAGTATGACAACACAACGTTATGATACTCTTTCCCGGATGTGTGTTTTTTTTTTCTTTTTTCTTTTTTTTTAGAAAACATGTTTGTTTCTATGGAGGTTGTGAGGCTACCATTTGAGGGTTTTTTTTTTTTGAGAACTCGTGTTTGTTTCCCATGTATGGCTTTATCAAAGGTTTAAGAGAAGCAAAATGAAAATTGCATGTTTATATAACCTCACTGACCCGACCGCCTCCTTTTACCTGTTTTCTGGTCCGGTTGTTGGTCGGCTTGCTATAGAACGGTTCCAACTACTAGAATCAGATTAGCTAGGTGAACAGTCCTCGATTCGACCAGCCAGGTCCGATCCAGCAACGAAAACACTAAAACCAATGATTCATCTAGCACAATCATAATTAAATTGACCAATGTTTCAACTTTGACTTTTGCAAAAGGGTGTTTGCAAAAGGGTAAAATTACCCCTTCATGTTTTTAATTAAATTCTTTAAAGTACCTCTCTTCCCTATTTTTTGAACTTTAATGACTTTTTCATATGATTTTATTTTAAAAAATAATAACAAATATACTATAAAACGATCATTTATTTATATATTTTAACAGAGTATAATCTTTCTATAAAAAATAAAGCATTTGTTATTACATTTTCCATATACATAATACAAACATTTATATAGTTCATATTATATACAATTATATGAGTAATTGTAGATGAACAATCACATATATTAATATTATATATAAAATTGTTCATGCTACATATATGTAGTTGTTCATTACCTTTATGTAATAACACACACTTATTTTTTTTAACAATACTATAATCAAATTAAGATGAAGAAGAATCTTCGTTTTTGTTAGTTTTTTAAATAACGTCGTATAAAAAGAGACTAAAGTTCTAAAAGTATTGGATTAAACGCCTTGTAAACAATCTCAATCACACATTATCTCAAAAGGTCAAGATTAATTATAAGCCACTACATACTATGGTGTCTTTATCATGGAGAGGGGTGGTTGTCCCATCCAGTTCATGTGGAAATATTTGTGGAAATATTTCGATAGAGATGTATCATTTGACTATTTTGTGAAGGGGTTGAGATACTTGGCAGGAAATTTCTCTATGGTGCAACATCCCACAGGTACTTGCAACATTAGTGAATGAGCTGACTGGATATGCAAACAAGGTATATCCGAATAAGGCATAATAGAAGGCAATGATTACCAGTGAGAAAATTTTTAACAGCACACAGATATGCTAAAAGAGAATCATGGACAAAATCACAAAATCAAGGTCATATCGTTCATATGGATTTAACATAAGCCTACAATGGTTCGATTGGAATATGTACTATTGTAACGCTTCGCGTTTCTATACTCTCTATATTTGGAAACCTTGTATCATACTTCTATTTTTAGTAAGCATTGTATCTTCTATTTGTCTTTTGTTGTAAACGTTGTAAACCGAGACTTGGATCGTAATGAGAAACTCGTATTTTATTCATGTTGTGTTAATCATAATCTTGTTACACTTATACTTGTTCATACCTTAAACATATAAACATACTCGTGATACTCATATTCGTAAACGTGTGATAACTCGCAAACTTGGTTTGTATTGCGTAAATGAGACTCAAACGTGAAACTTAATTCGTTGCGAAAAAATACAATTACCTATTCATTTATTAAGTTAATTAATTCAAATTAATTAATTAAATTAATTAATTTACTTTTTACAAAAATTAAAATGCTATTTTATAAATATATTAACATTTAGGACTATATGTTAATACATATATATCTTTATTTAAATAAATCCAAGGTCTAATGTGTAATTACTGAATTCTTGAACTAACGGGGTCTTTCCTGCCAATTGTGAAACTAAATTATTGAGTTTTTGATTAAAATAAAAAAATAATAATAATAAACAAAACAAACCGGGATCCGCGAGACTCGAACTTGGGATCCCCGGTTCAACAAACAACGACCCAACCACCCCGCCAACCGCCCCACATCTGAAGGAACCCGGACAATAATTCATTTAAACCCTGTTTCCGGTCGAGCTGGGTGCGACAATGGGGCGGGCAGCAGCTCGTTTTGGGCGGGTTTTATGTCTTTTTTTTTGTATTTTAAACACTTTTAACCATTAATTACCCACCTAAACTTCACCTAACTAACCCTAATCCTTCTCCTATTAAACCCAAGTGTTTTCCAAGCATTTTACACTTTCTAATCTCTCCCAATCTCTCTCAAATCATCCATAATCAGCTGCAAACTTACAGGTTCGAGCAGAATTACCCATCTTCACAAAAGTGAGTGTAACTCACTCATTTCTTAACGAAATCCTTTCATTCTTTTTCCCACTTGCTTGGATTAACCTAAGGATCATTTCCATTGGTTTTCCATGGAAAACCAAGCTCTGGAATGACCAGAAAAAGGTTCCAAAGTGGACTGTTTTACTTTATGTTCTTATAAGCTTGTTTAATCTCATACTTTTCTCATTCATCCTAGTGTTCTTGAACTCCTAATCAGATGTATGATTATGGGGACTAACCTAGGTTCTTAAACTTGTAAATAAGAGTGTTTAATCACTCCAAACTTTCTATTTTTGAAGAGCATTGAGCTCACAAGTGATGCAAGTTCTTAAACTTGTTCATGTGTGTCCACCAAGGAAGCTTGGGCTATCCTAACTTGAGACCACACATCACTTGATGATTTTCATCAAGATCCCAAGATAGTTTGCTAGACTTAAAGTGTCACAACCCCGCCTAGCCGTTGACGATTGTCCTTGTGTGCTCACCGGGTTGTTCTACACTTGGCTACTTGGTATCTAGATGTCACCTAATTATTCTTGTCATTTATATTCTTGTATATCATGTTCTTGAACCCTCCTTGTTACCAATGGTAACTTGTGTAGTGGTGAACACAATCCGAGGTTCAAAGTGGATGGTTTATCCTCCCACCTCCTACTTGACTTACATGATACTAAGAGGTTCAAAAGTGGATGGTTCATCCTCCCACCTCCTACATGATTATATAACTATATGGAACTATATTATAATCCTAAAACCGAAACCTTGATAATGACCTTATAGTCAACTATCAAGTTATTAAGTTTAACACTAAAGTATGTAATTCCTTGTCACGATTCTAATAGGTCCCGAGCCTATAAAATCACATCCAACTCGTAAGAGTTACTATAGTGTCAAGAACGAGTGTTACATCTTAGTGAATACTTTCTTATCCTAATACTTTATAAAACTTATTTTTAATCATGCTCGAATACTCCTAATCTCTCGTTGAAACTCTATACTCATACGCCTCGTTTCCTCTTGTAGGATAATTCGGCGTCATCCTCGAACCAACGTCTTCACGGATTGTCAAGTGTAGAAAAGACTTAGCAAAACCGTGAGTACACTCGACCCACTTTTGTTTATAACACTTTTCGGGTGTAACATGTTTCCATATACAAAATCACGAACACTTAAACTTTATGAAACACACAAACGATCCCATATACATGAAAACTTGAATCTTATACTTGATGCTTGTCTTGGATATTCGTTATGCTATGCTTTAGTCATTAACTATTTTTAGCCTTTGTTTGACATGCTTAGCGCTATAGGAATTCACGCATCCACCTCCATCGTGTTATTCGTGAGGTCATGTTAAAACATCGTGATTGCGTTAACGGTTTGATTATTAGTATTGCATGCCTTGATATTGCTCTTGTATAGATTTGGTTGCCATGAGGATTGTTTAAACTTATTCGTATACGTATGCTATGCCTAAACTTGTGTACTCGCCTTTGCTTTCGCATTGACATTATTTTAAAACATGTTACAGGTTGAAGGAGATGATGCTATGAAAACAATATAGCAAGGACTAGATACACACAACTTAGACGTTAGGTTTAATATCGATGTATCAATTTTGTTATGACTTTGCAAATGTTATGTTGTTTCTTTGTTTTGTTACATTGATGTATTTGACAATTCTTAGGAAATGAAATATGGTTTAATTAATTATTGTCACTTATTAATGTTGTGAGCAATGAGCAATCTCGTTTTCGTCTCATCCCGATGTTTCCGCCATCGGTTGGGGTGTGACAGATTGGTATCAGAGCCATAACTATAGGGAATTAGGTAGAATTGCCATGTTCGACCTAGTCTATAGTTCTAAGTACCCGTTGTGACCATTCTTGATTATGCTTAAAACTTTATGCTTCCTACTTTGCTTCTCTCTTTCCTTTTGGTCTTAATACATATACATGGTGTCTTCCTAAGACACTTTTACACAATACACGTTTGGACGCTTGAAGACACTCATAATATAAACGAGACGACTTCACTAAAATAGGTGTGAAAACCGCAATTTGGTGAACGACTCTCAATCCGCTATACTTATTCTTTTTGCACGAAATTATGCTATCAAGTTAGGAGTGAAATCCAAACCTTGAGGGAAAATTTCCAATTCAAAAATCTAGTGGACCCTTACCAATGAATCGGAATGTGCTCTTCGTTTGGTAAGTACCAACCACACTTAGGGTACGAAATCGTCAAGTTAGGGGTGAAACCCGCACCTTGTCGATTAAGTCCCATTCCTTGATTTTCGCTCTCGCGAAAGTTTCGATTTTCTAATCGATTAAAGACGTGTAGTATCTGGAAGGGTAAAATACCGTTACTCGCTTCTCGATGAGATTATTTTACCTATAGGCCAAAGCACGTTTTCTCTAATTTGAAAGGATCTTCGATTCACTTTGGAATTGTTGACGATTCTCTACCCGAATCATTCCCATGTTTTATGAGCCTATTCTTTTATGTGACTCAATTTCTATGTGTTTTAATACTTGTACCTCGTTCTTTTCCAACCGTTACACAACTCGCACGTTTATCGCAATAAAAAACAAAGCTAATCCTTGTGAACAAACTAAATTTATACTCTTTATTCGTATTCATACGTGATTATGCATGCTATACTTGTTGAATTCATGCAAACTATGTGAATTATACTTGTTGAATCCATGAATTGTACGTGAAACTTATGTGAACTTTATTCATACTGATGCATGCAAAACCTAATTTATTTTATTACGATCAAGTCTCATGCTTTTGCCTTGTTTACAACCTCTAGATTCCTCCTTTTCGTAACTCGTTGAACCGCCACAAAAAGTCCAAGAAGTCGGGTTCCAAGAAGGAATCCAACAACGAGGACTCGATATCAAAGCAAGAACTGATTGGGCTTGTTTCGGAGCAAATGGCCGGGCAAATGGCTAAGATCATACCCGACATTGTTAGCCAAATCCACACCATACAAGCTGAAGCTACACCTAAATCATCCGCTGATTCCAAGGCCGATACCCCCAAACCATCTTACCAATTCAAGCATTTCATGGCTTGTAAACCAGTGGAATTCACTGGCATGGACGGTGTTACAGCCATGATCAATTGGTTTGATCCAATGGAGCTTATCTTCCTTCAGGGTGGCTGCCCTGAGGAACTCCGAACCCTTAATGCCACTGGGGTCTTTCGCAAGAGAGCCCTCGAGTGGTGGACCCCCGAACGAAACACGTGTGGCAATGAAGCGGCCCACGCGATGCCTTGGGAGGAGCTTAAAGAGCTTATGAAGGAGCAATTATGTCCTCCCCACGAGACCCAGAAACTTGAAAACGAGTTCTGGAATCTCACACAACAGGGGAGCGACACTGAAGGATTGATCGCGCGCTTCAAACAGTTAAGTATCATTTGCCCTGGGCAAGTCGATACTGTTCCCAATTCAATCGCCAAGCTCATCCGTTACCTCTCACCGGTGATCATGAACCATGTAGCTGCAGCCAACCCGAAAACCCTCGAGGAAGTCTATGCCATAACCCTCCAACTCAACCATAACTGCATCCTTCAAGGGGCCTACGACCAGGTCCCTATGAAGCATGCACACCAAGCCGTTGCCAACACCACCGAATCACCTACCCCTCCAGCCAAAAAGCCCTAAAGCAAGAACAAGAAGCGGAAGGCTTATTCTCAAAACAACGTGGTCGTCACTCCGCCTAACCCTGCACCCCTAAATGCCATCGCCACTACCCAAAACAGCAACCAACCCGCACGTGGTTACACTGGATCTCACCCTCAGTGTACTACTTGCAACTACCACCATCCCGTCGGTACCCCATGTCGAAAATGTGCCAACTGTAATATGTTGGGACACCTCTCCAACTTTTGTTGCCTACCCCAGAGCCAGCAAACCCCAGCCCTATTACCCAATCCTAACCCTAACCCAAACCGCTAAGCTCAAGCGACTCCTGCTCGAACTTGTTACAATTGTGGCGATCCTAACCATTTCGCCAACGTTTGCCCGAAACGCACCAACAACCAGCAGCAGCAGCAGACTGAGCCTGCAAAAGGACGAGCTTTCGTTCTCACCTCAGCTCAAGCCCAAAGCTCGAATGACGTCATCATTGGTACGTTTCTTGTAAACCATATCTATGCTACTTGTTTGTTTGTACTGGCGTAGATAGAAGTTTTGTATCTGTTGAATTCGAACCCTTCCTTAACTGCGAACGAACGAAAATGCCTAATCCTTTTGTTGTCGAAGTCGCTAATGGTAAGACCATCTCTGTTGACTCTGTTCTTTCTGGTTGCTCTCTAATCCTAAACGATCATAAGTTTTCCATCGACCTCATACCTATGCAAATGGGTAGTTTTGACATCATAGTAGGCATGGATTGGCTTAAGCAAGTACGTGCCGAAGTTGTTTGTTCCGAGAAGTTCATTCGTCTCCCACTTCCTCAAGGTGATTCTCTACACGTCTATGGTGAGAAACCTTCTAAAGGTCTCAAGCTTATGTCATGCATCAAAGCGAACAAGTACTTGCGTAAAGAGCACTTTGCCTTTCTCGCCCATGTTGTGGAAAAGAAAGACAAAGATCCTAGTGTAAGTGATGTTCCTGTCGTTTGTGAGTTTCCTTCTGTTTTCCCCGAGGATCTTCTTGGTCCTCCGCCTCCTCGAGCTGTCGATTTTCGTATTGATCTGATCCCTGGCGCAACTCCTATTGCGAAAGCTCCCTATCGATTAGCACCCTCGGAAATGCAAGAGCTATCGAGCCAGCTTCAAGAACTTCTTGATAAAGGCTTTATACGCCCTAGTACTTCTCCTTGTGGCGCTCCCGTTCTCTTCGTAAAAAAGAAAGATGGATCATTCCGCATGTGTATTGACTATCGTGAGCTCAACAAGCTCAGTCAAAAACCGCTATCCACTTCCTCGTATTGACGATCTCTTCGATCAATTGCAAGGCGCAAAGTGCTTTTCAAAGATTGACCTCCGTTCTGGCTATCATCAACTTTGGGTTTCCGAGGAAGATGTACCCAAAACCGCATTTCGCACATGTTATGGACACTACGAGTTCGTGGTCATGCCTTTTGGTTTGACCAACGCTCCTGCAGTGTTTATGGATCATGAACCGTGTGTGTAAGCCTTTTCTCGATCATTTCGTCACTGTATTCATCGACGATATCCTAATCTACTCCAAGACGAAAGAAGAACATGGACGACATTTGCGTCTTATTCTTCAGCTTTTGCAAACCGAACGTCTTTATGCCAAATTCTCCAAGTGTGAATTTTGGCTAAAAGAGGTTCAATTCTTAGGTCACACCGTCAATGAACTTGGTATTCATGTTGACCCTGCAAAGATAGAAGCTGTGAAGAATTGGATTGCACCTAAGTCGCACTCTTAAATTCGTTCGTTTCTTGGTCTAGCTGGGTATTATCGCCGTTTCATCTCAAACTTCTCGAAGATTGCCGTTCCTTTGACTTCGTTGACTCAAAAAGACAAACCTTTTGTTTGGGGTCCCGAACAAGAGGAATCTTTCCAAACGCTCAAGGACATGCTTTGTAATGATCCTATCCTCACTCTCCCAGATGGGAACGACGATTTCGTCGTGTATTGCGATGCCTCTAACCAGGGTCTTGGTTGCGTTCTCATGCAACGGGACAAAGTAATTGCTTACGCGTCGAGACAACACAAAATTCATGAGAAAAACTAAATTAATCACGACCTTGAACTTGGTGCAGTTGTTTTTGCGTTAAAGATTTGGCGACACTACCTTTATGGTACAAAGTGTACGGTCTTTACCGACCATAAGAGCCTCCAACACATCTTTGATCAAAAGGAACTCAACATGCGTCAACGTCGTTGGGTAGAATTGTTAAACGACTACGACTGTGATATCCGCTACCACCCTGGTAAGGCAAATGTCGTGGCCGATGCACTTAGTCGTAAGACTCATGTCAAGAGTGCTCGTTGCCACCAAATCGTGGGAAAACTCAACGAGTTGATTCGACAAGCACAATTTGCCGTCATTAATGAGGGTAACCTCGATAACAAGTTGAATTGTGGAGTCGAAAACCCACTCGAAGCTAAGCCTGATGGTATTCTTTACTACCATAGTCGCATTTGGATTCCCGACCGTCTCAATCTTCGGACTACTTTGATGGACGAAGCTCACAAATCCCGATACTCCGTTCATCCTGGAGCTGATAAGATGTACCATGACTTGCGCGCATCCTATTGGTGGCCTGGAATGAAACGTGATATCGCTCTCTACGTCTCCAAATGCCTTACGTGTTCCAAAGTCAAGGCAGAACATCAACGTCCCTCCGGTTTCTCAAACAACCAGAAATTCCTGTGTGGAAATGGGAGAGCATAGCCATGGATTTCATCACGAAATTGCCTCGTACCTCGTCTGGTCACGACCGCATTTGGGTTATCATCGATCATTTGACCAAATCCGCACACTTCCTCGCTATTCGTGAAGATTACAAAGTCGAGAAATTGGCTCGTATCTACACGAGTGAAATCATTAGTCGTCATGGTACTCCTCTTGATATTATTTCTGATCGCGATGCTCGTTTCACTTCTCGCCTTTGACAAACTTTCCAATCCGCCCTTGGCACTCGTTTAAATCTTAGCATCGCTTTTCATCCTCAATCTGACGGTCAGACCGAGCGTACTATCCAAACTCTAGAGGATATGCTTCGATCATGCGTAATCGGTTTTGGCGGCAACTAGGATTCGCACTTACCCTTGGTAGAATTCTCATACAACAACAGCTATCATGTAAGTATCAAATGACTCCATTTGAAGCATTGTATGGTCGCAAGTGTCGTTCGCCTGTTTGTTGGCACGAGATCGGAGACGTACAACTCACCGGTCCCGAACTTATACAAGAGACGAAGGACAAGATTCTACAAATACTTGATAATCTCCTTAAAGCTCGAAGCCGACAAAAGAGCTATGCTGATAGAAGATGCAAACCTTTGGAATTCAACATAGGAGATCATGTACTTCTCAAGGTTTCACCTTGGAAAGGTGTTGTTCATTTTGGAAAGAAAGGCAAGCTAGCTCCTCGCTATGTGGGTCCTTTCAAGATTCTCGAAAGGATAGGCAAGGTAGCGTATCGACTGGATCTACCTTAAACACTCAGCAATGTTCATCCTGTGTTTCATATTTCGAATTTGAAAAAGTGTCTAGCTGAAGAAGGACTTCAAGTTCCACTCGAAGATCTTCAGATCAACGATACTTTGCACTTTGTGGAGAAACCGGTTGAAATCATGGACCGAGGAACCAAGCAACTGAGGCGCAGTCATATTCCTATCGTCAAGGTTCGATGGGAAGGTAAACGTGGTGCCGAATTTACTTGGGAACTTGAGAGTGATATGAAGACTAAGTATCCGCATCTCTTCGCTACGTCTTCCTAAATTTCGGGACGAAATTTCCTAAAAGATGGGAGAATGTAACGCCCCGCGTTTCTATACTTTCTATATTTGGAAACCTTGTATCATACTTCTATTTGTAGTAAGCATTGTATCTTGTATTCGTCTTTTGTTGTAAACGTTGTAAACCGAGACTTGGATCGTAATGAGAAACTCGTATTTAATTCATGTTGTGTTAATCATAATCTTGTTACACTTATACTTGTTCATACCTTAAACATATAAACATATTCGTGATACTCTTATTCGTAAACGTGTGATAACTCGCAAACTTAGTTCGTATTGCGTAAACGAGACTCAAACGTGAAATTTTTAACCGTTAAACTTAATTCGTTGTGAAAAAATACAATTACCTATTCATTTATTAAGTTAATTAATTTAAATTAATTAATTAATTAATTAAATTAATTAATTAAATTAATAAATTAAATTAGTTAATTTACTTTTTACAAAAATTAAAATGCTATTTTATAAATATATTAACATTTAGGACTATATGTTAATACATATATATCTTTATTTAAATAAATCCAAGGTCTAATGTGTAATTACTGAATTCTTGAACTAATGGGGCCTTTCCTGCCAATTGTGAAACTAAATTATTGAGTTTTTGATTAAAATAAAAAAATAATAATAATAAACAAAACAAACCGGGATCCGCGAGACTCGAACTTGGGATCCACGGTTCAACAAACAACGACCCAACCACCCCGACAACCGCCCCACATCTGAAGGAACCCGGACAATAATTCATTTAAACCCTGTTTCCGGTCGAGCTGGGTGCGACAATGGGGCGGGCAGCAGCTCGTTTTGGGCGGGTTTTATGTCTTTTTTTTTTGTATTTTAAACACTTTTAACCATTAATTACCCACCTAAACTTCACCTAACTAACCCTAATCCTTCTCCTATTAAACCCAAGTGTTTTCCAAGCATTTTACACTTTCTAATCTCTCCCAATCTCTCTCAAATCATCCATAATCAGCTGCAAACTTACAGGTTCGAGCAGAATTACCCATCTTCACAAAAGTGAGTGTAACTCACTCATTTCTTAACGAAATCCTTTCATTCTTTTTCCCACTTGCTTGGATTAACCTAAGGATCATTTCCATTGGTTTTCTATGGAAAACCAAGCTCTGGAATGACCAGAAAAAGGTTCCAAAGTGGACTGTTTTACTTTATGTTCTTATAAGCTTGTTTAATCTCATACTTTTCTCATTCATCCTAGTGTTCTTGAACTCCTAATCAGATGTATGATTATGGGGACTAACCTAGGTTCTTAAACTTGTAAATAAGAGTGTTTAATCACTCCAAACTTTCTGTTTTTGAAGAGCATTGAGCTCACAAGTGATGCAAGTTCTTAAACTTGTTCATGTGTGTCCACCAAGGAAGCTTGGGCTATCCTAACTTGAGACCACACATCACTTGATGATTTTCATCAAGATCCCAAGATAGTTTGCTAGACTTAAAGTGTCACAACCCCGCCTAGCCGTTGACGATTGTCCTTGTGTGCTCACCGGGTTGTTCTACACTTGGCTACTTGGTATCTAGATGTCACCTAATTATTCTTGTCATTTATATTCTTGTATATCATGTTCTTGAACCCTCCTTGTTACCAATGGTAACTTGTGTAGTGGTGAACACAATCCGAGGTTCAAAGTGGATGGTTTATCCTCCCACCTCCTACTTGACTTACATGATACTAAGAGGTTCAAAAGTGGATGGTTCATCCTCCCACCTCCTACATGATTATATAACTATATGGAACTATATTATAATCCTAAAACCGAAACCTTGATAATGACCTTATAGTCAACTATCAAGTTATTAAGTTTAACACTAAAGTATGTAATTCCTTGTCACGATTCTAATAGGTCCTGAGCCTATAAAATCACATCCAACTCATAAGAGTTACTATAGTGTCAAGAACGAGTGTTACATCTTAGTGAATACTTTCTTATCCTAATACTTTATAAAACTTATTTTTAATCATGCTCGAATACTCCTAATCTCTCGTTGAAACTCTATACTCATACGCCTCGTTTCCTCTTGTAGGATAATTCGGCGTCATCCTCGAACCAACGTCTTCACGGATTGTCAAGTGTAGAAAAGACTTAGCAAAACCGTGAGTACACTCGACCCACTTTTGTTTATAACACTTTTCGGGTGTAACATGTTTCCATATACAAAATCACGAACACTTAAACTTTATGAAACACACAAACGATCCCATATACATGAAAACTTGAATCTTATACTTGATGCTTGTCTTGGATATTCGTTATGCTATGCTTTAGTCATTAACTATTTTTAGCCTTTGTTTGACATGCTTAGCGCTATAGGAATTCACGCATCCACCTCCATCGTGTTATTCGTGAGGTCATGTTAAAACATCGTGATTGCGTTAACGGTTTAATTATTAGTATTGCATGCCTTGATATTGCTCTTGTATAGATTTGGTTGCCATGAGGATTGTTTAAACTTATTCGTATACGTATGCTATGCCTAAACTTGTGTACTCGCCTTTGCTTTCGCATTGACATTATTTTAAAACATGTTACAGGTTGAAGGAGATGATGCTATGAAAACAATATAGCAAGGACTAGATACACACAACTTAGACGTTAGGTTTAATATCGATGTATCAATTTTGTTATGACTTTGCAAATGTTATGTTGTTTCTTTGTTTTGTTACATTGATGTATTTGACAATTCTTAGGAAATGAAATATGGTTTAATTAATTATTGTCACTTATTAATGTTGTGAGCAATGAGCAATCTCGTTTTCGTCTCATCTCGATGTTTCCGCTATCGGTTGGGGTGTGTGACAACTATAAGTTGGATTCAATATGCAAACTATAGAGTATTCTATTTGATCTTTTCGCCGTTCGTGATTATATATGATAGATGTTCTTTTCGCGGTTCATGTGTGTGTATATATATATTTTGTGTGTTAAGAAGAAGGGAAGGCGGTTACCTGTGTTAAGAAGAAGGGCGCCAAGCTAGTAAGTTAGATCGTTTCCTTGTTTGTCCGAATTTTTTAGATAATTGGGGAGATGCTTGTCTTACGGCCTTACCCCGATATCTTTCGGATCATTCTCCGCTTGTTCTTGCCACCAATCCGAGAGACTTTGGTCCTTTACCATTTCGTTTTTTTAACTCTTGGATGGAACGACCTGGTTTTGATGAGGTGGTTAAAAAGGCGAATGCATCCTTTTCTTTTACTGGGGACCCGGATGTGTTTCTAGCAGAAAAGTTAAGACATTTTAAGAAGATTTTGAAACAGTGGATGGGAGAAATAAAACTTAAGGAATATGAGCTTAAGAAGAATTTAATGCATGAGCTATCTCAACTGGATGAGCGTATGGAATCTCATACGCTTGTTGAAGATGAAGAATGGGTTCACTCAGAATGTATGGCTAACCTTTTAGAGCTCGAAACCATAGCCATAAAAAATAATAAGCAAAAATCACGGGTGAAATGGTCATCTTTTGGTGACGACAATTCGAAATATTTTCATGGTATAATTAATGCCAAATGTGCAAGAACGAGATTTCATGGGCTTGAATTAAATGGAACTTGGTGTGATAATCCTAAGATTATTAAACGGGAAGCGTTACAGTTTTTTTTGGCCGTTTTAAAGAATCTGATACAGATCGGCCGCTCCTTGAATGTCATAATATTCGTAAAGTATCTGACTCTGATGCAGATTTTCTTATCGCCCCGTTTTTGGAGTCCGAGATTAAAGTTGCTGTTTGGGAATGTGGTGAAGATCGCGCTCCGGGTCCAGATGGTTTTAACTTTCGTTTCATTAAACACTTCTGGAATATTCTTGGTATTGATTTTATAAATGCTCTAAACTTTTTCCACAGTAATGAAAAATTATCACTTGCTTGCAGTTCATCTTTCATCACTCTTGTGCCTAAAATCAATGACCCTATTGGGTTTAATGACTTTAGGCCAATTAATCTTATTGGTTCGATCACTAAAGTTATTTCAAAAGTTTTGGCCAATTGGATTAAGTGTGTTATTGGTTCGGTTATATCGGAGACGCAGTCAGCTTTTCTTAAAGATAGGAATATAGTTGATGGGCCGCTGATTATGAATGAATTAATATCTTGGTTAAAGAAGAAGAAATCGAAAGCTTTCCTTTTCAAAATTAATTCGAAAAAGCTTTTGATCACATAAGTTGGAAGTTCTTGGATTCTATGCAGGAACAAATGAATTTCCCGGCTAAGTGAGGTGTTGGATTTGGGGAGTTTTATCTTCAGCAAAGTCATCGGTTCTAACTAACGGCCCGCCAACATTTGAATTCAAATACCAAAGGGGACTAAGACAAGGTGACCCCATATCCCCTTTCCTTTTCATTATTGGAATGGAAGCTCTATCTTGTATGATTAATTGTGCCAGTGAGAAAGGAATTCTGAAAGGTGTTAGCACTCCTAATAATGGGCCGATAATATCCCACCTTTTTTATGCCGATGACGCACTCATTATTGGAGATTGGACAAAAGATAATATCCTTAATATGTCTCGCCTCTTGAAATGTTTCTTTTTGGTCTCGGGGCTTCAAATGAATTTTAATAAATCCAATTTGTTTGGCATTGGAATTCGGCAACTGGAATTGGATGGTATTGCAAATCTTTTAGGTTGTGCTCCAGGCTCTCTTCCATTCTTATATTTGGGTCTTCCTGTGGGCGCAAATATGAACCGGACTGCCAATTGGGCTCCTGTTATTAAAAAGTTTGATGACAGACTTTCCATGTGGAAATCAGCTACTCTCTCGATAGGTGGTCGCTTAACACTTCTTAATGGAAACTTTACCAACTTATTTCTTTTCTCTTTACAAAGCTCCTATTAGCATCCTAGATCAACTTGAAGCGAAAAGACGGAGGTTTTTTTGGGCTGGTTCCTCAGAAAAAGATAAAATCTATTGGGTTTGTTGGTCTAAAATCACATCTCCTTTGGAAGAGGGTGGGTTGGGTCTCACTTCGCTAACAGATGCTAATTTGGCACTTTTGTCAAAATGGTGGTGGCGTTTTAAAGTGGAAAACAATCTCTTTGGAACAAAGTTATCGGGGCTATTCACAGTTCATCTCGGGTATTTAATGTTTTGCCATATTCTAACAGGCTTCCGGGTGTGTGGGGTTCTATTGTTAGGTTGGGAAATCAATTTTCTTCTCTTAATATTAAACTTGGTTGTCTAATTAAAGGAAAGGTTGGTAATGTCGAATCAGTTCGCTTTTGGTTGGATACTTGGGTGGGTTCGCAGCCTCTTAAGGATTTCTTCCCTAACCTTTTTTCTAGCGCATCCGTTAAAAATGAATTGGTTGCTGATTGTTTTGACTCTGTCACTAGAACATGGAAATGGAGATGGAGAACTAATGGACCAGAATTGGTTTTTTCCACTGAGTTTCATTCCCTGGTGATTTGGTACAGACGGTTCAGTTAACAGGTGACATGGTTAGATGGATTTGGACCGAAGATAGGGACAGTATCTTTACGGTTGTCTCAATGAAAAAAGTTATCCACAAAGCGGCCGTGACAAGTTCGGTTAATAGGCAACACACTATCTAGAACAATTGGGTGCCTAAAAAGATTAACATCTTTTCTTGGAGAGCTAGCTTGGATCGCATCCCGACAAGGAAGAACCTCGTTCATAGGAACATCAATTTGGATTCGGAATTTGCAACTATAACATCGAATCAACATCTCATTTACTTGTATCATGCTCTATGGCCTCTTATGTTTGGCAAGCAATTTCAAATTGGTGTAATGTGACTCCTATTTATGCCTTTTCAATTCTGGATCTCTTGAATTTGCATAAGTTCTGTCATTTTGAAAAGAAGAAAAGTAAAGTTCTTCAAGGGATTATTATGATAGCTTGTTGGTGCATTTGGAAGGCGAGAAACGAGGCTATCTTCTCAAGCAAAGAGACAACGGGTGCAAGGGTGATTGAAGACACAAAGCGCTAAGCTTTTTGTGGATTAAAAATAGGTCCCCGTTTAAAGCTTTAAGGTGGAGTCAGTGGTGTAAATTTCTCATTTTAATTGTATGTTTTGATCTTTGGCTACTAGTATCTTGCTAGTATGCCGTCTTTACAACAGTTTGCCGTTCGAAAAAAAAATATATTTGTGTGTCTGACAGCCAAATATGCTAAAATTAAATGAAAAGTTAGGATTGAGTTTATTGGTTTTTACATGAGGAAAGAATGTTTATTTGATGCATTCATATAGGTTAATGATTTTTTAAAAAGTAAGTTTTGTCTAAGTTGCATAAAAATAATTGTTGAGATAAGATGTGACACTCCTTATAAGTAAATAGGATGGAAGGATATTTTTGTCCTAAAACACAAACTTTCATCCTTTTGTTTAAAAAAGAAAATTAACGCAACACAAAAAATCTAGTAAAAAAATTATTACACAAAATATTGAATACAAAAATATATAACACAAGAAATATAGCGCAAAAAAATGTTGCACAAAAAAAATCAAGCATAAAAAATCTAACACAAAAAATTCAACAAAAAAATCTATTACAAAAAATGTAATACAAAAATATAGTACAAAAATACAGCATAAAAATGTTATACAATATAGAAATACAACACAATCTTTTGGATTTTTTTAGTTATCAAATTTTATATAGCAATAGGGTACTCAAATTAAAGATAAAAATATGTTCCATTTTATTTTATGATGCTATTTTTTTTAAATAATGTCGTATAAATAGGTTATTCCAAAAATATTCTTACCCTTCTCTCTTCGGATAAGGAAGTCAACAAATAGACTTTTTCAAAAATATCCTTACCCTACTCTTTTTCTTACATTTTATCTTAGTTATTGATTTGAAAATGAAATGTTAAAATCTCTTCTTAACCTACTCAAGTAAAATTACCTATTTATTTAATCCTACCCCCTTTTATATATATATATATATATATATATGTAGTGTTTAGATTGTAGGCTTTAAATTTTAAAGTTTAGGGTTTAGTTTTTTAGATTAGGGTTTAGCAATTATTAGATAAAGATTTCTAATCATCCTTCCCCTCTTTCTTTCCCATTCCCTTTTTTCTCTCTCTCACCCTCTCTTTCTCTTTATTTTATATATAATGGATGGTAAGTTCATTAAGGAACCATAAAGCACATAAATGTGAGGAGTCAGGAAACTATTTGCATTACATGTAAAAACTTATAAAAACCTTATTTCAATATTTTCGGATTTTTTTACATATGAATACATGCAGAAGTCGTTCTAATAAAATAAGTTTTTTCTTTTGTAAAACGCGAGGTTTTTTATTAGAACGGCTTCCGCTTGTTTAAATGCTAAAGCTTCGAAAACATTTTTGTAAAAATGGTTTTTATATGTAAAAATATGTTTTTTACTTGTAAACTTCATTGTTTCCCGGTTCCCACTTGTTTTATCCACAGTTGACGAAAATGGAATTGAGATGTTTTCCTCCCAATTCCTTAAGTCTTCCAATTTCAACTTTCCTTTACTGCTTTGTGCTAGAACATGGGAATGTTATGTCCTACGCATTTAGACGGGAGTTTGGATAAAATAAAACTAATTTGGTTGAAATTTCGGGTAGAATAGTCAAAAGTGGAAGCTTTCATTCCATACCGAAAGAATAGACATCATTGACAATTTGGAGAGAGCATCAAAAGTGGAAACTTTCATTCCATACCGAAAGAATACACATCTCTCCAGCTTGAATCCCTTTAAAACGGGATCTACAAAGTTAAACTTTCCTCACGCATAAGCCTTGGTATTTATAGGCAACCTCAAGAGCATGAGGCTCATGCGTGAGTATGAGCCCTCATACGCATGTATGACTCAATCGTTCGTATGAGTGTTTTATTTTCGTTAACAATTTAACACTCAAACCTATACAATATTCAACACACGCTCTGTCTATCTTATTCGAACAGTGGCGCACACACTTTGATGGAATTTTATACATTTCATTGGAATGTCACATAATTACCCATAATGCTCACATATTTTAAACAAATCATAATCCAAAGTCCCAACTTGAACATCATACCCAATAGAAATCTTCATCCACATTTCAAACCAAAATCATGAATTAAGTTTTGGACAAAATTAAAATGCCTTGAATAGTTCGTAAACATAAAAATTATATTCATATGTTGCTGAAACTTTAACACGATTTAAACAATTACATGAAAGATGTCTAAATTAAAACATGTTTTTTAATAAAAATGGGATGTCAGTCTTGCATTAGGGGGCCTTTATTCGCCCAACCAAGTAACTTTCGAGCTATCCAAACTTTAACCCGATGTACGTACTAAACGTCAGCTATGCTGAATGAGTTTTAGTTTAAGAAAAAAACAACTTTATACTTTAGCGCAACAAGTTAAAAGTCATGTTGGTTTATCACATAATTACTATACAATATGCGTAAACATGACCCTCAATAAATATAACTCTCTACTATAAATTATATCATACTTTATACTTTGACAACTTTACCATGTAGTATAGCAGGTAACTTACATCAATATATAGGTAACTATACTCTATATAAAGCATAACTCATCAACATAAATCCTAGCAATTTACAATAAAGCGTGACATCCATACTATAATATATGTAGTTGGTCAACCACCAGCAAGAAACAAATGCATTGACCCTTTATGCATTGTACCTTTATCATGCAATATGCATACGCGACATTTTATACTTTATCGCTTTACCACTTTAGTAACTTAGAGTAGTATACTCTAAAACTTTATCCTCAACTATCGTCTTTAAAAGAAAACATATTTACTTTACTTTGAGAACTGTAGTGAGTATGTACATCGCTACAAATCAATAAATAAAGAGGGGTTTAGAAACTCAACTGGTTGATATTAAACCAAACTCAATACATTATTTTCCTATCACGATGTTAACCTACTTAAGGTCATAAGGATATCAAGTCAACAACCATACGATCCAACCCTAGCTCTTTGTGCTAGAACTTGGGTTCGAGTGCCACCAGATGCTGTCAAGGGATGTCTCTAGTCAAGAAATACTATCAAGAGAAACTATTTGTTTCACTTGCATGAGAAATTATCAATAGAAACTTTATTGCAATGGAAACTATCCGTAGAAAATATCGAGAGAAACTATCTTGTTTTGCTTGTACTGCTAAGAGAGACTACCAAAAACCCTAAAACTTTATCAATGACGGTCATCAACCCTCCAGATTTATACACTGAGATTCAAACTTTATTGTTGGAGAAGCCTAGAAATCATAAAATAACAATGTTTTATACGTAAATCATCAAAATCATGAAACTTTTACATGGATACATACCGAATAGGTGAGATCAATTCGAACCGAGCTTGTTTTAACCAAAAACAATTTGCCACCATTCCTTAATCCTAAAACTCAAGCAATAATCGTGAAAAACTTGATCCCACATTATTTCCTCTTGATCCTAGCTCAAAACCCACGTGAATATTGACAAATCTTCACTTTTATCTCAAGAATATCTCTCTCTCTCTTACTCTAATTAATAATGGGGGAGGAGGCAAGAATGAGCAAAACCTGAACCTCATTCTTAACATACCATGAAATTTATGATATAAGCACAATCAACCATGAACTTTGGAAACATAAAAACAAACCCCGTACTTTTGTTAATTTGCAAAAAGCGCTATATTTTGGGATGTTACAAAATTCAAATAACAAAATCGACTAAAACATTAATATACCTAAATCGAACAAAATCAACAACTTAAAACAAAATCAATGGAACCAAATTGACCAAATGTATGATGAAATCTAAAACTAACACTGTTCTTGAATTACGATAGATGAACCTTTAACTTTTGAACAAATTCTCGGCCCCTTAATGTCACACCCCGACCCGCAGCGGAAAAGGTGATCGGGGCATAATTGGGTTATCATCAAAGCTCATAACATTTATTATATGTTTCATATTCATTAATACAATTTAATGGAAATTTACAATAAATGAATACAACATGTTATAACTATCAGTCTAAGCTTCTTGGTTCTCTTCTAAGGCATATCCTATGTTTTCCTTGCTTCAACCTGTCCACCTGTATCATGTGTAAAAAGGTTTTTGGATCAACATAATGTTGGCGAGTGAATCCTATGGAAAACATTTGAACAAGTTTATCCAATTGATTATAAATAAGGTGCATACCACATATGAGTAAATGTAGATGTAAATTTATTCACACAACACATAATATCGAATATTGAACACACAACACCAAATAATTGTTTTGAGGCACGCGTTGTTCGACTCGTCTCCCACGAGGAACTAATGGGCCTAATGAATGAGTTTTGAGGCACGCGTTGTTCTTACGAACTGATGGGCCTAATGTATGAGTTTTGAGGCACGCGTTGTTCTCGTCTCCCACGAGGAACTGATGGGCCTAATGAATGAGTTTTGAGGCACGCGTTGTTCTCGTCTCCCACGAGGAACTGATGGGCCTAAATAATTTGTATACAACTTTGACAATATGAATACATCACAACCAATAATAGTTACATTCTAGTTTAGTTCATATAATGGTATAGCACAAATTTGCATAAGAGAATTAGTTTAAACGACACATGATACACCCCAAAACATGAATAAAAAGGGGAGTTTGTAAGAATTCACTCACATTGGGTGCGTTCGGTTGATGAGGTTGAATGCACGCGAAATGGTGTTAACCACGAGTGAAATTAACCTAGATAAATCGTATTATGGTTTGGTAAGTAAACGGGTTTTATTAATCTATTTTAGTAGGATTGTTGGGTGTATTTTTGTGAGTTTGAGGCTATTTTCTAACCTTAAAAATGTTATTTTTAAGTATTTTTAATTGATTTTTAAATAAAATAATTAAATAAAAAATAATAAAAAAATATTTTATTTTTGCTACAGTAGACTTTTGACCGTTGACTTTGACTAACGTTGACCGGTTCGTAGGCATATTGTTGTGCGCCGGGTGAGGCTCGAACCCGAGACCTCCCGTACGCGTGCACGCAGCTCTACCAACTGAGCTACGTGTCTAACCCGTCATATATCCGATTTTAATTATATATATATATTAATTAGAGTTAAACAGAAATCCTTTTATTTTAAAAACGAATTAAATCACAAAACCGGTGCGCTCCACAGGTCTCGAACCCGGGACCTGTGGGTTAGCGGACACACACTCCACCGCTGGACTGTGTGTCCCACTTGGTTATAAACTCGGTTATCAATATACTTAACATATACTCAAGGCGACTCCGGTTCAGTTTGCTGAAAAAAGAATTTTTCTCAAGGCGGCGTGTGTGAAACCGGAATCGAACTCGTGACCTTAGCGTTAAAAGTGCACACAGTCCACCGCTGGACTGTGTGTCTAACCCGGTAAATAACTTGATTTTAATTATACTTAACCATTACCGAAATGTCGTCTTCTTCACTGTTTTTAACCGGAAGTGACGACTGACTGGTTCGAAAAGTTGATTCATGTTCCTTTAGCGTTTAATGATCAATTACAGACGAGATAAAAGTAAAAAGGAAAGGAATTAGGCGTGAAAAGTACCGACTGGTTTTACTCTGTTTTCCGGCAGAACTCCGGCGACAGAAATCTTTTTCCGGCGACAAGTATCTTGCAGCAGAGAGTCTTCCGAAGGCTTGCAAAGGGTGTGGGTGATTTCGGTAAGAGTTTAGGGGGTTCAGTAAAGCTCGGAGACTAATAATACGGTTTTCCGGCGATGTATCAAGTATTTCCGGCGAGTGATTTTTCGCCGAGAAAAGGTGCGATTTGAGTGTGAAAGGTTTCTGGCGAGTTGTGGGTGTATTTATAGGGTAGTATTGAGATAAATGGGGTCTGAATTCGGTCTATATTCGTAGTCAGCCGTTCTCCGGCGGTTATGGCTGATGTCGCGGGTTCAGACGTCGGTTATAACCGTCGTAATAGTTAAGTCATCGGTTAAATTGGGCGAAAACGTAATTAAACGGCGAAGTCGTCGGGATTTCCGACGACTGCTAATTGGGCGGTAATTGACGAATTAAACTTCGGAACTTGAATACTTGAATTAAATGTTTCCTGATATTACCATAAAATCAAAGTGGCGGAGTGGTTGTTTGGCTGAGGGATAAGTCATTGGTTTGAACCGGTACAGACCCGAGTTCGAAACCCGTCATGGGTAAAACATTTTTATTTTGTTATTTTTATCAGTTTTTCAGAAACTAAATATATATCCCCGCATAATAATTGATTACGGATCGTTTAAAATTATTTTGGGCATTTAATTCGCAACTAAAATTTTAACTGACTGTTCGGTTGATAAACGGAGCGGGTTTGGTAAATCCGTTTTTGACGGATGTTACAGTATCCCCTGCTTTTTAGAAATTTCGTCCCGAAATTTAAATAGGGATATAGTTGCCTAAAAGAATGATGGTGTTTAGTTTTGACAGTTACATGCTTTAGAAGAAATAAGGGTTTAAGTTTTTGGTTTGAGGCGGTAACGTTCCTTGTAAAGGTTAAGTATCCTAATACAGGAATCGCTTTTTGTTGCCTACTGTATAAGTATTGTTAAGCAGGAATGATTCGCTAAAATGATATCATGCATAAGAGTTTAGATATGTTTGGAAAAGTATGGTTATATCCTAAGGCAAAACTTCCAATACTATAATCTACACAAGTAAACACAACAACAAATAATTGAATCCACATTATGATAGTATATATGTTTGAATGGTGACAGTTCCTCTCTCGTTTGTTATGATGGAGAGGTTAGTCTATGTAGAAATGGATCACATTCCAATTTCTTTAAATAGTGAGATGATATATATATGTAACACCAATTTCAATCAAGGCAATACTAAATCCTACATGGAACATCTCATAACCGCCTGATAATGCCTCTGATCCTTTGGCAAGAATACTTATATATAGGAAGTACCAGCGGCGTATCCACCATATTCTTGTCAAATTTTCATTGGTTTTATCAGTGAATTATGATTAGTCCCATAACTCTACAACCAATACATCAAACATAAAAATACTGAAATGAAATATATCTGTGCGATCAAGGCTCAATCAAACGGAGCCGATCGTATTGTATGTATTGAGAATGAAATTGTCTCTGTGCTCAAGGTTCAATCAAACGGAGCCGAGCTTATTGCATGTATTGAAAATGAAATTGTCTGTGTGCTCAAGGCTCAATCAAACGGAGCCGAGCTTATTGCATGTATTGAAAATGAATAACTTAATCACACAAACAACCTATGCATGGAACCTCTCATAACCGCCTGATAATGCCTCCGATCTTTTGACAAGAATACTTATATATAGGAAGTACCAGCGGCGTATCCACCATATTCTTGTCAAATTCTCATTGACTTTATCCGCAAGTTATGATTAGTTCTATGCGACTCTACAACATAAACAAACACAACAACCAGCGCTTGAGTCGTAATTCTGATAGTATCCGTGTTTGACAAAACCTCTCTCGTTTAATATGATGGAGAGGTTAGTCTATGTAGAAATGAGACACAACTCAACTTCTTTAACTGATGAAACTGAGATATGTCGTGAAGTATGATGATATGAATATTAAATCAATGAGTATAAAACAAACTGAACTAGTAATTTGCATTAAAATTCTTGGAAAAATTCCAATTGAGATACGTGAAAATTGAGATAACATAGAGAAAAACATAAAAACTAAGTGGTTGGAGTTGAATCTTGATTCTTGGTGAGAGAAGACTAGTTAAGTGGTTGGTTTGGTCCGTTAACATCTTCAGCAGGATTGGTGTTGATGTTATAAACTCTTCCTCTTGCTGGCGGTGGAGCTGGATTTGCTTGGTTTGCTTGGTTAACTGGGTTTGCTTGAGCTTGGGCATTTATGATGTTAACCAAACGAGGGCACGTGTTTCTAAAATGGGTAGGGTCGCCACAATTGAAACAAGCTCGAACATATGGGTACATGGGGTATTGAGGTTGTTGATATGTTTGGATCATGGGTTGAGTAGGGGTTGAGGTTTGGTTTTGAGGGGTGCGGCAAACGTTGCTCAAATGACCGTAGCGTCCACAATTCGCACATAGTCGACAGGGTAAGGTAGATGGATGGTGATAGAAACAGGTGTTGCATTGAGGGTGAGGTCCAATGTAAGGTTTCTTGTTTGGGTAAGTTGAGTTGGGTGCTACTTGAGCGTTTAGGATAGTTTGAGGAGGTACAACTTGTGAAGCTGGTTGGTTACGTTGGGTGACGGCGAAGATTTGCCCATCACGTTTTCTCTTAGAAGTAGGTGGTGTAAAGGATTCGGTTCGGGTGTGGTTTGAGGTTTCGGTTGATGCTTTATCCTTCTTCTTCTCCTCTTTGAAATCTTTGTTTCGGATTCGGTTCTCGGTGAGCGCGGTTGCTAGCTCCATTGCTGCTTCCAAAGTTGCAGGCGAGGTGCTTATTACAGAGTCTTGAATCTTTGATGGAAGACCACGAATGTAGTGTTCGATCAAACGGTAGAGGGGAGTAAACAAATTGGGAGCCATTTGATTTAATTCAAGGAATCTTTGTTGTATGTGGTGTGGTCGCCTTCCTTTTGTTTCAAAGCATGGAACTCATCTTCCAATTTCTTGATTTCACTTCTTGGGCAAAACCGTCTTGTCATGATCCCCTTCAGCTCTTCCCAAGTCAAGGTCATAGTTTCTTCAACACCTCGTTTGGTCTTCTCTGTATTCCACCATGTGAGTGCTGTTCCAAGTAAACGACCGGTAGCATAACGCACTTTGCGATCATCGGGGCAATCGCAATTTAGAAAAGTGTTCTCCATTTCTTCGAACCAGTGGAGGAGAGCGGTGACACCTTCAGTACCTTCGTATTTTGGAGGATCGCAGGATTTGAAATGTTTGTAGGTGCATTTAGTGACTGAAGGATTGATAGTGTTTTGATCTTCTTGTTGGGTTGGGTTAACGGAATTAGCGGTATGGGCTTGTTGAACTTGTACTACGATGTTTGGTATTACGGTCGCCATTTGCTGAGCGATTTGGGTAGCCATGCGTTCACGGGCTTTTCCTGCTCTCATTTTCCTACGAGCGAGGCTAGAAGACATCTACAAGGGATACATGTCAAGAGTATGAGTTGGATGCCTTTGGGATCGTGGGTCGAGTTTGGGAATGAACGTTCATAAAATAAATATAGAAAAAAATAAATCTACTACATCCATAGGATGTCTTGGGTTTTGCTTGCTGTTAGGCCCTTCATACCGCCATACTTTACCTGTGTAATCATGTGGGCCCCCATGAATACGGGTTTTTCATATGGTTCGCACGGTTTCTGCCTGGTTGCGTACACAAAACCCGGAGAAAATCGAGAAATATGTATACAACGTGTGATGTTCGGAATGTGTCCAGGCATGGACACGGTGACATCTCAAAGTGAGGTTAGTTCGAACGACGTTTGGTGTGGCATGCTTTGGCCTAATAGGTCCGTCGTACTCTCATCGTTAGTCCCCAGGTAGGCAAACTGGTCCGTTATTTTGGATTTATACGAATGCCAACCTAGACAGGACGTCCCGACTACCGGTACTTGTACCCTTCCGGTTACTACATGCCCGTCGCAGAACTTACTTTGATGGGATTTGAAAATTGCAACAAAATCCTTGAATAATGAGAGTATGAAAATGAATTGAATATATGAACATTGATATATGTATAACGAATATGTATATAAGCATGTATGTTTGACTGAAATATGAAACAAATAAATATCACAAGTTTGTATGTAACCACCTAATCAATTAAAATTTAGGCAGACTATAGTATAGGTTCTAAGGGTCTAATAACCTATCCTATATCCCTATAGTCATGGCTCTGATACCAATCTGTCACACCCCGACCCGCAGCGGAAAAGGTGATCGGGGCATAATTGGGTTATCATCAAAGCTCATAACATTTATTATATGTTTCATATTCATTAATACAATTTAATGGAAATTTACAATAAATGAATACAACATGTTATAACTATCAGTCTAAGCTTCTTGGTTCTCTTCTAAGGCATATCCTATGTTTTCCTTGCTTCAACCTGTCCACCTGTATCATGTGTAAAAAGGTTTTTGGATCAACATAATGTTGGCGAGTGAATCCTATGGAAAACATTTGAACAAGTTTATCCAATTGATTATAAATAAGGTGCATACCACATATGAGTAAATGTAGATGTAAATTTATTCACACAACACATAATATCGAATATTGAACACACAACACCAAATAATTGTTTTGAGGCACGCGTTGTTCGACTCGTCTCCCACGAGGAACTAATGGGCCTAATGAATGAGTTTTGAGGCACGCGTTGTTCTTACGAACTGATGGGCCTAATGTATGAGTTTTGAGGCACGCGTTGTTCTCGTCTCCCACGAGGAACTGATGGGCCTAATGAATGAGTTTTGAGGCACGCGTTGTTCTCGTCTCCCACGAGGAACTGATGGGCCTAAATAATTTGTATACAACTTTGACAATATGAATACATCACAACCAATAATAGTTACATTCTAGTTTAGTTCATATAATGGTATAGCACAAATTTGCATAAGAGAATTAGTTTAAACGACACATGATACACCCCAAAACATGAATAAAAAGGGGAGTTTGTAAGAATTCACTCACATTGGGTGCGTTCGGTTGATGAGGTTGAATGCACGCGAAATGGTGTTAACCACGAGTGAAATTAACCTAGATAAATCGTATTATGGTTTGGTAAGTAAACGGGTTTTATTAATCTATTTTAGTAGGATTGTTGGGTGTATTTTTGTGAGTTTGAGGCTATTTTCTAACCTTAAAAATGTTATTTTTAAGTATTTTTAATTGATTTTTAAATAAAATAATTAAATAAAAAATAATAAAAAAATATTTTATTTTTGCTACAGTAGACTTTTGACCGTTGACTTTGACTAACGTTGACCGGTTCGTAGGCATATTGTTGTGCGCCGGGTGAGGCTCGAACCCGAGACCTCCCGTACGCGTGCACGCAGCTCTACCAACTGAGCTACGTGTCTAACCCGTCATATATCCGATTTTAATTATATATATATATTAATTAGAGTTAAACAGAAATCCTTTTATTTTAAAAACGAATTAAATCACAAAACCGGTGCGCTCCACAGGTCTCGAACCCGGGACCTGTGGGTTAGCGGACACACACTCCACCGCTGGACTGTGTGTCCCACTTGGTTATAAACTCGGTTATCAATATACTTAACATATACTCAAGGCGACTCCGGTTCAGTTTGCTGAAAAAAGAATTTTTCTCAAGGCGGCGTGTGTGAAACCGGAATCGAACTCGTGACCTTAGCGTTAAAAGTGCACACAGTCCACCGCTGGACTGTGTGTCTAACCCGGTAAATAACTTGATTTTAATTATACTTAACCATTACCGAAATGTCGTCTTCTTCACTGTTTTTAACCGGAAGTGACGACTGACTGGTTCGAAAAGTTGATTCATGTTCCTTTAGCGTTTAATGATCAATTACAGACGAGATAAAAGTAAAAAGGAAAGGAATTAGGCGTGAAAAGTACCGACTGGTTTTACTCTGTTTTCCGGCAGAACTCCGGCGACAGAAATCTTTTTCCGGCGACAAGTATCTTGCAGCAGAGAGTCTTCCGAAGGCTTGCAAAGGGTGTGGGTGATTTCGGTAAGAGTTTAGGGGGTTCAGTAAAGCTCGGAGACTAATAATACGGTTTTCCGGCGATGTATCAAGTATTTCCGGCGAGTGATTTTTCGCCGAGAAAAGGTGCGATTTGAGTGTGAAAGGTTTCTGGCGAGTTGTGGGTGTATTTATAGGGTAGTATTGAGATAAATGGGGTCTGAATTCGGTCTATATTCGTAGTCAGCCGTTCTCCGGCGGTTATGGCTGATGTCGCGGGTTCAGACGTCGGTTATAACCGTCGTAATAGTTAAGTCATCGGTTAAATTGGGCGAAAACGTAATTAAACGGCGAAGTCGTCGGGATTTCCGACGACTGCTAATTGGGCGGTAATTGACGAATTAAACTTCGGAACTTGAATACTTGAATTAAATGTTTCCTGATATTACCATAAAATCAAAGTGGCGGAGTGGTTGTTTGGCTGAGGGATAAGTCATTGGTTTGAACCGGTACAGACCCGAGTTCGAAACCCGTCATGGGTAAAACATTTTTATTTTGTTATTTTTATCAGTTTTTCAGAAACTAAATATATATCCCCGCATAATAATTGATTACGGATCGTTTAAAATTATTTTGGGCATTTAATTCGCAACTAAAATTTTAACTGACTGTTCGGTTGATAAACGGAGCGGGTTTGGTAAATCCGTTTTTGACGGATGTTACAGTATCCCCTGCTTTTTAGAAATTTCGTCCCGAAATTTAAATAGGGATATAGTTGCCTAAAAGAATGATGGTGTTTAGTTTTGACAGTTACATGCTTTAGAAGAAATAAGGGTTTAAGTTTTTGGTTTGAGGCGGTAACGTTCCTTGTAAAGGTTAAGTATCCTAATACAGGAATCGCTTTTTGTTGCCTACTGTATAAGTATTGTTAAGCAGGAATGATTCGCTAAAATGATATCATGCATAAGAGTTTAGATATGTTTGGAAAAGTATGGTTATATCCTAAGGCAAAACTTCCAATACTATAATCTACACAAGTAAACACAACAACAAATAATTGAATCCACATTATGATAGTATATATGTTTGAATGGTGACAGTTCCTCTCTCGTTTGTTATGATGGAGAGGTTAGTCTATGTAGAAATGGATCACATTCCAATTTCTTTAAATAGTGAGATGATATATATATGTAACACCAATTTCAATCAAGGCAATACTAAATCCTACATGGAACATCTCATAACCGCCTGATAATGCCTCTGATCCTTTGGCAAGAATACTTATATATAGGAAGTACCAGCGGCGTATCCACCATATTCTTGTCAAATTTTCATTGGTTTTATCAGTGAATTATGATTAGTCCCATAACTCTACAACCAATACATCAAACATAAAAATACTGAAATGAAATATATCTGTGCGATCAAGGCTCAATCAAACGGAGCCGATCGTATTGTATGTATTGAGAATGAAATTGTCTCTGTGCTCAAGGTTCAATCAAACGGAGCCGAGCTTATTGCATGTATTGAAAATGAAATTGTCTGTGTGCTCAAGGCTCAATCAAACGGAGCCGAGCTTATTGCATGTATTGAAAATGAATAACTTAATCACACAAACAACCTATGCATGGAACCTCTCATAACCGCCTGATAATGCCTCCGATCTTTTGACAAGAATACTTATATATAGGAAGTACCAGCGGCGTATCCACCATATTCTTGTCAAATTCTCATTGACTTTATCCGCAAGTTATGATTAGTTCTATGCGACTCTACAACATAAACAAACACAACAACCAGCGCTTGAGTCGTAATTCTGATAGTATCCGTGTTTGACAAAACCTCTCTCGTTTAATATGATGGAGAGGTTAGTCTATGTAGAAATGAGACACAACTCAACTTCTTTAACTGATGAAACTGAGATATGTCGTGAAGTATGATGATATGAATATTAAATCAATGAGTATAAAACAAACTGAACTAGTAATTTGCATTAAAATTCTTGGAAAAATTCCAATTGAGATACGTGAAAATTGAGATAACATAGAGAAAAACATAAAAACTAAGTGGTTGGAGTTGAATCTTGATTCTTGGTGAGAGAAGACTAGTTAAGTGGTTGGTTTGGTCCGTTAACATCTTCAGCAGGATTGGTGTTGATGTTATAAACTCTTCCTCTTGCTGGCGGTGGAGCTGGATTTGCTTGGTTTGCTTGGTTAACTGGGTTTGCTTGAGCTTGGGCATTTATGATGTTAACCAAACGAGGGCACGTGTTTCTAAAATGGGTAGGGTCGCCACAATTGAAACAAGCTCGAACATATGGGTACATGGGGTATTGAGGTTGTTGATATGTTTGGATCATGGGTTGAGTAGGGGTTGAGGTTTGGTTTTGAGGGGTGCGGCAAACGTTGCTCAAATGACCGTAGCGTCCACAATTCGCACATAGTCGACAGGGTAAGGTAGATGGATGGTGATAGAAACAGGTGTTGCATTGAGGGTGAGGTCCAATGTAAGGTTTCTTGTTTGGGTAAGTTGAGTTGGGTGCTACTTGAGCGTTTAGGATAGTTTGAGGAGGTACAACTTGTGAAGCTGGTTGGTTACGTTGGGTGACGGCGAAGATTTGCCCATCACGTTTTCTCTTAGAAGTAGGTGGTGTAAAGGATTCGGTTCGGGTGTGGTTTGAGGTTTCGGTTGATGCTTTATCCTTCTTCTTCTCCTCTTTGAAATCTTTGTTTCGGATTCGGTTCTCGGTGAGCGCGGTTGCTAGCTCCATTGCTGCTTCCAAAGTTGCAGGCGAGGTGCTTATTACAGAGTCTTGAATCTTTGATGGAAGACCACGAATGTAGTGTTCGATCAAACGGTAGAGGGGAGTAAACAAATTGGGAGCCATTTGATTTAATTCAAGGAATCTCTTGTTGTATGTGGTGTGGTCGCCTTCCTTTTGTTTCAAAGCATGGAACTCATCTTCCAATTTCTTGATTTCACTTCTTGGGCAAAACCGTCTTGTCATGATCCCCTTCAGCTCTTCCCAAGTCAAGGTCATAGTTTCTTCAACACCTCGTTTGGTCTTCTCTGTATTCCACCATGTGAGTGCTGTTCCAAGTAAACGACCGGTAGCATAACGCACTTTGCGATCATCGGGGCAATCGCAATTTAGAAAAGTGTTCTCCATTTCTTCGAACCAGTGGAGGAGAGCGGTGACACCTTCAGTACCTTCGTATTTTGGAGGATCGCAGGATTTGAAATGTTTGTAGGTGCATTTAGTGACTGAAGGATTGATAGTGTTTTGATCTTCTTGTTGGGTTGGGTTAACGGAATTAGCGGTATGGGCTTGTTGAACTTGTACTACGATGTTTGGTATTACGGTCGCCATTTGCTGAGCGATTTGGGTAGCCATGCGTTCACGGGCTTTTCCTGCTCTCATTTTCCTACGAGCGAGGCTAGAAGACATCTACAAGGGATACATGTCAAGAGTATGAGTTGGATGCCTTTGGGATCGTGGGTCGAGTTTGGGAATGAACGTTCATAAAATAAATATAGAAAAAAATAAATCTACTACATCCATAGGATGTCTTGGGTTTTGCTTGCTGTTAGGCCCTTCATACCGCCATACTTTACCTGTGTAATCATGTGGGCCCCCATGAATACGGGTTTTTCATATGGTTCGCACGGTTTCTGCCTGGTTGCGTACACAAAACCCGGAGAAAATCGAGAAATATGTATACAACGTGTGATGTTCGGAATGTGTCCAGGCATGGACACGGTGACATCTCAAAGTGAGGTTAGTTCGAACGACGTTTGGTGTGGCATGCTTTGGCCTAATAGGTCCGTCGTACTCTCATCGTTAGTCCCCAGGTAGGCAAACTGGTCCGTTATTTTGGATTTATACGAATGCCAACCTAGACAGGACGTCCCGACTACCGGTACTTGTACCCTTCCGGTTACTACATGCCCGTCGCAGAACTTACTTTGATGGGATTTGAAAATTGCAACAAAATCCTTGAATAATGAGAGTATGAAAATGAATTGAATATATGAACATTGATATATGTATAACGAATATGTATATAAGCATGTATGTTTGACTGAAATATGAAACAAATAAATATCACAAGTTTGTATGTAACCACCTAATCAATTAAAATTTAGGCAGACTATAGTATAGGTTCTAAGGGTCTAATAACCTATCCTATATCCTATAGTCATGGCTCTGATACCAATCTGTCACACCCCGACCCGCAGCGGAAAAGGTGATCGGGGCATAATTGGGTTATCATCAAAGCTCATAACATTTATTATATGTTTCATATTCATTAATACAATTTAATGGAAATTTACAATAAATGAATACAACATGTTCTAACTATCAGTCTAAGCTTCTTGGTTCTCTTCTAAGGCATATCCTATGTTTTCCTTGCTTCAACCTGTCCACCTGTATCATGTGTAAAAAGGTTTTTGGATCAACATAATGTTGGCGAGTGAATCCTATGGAAAACATTTGAACAAGTTTATCCAATTGATTATAAATAAGGTGCATACCACATATGAGTAAATGTAGATGTAAATTTATTCACACAACACATAATATCGAATATTGAACACACAACACCAAATAATTGTTTTGAGGCACGCGTTGTTCGACTCGTCTCCCACGAGGAACTAATGGGCCTAATGAATGAGTTTTGAGGCACGCGTTGTTCTTACGAACTGATGGGCCTAATGTATGAGTTTTGAGGCACGCGTTGTTCTCGTCTCCCACGAGGAACTGATGGGCCTAATGAATGAGTTTTGAGGCACGCGTTGTTCTCGTCTCCCACGAGGAACTGATGGGCCTAAATAATTTGTATACAACTTTGACAATATGAATACATCACAACCAATAATAGTTACATTCTAGTTTAGTTCATATAATGGTATAGCACAAATTTGCATAAGAGAATTAGTTTAAACGACACATGATATACCCCAAAACATGAATAAAAAGGGGAGTTTGTAAGAATTCACTCACATTGGGTGCGTTCGGTTGATGAGGTTGAATGCACGCGAAATGGTGTTAACCACGAGTGAAATTAACCTAGATAAATCGCATTATGGTTTGGTAAGTAAACGAGTTTTATTAATCTATTTTAGTAGGATTGTTGGGTGTATTTTTGTGAGTTTGAGGCTATTTTCTAACCTTAAAAATGTTATTTTTAAGTATTTTTAATTGATTTTTAAATAAAATAATTAAATAAAAAATAATAAAAAAATATTTTATTTTTGCTACAGTAGACTTTTGACCGTTGACTTTGACTAACGTTGACCGGTTCGTAGGCATATTGTTGTGCGCCGGGTGAGGCTCGAACCCGAGACCTCCCGTACGCGTGCACGCAGCTCTACCAACTGAGCTACGTGTCTAACCCGTCATATATCCGATTTTAATTATATATATATATTAATTAGAGTTAAACAGAAATCCTTTTATTTTAAAAACGAATTAAATCACAAAACCGGTGCGCTCCACAAGTCTCGAACCCGGGACCTGTGGGTTAGCGGACACACACTCCACCGCTGGACTGTGTGTCCCACTTGGTTATAAACTCGGTTATCAATATACTTAACATATACTCAAGGCGACTCCGGTTCAGTTTGCTGAAAAAAGAATTTTTCTCAAGGCGGCGTGTGTGAAACCGGAATCGAACTCGTGACCTTAGCGTTAAAAGTGCACACAGTCCACCGCTGGACTGTGTGTCTAACCCGGTAAATAACTTGATTTTAATTATACTTAACCATTACCGAAATGTCGTCTTCTTCACTGTTTTTAACCGGAAGTGACGACTGACTGGTTCGAAAAGTTGATTCATGTTCCTTTAGCGTTTAATGATCAATTACAGACGAGATAAAAGTAAAAAGGAAAGGAATTAGGCGTGAAAAGTACCGACTGGTTTTACTCTGTTTTCCGGCAGAACTCCGGCGACAGAAATCTTTTTCCGGCGACAAGTATCTTGCAGCAGAGAGTCTTCCGAAGGCTTGCAAAGGGTGTGGGTGATTTCGGTAAGAGTTTAGGGGGTTCAGTAAAGCTCGGAGACTAATAATACGGTTTTCCGGCGATGTATCAAGTATTTCCGGCGAGTGATTTTTCGCCGAGAAAATGTGCGATTTGAGTGTGAAAGGTTTCTGGCGAGTTGTGGGTGTATTTATAGGGTAGTATTGAGATGAATGGGGTCTGAATTCGGTCTATATTCGTAGTCAGCCGTTCTCCGGCGGTTATGGCTGATGTCGCGGGTTCAGACGTCGGTTATAACCGTCGTAATAGTTAAGTCATCGGTTAAATTGGGCGAAAACGTAATTAAACGGCGAAGTCGTCGGGATTTCCGACGACTGCTAATTGGGCGGTAATTGACGAATTAAACTTCGGAACTTGAATACTTGAATTAAATGTTTCCTGATATTACCATAAAATCAAAGTGGCGGAGTGGTTGTTTGGCTGAGGGATAAGTCATTGGTTTGAACCGGTACAGACCCGAGTTCGAAACCCGTCATGGGTAAAACATTTTTATTTTGTTATTTTTATCAGTTTTTCAGAAACTAAATATATATCCCCGCATAATAATTGATTACGGATCGTTTAAAATTATTTTGGGCATTTAATTCGCAACTAAAATTTTAACTGACTGTTCGGTTGATAAACGGAGCGGGTTTGGTAAATCCGTTTTTGACGGATGTTACACTTAATCTTACAAGAATACACATAATAATTCTTATTTTGTTTAGTACAGATCATCGGGCAAGTAGAAGGAACATGTCAAATTCTACATTGCTGCTAAACCTTAGCAGTGTGGGTGACTTAAAAGGAGATTTTAGACAAACCAGAGGCCTAAGGCAAGTGTTGATGGTTGGTTGAAATGGCACATCTCCTCTCTCTCTCTCTCTCTAGCGATCTGGGCGACTTAAAAGGAGATTTTAGGCAAACAAGAGGCCTAAGGTAAGTGGTGATGGTTGGTTGAAATGGCACATTTCTCCTATATCTCTCTCCCCCTCTCTCTCGTAGGCTTCATCTTCCTCTTGTGCATTTCGAAACTGTACTTTGTGCTTTGTTCGTCTTCACCATCTATTTTCTCTCTTCTCATTCAAAAACCTAGAGAGAGAAAAATGCCCTAAAAGACAGCAACAATGTTTGGTCATAGGTGCACTGCCGGCTAGGGTAACAGGGAGAGATTTTCGGCAAGATTAAAATTGAAAGAAAAATTGTTTAGAGTAAACTGCCATTTTGGTCCCTGAGGTTTGGACAATTTTGTCACTTTAGTCAAAATCTCAAACTTTTTGCATCTGGGTCCTTGTGGTTTCAGTTTTATTGTCATTTTGGTCCAAAAGTAATATTTGTTTTCTAAAAATCCTACTATTTTGTCCTTTTCTTCAAGGGCAAAATGGTCATTTTAAACATTAATATATATTATATATATAAATAAACCTCAAACTCTGCTTAAAATGACCATTTTGTCCCTGAGGAAAATGACAAAATAGCAGGATTTTAGAAGACAAAAATCACTTTTGGACCAAAATGGCAATAAAACTGAAACCACAAGGACCCAGATGTAAAAAGTTTGAGATTTGGATTAAAGTGGCAAAACTGCTCAAAACTCAAAAACCAAAATGGCAGTTTACTCAATTGTTTATGACACGGGGACAATAGATATGTGACAAACGGACTAATCACAATGGGTTATTTTAATAACTCACCTGCTATTTTTGTAGTATTAGTAATTGTATAAATAATGTTTTTATATTCTCAATTTTCCTTATACATAATTTTTTTATAATAATTGTTGGTATCGTGCATATATTTTTAATATGGATTATTTTTTATAAATATTTTTTTACATTAAGTTATTTTATTTTACAGATAGTATGTTCGTATTATTTGGATGAATATTACATATAACTATTTTATATAAACTAATTATATGTTATATTTTTGTACAACTTTTTAGTTTGTTTAATAATATTTTTACATAATGTGTTGTTTTTTTTAAATGTGAGTTTTTGCTTAATTTGGTATGCTATTTTTAAAATAGTATTTTTTATTACTTATTTTTATTTTAGAATTGATTTTTTGCATTACTCTTTTATATTACAAATATTGTTTTTAATTATTTTATTTAAAAAGTATATTTAGTTTATTAATTATTATTGTTTACAATATTGTTTATATTAACTATTTTTATTTTACAGTTGTGTTCTGTTTATATATATATATATATATATATATATATATATATATATATATATATATATATATATATTATATATATTTTGGAGGGTTCAAATAAGAAGAAAATTTTTGTAAGAATAAAAAAGAAGAACTTTCAACCAATAAGAATGCTTCATTTTACTTCATTTAATTTTTGTATTTAATATTAGTGTAAGGGTATATTGGTAAACTTAGATAGATCATTAATTGGTATTCTTCCTTTTAAATAGCTAACTACATTAATTTTTTAACTTATTTTGAAAAAACTAAAAAGAAAAAAATATGAATTTAAAGTGTATGATACATTACGAGGTGTGTAGGATGAATTACGAACTGTGTAGGATAAATTTCAATATGTGTAGGATAAATTTCAAATCGTGTAGGATAAATTGTGATGTGTGTAGGCAAAAATTTTTCTGTGGAGGATAATAGTATTTATTACTAATTAATTAGGCAAAGATAATAATTAATGAGATGAGAGAAAAACTAGTTAATGTTTTACAATTATACCCTTTGTTTTTTTTCTTCTCAAATGTGTATATATATATATATATATATATATACATATATATAGGGGTTAGTTAACATACATTGTTCCTTAACGTACGTTGTGTACGCTGAGAAATCACGCATGTTATATAACTCAAAAACCCTAATCACGCATGTTGAAAACCATAATCACGCATGTACAAAATCAGAAACCACGCATGGTGTATCAAACTTAATCACGCCTGTTATAAAAAATCACGCATATTTTTTAAATTCCCAGCGTACGTTAAGTCTAATTGTACAATACACTTTCACTATATTTATAGAGATGGGTTAAAATAGGAACCACCTTTAGATGCGACAACCGTATAAACCATTATCTACCCTAGATCTCTCAAGTATGAGCGCTTGAGATTGAATTGTTTAAGTTGGATTTGTCTTATAGTGATTTTATTGATTCAAAAAGAATAAATAGTACAAGACGGGTATTTTGGAAAATTTGACTTGTGTATTATTCATGTCAATTTGTCAAACTGGCAATAAAATCATAGACTACATCACTCTTCATGTCAACATTAAATACATTTATCTATTTAAAAAAGAATTAATTATAACACATTTTTATACAAAAAAATTACACCATGTATTAAATAAAAGACTTCAATCTATAATCTTGATCTTCATTTTTGTTTGTTATCCTCATCATTTGAACATAAAAGCCCCAACACCTACGAAAATCAAATAAAAAACAGAGCGTTTACATTCCAAAACGTTTAGAGAAGTTTGGGCCGGCGACCAGGGGCGTAAAAAACATTTTTTTATCGTATGTATTAAAAAACATCTTTTACATTCGGCACCGTGCACGAATTTTTTTTACATTCGACACCGTACGCGAAATTTTTTTTTTACATTCGATAACGTACGAGAAACAATGTTTTCAAACGCACGTAAAAACTAATCATTTATGTGTGTCGTCTTTACATACGTTTGAAAAAAATAGATTTACACGTGACGTTTAGAGGAGCTTGGACCGACGACGATCGGGGGGTAAATTTTTTTTTCATTCGACACCGTGTGCAAAAAAAAAAACTATTTTACATTCGACGACTTACGTAAAAACTATTTTACGCATTCCATTTTTACATATGTTTTCTTTGTGACATTTAAAGGAGCTCGGGTCGGCGAACAGGAGCGTAAAGCAGGAGACGGCATAGTATCCAGCGAGAGTTAAATCGAGAAGAGTTATGAAAGTTGCTGGAGATGAGGGTTGGATGGTGGATTGGACTTTGAATTTCTCTCTATAAAAATTGGGATGGTGGAATTGAGTTTGGATTGAGAAATATAAAAAGTATAAAAGTACTGAAAGGAGAAAGAAATTGTTATTTCATACATAAATGATGATGTGATGTGTTTTAGAGATAAGAGAGAGAGGATATGACATTGAGAGAAAAATAATAAAATACCCTTTTGAATTAAACTGATTATAGGTGATGTGTTAAAATTCTATTGGATAAGAGGATTTCTCATGCTTCTCGCAACTGGTAGTGATTTTTTCTTGAACCGAATCCTATATATATATAGGGATGGGGTAAAATAAGAACCACCTTTAGATGCGATAACCGTATGACCCTAGATCTCTCATGTATGAGTGGTTGATATTGAATTGTTTCAGTTTAATTTGTCTTGTACTGATTTTTTTAACTAAAAAAGAATAAATACTACAAGAAGGGCATTTTAGAAAAATTTATCTTGTGTATAGTTCATGTCAATTTGTTAAACTATCAATAAAAAACCATAGACTACATCACTCTTCATGTCAACATTAATTACATTTATCTATTTAAATAAAATTAATTATAACAAGTGATTTTTTATAAAAAAAACTACACTACATGTATAAAAAGAAACGTCTTCAATCTCTGATCTTGATCTTCATTTTCTGTTTGTTATCATCGTCATTTGAACGTAAAAGCCCCAACACCTACGAAAACTAAAGGAAAAAACAGAGTGTTTACAATTCACAAACGTTTAGACAAGCTCAGGTTGGTGATCAGGGGCGTAAATAAACATTTTTTACATTCGATACCGTAGGCGAAATATTTTTACGTTCGACACCGCGCGCGAATTTTTTTTACATTCGATAACGTACAAGAAAAAATTTTCAAACGTATGTAAAAACTAAACATTTACGCGTGCCGTTTTTACATATGTTTGAAAAATAGATTTATGCGTGACATGTACAGAAGCTTGGACCGACGATCAAGGGCGTAAAAACTTTTTTTCATTCGACACCGTGCGCAAAAAATATATCAACTTACGTAAAGACATTTTTCAAACGTATGTAAAAACTATTTTACACCTTCCATTTTTTCATACGTTTGACAATTAGATTTACGTGTGACGTTTAGAGGACCTTGAGTCGACGATCAGGGGCGTAAAAAAACTTTTTTACGGACGTTGTTAAAACATTTTTTTATTTATTGTTTTACATAGTGGTATTCTCATACTCAGTTCGTGTAAATGTTTACGCACGTTGTCAAACTTTTTTACGCACGTTATCAAAACTTTTTTACGCACGTTTTCCGAATGTTTTTTTAAAGTTGTAGTGCAAAGTCATCAAACGTTAACGAATGAAATAGAAATTCTCAATAAACATAAAAGACAAATATATGTTGCATTTTATAAATAACATTATGTAAGAATTAGGGAAAATAGAGCAAAAAGAAATAGATATCATTTTTGATAATTTTATATTTTCTAATAAGCATATAAACACAAATATAGCTTGCATTTTAATAAAGAACATTATGTCATAATCAGGGAAAATAGAGTAAAAAGAAACAGATATCATTTTTCGATATTTTTTATTTTATAAATTACGTAATACTTTTGGTATTTAACTTTGAAACCTAAGATATTTTTTCCCAAATTTAAATATAAAAGTATAAAAGAGATGAAAGGATAGAGATATTGTTATGTCAGACATATAAATGGTGTGATGTGTTTTAGAGATAAAAGAGAGGGGATGTGACATTAAGAGAAAAAGACTAAAATACCCTTTTAAATTAAATTGATTATAAGTGATGTGTTAAAATTCTATTGGTGGGAGGAGTTCTCATGGTTCTCACAACTAGTAGAGGTTCCTCCTTGATATATAGGAGGGATAGAAAGAATACCCATGTGATTTACAAAAACTCTAAAACCTCATCTCCATCATCCATTTAGAAAAAAACAAGGGTTGAGATACGTCGTGTTACACTTTTGGTTTTTTAGGAAAACAACTGAAATTCTATAAAAGTTATTATACGTAACACGTGGCAGTCTTTGGACTTATATGTAACACATCTGCAAAAAGTGTAACACGTGGCAAACAAAGGTCCAATTATTTGGGTTTCTTAGTTTTCTTAACCAATATGAGATTTCTTTATATAATGCCTATATATATTTGTGAAACGTGTAGGGACCCTAAGAAACAATACGGATCCGATGATTCACTTTAACCTAGTCTTTGGGCATCCCATCTTTTCCTGCTATTGTTCGAATCAAACTATCATAGTGCACAACATAAGTGAACTATGCGTGCATCAAATCTTCACTAACATTTCCAATTTCCAAACATTCTTTGTTGAACCGAGTAATGAATTCTTCGAGACCTTCATTTTCTCTTCGCCAAATGTTCATTACCTCGGTCATGTCACGCTCATTACGCTTTGCTGACTAAAATGAGCAGGAAATTCTTCTTCTAAATGAGTCCATGATGACACTTTTGAGGGCTTGAACAAAGAGATGACACCACATCGGGTGGGTCCATCCGCCGACGACACCAATGCTTGTAAAAACTTGAATTTGATCATTCGGGTATGACAATCCATTAAAGTTATCGATAGTTGGAAGGAGTTTCGCTTTTTCCAACAGTGCAAGAGCAAATTCTCGTATGAACATTGATTGCTCTGCTGTTGCTGCCCTATAAAACAGGCTATAATCGTGCTCAACCGACGAGTTATATGTTGTGCGATCTCGTGGCTTGTATGACTCATGATTTCTTTGTAAACGGCTGAATACCGATCAACTATCACTCTCATGGTATGTTGAATCAGATTCACCAGTGTGTGTATCCCACTCGTCATTCATGTTGGGCGCGGGCCGAGACGGTTGCTTACTGGTGTTCGTTTGTCTGAATGGGTATAATGGTTGTCATAATATCTGCCTGTGTCGACGCGAGTATCTAGTGTGGTGTGGGCACACTGTCTTCATAGAAAAGGTGGCCTACGATGTTGGTTCTTGTATGTTCGTTTTGATGGCACGTACGATGGTGCGCGCTCTTGAGGAGGAGAATTATAATCTAGTTCCTGGGTGCTGGGGTCACTGAAGGAGCTTGTTGCGCATGAGCTTGAGCTGGATTTTGAGTTTGTTCACACACACCTATGCATAAATGACATTAAGTTTTACTTGGCTTTTGATGAACTACGAGGGGGGAGATTTCCCCTCTGGCAACAATGACGACAGTTGCACCGATGGTCCAGCACCATGGCTTGTTGGGGTTACGTTTTGATTGGTACGAGTACTGCTGGCGTGCATGGCCCCAACTTCAGTGTATTTTCTCCCGGCATACTCGTCAATCGGGTGGTTTTGGGCGTGCGCGTTGTCCGCTTCCGATCCCAACTGAGAGTGCAGACCTAGAGAAGAAAAAGGAATACCTTGATCTGCCATCAGATCAGAGATGGTCAAACAGAAAAAAGATGAAAAAAGTGGTGGGCGCCAATGAAGAAACACCAACTTAATCGATGGTTAATTTGTGGGACTAGTCTCGTTCAAATAAGGTTTATTTTCTTTCTTCCCCAATTGGAGAGTGCTTGGTCATAAAAACAACACAACACCGTGAAGCTCGTTACAAGGAGGAGGATTGGGGGGGTTTCCTTATAACCATCATCCGACGTGAGAATAAGAACTTGTTTTAAGAATAATAAGTGTGTGTATTAAATGAGAGTGTAAGAGGGCGATCCTTAAATCTAGAGGTGAAGTCCTCTATTTATAGTTGAAGAGAGTAACCCGTTTGTACCCTTAGACACAAAATATCCCATTTGTCCCCTTAGACACAACCGTTAGGGTCTGCAGGCCAATGGGAAGATGGCGCACGCTGATTGGATCCACGTGGCCTGTTGGTCGTTCTTGTTGTCTGTTATGTCATCAACGATTAATGGAGTCCATGGAGTAGTGGTTAGCGCACGGTGATTGGTGACATGTCACTGTCCTTTTGTACTTTTTGTCTCATTCACGATTGTTCATCGCGAGGCTCTACTAGACACAGCCTGGCGTGCGCCTATTGTTCGCATACTCTGACACTTGTACTGGTTGTACTATGCCTCACTGACATGCTCAAACTCGCGGCTGGTGCGAATCTATTGAAAATGACTGTTACATTCGTTTGACTTGGATATGGCCTTCTGCGCGCGACCCATGCGTGTAGCTGCGCATATCGGCGCAGAATTTGAGAGCATACCCATCAGTTGTGTAAAAAAACATGTATTACAGTGTGGTTTGGGAGCATCTTTAAAAGTTCAGGCTATTTTATTAATCTATCCGGTTAACATGGTAAGGTACACTGAGCCCTTATTTTTATCATTTTTTTTATATTCCTTCCGGTATGATTGAGAAAGGAGAAAGAGAGAAACAATAGCTGGGACTTGCATAGTGTCTCAACATGTATTTTAGTGGCAACATATAGTTTAGAGAAAAAGAGGATGATGAATTGAAAACAATGACATATGAAGTGAGTCATTTACAAATAACAATAAATAGTTGGGTCAGAGAAAACACAACTTGGTGCATGTCCGTTCACCGCAATGTTTATGCATAATGTTTAAAACGTAGAAAACCTAAATTTAATTTTAATATTCTAAGTGTAGGAATAAAGCAAGCACTACATGACACCACTTTCGTAAATACTTATTGTGACACCTGTTGTGTTACTGTGAAGTTTGGTCAAGAGACATGCACGTAGCAATATCGAAAATACTCGAATAAACGTACGTAGTGACCACATGTAAGAACAAACCTTTTCAACTGTTATTAATTAACTCTTTTAATTTGTTAAATTTGCGAACATAAAAATATATCCTAGAATATAAGACAAACTTAACCTAAATTGAGAAGCGTCAAAAGTTTCCTGTCATGATCCAGTTGTCTAAATTAAATGATAAAAATCTATGTATATAGAACCGCTGTATCGGGATGGTTTACATGCTATGTAATGATATATATTTCCTGTAACATATATAGAGTGTATATTTGATGATGATCCATCTGATCACAACCGAGTTGTGGTGTTACTTTGTGAATGTGACACATCAGCTTTGGAATGATAGGTGTCACTTTTTCTCTGGCGATGTGTCCACCAGTGGAAGATTATAAATTGGAAGAGAAGTGGTGAATCTTGAAACAGGTTAAAACAAATATTGTGAAGGAGTTAACTAGAAAAATGAAGATCAGAAAGGGTTTGGTTTTGTTGGCTCTTTTATTTGCTTTTGGAATTATCGTGTCTTCTGCAAGATTACTTGATATTGCTGATGACAGTGAGTTTAATCTTTCCATTTTAACTTTGGTTGCGTTTCAGTGTTTAGCAAACAGTTTGTTGTATCAGTAAAATCAAACATTACACTTCTAGATACAATCATTAAGTTTTTCGTGTTAGTTACATGTGAATATGGTTAATTTCAGAGTTGGAACTTGATGACGAAAGAAAACGCCCAATTGATGAAGCCGGTATTGTTGAAAGAGGAGTTCTTGAAGTAAGTGATGACGATGACTCGATAGAAAAGACTGCTGTCGGCGTAGGAGGTGGTGGAAGTGGCGGTGGAAGTGTAGGAGGTGGTGGAACCGGTGGCCATGGAGGTGGAAGTGGTGGTGGTCATGGTGGTAGTAGTGGTGGTGGAAGCGGAGGTGGAGGAAAGGGAGGCGGTAGTGGTGGCAGCGGAGGAGGTGGAGGAATGGGAGGTGGCGGTAGCGGAGGTGGTGGAAGTGGAGGCGGAAAGGGTGGTGGTGGCAGCGGAGGTGGTGGAAGTGGAGGCGGAAAGGGTGGTGGTGGCAGCGGAGGTAGTGGTGGGGGCAAAGGAGGTAGCGGAGGAAGTGGTGGAGGTGGTGGAGGGAAAGGAGGTGGTGGAAGCAGTGGTGGTGGACATGGAGGGAGTGGAGGAGGTGGAGGTAGCAAGGGAGGGGGAGGTGGTGGCAGTGGAGGTAGTGGCGGTAGTAAAGGAGGAAGCGGTGGAGGTGGAGGCGGAGGAAGCGGGGGTAGTGGTGGAAGCAAGGGAGGTGGAGGACACGGTGGTGGCAGTGGAGGAGGTGGTGGAAGCAAGGGAGGGGGTAGTAGCGGTGGTGGAGGACACGGCGGTGGCAGCGGAGGGAGTGGAGGAGGTGGTGGAAGTAAGGGAGGAGGTGGTAGCGGCGGAGGAGGAAGCGGAGGTAGTGGAGGCGGAGGAAGCAGAGGGGGTGGGAGCGGCGGTGGTGGACACGGCGGAAGCAGAGGTAGTGGAGGCGGAGGAAGCAAGGGAGGGGGTGGCAGCAGCGGAGGTGGACACGGTGGGGGAAGTGGAGGTAGTGGGGGTGGAGGAAGCAAGGGAGGGAGTAGTGGTGGAGGTAGAAAGGGAGGGGGCGGTAGTGGCGGTGGGGGACAAAGCGGGAGTGGAGGCGGAGGACATGGCGGTGGCAGCGGAGGAAGTGGACATGGTGGTGGCAGCGGAGGAAGTGGAGGCGGTGGACATGGTGGAGGCAGCGGAGGAAGTGGATCCGGAGGACATGGTGGAGGTAGTGGAGGTGGTGGAAATGGAGGAGGCAGCGGAGGGGGCGCCGGAGGAAGTGGTGGATCACATGGTGGGAGTGGTGGAGGACACGGTGGTTCTAAAGGAGGTGGTGGTGCAGAGGAGGAGAGTGGGGGAGGGGGTGGTGTAGGCGGAGGAGTTGGAGGAGGTGGTGGCGGGGGTGGTAAAGAATGAGAAAACTTAGGATGAAGTTAATGTCAATGAAAGCATGCATGCATGCATTATGTAACTGTACGTATGTAGTCAATATGTTATATGTGTCAAAGATAATAGTTAATAAATATGGGTAGATGAGAGTGGTAACTTCATCTATCCTAGAAATCATGTCTTCCTTCCCCAAAATAAGTAGATATGTTTTGTTCCAACAATTAGTTTAATGTTATACTGCATGTGTAGCTTGGCCATTTTATACATGATAAATAGCAGGTGATAATATCCAGTAATACATGATAAATAACACCTCATAATGATTATGTAAAGAAAATGTTGTTTGATGTGTTGTGGGCATGTACATGACACTGGTGTGTATGAGTGTATCTATAAAGTTGCAAGAAGATAGAAAGTGCGAGATAAATGCCACACGTCAAAAGGCTTGAACTAGAATGGTTGTGTTGAATTTGACATGGATATCAATTTTCACATATAAATTCAGTTTGTCAGGGTATACCAAGTTTGACTTGTAACCAAAATATTTCGACTTTTTACAAAGTAATAGTAATATATATGCATGTAGAATGGGACTCGCACAAACACATGCAATATATATACTAGTATTATTTAAGGCTGGCCTAAAGATTATTCTATTCACCAAATCACAACAATCCAAGACAATAATTTTAGGCACCAACTAAGTCAACCTAGTTTCGACACACGCAACCATTCAAAATAATTAATACTAATATATATTTTAATAAAGCAAAGGAATTGAATAGCAGATTTTGTGGTGGTGATATCAGACTGGGCCCATTTGGCGTAGCGGCCTCATCACCAAAATGAGACATGCGTTGTGTCATCAAGAGGGACATGTAATGCCTTCATCCCACCTTTCACACGCTCTAACTTCAGAGAGAATGAGATGTCGTGACTCAAGCACCAGCTGATGGTTTTAGGGGAAAAGTAGAAAACCATCAAACCCTTTAAACACTACAAGAAAAAGAGCATTAGGGCGACATATAAAAAGTCGTCCCTAAAGGACCAATCCATGTTTTAGCTTTGTACAAAGAGTTCTGGCCATCGATCATGTAAAAAATCTAAGGGTTGATTTCTTTTCTTCAAAATTCGCCTCACCAGCCAACACTTCCACGTTTCCCCCTCCATACCTTACCTGCCACCTCACTAGCCAGAATGTCGCTCTTCACACCACAAGCAGCCTCTTGTTCCATCAAATTCTCAGCCTTTTGAAGCAACGTGATGTTCAAATCTCAAGCTTTGTGTGTGGTTTATGTAGGTAAGAACCCTAATCGGTTTAAACATTCTCAAGCTTTGTGTGTGGTTTATGTAGGTAAGAACCCTAATCGGTTTGAACATTAAGATTGATGTTCAAATCACAATTATTATGTGTTGTTTGATGTTCAAATGCAAGTATTTTGTGTTGTATGCTATTGTTCAAATTAAAATTAGGCTGCTGCATATTGAATTTATGATGGGACCAATGTTTTTTTACCAGCCAAAAGAAAGATGTGGGTATTTGAGTCTAAATGTCGCCAGACTAGCGCAACGAAGATCAAATTTCTTTCTCCGAATGAAAAACTCAATTTAGAATGGTTTGTCCTTGATACTTGTCAAGAAGTCAGGGAATATATAAAGTAATTGTTCTTATCTTTGACTTTCATTATTTGTTATTTGTTTTCCCATTTCTAACCTTTTGTATATTTTTGTCTTTAATGTATGAATTCAAATCTAAACATCCCCTAGATGATGTTAAAATCAAATTTCTTAAGTGGTTTCCCGAGAATGTAATATATAGTAACACACGCTACTATATATTTTCTAGGTAATACATTTATAACACACATTACTCTATTTCTTAGGGGTATTTGATGAAAATACATAAATCTTCAGAATTACACTCATGAGTTATATTCTCTTTCAGTGGGTGCGGATATAGAGGCCGCTACTGTGACAACTCATATTTTTGACCCTAATGATCGGAAATGGTTACATATTTTAAAATATTTAATATTATTAGTTTGAACATATTATTTAATCAACAATTCTTGTCAAGCTTATTTGTTTGTATATACATACTTGTAGACATGTATACAAAATATATACTCTGAATATTCGTTTTAATTTAAACTATTAAAGACATCTTACCTGTTATATTTATTGTATATAATTTAATCAAGCGGGTTCATTTTACGTGAGAACGTTCAACCCAGTTTGTATACGCGATTTAAGCCCAACCCACACCCAAACTCTAGGTATTTAAACACCTTATTCTTTCATCTTATCATTCTTCTTGACACTCATCAAACCCTAGCCCCCAAAACCCCCACACACAACTTCTGCATATCTAGAGAGTGACCCGTCGAGAGAGTGGGTTACGAGAAAGAGAATTCAAGATGGTGAGCCATGGGTTGTCCAGCCACCCACAACGGCCGCACGTGGCGGTGCACTGTGCTGCATAGTGGTGGCGATCCCAGTGGTGGTTCGAGATCAGAAGTAGCGGTGGTATGAGGTTATGAAAGGTGGAGTGGTGGACGGCCGGGTGGTCCAGTAATGTTCAAATCTACGAACACATGTACCAGATCGAGCAAGGTCAGGTGTTTGGTGGTGGTTGTGGCTCGAGTGAATTTGGAAGCACGTGGTGGAAGGCGGCGCAACGGTTGTAGATGGTGGTTCAAGGGGGTGTGCATAACTGGTTCGGGGTTGTCTGGTCGGAGATTCAGACGGCGGTGGTGATTCCACAGTGCCAGGAGATCCAGGGACGGCGAAACGGATAAGGGCATGAGCGGGGGCGACACGTTTTCACCCCGAAACTCTGGTGAGCAATCTTTCGTATGATGTTGTTGGTTTTACTCAGATTAGTAACCTCTAAAGTGATTCATGATTTTTGGTAGTGGTTTGGTGGTGCCTCGAGTGGTTACTAGCAGCTGATGGCGGCGGAGATGACCTTTTGGCTGTCGGACAGCAGTGGTCCATGATGGTTTTGGTTCAGTCGGTGATATGAAGATAGCGATTGGTAGATTTTTGGTGTACGGGGTTTGTTTAGGTACAAGTCAAATGTCGGGTCAACTGGTCAAAGCTGGTCAATGGTCAGCCAAGGCTCGAGTCAACAATCAACGGGCCAGGCTTGGTTAACGCGTAGTTCGAGACGTTTGTGTGTCGGTCTTGTTTGTACCCCGGTTTTCTAGCAAGGTGTTGGAAGGTATACTCACGTGTTTGAATTTCGATATTTCATATGTGTCTTATTTGTAATTACATGTTCTATTTGTAATGGTTGCACATGAAAGTAGCTCTAGCGAACTTAACCCGGCGAGTAGGATTGTAAAATAATTATATATATATATATATATATATATTCTTATTTCGGACGACGCTTACGACTCACGGAACAAGTATATATTTAACTCGGCATTTATCTTATTTTACGATTTTATAATGATACATGTAATTAGTTATATTTAGTTCTTACGTTTAAACGAGTTTCGAAATGAAGTTATTATGTGATAACGGCTAATATTATTCGGGATAATATCTCGCTATCTGAATAAGATAAAATAAGTATAATGATATTTATTTTAAACAATTGTAATAATACGCAAGTGCGCCCTTGACTTATTATTTAGCTTCGTGTGTCGTACATTTAATACACACACACTTTATGGGAACACGGATACGCATTTTTTATTTAAATTGATTTCTAGTATCCATGACATTTATTTAAAAACCATAGTAATACATTGAGCGGTCTTACGTGTGCGTTTCTGATATGAACACGCACTTACATACATATTAACATGATTTTTCAAAGATATGTTTAAATATATACTTAATCACTTAGAAACTAGACTGTTCCTAAGGGTTTATACATATATGGGATATATATGGGATTAAACGAACCTATGATTACTGTTTCATCATGGTAATAATCTTCTTATCGGGTCGTTCGACTAACAATTCGGTAGAGCTCTGTCATACGTGAAACAACTTTACTCTAGTATTAGTTACTTATGATGTGCTACAATTATTAGGGAATGCCTTGGTGAATATTTGTATGATGTGCTGGTTTATGTCTCTTACACATAACACTTTTGGATATAACACGCACCCTACGGTTAGTTCACGGCCCCTACTCTTTTAAATTTTTTTAGAACACAAGGGGAGAAAGCATGCACTACATTACGGTAAAGTAATGCCATAACGTTACGGTAAGGTAACGACTCAACTGTTAGAGTTTTTGTTATATTAGTTATGGTCACAAAGTAGCATTATGTCACATGTCAGTCCCCTTATAACTTACGATATCGTTAGTATTGGATTATAGCGAGGGAATTTTTAGTAGTACTACTGGGCTCGACAAGCCCCACTCGAGCTGGTCGCGCCAGCTAGACCGAACGTTGATGGTCACGGGTGTAGAATTTGCCTAACACTTAGACATGGTTGGTGATAGACCTGGCACAACAGGGGCAGCAACATCAGCTTCGGATCGAACACTTTGTTGACATGACTTAGGTTAGCTACCTACAAATATAACAAGTAACTGTTAAACATTACAACTTTCTGTTTCGGGTTTCAAACAGTAGAAAACTTTGAGAAACCACTTACTCTATAATTTTAACTTAAAACCTGTGAACTCACTCATCATTATGTGTTGACACTTGTTCTTGCATGTTTTCTTAGGTTGCTAAGGTATCACACATCAGGATTAGGATGCATTATGGAGTCACATTGATTTTCAACAAACACTTAGACTCGGCTTTAATTACTTAGCTATTTTTGTTTTGTAATTAATTACGCTTCCGAAACTCAACTGTAAACATTATTTTTCTCATGAATGAGCAAACAAGGAAATTTTAAACTCATATAGTGGTTGTTCAGTATGACTAATGACTTTGATCCTGGTTTGTCACGCGCCTCATGGTAGAACTCCACATGTGGAATTTGAGGGTGTGACAGATTGGTATCAGAGCCAATGGTTATAGTGAACTAGGTTTGCATTAGAGAGTAGACTTAGTCTATAGCCTTAGACACTACATTGTCGTACACCAACACGGACACCCATACATGACATACAAGAACACTTATACATGATATGCTTATTCACATGGCACTAAAACATACATTGAAATTGCGAGCATGTCGACATCATCCACATCACTCACTACTGACGAGGAACACATCGATTTCTTGGTACCTTCATCCCTAGTGGTGAAGTCTGTGGGATCGTCAACCACTAGTATCTACTCCTGTTCGAGGTCCGTGTGACGGAGCCTCTGAAGGAGCTTCTCACCTCACAAGCATCTGCACCTCTTCCTACACCGCAGAGCTGAACCAAAACATCGGGTTGAGTTTACCGATGGTACTATCGAGTACGGTGAGCTTTCCCAGGTCCATGTTTGGGATGGCATCCAACATTGACGCATATCTCTTGGGAGTTGGGTTTTATCGAAACGAGTCCTTTCACCACCTATCAACGACAACACCCTGATCCCCACTAGTTTTACTTTCCTACAACCTGAGCACGTGAGCTACGTATGAGGCACCTTGCGTTAGGGCAGACCGTTACACACGTTATTGCGTAAATCCGTTGACACTGAGATGTCATCATTTTTATTTTCTCGAACCCTGATTCGCATCTTTGGTTGATATATTATTTTTTTGGAAGATGTGACCATGAACTCGGAGCGCCTTGCTCATTGCATGCTCAAACTCTCTTCTAACTCGGACGGCTTAGCGACTAATTTGCTTTTTCCAGTTAGATATGTTAATGAATCGGTTTCATCTCTCGAAGTCATAATTTATGTGCATGTTTGTTCCATGCGCACTTTTACATCTATAATTCGTTGGATTAGATTCACATGGTGTGTTTCAACTTGAGTGAGTCCTTAGATCAATCGATTCCAGACTGCTCTTTCTGATATAACTCCTTGTTGATCAACATTTGGGTGATTAACTAAGCTTTTGATGACCTTATCATTTTGACAATACTACGTACTCAACAGTTTAATCTGAGGGACATTTCGACACAAGATAGGTCGAACTCGGATGAGCATGCAAATCAAATTATCTTTACAGGTGCACACGTAATAGTAATTTGCGATGCATGTGAATCTTGGTGAAACCTTGTGTGTGGATGAATAATCCTAACCTGTGCATCTCATGTTTAAAACTTCCGATGTCAGTAGAAGCTCTCGTAACCCATTCACCAACTAACTAGTGTCGATAAACTTATCTAGCAGTTGATGGACGCAACTATTAGATTTAAGATCTTCTCGGACACAGTGAGCTATCGCTAATGGAATCCCTCGTTATTATTTTATTATTTTTTTCTCAGGTACGAGTCTTAGTGAAACTAAGATTCTCATCAGAACTTGTTATCTCAATTGAAACCTTATCAGAAATCGTAGGGTAAACCTTTCAACATCAGCATATAAACGAAATAGGAAGAATCTCCCGTACGATCACACCTTATCCCTTGTGCTTAACTATAAAATTTCCATTAACCCCATTACTCGGTTTTGTTGCTAATCTTTAGTCCAACCTGATGTACATCGCAACACACCCAACTCTGCAAACGGATTTCACAAAAACGGTCCTATCATCTCAGGGACATCGAAAGACAGAGACATAAGTTAGTCAACACCCAGATGAACGCGATGACCTACACAATAATCTTACCTTCTGTATTGCTAGAGTCATTATTTCATTAGCGAGCCTATTTCCCAATTCGATGCTTACCATTTAATAAGGTAACTGGTTATTGTTATCGGTATAGATAAATCTCTCATTCCATTATCGTGGTCACACTATATCTTTGAAACGCTACGCATAAAGTCACATCAAAGTTTTGCTCTAATTTAAAAGAACTCGGTAAACTTCGACTTTTTGAACCTTAGTGATCACCTTTTGAACTCTGCAGATAGTGATGTATTGTATTATGACCATACCATTTTAAACATGTTTTCGCATCCTTGTAATGAAACCTTTTGGTGAGTATGTGATGCTCCTAATTCATGCACACGTTTTGGTTTACTCTTTCAAGATGGTTTGCATATATGTTCGACTAATTGCACACTCAATTTCATGCATGCATCTTAGTGAACATATTCTTACTCGCGTATGGGCAAGCTCGACGACTGTAGAGAACGCTCCGATTGAACCGGAGCACTACGAAGTCGACCAACCATTATTTTTCTAACATAATTCATATTGCGTCAACACCTTCAATGTAACGTTTCCAACGACCGGTAGCGTCACTTGATTTCTATTTATACCGCTTGTGTGCGACCAACTACATCCTCATCATCGTATTCATTATTTAACTAGTGATTCTAAAACAATTATGTGGAACAGATTTATGACAGCCACGTCTTGGTATGTTCTTCGCATCTTATCTTATTGTGCTAAAATGAATACCATAGTTCTTATCTAATCCTGTTATACGTTAATCCTCGCTTAGCTGAATCACCCTCGACGAATGTTACTCGAAGAGAAACGAGCCATACTTAAGTTTATCAATTGCAGGAGCATAAAATAAAATTTCTACTTGCCTGAGGTATGCCAATGTCAACACCCTTCCCGTGTAAAAGCGCCATACTTATGTATAACTTCATCGACCTCTTTCTTCCATATTTATTCCTCTTTGACCGAAGGCTGGTCATCTATTGCAACCAAAATGTCATGATCAATATCACCCGAAAATTTCTTTTCCCCTACGTATGAACGCGTTAAAATGCCAACATTCCGAAATAAAGGGGCATAACGCCTGACTTGAGTTTTCATCCAAATTGTTGATAGATTTACCTGAATCACTAGTTCCAAGCAATTATTACTAATATCACGAATCCTTACGTACGCTGGCATAATCACTGTTCTTCGGTAGTGGTGATTGCACCACTTCTGATCTTCGGTAGCAGCATCACGTAAACACAAACATCTCTCACACTTACTTTAATTACTTTCACGTCGGATACTTTTAGTAAATTCTCAGTAGTGCGTCCGACGCACGAGATCCTAGGATTTGAGTAATTTGCTCTTTAACAAATTACCATAACACAATTTTAATTCGATTTATTTTGTCGCCCCTTTGTTTATGACATATGACATTTGTACCATTCGGGCAACCTCAAAATATACATTAGATACACTTGCTTCGTGAAGTGTTGGCTACTTAATATTCAGATCGCTCCGTGATAACGAAGTATTGCCTTCTACAAGTCACTCAAATTCAAACGAGTTGAACTCACCTAAACTATATCTTGTACAACAACCCCCCCCCCCCCCCCGCCGTACATGTTAAACTCATCCGTCAATGACATACTGATGGATGACCCATTGGTGTCCCAACTCTTGTGAGTGTCGCTCGTGCTTAACGCAACTTTTTACAAAATTCTTTATCATCAACCTCTCATGAGCTAAACTTATATTTCTACTTAAGACCCTATATAAATTGACATATATTAGTGTTTTCCTTGATAGCCTAATGTAAACTCCATTCAAAATCCATATGCAAGAATTCACTTCGTCACATCATGATCTCTTCAAACCATAGTGGCTTCACCTACTAAAATTCCTAACATTGGTGTCACCTCTATGACAATAGCTATACCCGATTACTAGGCGGTGTGCTATTCCATCTTACTGGTGACAAGGAAACTGAACCACCAAAATTTAATATCATGGTACCATCTTGAAATTACGTCACGTCTCTACCTTCTTGCATACCTACATTGTAAGCGACTTCCTATAGTTTTTGCTAGTCGCACATATGTGCACCTACACTTGCTGGAATCGATTTAGTTGCTAATGACTATTCTATACCTATATATCATTCGTTGTAACTTGTTCGGATGAACAATCGAATTATCAAAATCATGTAGTTTCATTTTATCTCATCACATTGTATCGTCATATGTCTTGACGCTCTCCTTAGAAATGACTTTTCAATCATGGTTCTGAAAAAAATTCTTTCAACAAGGGGATGATGTGACACCCGGCATTTTCAGGTTAACACCAGTAACACAAACTTCATTATCCCAAACATTCATTCATGCATTACACTTGAATATGGTAAATTAAGTGCGTCAATTATTTCATAAACACTTACGTAACGGTAGTTCAGGGAATCATGGGATCACAATGGGTTTGTACCTGAACGTCGATACGTGATAAACAATCGAAACAACGTCTTGAACAAAGAAATAGATATAAATAAGGTGAATTTATATGCTATGTAACTTTATGCGTTATGTGACTTATATGTTCATTTTGTAAACTTACGTGAAACCGAGTATATTTACGCGTAAAAACATAATTGGTGGCTAGAATATATCTTAGGCTAAATTTCGAGGACGAAATTTCTATAACATAGGGAGAATGTGACAACTCATATTTTTGACCCTAATGATCGGAAAGGGTTACATATTTTAAAATATTTAATATTATTAGTTTAAACATAATATTTAATCAACAATTCTTGTCAAGCTTATTTGTTTGTATATACATACTTGTAGACATGTATACAAAATATATACTCTGAATATTCGTTTTAATTTAAACTATTAAAGACATCTTACCTGTTATATTTATTTTATATAATTTAATCAAGCGGGTTCATTTTACGTGAGAACGTTCAACCCAGTTTGTATACGCGATTTAAGCCCAACCCACACCCAAACTCTAGGTATTTAAACACCTTATTCTTTCATCTTATCATTCTTCTTGACACTCATCAAACCCTAGCCCCCAAAACCCCCACACACAACTTCTGCATATCTAGAGAGAGACACGTCGATAGGGTGGGTTACGAGAAAGAGAATTCAAGATGGTGAGCCATGGGTTGTCCAGCCACCCACAACGGCCGCATGTGGCGGTGCACGGTGTTGCATAGTGGTGGCGATCCCATTGGTGGTTCGAGATCAGAAGTGGCGGTGGTATGAGGTTATGAAAGGTGGAGTGGTGGACGGCCGGGTGGTCCAGTTGGGGCTCAGAGATGCAATGGTGGTCAAGTAATGTTCAAATCTACGAACACATGTACCAGATCGAGCAAGGTGAGGTGTTTGGTGATGGTTGTGGCTCGAGTGAAGTTGGAAGCACGTGGTGGAAGGCGCCGCAACGGTTGTAGATGGTGGTTCAAGGGGGTGTGCATAACTGGTTCGGGGTTGTCTGGTCAGAGATTCAGACAGCGGTGGTGATTCCACAGTGCCAGGAGATCCAGGGACGGCGACACGGATAAGGGCGTGAGCGACGGCGACACGTTTTCACCCCGAAACTCTGGTGAGCAATCTTTCGTGTGATGTTGTTGGTTTTACTCAGATTAGTAACCTCTAAAGTGATTCATGGATTTTTGGTAGTGGTTTGGTGGTGCCACGAGTGGTTACTAGCAGCTGAGGGCGGCAGATAGACCTTTCGGCTGCCGGACAACGGTGGTCCATGATGGTTTTGGTTCAGTCGGTGATATGAAGATAGCGATTGGTAGATTTTTGGTGTACGGTGTTTGTTTAGGTACAAGTCAAATGTCGGGTCAACTGGTCAAAGCTGGTCAATGGTCAGTCAAGGCTCAAGTCAACAATCAATGGGCCAGGCCTGGTTAGCGCGTAGTTCGAGACGTTTGTGTGTCGGTCTTGTTTGTACCCGGTTTTATAGCGAGGTGTTGGAAGGTATACTCACGTGTTTGAATTTCGATATTTGATACGTGTCTTATTTGTAATTATGTGTCCTATTTGTAATGGTTGCACATGAAATGAGCTCTAGCGAACTTGACCCGGCGAGTAGGATTGTAAAATAATTATATATATATATATATATATATATTCTATTTCGGACGACGCTTACGACTCACGGAACAAGTATATATTTAACTCGGCATTTATCTTATTTCACGATTTCATAATGATACATGTAATTAGTTATATTTAGTTCTTACGTTTAAACGAGTTTCGAAATGAAGTTATTATGTGATAATGGCTAATATTCGGGATAATATCTCGCTATCTGAATAAGATAAAATAAATATAATGATATTTATTATAAACAATTGTAATAATACGCAAGTGCGCCCTTGACTTATTATTTAGCTTCGTGTGTCGTACGTTTAATACACACACACTTTATGGGAACACGGATAAGCGTTTTTTATTTAAATTGATTTCTAGTATCCATGACATTTATTTAGAAAACCATAGTAATATATTGAGCGGTCTTACGTGTGCTTTTCTGATATGAACACGCACTTACATACATATTAACATGATTTTTCAAAGATATGTTTAAATATATACTTAATCACTTAGAAACTAGACTGTTCCTAAGGGTTTATACATATATGGGATATATATGGGAATTAACGAACCTATGATTACTGTTTCATCATGGTAATAATCTTCTTATCGGGTCGTTCGACTAACATTTCGGTAGAGCTCTATCACACGTGAAACAACTTTACTCTAGTATTAGTTACTTATGATGTGCTACAATTATTAATGCCTTGGTGAATATTTGCATGATGTGCTGGTTTATGTCTCTGACACATAAGGATATAACACGCACCCTACGGTGAGTTCACGGCTCCCACTCTTTTAAATGTTTTTAAAACACAGGGGGAGAAAGCATGCACTACATTACGGTAAAGTAATGCCATAACGTTACTGTATGGTAACGACTCAACTGTTAGAGTTTTTGTTATATTAGTTATGGTCACAAAGTAGCATTATATCACATGTCAGTCCCCTTAAAACTTACAATGTCGTTAGTATTAGATCATAGCGAGGGAATTTTTAGTAGTACTACTGGGCCCGACAAGCCCCACTCGAGCTGGTCGCGCCAGCTAGACCGAACGTTGATGGTCACGGGTGTAGAATTTGCCTAACACTTAGCCATGGTTGGTGATAGACCTGGCACAACAGGGGCAGCAACGTCAGCTTCGGATCGAACACTTTGTTGACATGACTTAGGTTAGCTACCTACAAATATAACAAGTAACTGTTAAACATTACAACTTTCTGTTTCGGGTTGGAAAAATCTTGAGAAACCACTTACTCTATAATTATAACTTAAAACCTGTGAACTCACTCATCATTATATGTTGACACTTGTTCTTGCATGTTTTCTCAGGTTGCTAAGGTATCACACATCAGGATTAGGATGCATTATGGAGTCACATTGATTTTCAACAAACACTTAGACTCGGCTTTAATTACATTAGCTATTTTGGTTTTGTAATTAATTACGCTTCCGCAACTCAACTGTAAACATTATTTTTCTCATGAATGAGCAAACAGGGAAATTTTAAACTCATATAGTAGTCGTTCAGTATGACTAATGACTGTGATCCTGGTTTGTCACGCGCCTCGCGGTAGAACTCCACATGTGGAATTTGAGGGTGTGACAGCTACTTACATTGCTTGCATTGTCAATGGTGTGTTAGGTTTATGGTACTTCTTCGTGACAAACGACGCGCAACACAAAACTCTGGGTTTCAGCGCATGGAGAGCATGGTGAGAAATATTATCGGTTAGTAAAAGAGATTATTGAGTTGTTTTATGCAAACGGGTATTCAACTGTCCTATTTCGGTGCAAATGGTTTTATACTCGCAAGGGTGTCAAATATGATAATAATATCACTAGTATCAGCACAGAACGCCAATGGGATAAAGGGGATCAACTCATATTTTCATCTCAAGCAAAACAAGGGTTGTACGTACGAGAACCCTCTCGAGACAACCAAAAGAATAACCTTTGGTGGGTCGTCGAGAATGTTAATCATCGAAAAATTTGCGACCTACCTTCATTAAACGATGGTCACATCGAGAATGTTCAAAATGATGATGATGACCTAGCTGAAGATCTTAACGTCTTTCACAACAACTCATCATCTAATAGTGTACTCTTCATTGACTTCCACCAATACTTTCAAAACATGTCCGCTCATGTTACCACCGAGGGAGAATCTACTATTGAAGTTAATCCGCCAACGGTTATCGACGATGAAGTGTCTAAAGTCGAGACCGATTATGACGAGGCCGATCCGGATTATCTCACCGAGGAGTCTGAGCCAGACACCTAAGTATCCGAGGGGAAGTTTGATTAAAAGAAGAGTTGTAATTTTTATTTGTATCTGATTATAATTATAAGAAACTTTGTATGTACTTTCATGTTGTAATAGAAAACCTCATTAATATATCTATATATATATGCTTGTATTCTATATCTTATATTTTTCAGGAAATTATGACGGATGTCATGCCAAGAAGCCATGGTGGCGATGGTGCTGGAGATCCACCACCTCCTAGCGGTTTTGGGCGGGGCCAACATGAAGAGGACCGTAATCTTATTAAAGTTTATTTATTTATTATTTTTATTCATTTTTTATAAAAATATGTTGTGACTAATAATTTTTATTTATATTTGTAGTTGTCCCTTGCAAGAAAACAAGGGGTAAAGCCAAAAACAAAAGACTTAGACAGGCGATTGCTTTAAACAAGGGGCCTGTTTCTCTTCCATTTGATAAAGAAGTCACTTATTGCCCGGTTGGTACCCCTAATGATTGGTTCACTCGCGAAGTGGGGAGTTATATGTGGGGCCACTTTGCATTCGATAAGAGTTCTTAACACTACGTTACCGATCCCGAAAAGAATGCCATGGAGGTGCATTTGAGGGTAAATAATTTATTTAAGTATATTTATACGTTTTCTGTTCATGATCCGTTTTCAACATAGCTAATTTCTTTTGTTTAATTCCTAGCGACGTTTTGATTTTACTGAGATTGAGAAGGATCACGAATGTAGACAATTGATGGGTGGCCTTAATGCGATATACATGAATCGTTATAGAAGCCGAAACGCCAGAGCAAAGGCCAACATCCCCAAGGGTATGAGTGAAGAAAATTGGAATAAAACCATAGACTATTTCTTGACGAAAGAAACCGGTCACATGCCAACACATCAAATCGTAAAAAGCAAAAATACACAAACCGTGGGGGCTCGTCGACATACAATAGTTTTTTCTTACAAAAATGTAATGCTATATATATATATATATATTAGTTGTACATATAAGTGTTTATTTAATGTAGTCTAATATTTAATGTTAAACAGGATGAGACGAGACTTGTAGCGTTTAAAAATGGTCATACTCTTAAAGATGGAAGGTTTGCAAGCGAGCTAGAGGAGCAACAATATGTAAGTATCTTATTTAAAGTATAATTTTTATATATTGATTGTAAGTATCTTATTTAAAGCATAATTTATATATATATATATATATAAATCTATCATCTTTGTAAAATACAGAACAAATTAAAAGCAGAGTTCGAGTCCCGAAGTGAACCCAACATAGAAGACGAATTCGAAGAAGGTAGTGTGTCAAAAATGAGTGACGTTCAACTATTTGAAAAGGTTCTTGGCTCTCAAAGCGGGTATATTAGAGGTATGGGGCGTAAACCTTCATTATCTAGATTCGCACCACCGAGTTGGTTGGTCCTCATGAGCAGGAGCAAACACCTCCAACACTTACAGAGGTAAAGGCAGCTTATTTTATCACTTGAACACATTAAAAGACTTACAAATTTCAACTCTTAGTTTGGACGGGTCAAAATGCCCAGATCAGTAGGGGCGAGATAGGTCGCCCTTAACAAGTTTTATGACTTGAACACATTAAAAGACTTACAAAATCGCCCCAAAAGGTTTTAGGGGGGATTTTCTGCATCAGTAGGGGCGAGATAGGTCGCCCCTAAAGCTCTGATTTCTTGTAGTGAAACATCAATCCCTTGGATGTCATATTAGAGAAAGAGAGAGGGCAATATAAAGAATGCAGAGAGAGAAGAGAGAACCAATTCCATGGTGGTTTAATGACGGTGGGTTGAGGCGGAGCTGCAAAGGCGGTGTTCCATGGCGGTGGTTGCCGAACAAGACGCCGTTGCATTCGGCGGTCCAGCGCTTGGGCGCACAACGGAGGTTCACGCATAGAAAGCTGGTTATTGGGCTACTGAATCCATACAACTTCACTCGCAATGAAAAATGGTATGTATAGTTTCTTTTTCTTTTTTCGAATTTCGTCGAACAGTTCATCTGCGTCTTTACATCGCTGCTAAAAATTGTTTAAGTAATCTTTATGTGTTTCTTTTCATAGTCGGTTATCTCCACACTGATCATAGAGACATCAAGTGCGAAATCGCGTGTGATGAAGTGCCTAACGCATTAGAGGTTAGTTATATTGTAGACATACACTTCGGGCTTTATAGGGCTTATCGGATGACACGGAAGACAAGGGTAAAAAGTAATTGATTATATCTAGCCATCACTAGGGAGATTGATATATGTTCCTTAAGAAATTTCATATTCGAATATATTATAATCTGAATTCTGTTTGTTGTGCCACAGAAGCTAAAAGTTAAGTCTTCATAGTCGGTGAATAGCTAAAATATCGACATTACAACAATGATTACTTACATTGGTTTTATTGGCTTTGACTTCTTATCCTATTTCGATTGTGTGTATTTTGTTTTGAGGTTGGATATATTTATTTTTTTGACCTTGATATGAACTTTGGGTTAGGCCAAGTTGCGAATTAAGAACATAGTTGTAGTTCCCTTGATGGCTTTAAACTAGTTTTAATTCTGATTTTTATGATTGTTTCTAGTTTTAAAAGAACCTAGCTTGTTGACTCGGACCCTTGCATGTATTTACGCCGGTCAGCCACCAGGATAAGAAGTTGGGTAACAGGAAAGTTGGTCAATGTCTCCGTATACAGCGGGCGTTGGCCGAATGGGGTAACCGTGAGGGGTTTGACATTCTCATTCAATCTTTGTTTGCTCAACCTGTGAAGGAGGGTCCGGAGGGTTATAAGAAAAAGGTAAAAACAGCAAGTATGCAAGTTCTAATGTCAAGCAGTGTTTACGTAAGGTTATCGGTCATTTTACTGTTGCGGTTAAGGTCCTTTGTTCTTCTGGGGTCGCACCACTTGATAAGAAAACTATGAAGGCTCTCGTGGATAAACACTCGTGCATGCCACCCCTTACCATGCCCGCTTTCTTACCGTCAGAGCCTCACCTTGTAGGGGAGACCGAAAGTGTGCAAGGGTGTATCAAATCCTTCCCTAAAGGGACGTCATGTAGGAGAGATGGTTTGAAGGCTCAACACCTTTTGGACGCCCTCTGTGGGGAAGGGTCCGTGATTACGGTTAGTCTGCTCAGGGCGGTTTCAGTTGTGGTTAACTTATGTTTGCGGGAGGATGTCCGAGGAGTTTGGCGGTGTTGGCTGCATCTGCTCCCTTACGCCCCTTCTCAAGCCTGATAATGGGATTAGGCCTATTGCAGTGGGTTCGATCTGGATGAGAGTGGTCTCCAAGGTAGCGATGAAGGGGGTAGGGAAGGATATGGCCAAATATCTTGGCGACTTTCAGTTTGGGGTTAGGGTTCCAAACGGGGCTGAGATGGTTCTTCATAGTGCGAACAGGTTCTTAAATGCGCACCACCGAGACGGGTCGTTGGCTATGCTTGCTGTCGATTTCTCTAATGCCTTTAACCTTGTGGATAGAACTGCTCTTTTAGATGAGGTAAGGAAAATGTGTTCATCCATCTCTGCTTGGGTTGATTTTTTATACGGGCAACCAGCTAAGCTTTATGCGGGGAATGGTAATATTTGGTTTTCCATGGGGTTCAGCAAGGGGATCCCTTAGGGCCTCTCCTTTTTGCCGTTGTTTTACAGCCTCTTGTCCTCCGAATCAGAGATCGTTGCAAGCTTCTTTTTCACGCTTGGTACCTGGATGATGGGACCCTTATTGGAGATGCTACTCAGGTTGCCAAGGCTTTAGACATCATCAGAGTGGAGGGCTCCTCCTTGGGCCTCCTTCTCAACATAAAAAAATAAGTTTTTTGGCCTGCATGTTACAAGGTGAAGACCTAAGAGGGTTTATTTCGCGGGAGATTGGTAGGCCAGTGCATGGTGTGAAACTCTTGGGTGGTGCTGTCAGTAGAGATGGCGAGTTTATTAGTGTTTTGCCCTCAAAAGAGCCAAATGTGCGGTTGAGTTGATGGGATGCCTTAAACGTCTTCGGGACCCTCAGAGCGAACTCCTCCTGCTTCGTTCGTGCATGTGGGTTGCTAAACTGCTGTTTGGGCTCAGGATGTGTCAGCCTTCTTATGTCGGGGGAGCCGTCTCTGTGTTTTATAAGGGGCTTTGGAAAGCGATTGAGGATATTGTTTTTTGTGGGGGTGCCTTTGTCGGGGACCTCCAATGGAGGTTAGCTTCCATCCCGACCCGGTTTGGGGGTTTTGAGATTTGCTCAGCTGAGGATGTCTCTTCCTACACTTTTGCGGCTTCAGGGGCCCAATCGTGGGTTCTTCAAGACCACATCCTTCGTGAATGTGGTGGTGGGTTTTTGGACTTTGATTACACGGGTGCGTTGGACACTCTGCATAGTTATTTTCCTGATTCTGATCTTGGCGGTTTCTACATTAAAGACACCACCCCCTTAAAGCCTAGAAAAATCTAGCGAATGCCTTATATGGAGAAATCATCAAGACAGATGAAGAGAAGTTTGCCTTGTCCCCCACGGCAGCGAGCCGTGTTTGAGTGTTTGCGAGCCCCGCATGCTCAAGATTTCTTGTCTATTATTCCCATTGAAGGTTTAGGGCAATGTATGTCGGCTGTGGAATACCGGGCTATCCTCAAGTACCGGCTGATGGTACCCCTTTTCCCGGTTGATGACCCGTGTCCCGTATGTCAGAAGGCTTGCTTGGATTGTTTTGGGGAGCATGCAGTTAATTGCAAAGAATTATCAAGGTTTAAATTTCGACATGATTTAGTTCGAGTTGTGCTTCATGATGTCCTTAAGCGGACAGGGATCTCAGCAAAAAAGGAAACCCCGGTGAACTTCTTGATCGATCCATTAGAAGGGAGATCTACCCTACGGCCCGCTCACATTCTTATTTTGGAGGGGAAGGAGAGAAACACGTGTGCGTCGATTTGACAGGTGTGTCTCCCCTTGTTGGGCTAAGGGACTATGGCGGGCCAGACGATAACTAAGGTGGAGGCGGGCAAGGTAGCTAAGCACGAAAAAGCTTGCATCGAGAATTGGCACGTGTTCATCCCATTCGCTTTCGATACCTTTGGCGCTCTCGCCCCTGATGCGGCGCCGTTCCTCAAGCGGGTTTAGCAGGTGGTAAGTAGTAACACCGCACATGTTAAGGGGCAGAATTTTGTGTTTAGCAGGGTAGGGTTTGCTATTCAGAAGAGGGTAGCGGCGCAACTTGTTGTCCGTCTACCTGCAATTAGTCTGTAATCGTCTCTGTTAAAAATCTGTATGTTTATTTTTAATAGTAAGAGTAAATTGCGATAGTTAACGATTTGTTGTATTTCCTTCCTTATATACCCAAATTTTGGGTGATTTTTCATTCCGAGATGGTAGACATAGGATGTTGTTTCATATGGCTTGCGATCCTCATACACTTCACTAGCTTCGTCATACACGGGAAACTTCATTGGACATGAATCGAGTGCATGTCATGAGTTTCCACAAGTCTGATAAGTGGCGTTCACATACCTTAAATTACAATATCTTTGTTTTTCTTTCTAAATTACTCATATTTTTCAACTAATTGTTTTGAAGAATTATGGGTTTGTTTTAAGTTTAATTGAAGATGAATTTTACAGTTCAAGTGAATCTTGGAAATTTGATGCTCCATATTGATCCCATATCATATCTTTAAAAATGTTACATGTGGAAATCAAATCATCACATAACATTTTCTTGAGATAAGAAAAAAAAATACGGATTAGTAATTTTTTTTTGTGTGTTTATGGATTAATACCAACACTAAAGGGAATACTAAACAAGAAATAGATATTCTCAAGGGAACTAGATTCTCGGTAAAGACGTCAAAATTTGATCATTCCACAAAGCCTTAATCAAAGATAAATCTATTTACTTTGGGCACCCCAAAACGATAAAAAATGGGAAGGATATCCATTTCCCGTTGAACCTTTGACGTCACGCTATAGAAAACATCCGCGCCCCATGCAACTGGTCTCCCTACAAACTCTCTGCTTCTTTTCGACGGACCTTTAACATGGACAGGCGAAGAGTGGAACGGGACTTTCGACTAGGTTTTTGGCCAATTGCAGTTTAGGGACGACACGAGTTTTAACTAGGTTTTTGGCCAACTGCAATTCGGGACAAGCACTTCACCGATACTCGTCCTGAAGGATACCTTAGGGACCTCAGGGAGGAACATGTACCAAATTCTCAACGCTCGTTAGTTGGTTTCCATGACCCGTGGGAAGGCACCCGGTCAACATACTCGTCCTACTCGTTTGACTCAATCTTTTAGGTTTAGATTTAGATAATTTTCTTTTATTTTACTATTTGTTGTATGTTTTTTTTAGGTTTAACTATGGTTTTTAATTATTTGTTGTATGTTTTTTTATTTTTAGATTTAGGTGTGGTGATTTTTTTATGTTATTTGTTGTGATTTTATTATCTATGTTTAATCTTATCTATGTTTTATCTAGGCTTTTTATTAATATAACTTTAAAATATATTCTATTAATTTAAAATATACGAAATATAAAAATAATAGTTTATTATCAAAGAAAGAAATTGGATATATATTAAATAAAGATAAAAGTAGGTGATGATGTTGATTTGTTTGGCATAAGAGAAAAATGAATATGAATGTTATTAAGGGTTGTTTGAAAGTTTGATGTGACATGCTAAGGTAGAGGTTTTTATTTGGTTAGTATACGTTACTTTGTGAATGCTCGTGTGTTATGTAGGGTAACTGTACTGTATCGTATGCGCAAAAAGTATGTGGTTGGTCTTATTGGTCATATTTGATGTGCAATTTAACACATTTACTTTGTGAAAGTAAATGATTGAAGTAAATATAGGGTTATGGTAAAATGAAAACATATATGAGTTGTGAGAACTTAGAGAACTCGGCCTTACGAAAGGTTTTTTCAAAAAAAAATTACTAAAAATCTTAAAAAAATCAACTTTTCCAAAAAAAAAAACTTGTTTTTTTTTCATTCCGTAAATGTTGTAAAAAGTGATGTCATGCTTATGTCATTACTTTTTTATGGCTACTGTAAGGGCCCGGAAAACACCACTTCGAAATTTTTTTTTAAAGTTTTTTACGGTAGTATTTTCTAACATTTTAAGAGGTGTGAAAAATGGGGGCAAAACTCGCACGAAAATGTCAAGTTCTATAAGTTTTCACAACTCGAAGGGGTTTTCCCTTGATGTTGATGAATGCAATATTATAAATGTTTGCACTTTCTAATTGTCAAAATGACAAGATATCTTGTAGAGATTCAACACAACAAACAAAAAATATTCTGAAGATTAAGACTCAAACTCTCAATTCTCACTCAGTTTATCAATATGATAATCTTACACAGACTAGACTAGAATAACCACTACAAATCAGATTCAAGATGAGTTTAGAACCCTATCGCCAGACAGAAACGACGAGGGAACAAAGAATGTGAATGAATGAACAATCTGGACACTTCTAACTCTTTTATAAGCAGGCCTTCTGTTGGCCTTTCCACAATCCATGAAGCCCAAGAGATAGGTGCACTGCTACAAGCCCAAGCCCACAGCAACAAGCCCATCTCCACAGCTCACATAACATAGCTACTAGTCCAATCAAGCAATTATTTGTCCTCACAAAACAAATACAAACAATTATTATTATTATTATTATTATTATTATTATTATTATTATAAGATGGGGAATAGTGCCAAGCAGCTGCCTGACACTCCCCCATTGAACTAACCTGTTTATTATTTTATATTCATCGTAATATTACTGTTTTGCCCCGAGCTCAAAATAAAATTATGCTTTTGTCCCCAGCTTAGAGATACGATTTTGCCCTCGATTAAAAATTACGATTTTGCCCTCTGCTAAAATTTACCTTGCTCAAAATAAAATTATGTTTTTGCCCCTAGCTAAAAATTTACGATTTTACCCTCTGTTAAAAATATGATTTTTCTCTGTTTAAAAATTATGATTTCGCCCTCAGTTCAAAATTACGTTTTTGCCCCAATTCAAAATAAAATTATGCTTTTACCCCCAACTCAAAATTACGATTTTGCCCTCGGTGCAGAATAAAATTATGGTTGTCTCAAACTTAAAATTACAATTGTGCCTTTAGTTCAAATTTATATTACGTTGTTACCCCAAGTTCAGAATTACAAATTTGCCCCTGTGCAACTTTACAATTGTGCCCCTGGTTCAAATTTACAATATTGTTATCACTTTAGCTTTTGGCAAGTAACGATTTTAACCTAGTCAAAAAATACAATTTTCCCTCAGTTAAAATTTATAATATTGTCATTGTTTTAGTTTTCTTATCAAAAGAATAAAAGTGTTTTCTTTTAATTGGTTGGCTCGATTTAATTGTTTCTCATGTCAACGAGCTGCCTAACACTCGCTCATTATTCGATCATTGCCCCGCAACGCGGGCAGGGCATCAACTAGTTAAAAACAAACTTAAAATTATTGATTTGCTTTATACTTTCCAACAATAATCTTAGTATCTTAGCTATTAAGTGTGTAAATATATCTTAAAAATTGTTTATATTAATTTGATTACCGTATTCAGTGATGGCCCGTTAGGCTTCCTAACCTAGGCACAGGCCTAGGGGCACCAAATATCAAGCGCCTTCAGTTTTTAGAAAGTCTTATATATTGTATATGTATTAAGCCCAAATAAAAAGCTAAACTAAACAAGCTTTTTCTATTATAGGATCCCAGATAAAAATTGTTTTAGAAAAAATGCCCACATTCAAAATTAAACTATAGACATAACTGCAACAACCATCGACCATTCGATCCCATCCCAAAGCTAGAAAAATAAATTTTATAAAAACATATACTATATCTATACAATACGTATACCTTCAAAATAAAAATTAACTTCATCAATTATAAAATTTTTAGTTTATAATTGTTGGTCCTAATCCTGGGTAAAGGATGAGGGTTTTGTTACTAAATATGTTGAAAAGGATAATTTTTCAAAATGGCCCTGACTGTACTGTTACGTCAACAGTAAACAAAAATTTGAAATTATATAAAAAATTCCTTTATATATTGCTGAGATTTTGAAGATAAATGTATTGTTGACTAATTTGTTTCATCAACATGATGTACAAGTATTGTCATTAAGTTTTGTGAAGTAGTAGTCAGAGTTGTAAGTTATGGTTGGACGTTGAGTGGATTACGATTACCAACCTATCTATGGGTTGTACGTCTGCTCAACTAGTAAGTTGTACTAGTATTATTTTTGGCATATAGTCATTTAGACTACGAAATGTTACCATTTATAGAAAGCTTAATTTTCAAACACATGACACTTTGAAAAATTTATGAGAATCCAAAAGTTCTAACAGCAACCAACCGTACACATGATGAGTAAATGCTTGATAGTCGCTCAGTTTCTTTAAAGCATGCTAGCTTGGCCATCCTATATATAGTTGTAGAAAACGAACCAAATCGTTGAAAAGTAACATAACCCGCTATTAGTACTTGAAATATGAAGTTAAATTCGTTAATACTTCTATGTTACCTGTTTGCACTTGTTGTTCTAGTCTCATCAACTGCAGAGGTTGAAACATCAAAGGATGAAACAAATGGTATGTTTTTTTATTGTTTATGAATCCACTAGTTTATAGAATCTGATGGATTGGTGATGAGTGTTTAATGTTTAAATGCGCGCAGTGGATAAAGCTCAAGAAGAATATCATGTGAACAACGGGTATGGTGGTGGTGGTTGGGGTGGCTACAATGGTGGTGGATATGGAGGACCTGGTGGTGGTTGGGGTGGATACCGCGATGGATGGGGTGGACGTGGTGGTGGTTGGGGTGGATACGGTGATAGATGGGGTAGTCGTGGAGGAGGATATGGTGGTGGTTGGGGTGGTTACGGAGGATGATATGGTGGTGGTTGGGGTGGTCGTCGTGGTAGTCATTGGGGTTGTAGTTTTGGGTGTTGTGGTGGTTGGTACCGTTACAGAGGATGTAGTCAATGTTGTCGCTCGCTCACTGAAGCAATCGCCTTTAACGAACAGGAGGCAACCCCTTAGGATGGCAAAAACCCTACCTAAATAGATAAATACATGCATGTCATCCATGCATGTTGTTTGCCTATATGCATATCGAATGTATCGATCACTAGTATATATAATAATCTTTGTACGATGTGAACTATGATAAGAGTATGAATAGGTTTTATGTTTTATGGTTAGCAAGAAACGTAATATCCCTAGTACGACCACTAAAACATGCCATTTGATAGGATATATAAAATCAAACCCAAGTTAGTTATGTTTTGGAATGGTCACTAACGTTAAATCCCTTGTATATATGCATTACCAGGTTATAATCTTCTCTTGCTCGTTTATTCAACTCATCATGACTATCCAAAGATTTGGGTTAAGTTACGGATTTGATCTTTATCTCTAACGAGTTGACATTAACCCGTGCGTTGCGATGGGGCATAATAAAGCAGGAATTATGTATAAAAAGCTTTTAAAATTGACATAAAAATGTTTCTGTGCCAACCCAAACAATTTCATAGCACTTGTTGACCTTTTTACCCGGCTAGCCTAAACTACCCATATTAAACATTTACCATGCGTTACACCTGATGTGGGAATGGGTCGTGCCTCTCCGTTTGCAAAAGATAAATATTTCTACATGTGGCCAAAAGAATCTTCATATTCTAGAAATTAGAAGGTAACCCATGCAATGCATATAGTTTTGAATTGCACTGAAATATTACTTGGTCAACAGCAATGAGCCATATAGTTGTGTGGAATGGTTGACATTGCTAACTTTCCATCAACCAGATGTGACCATCGTACCAAAATAAAGGAAAGAAAGAAAATCATTCCCAAAGAAATTTTATCTACTGATAGCCTATCACTTTAAGGATTGTTATATCCATAATTGTTTTAAAAATTAGAATGGTATGAAACTATGAAACGAACTAATAGGACCCAAATGATTATTCAACGAAATTCAAAACAAAATATTCTAATAACGACGAACAAAGTGAATCACAAACATGAAGATGACTGAATGACGCCCCCTCCACCCCTCCGCTATGGTGCAGAACCAATCTATTCTCTCTATTTTTGTAACATCAAAAACCATAATAACCCAAAATCCAATTAACTTGATTAACACGAACTACATCGACTCAACTTTTAGATCATTGTCACGAATACACATTAACGTTACTTCCTTATAATATGATGGTAATGGTGTCTTGAATTGAAATATGTCGGACAAAGAGAGTAGTACTATGTAAACCAAAATGTTCAAAATCAACAAAGATGTCCAAACCTAAATTCAGTCTTTTTAAATCCCAACCCGCTTGTAAAAATTTTGTTTCTATATCAACAATATTCATGGTCATTCTGGTGTAAATGAGAGATTTTTGAATGTCAAATTCTGTATGTGAAATTCGTTTAATATTGAATGGATGAATTGAAAGGGAAGCGTTCATATTTATATTGTGCAATAAACCTTTCATGAACCATCAGGATGTTCTTTTAAAATCCTACACCGGTTCTTAATTGTTGCATGTGTGAATTGGTGTGTTTGCTTTTAACCGTCACATCCCGTTCCTTTTGTGACACTCTTTTTCCGGCAGGCGTGACTGCGTGAGAGGAAACGTTTTGTTAGTTTTTGTATGGATAGATCATATAAGGTAATATAAAAGAAGAGGTACGTGTATTAAATAAAAAGGTATGTGTTATTAAAAGGGTATGTGTGCTAATATAAGGGGTGGGGGTTGCTTTTTGTATAAAAGATATATTTTTCATGAATTTGGTGTTTGAGTTGATTGCTTAGTTTCAAAGATGGTCAGTTGGTTTAACAACGTTAACTTTACCAATTATTTTCAAGGACATTTAGTGTTTAAATAAACTAAAAGATAAAAAAAGATAAGTAGAAAAACCAATTACATGATGTGAGTTCTTTTGGTCTCTTTGTTGGATAATCTTGACGGATTCGGTTCGGGTCATGGAAACGGGTCTGAAATGGGCCAGCAGTTAGTGTATTTAGTCACATGTTTTATGTGTTTAATTGATGGTAAAAGTAGTGGGCTAGGTCATGGCTTAAGTTTTGTTGATTGAGTCAAGTAGTTGGTTAGTATTTTTCCTTTATTTACGTATATATATATATATGAAAGTTTTGAGGATGAATAAAGTGTGGGAATTCAAGCAGTAAAATTATTTCCTATTCGTGAGTTTATTGTTTGTGTTTAGAAGCTTGAAACCCAACACTCTTGCCATCACCAGTGAGATCTAAAGGCCTCTTATCAAACCTAACCATCTAAGCCGAGGAAGTGGTTGTATAATCAAGTTCCAATGACAGTAGAGGTATATTCAAAACTTAAACACATATCAAACTTCGTTTGTGGTGGTGGAAGATTGAATTTGGTTCCCATCATGATGTGAGTTCTAAGTGTTTCAAGTGACTTTTCAATGTCAACTCATAATCGAGTGACTTCTCGTATTCAGACGATTGAACCTTCTTCCTATTATGTTTCTATTACATATTCACATATGATCGATTGGGGAGGGTCGAAGGCCATGGTAGTTCCTGGTGTTCGTTTGCGCTTCGATTGAAAGTGGAGACTAGTCTCAGTTGCTAGTTGCTACCGATTCATCTTTATTTTTAAAGATTAAAATTTATTTCTAAAGAAACTGATGAAAGATGGCAAAAGCAATGTTCGAAATTTGAAAAGATGGAAATTTAGGCCCTTGACCGAACACACCAAACACATGATATTCAACAAAACAATGTTTAGCTCTTTTGTATTGTTATAAGCAGAAAACAAAAACCACACCAAAACGGTAATTCTAACACATATTTTTACTAGTGATAACTCGCAACCAACTCCAACTCTAATTCCAGATAATACTAAACATATTAAAAAACAAACACTAACAATTATCTCATAACGCTAAAACAATAAATTAAGACTAATAATTTCTTTTATGCATATCTCAATCTCTTTTCACTCCTTGAATATCTCTAACCCACTTCACATGTGAACCAGTTACGATTAATTTCCAATATGAAGCATATCGATCACACTTCTGGCACAATCACTTAAGTCTCCTCATACATATATTGGATGGACGTATTCACCCTTATTAGAGAATAGGGTTTCCCTTAGGGGTATATATAGAGATTACTATAGTGGGCTCAAGGCTGGTCACCACGTAACAACACCATCGCCATTATTCACCTCCCCCTCTTTCTCTAAATGTCATGATCTTCAATATCAACTTAGCCATCATAACCATACACTCTAAACGGGAACCCGATTAGTAAATAACATCATAATCTTGATCAACGCGGTACACTAGCTAAATCTAGTACACACATTCTAACTTCTTGTATCTATTATGTTTATCTAAAGAATTAATCAACATGTTGTATCAGATCATATATTGATTAATTAATTCGTTTTTGCTAAGAAACAAATTTCTTTGATGAAAAACCACATAAAAATCGGATTCTTATGATTTTTTTTATGAAATTTTCAAATCTAATGTCATTATTATGCTTCATGGATTGTTAGATCTAACTAAAACTTGTTTATATCTTATTAAAACGATAATTTTGATTGATGAATTTTAGTCAAGGACTAGTTTGATGGTCATAATTTGTTCTTGGTGTTCTTGATGTTCTTAATGATATTCATCCAAAATTTGATAAAAAAAAAAGCACATGATTGGGTGTTTGGTTTAGATTACAACTTGTTTTTAGATATTTTGGATCTTTATCTCCAATTTTTCTTAAAACCCCAAAAGTTTAAAAATAAGTGCACTTGTCGTCTCTTAATTTTGGATACTTCGCTTGCGTGAAAGATATGCATTGGTGACACTCTGCTTAAGCCCTAAACACAAATTTAGGCATGTTAGCCGATACTCAAAATCATCGACATCAGATGTCCGGTGACACTAAGAAGGCTAGCATGAAGTCAACACAATTAATATCTACAAGCACAACTGAAATTAGGGGACACTCTCAGTGTCCCCAGCACTGTGCAGGCGACACTCACATCATGTGACACGATTGCCCTTAGGCAGAACTCTGTCTGTCAACGTTGTGCTAGCGACACTCTCGTCTTACTGACATTAAGTTTAGCAACCGACGCTCATGTTGATAGTTCCTTAAATCGGTGACACTAACAGTTAGTTAACTCTGCTTACATTAGCGACACTAAACTTGGCAACACTGAGAGTCTTATTGCCAACACTTTCATTGTTGGCGATACTATCATTAATTGGCGACACAATCATTATCTGGTGACACTAGAGACACTATAATTACCTGGCAGCAGTAACAACATTGTCATTACCTGGTGACACTGTAATTAGCCCGAGGACACTACCTTAGTTTTTCGCACAAACCGAAAATTTTGCTAAATGACTAGTTCGATTTGGTGTAATTGGTGGTTTTCTATTAACTAAATGATTAATTTTGTTAAACCTTACATATCAAATGTTTTACAAAACTAACATTGCTTAACTTGAATAACCTTTTGATGTTTCACTTCTGTCCAAAGGTGACATGTTTCATGTACCTTGTTATTCAAGTCATACTAAGTATTGTCTCTTAGTGAATATCGTTAAATAATGAACAAGCACGTTATGAAATATGTGTCCTTAAACAAGTCATCATAATATTGATAAAGACACATATATGACATCAGTCTTATATAGATGAGTATTAAACTTCTTCCCAAAGGTGATGTATTGTATTTATGTTGCACACTTTATTCATTAAAAGTTGTTCATTGATGTTCACATGACCTTTTGCCTAATATGCATGTTTCACTTCTACCCAAAGGTGATGTGTTACATTTATGTCTTGCAAAGCAAACTTGTGTCTAATAAATTGATTGTCTCACTTCTGTCCAAAGGAGATGTGTTACACTTGATTTGCATATATGCTTGAATAGTTTCAGTTCTGCCTAAAGTTGATGTGTTATTGTTTAAGTAGAACTTTACTTAGTCTGTTAGTTTTCGTGTTTATAATAGACATTATCACATCTTCATTAAAATAATGCTCCCTACATAAATGATATGTCATTAATATCAAGATCATAATTTAGTTTTCCTTACTAGATTACCCTATAATGCAGACCACTTTAAATATCTTCTTTAAGTTCGTATTTCATCTATATCATCCACTCTAATTTCAAAACCTAAGATTTTTTTTTTGTTTCACTTAAGAGTTTCTATAAAATTTGCTCTTATTGGGTCTTGATTATCTCTCAAGACATGACAATCCTGATGCCTTTTCTCATAAAAGTCCTACAAAGTAAAACTAGAGCATGACAAGTGGGATAAGTCTTAAGTTATGTCTCTTATGATAATCAAGAACTCATTTAATAATTGTTATCATAGGAGCCATTCCACCTTCTGAATTTCATAAGAGTAAATTGTTTTCTTTGGAAGAATCAAAGGAACTCCCAAAATGCATGCATTTACTCTAGATTCTAACTATAAGGTTCAGTGGCGTATGTGAATACATTATAACCTACAATATCATGGCCCATAATCTAAGGGCTTATACATGGAAATTAGTACATTTTTAGTGCTTTACATATTAACCTTTCCACTAATATGATAAGTTTATTTAAGAATCAACTATAACACTCAAAAGTATCAAAGGAAAATGAATGTGTTCATCAGCAATGTTTGTACAGGAAAATGTATGCTTGAAATTGGAAAACAAGATGCCCTTTACCCTACCGCCACTAAACCCAAAAAGATGATACTTCTAAGGTCTACAGATAGAACACAAGTACTACTTCTAGAACTAGGTTTCATTAAGGGAGACTCTCTTCACTTCAAAATTATGTCATTAGACTAGGCATAAGCAACGAGACTATCCATAATTCGAAGGAACATTGGGCTAAGATAAGTAGTCACATATTAATGGCATTTAAGTCTCCTAATGATAATATTCCAATTAACACATGATGGGTTGAGTTTAATGTTGGGCTATAAGAACCATAATAAACTTTTTTTGTAATTGGGCTTGATGATACCTTACATATTCTCGAGATTACTCGGAATTTAGTATCAATACTAAAGCTTCATTATGACACTTATGAGGTTTGCATGGCCAATACAAAGTCACTCTTACCTTAAACTCTCATATTATTTGTTGTCACAATCTAGATAGAAACGTTTATAAAATAGAACTAGATAATTCAACACTTTTTCACAACTTTTGTTATCATGAAAATGAAAAACAAAAGAAAAATGAGACCTACAAACTCCACCCATTTAGACCAAAAAACATAAGAAATCATGACCAAGTTAATGAAGTACGTTTATCAAATCTCATTCTTAGTGACTTATAAGTACGTGTTAAAAGCCCTAATATTTAAATGGCTAAGGGAATAAATCAAGTTCCATCATAAATTGTAATTCACTGGAGCTTATCCTAAATTTGGATTTTTAGACATAATTCATTTATCATTTACACGAATACTACTTGTATCTAATATGTCTCAACAGTCAAGGTCTTAAAGATATTAATTCATATATACCATGATTCCTTCTAAACATGTCCCTAAAGTTTCTTATAACATCTGGACATTAAGGAAATAAAGTCTAACATGTAGGGTAAGTTCCCATTTTATGTACATCATTGAAACTTAACTTGTAGACTTCCTAAAGGTCTAAAAGGTTGTGGGAGAACTAATTATCTTAATCATAACTTGCAAGAGTTGCAAGAGGTAGGGGTGAAAACTTGATGTTATCTCAATTTTCATCTTTTGTACGAGACAATGAACCTTCATAACTTGTCTCCTTAAAAAACTAATGCTACACTTGCAAAAGTTATATTGTTGCTTAAATGTGGGCACACTTAGATATCTTACCAAAACTAAAGTAATCCTCAAACAAGAAAAACTACAACGAGTAACTCATTAACTTGTTTCTCCATTTGAATCTATTGGTCTTCTAATGATGACCATAAGCATGATAAATTCTTAACGACTTCTAAGGTCAGTGGAGCAGTAAAAGTCATTATCATGACTTGCCGGAAGTACAAGAGCAGGGGGGAGAGACTCATTGAATTTTACTCCGATTACACATCTTGTACACTAAACTACACCGATTCATACACACTTAGAATGTTGAAAGTGCTAGTAGCCTAACCAAGAGCTAATCCATACAACTAAAACTCCTAAAAACCTAAAAATCAACTCAAGGGGTCATTTAGGTTGAAAAGCCTACTAACTTTGATGAGATGTATCCTCATTAAATAAATTTGAAATGGATGTTGGAAAGTTTACCAATCATGCCTCTTCTAGTTATGTCACTAGCATCAATCAATCTTCTAAAGGGAATAAAATATTTTTAGCAAAACTAATTTTATATGTCACAATTACATGTGGGATGGTTGAATTACTGTACACACCCCGGTTTCCACGTTTAACACGGTGGGCCCGGTGGGGAATATCATGACGTAGTTGATATCATCATAGACAATAATACACAATTATAGCACAGTGGAAGGCTTGGAATGAAATTACTATTACAACCCGAAAGTTTAAAGTACGAATAAAATAATATACAGACGGTTGTAAAAAGGATCCACATGCGGATCTATAAATGAATACATAAAACTGAGTTCCACAGACTTAAGGCATCTATGGATTTGCAAAGTCCTCTTATTATGCCAAGTAGCTCCAACCTATTTCGTGTGGTACCTGTCACTTAGTCTTTGGAAAATACGTCAGTTTTAAGTGGTAAATAAAAATAACTGACTCATTTTGTAAACATTTGAAAATGTTAAATTTAGATGCACAAGGCACAAAATCTTTATATCTTGGGACAATTACATTTATAATCTTATATACAGTTTTACATGTTTGTCATACTATTAGGGTCGGTTTGAAGACCGAACATGATTAACTAACTCACCACATATAAAACCCACAAAGGAGTTATCCCCAACTTGTGGGTAATTATATCTTAGCATGTGCATCTGTCAGGTGTATGCCTACACCCCGTGCTTAGCTCGTGGCCATCAATAACTTAGATGAGCCGAGGATATCCAGGACACGGTTGTTAACCCCCATAGTTTATGTTATCAAACAAAACAGATTAAAACGGGTTATGCGACTTATTAATCACAATCCGACTAAATGATTCCATACCCGACCAAGCGGTAATAAATTACTGTATCCCAAGCCCGTATAATGGAAAATAAGTTAAATGTATTTACCTGAGTTTATGTGTAAGCACTACTCAGCCATATGATACTTAAGACCATATAAAGATATCTTCTACCGGGCTACCTAATCTATAAAGAAGGTTTTATTAACCTATTAGGATACTAACGGATCTTTATTTAAGTCAAGGACTTAGACCGGTTAGCCTAAAAGACGAATCACAGGTCAAAACGCTAAAAATAAGCAGTGACCGGAAGGAATGTAATTTAGACCCCACAAGTATGAAGACTTGAATAATATGGGTAAACTAAACACATTCTGTATTTTGAAGCAAAGATGCCAAGGTTAGACCCGTTTCGGCTCGTTCGTGAAAACTAGTCACATAAGCCGAATCGAACGTGTATGAGCATATACGGGTAACCGATAAGACATATACAGGTTTCCTAAGTTATTATGCTCAAGATATGTTATAATATCAGTGGGATGTCCGCAAGTATGCCCCTAAAGGTCTTGAAACAGAATTAGGCCCTATAAGGCCATTTTGATCATTTTATGGTTTATAAAAATGGGTTTATATGCAAACTGAAGTTTTGGTCATAAATATTCTGTGAAAATAATTAATTTATGATATTAAATCAGTAGGATATCATACATATATGTGATTTATGATTTATGGCCAAACTATGCCCCATAAGGGCGTTTTGGTCATTTCACATATGGTTTTAAGGACTTGTTTGGGATTCCGAGTTCATGTCTTATCCCTACTGTAAAAATACTTAAAATCATTTATAATTTCAGTAGATAACATGTCTTGGTTGCTAAATATAGTTTAAACTCAAACTATGTGTTTATTTAGCGTAAAAGTTGGTAAATGACGATAATTCCAAGGTTTAAGTGATTCTAGGAATTTGATCAGCCTTAAGGCTTCAAAATAATCTATTTATCATAATATATCAGTAGCCAAAAGTTTTGCATGATAGCTATATGTGGAACTCATTTAATTTGCAAAAAGGGTACTAGCGTCATTTATAAGTTTTATGCAAGAACTCAAGGCTAAGGTCAGAAATAAATCTGACCCGACATCCCAATAATTCCTAAATATGATATCATAACAATAGGTAAAGAGTTGTGTCAAAATTATGTTTTAAATATGATGCTTATGCTAAAGGGCATTCAAGTCCTTATAAAGGCATGAATTTTCGCTTTTCTAATAACTTCAGTTTATGACCAAGTTTGGAGCATCAAAATACTCTAAATGTGTTCACTAATCAGTACCTAATTTGTTTGTATGACCAATTACTTTAAAAGTCTCATTTTTGACAAAAGGGCATATTAGTCAACCTTAAGCATAATAACGGAAACAAGCATATGATCTTGGATTACTAAGTGACCAAGTGGTTTAACCTCAAAGGGTTATTCCATAACATAATATGGTCACAAAAGAACCCTAAGGCATTAAGGAAATAAACCAATTTGGGTCAGAACTGAAAGTCAATGCAAAAGTCAAGCTTTTGCGACTTTCGGTTGCGAACCGGACCTAAACTCAGAATTGTCGGGTTGAACATGTGTAGACATGTTCCATTAATGTTTACCAAGTTATTAAAATGATAAAACGTATTTTATAACCCTTACATTATCAGATTTGATTTTATTTAAAATCTGCCTAGTGTGACCCGACAATTAACTAAGTAAACGTGGTAATTAGGAGGTGCCCTTTTGAGGGATTAACACCCACCTAATTACGATTACGTAGCCATATTCGCCTCGAACAATGGCTGGACCGTTTTGGTCTAAGCCGAAGGTCAAAGCCGTTTTGCGGCAACTTTGACTTTCGGCCTTTAAACGCATAAAAGCCGAACTCTAGTGGCTAAGAACACTTACCACTGGTCCTAGCACGAAAATGGACTTAGAGGGGCTTCCTTTTTTATCAGGAATCCAAGAGAATGCCAAGCAAGAGAGAAAGAAATGAATTTGGAAGGTGCAAGTTCAAGTGCTCACCCAAAGCACCTATTTATAGTGCAAGAGGTCATCACAAGATCACTCCAGGTGTTTCGAAGGGTTCTAGGATGTCTCGAGGTGTCCATTAACGAGTAATGAGCAAGCATGCAGTCCCTGTTTTCGAATAAGGTGGTTTAGAAGCTTATGTGTGGAGGCCAAGCAAAAATTCGCCCAGTACCATGCCTTACGGACCGTAAGCAAGGGACCCTCACGGTCCGTAAGGGGTCTATCAGCAAACCAGATTTTTGGTTTTGACAAGTTTGGCCCCTCAACTTAAATATACGTATCTTGGGACTTGCAACTGATATCAGGCCATCATAAATGATATTTGGCATATTGGGAGTATAAAATAATTATTTTAAATCTCCTGGTTCGTTGGTAAACCTCCTGAAAGCACTAGTTTTGCTCGTCGACAATTTTACCCCTTTAAAATCATCCTTTCAAATGAATAGGGTTTAGGACACGTGTCTACACAATATTGGACGTGTTTTTGCGAGGTGGTGTTCAAAACTACACTAAATTTAAATAAAAACGTTAAGACACTAAGAAGCAAGATTGATTGCTGAAGATTATACTCAATAGGGGATAAATTATCAGATAATCTTCTTCTCTGTCTTATTAAAGGTTTATTTGAGGATCATTGTTGTTATAGTGGCTTATAAAAATTTAGAGATACATTAGATAGACATCAACAGAACTTTCCTTAAACAAATGCCTACATGTTCATAAAGCAGCCTGAAAGTTCCAAACTGAAGGTTTAGAACACTTGCTTTGTAAGTCGATGAAATCCTTATATGGGTTGAAGCATGCATCAAAATATGATGAAATCTTAATGCAATTCTTTTCATCAAGAATCAAGTAGGTATATGTACCAACCTCAAGATTAGTGGGAACAACTATTGTAAACTTGACCTTATATAGATGGCATTCTTTTGACAAGTATATGTTACATAAGTCAAAGCTTTGTTCACACATACTTTGATATAATGAATCTCCAAGATACCTCCTAAGTGATAGATATCAAAATATACCGAGATATACCCAACGGGACATTAGTTAGTCCCATAAGCTTTACTTTAAAGCAAGTCCTTACATATGTAACAAAAAATATTGCTCCCCTTTAGAGGCTAATAGGATAAATGAGATTATTTTCTTGTGCTTCATTAATTAGAAGCCTTATGAAAATTCAAGTCTATACTCGTTTATTGCTCACTATACTGATCACAATGAAGTTCTCACTAAATGTTGTTGAAAGCTTACCAGTGGACTCATAATTTAATAACTCCATATAAATACTATATTGAAGACTCATTGTGACTAGTCAACTACCATGTTTTCTCAAACAGTAACAATTCTAGAGTGTTTGCATTAATAATTTTGATAAGAAATTGTTGTTCGTTAATGAACAAAGTAGAGAAAACTAAATTTGTGTATCGAATACATTCATGACATTCAGGTCAATATCCTATAAATATTATGTAAGCGCTTATAACAATAACGGGTTTGCTAATGATAATGACTATGTACAACTGCATACTAAGAATGATTAATTATTAATTTTCCTCATCCTTTTAGATTTGTTTGTGTCTAAATATATGTATATGCTAGCCTAAATAACATATAGACAATTATTTTACAAGTCAACATTAAGGGTTATCCGTCAATTGATCCTAACTACTTAGGTTTTAAATTGGGATTGTAGTATGATTAATGAGAGTTTTGAGTTTGAATATCGATTCAATGATCATATTTGTTTGCTACGATTTTCGTTTAAAACTGCCAAGTAAGAGAATATAAGAATATATTTGATATATATATATATATAGGGTCCAGTTAACGTACAAAATGGCTTATCGTACATTACGTTCGTGATAACCCCAGCTGTCAGATCTTCATCCCCCATGCGATTTTACCCCATGCGATTTCACCCCATAAAACACAACAGCGATTTCATCTCCCATGCGGTTTCACCCCATAAAACACAACAGCGATTTCATCTCCCATGCGGTTTCACCCCATAAAACACAACATGCGATTTCATCCCCCATGCGATTTCCCAAATTCATGAACGCGCTTTTTTATAACATGCGATTTATACTCACATACGTAGTGTATGTTAAGACCAACTGTAAGATACACTTTCTCTCTTTTTCTCTCTCTCTCTCTCTCTCTATATATATATATATATATTCAATATGGACATTATTATCATTTTTCTAATAATTGATCATTGACTTAATTACCCCCTATATCATAAATGCTAGATTTTGATGGACATAATTACCATTACTAGAGAATAGCGTTTCTCCTATGGTCTATATATAGAGATTACTATAGAGGGCTTAAGGTTGGTCACCATCACCATTATTCACCTCCACCTCTCCTTAAATATCATGCTTTTCAAGAGCAACTTATCCATCATACAAACTGATCAGTAAAGAACATCCTTATCTTTATCAATGCGGTACACTGGCTATATCTGATACACACATTCTAACTTCTTTTTTTGTTATGTTTATCTAAAGAATTGATCAACATCTATTCAAAGTCGAAGTCATCAACTATGTTGAGAACATGGACAATTTTGGTTATGGACTGTAATTTTAGGACTACATGAACGGATTTTGGGCGCCATACAAACAAATGGATTATGAATGTTTTGGGGTATAAAGTGTTTTGGAACCACCATAAACGGCTACTTGTAAAGCTCAAAGTATAACTTTTTGGGTGAACTAGTTTTTTATTGACTACCTCTGGCATGGTTTAGGTGACCACAATTTTCATGGGTGAACATTCTTAATAGTAATCTCTTTTGATCATATCTATCAACGTTTTCCTGGTTTGGTACAGCACCATTGAAAAAAATTAGTTCATGGATAAGCATTCATAATCACAATTTTCTTTCATCGTATCAATGAGTTTCTTAATGTCTCCATGGGAAAATAAGAAATCCATTCGATTTCTTCAGGGTAAATTACACTTGTTTCCTATATTACACAACTTTTGATAACATTTGGTGCAAATTACATTTTGGTAGTGATAAGAGTGGTGGTGATTAGTGGTGACAAGGTGGCGATTGGTGGGGATGTTTATAGTCGTCTAACCTTAATTGCACAAATGATTCATGGATAAAAATAGAAATATTTATAAACTCAAAGTTTTAAGGTGTAATTGTCAGAGGGCAAAATAGTAAATTCATATAAATTTAACAACACTAAAAGACCTACGGACCATTGATAAAAGTAAACAGTGTCATTAGGGAAAATCCACAAATTAAAATTAGGGACCAAATCAATAATTTGTGTAACACCTTAGACCATTCTCACATTTATCATGCATATAAGAGATGTTGTGTTCATAAATAATACCATACATTTAGTTTCATCAACTTGTATAAGTAATGTAACCTACTAATACAAATTTAAAACATATACATACAAACAAACAAAATTAGTTAGATTGAGTTTTATATACTTAACCAACACATGGGTATATAAGAAACATGAAATTTAGGAAACAAGAACCATTGATTAAAAAATATTTTTTTTCTGATTAGTTTAATTATCTATAATGATGCTCATCCTATAAATATATATATATATATATATATATATATATATATATATATATATATATATATATATATATATATATATATATATTGTAAAAGCTTGTTTAACTCTTATTCAGATAACAAACTCCAAAAGCATAAAATCTCTATAGAATCGATCTATGACTTCTATATACAGTCGTAAACCTGATAAACAATTTACGGATATGGGAAACGTAAGGAAACCGTAGATCACATCTGAAGAGAGAAACCCTAAGCGAGCTTGTAAGAATATGAATGAAAGCTCCTCTTCTGTATTATACACCCAATACGAGCTTTTAACCCCGTAGTCCCTTGACCTCCTAGATTATGCACCTCAACTCCTTGGAGATGAAAAAAAATAGCTTCAAGACCCCTCATGTTAGTTTACCTTAAACCTAATGTAATATCCAAAAATTTAAAAATAGTAAATTAATAAATATCATTTAATTATGTATATTTTATAGGAATCAATACATCGTATAATTGAATAAATGACTATTTTAAGTGACAATTGGCCGAACACGTTTATTCCGTAAATTTCAATTAACAAGTTTGTGTAATTTTTTTTTCTAGGTGAATAATTAAATAATATTAAGAATTATAATTAAAAAAAACACTATATGGACTTAAAAATGTAAATTGCTTTTTTTACTCAAATCAAATTCCGTAACCTCCGTGATTCCGATTTCCAAAACACTTCCATTTTAATGATAATCACTAGAGAATTTGACCCGTAAAAACCTTTCCGTATGACAAAACAATTTCATCGGCCTCTTCCCCTATTCTCTCGACACATCTTGTTCTTTCACATTGAGATCTCTACCGGTTTAGCGCCGATAATCACAGGTTCGTTCCAAGTGGCGTACCAACCTTCTCGACTGTCTAAATAATCACGGATGCTTCGCCTTGCTATTTGAAGATCTCCGGTCAATTCGTAACGCTTAAATCAACCGCCCGTTTATGATATAAGGTATCGACGATGATAACCTTTGTTCTTGTTTGTGTTCTGTTTTCTGTTCCGGCGACCAAATAAATCCTTGTTAACAAAATAAAAATACGAATACAAGTAAACTGATGTTTGTTTTGGGTTGTTTACCGGAGTTACGAAGAGAGTGAGAGGGTTCCGAATCTGGTTTGTCTGTATGTATGTGTATTGGTATAGATATGTGAAGTGCGATGTGTGTGTATATCTGAATGTATGTTTGGGTGTATGTATAATTATAATTTATGATGTGTGTATGTATATCAGGTGGTGTGTGCTTGAGTTGCAGTTATGTAGGTGTGTGCGTGAGAGCCATGATGTGTGTATATGTGTGTGATTCTAAAATTTGAGTGTGGTGTGTGCTTGTTTATGTATATGAGGTGTGTGCTTATTTATGTATGTGCATGTGTGTGTCCCATGTAGTGTGTGTGTTTTAAATTGTGTGTAGGATGTATGTGTATTATGTGCATGGTGTGGTGATGTATGTATTTGTGTGTATAGGTTAGTAATAAAATATAATAAATAACAATTGACATTATTTGTAAGTGAGTGATTAGACAGCTATTTCAAAATAATGATTTGATCATATAGTGTGCGTATATAAATAAATTAACTAAAATGTTAATTGATAACTTCAGTCACTAAATAAATTGAGTCCGGTATAAACAAATTACATTATAAATATATACATGTATTTCTTCACAACTAGAACCATTGTATTTCTCGTTAATACATAAGTATTAAGGTTTGGGAAACTTGGATATTCCAAATAATTAGTAAGATAAGTGCACGGCTATAAATGTCTAAAAAAGGATAATATATAAGGATCCTAAAACTTTGGTCGCCGGAAAGCCAATGAGCGTAATTTATAGCTCGTAAATCTAAGTGAAATTACATATACGTGATACATTATCTGAGTCGGTATTGTCTTTGTCGGCTTGTTTATTAGTGTGTTTTAGCATGCCATACCTCAGACTTGTACTCATGGTCGCATGTTCCTGTCGGTGATAAATTTTAGTTATCAGTAAATTATATACATGGCCTCAGTATTTGTACTCCGTCACCCAAGCATGTCTGGCTTGTTGTTTGGGCGTCAACGGCATGGCACTTATCGTGACAATGCGTAATAAAAGTTCACGGCGTCTCTAGCTCGTGCTTGTGTAGCACCTTGGCCACTAGAGGCGTATAGATCGATCTTAGCTCTGAGTCTGAGTTTGTTTGTCTGGAGATGGAATATGGGTGCACGCCACACTCACCATCTCATAGGTGCATGGACTAGTTAGCCGTGTACCAGTCTATTTCTGTTTCTGGCTTTGGGTGCTTCTGTGTTACACAACTTATTTTGTTGATATATAATTATCGTGTAAGTTAATATATGTTTCTGTATGTGAATATGTTCAGTATGTGTTCTGATATGTCTGCCATGTTTTGTTCGCGCATATGATTATGCTTTTCGACCGTGTATCGGGCTATGCTTCTGATTATATTCAGTATCTGTTCTGATATGTCTGCTATGTTTGTACGTGAAGAAACGTAGTTCTATCATATTGGAATCTGGATAGATCTAGAGTTTGGTTCCTTTCATAAAGAGGTTAATCCTTCATCTAGTTTCGCGATGATGATGGTTGTAACTATACTCCGACTGATCCTGCAAAACAAAACACCGTCAGCCTCGCCATGGGGAGAAGGGGGATTCTCTCCGTGACCACCCTCCGGCGTGAGAATAAGTACAGGTAGTCAGAAGTAAAGTGAAGTAAGAGAGAGAGTATTTGAAAGTGAATACCTTTTCCTTGAACCCCAAGTTACTTATTTATAGCCAGAGTTTGGGCGCCAAAATAAGAGATGGAAACCTAACGGAATATTTCACTGCTCCGTTACGTTCTAACTGTCCGTTAGTGCACACGGATCATGAGTTCATCTAAGGCTAGGGAGATGCCACGTGTCGTCGTGAGATCACTTTATTTCATTGATGTGAGCATGCTATCACCGTGATCTCCTTAGATGCTGCCACGTGTCATTCGGTTATAACCAAATAGTGGCTTTGCACGATTGGTAATAAATGCTTCTAGAACATTTATACAGCTGTGACCTACAGGACCGCTGCCATGTATGCATTCTGTTACAATAGAAAAGATTCCTTTTGTCTCTGCACCATTTCCTGTAAACATGTATTTCTACTAAGGAAAAGTCTTTCAGGATTAACTGTTTCCTTGCGCGAGCGGCGCAAGGTAGTTAAATGATCTTTTCCCTTCTTTGCTGCTTAGCGCAACGTCTGCTGAGTTCTTGCTTGGGTACAAATATCTGCGCAAGGCTTATGAATGAAGTTTTACCCAAGGAAATTAATCAAGGTTAACTTTGAACCTTGCGCGAGCCCGCGTAAGGTAGTTAAATGATCTCTTTCCTTCTCTGGATACTTGGCGCAGAGTTTAGGGAGTCTTTCTTTGGCAATGAAGCCTGCGCAAGGTTTCCTTGGCAGTTAATAGTGGGCATGGTTCCCTTGCTTGGCGCAAGGTTTTTGGGACCATACCCCTTAAAGTCCCCCAGTCCAGTGTTGCTCCTATGCGCAAGTGAAAGTAGGTGGAGCACTGGACTAAAGAAAAATGATGTGTTGCATGCTTATAGATAGCTGCGTTGTATGGGTGCTGGTCTTTGAGTGTTTTTTTTGCTTCCTGATGAGGTATCATATGTGAACTTTGAAGACTATTTGAATTTCAAATATATTGGACACGTGTCGCTCATCCAGATAATGTAGTTGGTGTAAACACACGTTCCTAAGACGTGGTGGTACTGTTGACAGGCTGTCAACAGTATGTGTCCCAATACATTAATGATAATTCAATGACACGCGCGCGTGAGGGTAATTATTGTTCCCCACTCGCTCTGTCAGTTACCTGGGAAGGTGTAATGGTCGAAAAAGTCGCTGCTGTCACGTCGAGCATTAATTGCGATTAGTATATAAAGGGGGTCGACTCTTCATTTGCTTTGTTACCAGTGAACGTTCTAGAGAGAGAGAGCACATATCCTTCATATTTTCTGGTGATCTGCGATACTCCAATCATCTTCTTCGTTAGAGTTTACCGTCTTTCTGATCTTTCGATACTTATGGCTACCAATTCCGGGAGAGTCTACGTGCAGGTAACATCTATACTTCCGCCTTTAAAATGGAAGAGGGAAGAATTTGATACCTTGATTAATAATTTCTTATTTGCCAAGTCCTGGGGAGCATTCTACCCTAAGGAGGGTTCTAAGGCGGCGGATGCTCCGGCTGGCTATGTCACTTTATTCTATGACTATTTTGCCGAGGGCAACTTCAGACTTCCGGTGACCCACTTTATGTTGGAGATTCTTGAGTTCTACAAGTTCCACATCTCCCAGTTAAATCCGATGGGAATGGTTAGAATCAGGCATTTCGAGTTTGTTTGACGTTCGATGGGCATGATTTCGACGGTTGATAAATTTCGAGTTTTCTACCAGTTCCACTGTTCATTGGGCTTCTATTTGTTCCAACAATGTTTGCAAGCAAAATGGTTGTTGGTAGTGCCACCCAAATCCTATCATTACTGGAAACAAAAGTTTTTTTATGTGAAGGCGGCGGTTATCCCGACGGCAATGACGTTCAGGGCTGGGGAGGAGATAAACTTGGAGACGTTGGCCATTCCTACCAACGAAGTGTGGTACCAAAATATTAAGGATGTGCCCAATATTGTCTTGCCGGAAAGGGCGTTAATTACTGCTGGGATGAGTATCTTGTGGAAGAAGGAGCGTCAAGAAAAACCGGTCTACACCGAAGATGGTGTCGGTATGTTACTTCACAACTTCTTAGAGCAGCCTTCAATAACTGTTTATTGATGATGTTTTGTTGCTATGCTTTGTTCAACGGTTGCGCCGTTATATTTGGTCTCTTTCAAGAGAGACAATGGGAAGATGGCCGCGGGTGCCGCTTGAAGAGAATGAAGAACCGTGGTTTGATCAAATCTTGGGAAATTTTGAAATCCCTAAGAAAGAAGATCTTAACGCGTAGCCCTCTTCTACTACTGGTAAGTCATATACTGTGAAGCCTGAGTTAGTTATTGCAATAGTACTTGTAGATACCAACTCTTAAGTAATATTGCAATGTAACTTATGGCGCAACATTTTTCCTTTTATCATTGATCATGTAGGTAATTTGCTAAACTTGGGCGTAGGCCCTGAGTCAAAGAAGAAAAAGAAGCCAACTACTGCTGAGCCCCTTCCTCCAAACCAGATCAAAAGACTAAGCCAACTGCTGCTGTAAAAGCTGAGGGCAAGAAAGGTACGCATCTCGTATCTAATTCTTGGTTTGATTACGTGGTGGTGTCAGACTCATTTGAGGGTCTCGCGCCTGTAGGTTTGAGGAAACCCAAGGAGGAGCCTGTTGACACGTCATTTGTCCCTGCCTCTAACCCAGATGAACCTTTGGAGATACCTTCAAGCCCAGAGGAGGCGTTGAAGCGTACCTCAAAAAGATGAAAGAAACTGAGACTGCACCACCGTCTCCACCGAAAAAGGTTGCGCGGCCGCGCATTGGTAAGAAGAGCAATCTAGATGCTCTTGCGAAGAAATTTTCTCCTGGTATGTCTACTTCTTTGCACACTTTGTAGTAATAGTTGCGCACTACCTTTTGTTTGACACTTGTGTTATTTTTGCAGAGAAACTTGTAAAGGTTGTGCTGGTCACATCATCTTCCGTATCATCATCGCGCAAGCCTGATAATACTGAAGGAGGTGATGTGGACCATAGCGCACCTATTTTTTTATGCGGACCCTATTATTCCCGAAAAAACTGAAAGAGTGGCTCCAGAAGAAGAGCCAAAACAATTTGTTGCTGAGAATCCTGCTGGTGAGCAGGCTAAAGATACTACCTTAGATGCTGCTATACGAGGGCCTGTAGTTGTGGAACAAGATAAACCATCCACACCCATTGTTGAGCCTTCAACGTCTATTTTAAGGGTGCTGGCCCTTCCACAAGAGGCGATTATTTTATGCCAACTTTTGATGATCCAGAGGAGTCACTGATTCGCCTCGAGGAAACACCTAGGTATTATTATTATCGCTCATATTCTGAGAAACGGGCCTCTGAGATTCATCAGCCTGTGTGGGAAAGTCAAACAAGGCGATGTTTTCACTGATTGGCACTCATGCAGAGTGTGGTATAAGGGCATCTTCCCTCCGGCAGAGGTGAAGCGCCAAGAAGAGAAAAACCATGATGCCACTTATCAAACATTTTTACAAGAGTTTGCCCTTGCCTCTTCCACTATGAACCGAATTGTGCGCGAATGGCGCAACATGAATAAGGAGTGGGATGAGGTTGAGATTAGTAAGGCGAAGGCCAAATTGGAAAGGGAGAAGACGCTGAAGATGGTTATGGATTTTGAGGCTGCGAAGGCCAAGTTTGAGGAGGAGAAGAAAACCGAAGAATGGTCTGCGCTTTCTTGGAAGCGGAAGTGTGAGGCCACTACTGTGCAGCACGCTGAAGATCGCAAGCGCTTTGTGGAGGCTTGTGATCGTGATAACAATGAAAAAATTTCTCTGCGCAATGAAATTGAGAAGCTTAAGAAAGAGAAAAATGATGTAGTTGCTGCGGCGGCAGAGGCTCGTTCTCATAGGGAAAGGAGTGAACAGAATGAGGTAGCGACCAAAATGACCTTCCTTCTTAAGAACAAAGAGATTGATGAGCTAACCTCTATGTTATTTGATCAGGAGCGACTGTAGGAGGAGGTTGATTCCTTAAAAAAGGATATCAAACTACATCGAACTGAGAAGGCCGAGTTGACCCGCCGTTTGACTGAAGATGAGCAAAAGATTAACAATATGGAGGTCGCTCGTGCCAAGCAGAGAGTCTGGCAGAGTCGCTGATGAATCAGCTCACCAGGTTGTGTGAATATGGGATTGTGGAGGTATCATCCTTATCTTGAAATATATATGTCTTGCTAAATTATCATATCTTATACTGATGCATTTATATACAGATTGAAATTCCATCTTAAACTCTACGGAGTTGGATGAGATAGTAGGTGAACTGATGGTGGCAGCACGGAATGACGGTCATGCTGAGGGCTACAAAGAATGTACGCTGCATGTGGCCCATGCTTTAAAAACCCAATGGGATACAAGCCGAGCTGCCACTCATGGGACCGATACTACTGCTATCTATACTGCTGCCAAGGAAAATTACGATCACTTGCACATCCCTATCATGGACCTTGTTGATGCTGCGCTGCAACATGATGACTTTGTTGATAGATTAAAATAGATCTTCGCAGTGGCAGAGGAACAAAAAAGCACAAAGGATGTGGAAAAGAAAGCTAGATTGCTTTAATTTTCTAGATGCTTGTATTTTGCTTTTGATGTAACGTTGCGCGGATATGCAAGTACTTTTTTATGTGAATATAATATATTTAGTTTACAATATTTGCATCTGATCAATTACTTGTTTAGGATAGACAAATGAACAATAATTATCCTCATGTGTGAGCGTAAGCACTGTTTTGTCTTGTGGCTCATGAGTATGTGTTTTTGTTTATCCAAAGGAATTTCATGCATTTGTAATAAATATATAAAAGAATGTAAGTAGCGACAGAAGGTGTTTTATATCATTGATAAAGCGTAAAGCTATAACTGTCACTAAGATTACAAGTAAGAATTAATGTAAGCAGACTCATGGAAAGCGCAGGGCTAATGAGCTCTGAGATTACATGTAACATCTACGCAATTGTTGGGCATTCCAGGTCCGTGGGACGCTAGAACCATCAAGGCGCTTCAAAGAGTAAGCTCCTTTGCCAAGGACTTCATGATCATGTAAGGGCCCTCCCACCTTGGCGCGAGTTTCCCCAGCTTTTCAGCATTAGACGCTTCATTGTCGCGGAGGACGAAATCCCCCGGTACAAATGTGCAAACGCGCACCCGCTTGTTATAATATTTCCCCAGCTGAGATTTATATTTCACTTCGTGGATGGCTGCGTTCTCGCGTCATTCTTCAACCAAATCCAAATCCAATCGACGTTTCTCTTCATTGTTTTGTCTTTTTAGCACAAGCATTTTTGGCGACGGGAGACCTACCTCCGCAGGGATCACCGCCTCTGTGCCATATACCAAGCTAAATGGGGTTTCTCCTGTACTTGTTTTAGGCATTGTGCGATGCGCCCATAGAATACTGGGTAATTCATCGAGCCAACCACGCTGCGCCAAGCCAAGGCGGGCTTTAATGCCATCAACTATCTGCTTGTTAATACTTTCAACTTGTCCGTTCGCCTGGAGGTGCACAACGGATGAAAACACATGTTCAATCTGCATTTCCTGCATCCATTTTTGGAAATCTTCGGAAGCAAAGTTGGTACCATTATCTGTGACGATGCGCAACGGTATGCCAAACCGACAAATGATATGTTCCCAGATAAACTTCCACGTGACAATTACCGTGGTTGAAGCTAACGGTTTAGCTTCCACCCATTTAGTGAAATAGTCGACAGCTACTATTATGAATTTTACTACACCCGGAGCGTCTGGAAATGGACCCACCAAATCTATTGCCCATTGTTGAAACAGCCAGGCCGTTGTAACGGGAATCAATGGATTTTTGGGGCGCAACGTTTTTGGTGCATGTCGTTGTCAAGACATGCATTTGCGCAACATATCCACGACGTCTACGTACATTCCTGGCCAATAATAGCATGCGCTCATTACCTTAGCAACGACCATGCATGGCCCCGCATGGATGCCACATATTCCTTCGTGGATTTCCCGAATCAAATATTGCGCATCACTCTTATCGACACATCGTAACAAAGGACCGAAGTACGACCTGCGATACAGAATACCTTCGGACATTTCATAGTTTAAAGCCTTGCATCGGATCTTTTATGCTTGTGCCTTGTTGTCGGGTAGTTGACCATGTTGTAAAAACAAGATAATCAGAGACATCCAGGATGGGTTCCCCATTTCGACCATGGTAACTTGCTTTAGCGGAACAGATGGATTGTTTAAAACCTCGATCCTGACCTCTTTTGCTAGATGCTGAAAACTTGTGGCTGCTAGTTTACTCAAGGCATCAGCATGTTTATTTTCACTTCGATTCTCGTGAACAACTTTGAATTATTTAAACTGAATGATGAGTGCTTTCGCTTATTCTAGATAGAGGGCCATGATGTCGCCCTTTGCATCGTAAGAACCAGTAACTTGTTCAGCAATTATCTTAGAGTCAACATGAGCAATTAGGTTAGATGCACCCCTTTTAATAGCCAGGCGTAAGCCTGCTAAGAAAGCTTCATATTCTGCTTCATTATTGGTACTTTTAAACGCAAGCCGAATTGCATAAGTGAACTCTTCACCATCTGGACTTACCAAACGTAACCCTGCTCCTGCCCCATCATTGTTTGATGCGCCGTCAGTGTACACGATCCATGCTCTGTCATCAACGATGGGAACTGGATTTTGAATTGCTTCGCACTCTTCAACCTTATCTGCTGGAATTTCAGCAACAAAATCGGCTAATACTTGACCTTTGATGGCTGGTCTTGGCTTGTAACAAATGTTGTATGCTCCCAATTCAATTGCCCACTTCGCAAGGCGCCCAGAGACGTCCAGTTTAGATAAGACTTGACCAATATGATAGGACCATAATGACGTGTCCTGAAAAATATCGTCTCAGCCTGCGCGAAGCGTGAACAAGAGGTAATACTAATTTCTCCATTATAGAATATCGTGTCTCTGGATCATTCAGCATTTTGCTGATGTAATATATTGGAGATTGAACACCTTCACGGTCCACCATTAACACTGCTCCAACTGCCATTGAAGATGCAGAAAGATAAAGGATCATCGGTTCTTTGATGCGCGGAGCGGTAAGTGTGGGTAGCTGTATAAGACAATCCTTCAGGAGTCCATAAAAGCGTTTTACTTTTGACACAATTGCGCAAAGTTCAGATGAATGGAAATGATTTTGCAGCCTGATTAGCCAAAAAATGGTTAAGCGCAGCTAATCACCCAGCTAATCATTGCATTTCTTTGATGGTGGTGGGAGACGACATCTTTTGGATGGCCTCCACCTTTTCTGGATTGACATTGAATCCTTCTTTTGTAACCACAAAACCAAGGAACTTTCCCTCTTCCATGCCAAAAGAGCATTTCCATGGGTTTAACTTTAAATTGACCTTGCGCAAGGAATCAAAGGTTTTATGGATATTTTCTCGCATCATTTCTTCTGAATTACTCATGATGACCAGGTCATCGATGTATGCCTTTACTGTCTTACCAATGTCATCGTCGAAGACGGTGTCCATTAATCTTTGGTAAGTAGCTCCCGCATTGCGGAGTCCAAAGGGCATTTTTGTGTAACAAAAAATACTTTCTCTGTGCGAAAAGCTGTCTTATCTTCATCCTCTTTTTTCATCAGCACTTGGTGATACCCTTTGTAACAATATAGGAAACATTTCCAACGGAATGAGGCCAATGAATCAACTTTTTTGTCAATCTCAGGAAGAGAATAACAATCTTTGGGGCAGGCTTTGTTTAAATCTTTGAAATCCACACACATGCGCCAACCACCATTATGTTTTTTTACCATTACTGGGTTTGCGACCCATGTTTGATATTTGACTTTGCGCAGGATACCAGCTTTTAATAACTCTGCGACTTGCTCATTCATTGCTTCTGGGTTTTCCGATCCAAGGCTGCGCTTTTTCGGTACCACTGGCTATGCTGATGGAAAAACGTTTAAGCAATGCTCTGCTATTTTGCCCGGAACCCCTATCATGTCTACGGGTGTCCATGCGAAGATATCCATATTTCAAAACAACAAGGTTTTGATTTTTGTGCGAATTGCCATAGAAATTGCAGGACCAAGAATAATTGGTTGCTCTGGATACTTATTGTTCAGAACCCATTTCTCTAGTTCATTTGGTGACGTTGGTTTAGCAGCCTTAACAACTAGTTCGTCGATAGACATAATCTCTTTTCGAGCGAATATGATAGCTACTCCAGTTGGCGTTGGGAAACCACATGCAGCGTGAGGTGCAGACGTGACCATACTAAAATCTCGTTGCGCTCTACGCCCTAACAAAACGTCATGACGAGATGTTGCCAACATTACCATAAAGTTCCCTTGAATGGTGCGCGAGTGTTTACAGTCTGAAAGAATCATGGGGAAAACTATCTGTCCAAGAGGAAAGACAGCCTCATTGCAGAATCCAGTCAACGGGAAGTCGACTAGTTCTAGGCATGCCTTATCTTCCGGATCTAACTTCTTGAAACATTGCTCGTATATGATATCCATAGAACTTCCCGGATCTATGAACATATAGTCAGTCTGGTAATGGCCAAAGATGCCCGTGATTACCACTGGTCTTTCTTCCTGAGGTCCACCGGGAACCACAGGAAATATCACTTTTGCTCGCGCCATTTCTCCCCTCGGAATCGTTGAAAGCTGCGCTTGCGCGACGAGCTTACTTAAATCATAGAAACTTGTTTCATCTTTTAATTGCTTGGCCCCTCATTGCCGCGCGTGAGTTGCCTGACCTTTTTTCAAACTGATTGCACTAAGTGTGTCAACTTACCACTTTTCAAAGCCTTTTCAATTTCTATGCGCAAACTGATACAATTATCAGTTGTATGCCAGTATCGTTGTGATAATCACAGAAGAGATTTGGATCTTGCCCCTTTTTATTCTTCATAGGTTGGGGTTGTTTGAACTGATAGTTCTCTGTGCTGGGAACCTCTGCTGGAGATTTGGTGAGAGGAGTCCACTGTCGCTCTCTATTCTCGTTTTTAATAACTTTGTGAGTTGTGATTTTGTTAATCGTTGCGCGAGCATCCATTGGAGAGTATGGTGAATAAGAACTCTGGTTCGAGTCTTTCCAATTCTTCTTATACTTCCGACCCCCTTTGCTCAGATCCTCAGGACGATGCTGAGGTAGAGGAGGTCTGTTCGAATTGAGATTTCGCTCGGTTTGCGCATAAACTTTGGCTGCTGCCATGAGCTTATCCCAGCTTTTTGGCAAACCAGTAGTACCAGAAAGCACTTTAGTCATTTCGTCACATCTTACCGCATACTTGAACTGTGTGCAGATAAGATCCTCATGCACATCACCGATCTCTAACACCTCCTTGTTGTAGCACGTAATAAAATCTTCCAAATTCTCGTTGTCTCTTCGCCAGATGTTCATCACATCTGACGAATCTCTAACATATTGACGCTGCTGATTGAAATGAGTAAGGAACTTTTCCTTAAGATCATTCCATGAGGAGAGTTTACCTGTTGTTAAGTTATCGAACCAAAGTCGCACAGCTCCAGTTAACGTCTGAACAAACTGATGGCACCACATGGGTAGAGTCCATCCTCCAAGAAGTCATGTGCTAGTGAACAGACGTATGTGATCATCTGGATCTAACAATCCATTAAACTTACCTACGTTTGATGGCAATTATGCTCGTTCTAGCGGGGCTAGAGCGATTTCCTTCACAAATTTTGATTGTTCAGCAGCTTCAGCAGGTCGATAAATCAAGTTGTAATCGTGCTCAGCCTCTGGATTGTATATTGCACGTATTTTGGGTTTATAACTAACATGATCTGCAGACAAACGATTAAAAACACTTGCACTATCTCCTTCTTTGTAAGTCTTATGATACTCATCGTGTTGGGTGTCCCGCTTCTGTGACGATCGTGGTCCCAAACGTGAGTGAACAGATGTGCGACGTTGAACGTTTTCTTCTTGTTTTCTACTGCCAGAATGAACAGAATCATTCCTGGTCTAGAATAAATTTCGGTTCCATCTACAGACACATGTGAAGGCGCACGAGCATGGTTCTGAGTATTATAACTCAACACTCGAGGTGCCGGCGAAACACAAACCTGAGGAGTGTTAACCGGAGCTTGAAAAGCTGGAGTTCCGGTTTGAGCACATAATTGAGCATACATAGCATTCAAAGCAGTATGAGATTTGATTAACCATGATAATGGAGTCTCTCCTGGTGGTAATATTGACGCGACATCAACCTGAGGAGCCGCCGGCGTTACTAGAATGCTCGCATGATCTAGATCATACGGAACATGACAAATCCTCAACAATTTGTTCGTCGATCTGAGGAGTGCCGCCGACGCGACGGATCTCTGATCGAGGACCTGGAAAAGTTGATCCATCAGCCATGATTCTGTGGATCTAAGTGAAACGAAACGAAACGAAAGAGGGGAATAGAAACGAAAATCGGTGGGCGCCAATGAAGAAACGTAGTTCTATCAGATCGGAATCTGGATAGACTTAGGGTTTGGTTCCTTTCATAAAGAGGTTAATCCTTCGTCTAGTTTCGCAATGATGATGGTTGTAACTATACTCCGACTGATCCTGCAAAACAAAACACCGTCTGCCTCGCCACGGGGAGAAGGGGGATTCTCTCCGTGACCACCCTCCGGCATGAGAATAAGTACAGGTAGTCGGAAGTAAAGTGAAGTAAGAGAGAGAGTAGTTGAGAGTGAATACCTTTTCCTTGAACCCCAAGTTACTTATTTATAGCCAGAGTTTGGGCGCCAAAATGAAAGATGGAAACCTAACGGAATCTTTCACTGCTCCGTTACATTCTAATTGTCCGTTAGTGCACACGGATCGTGAGTTCATCTAAGGCTAGGGAGATGCCACGTGTCGTCATGAGATCACTTTATTTCATTGATGTGAGCATGCTATCACCGTGATCTCCTTAGATGCTGCCACGTGTCATTCGGTTATAACCGAATATTGGCTTTGCATAATTGGCAATAAATGCTTCTAGAACACTTATACAGTTGTGACCTACAGGACCACTGCCACGTATGCATTCTGTTACAACAGAAAAGATTCATTTTGTCTCTGCACCATTTCCTGTAAACAGGGATTTCTGCTAAGGAAAAGTCTTTCAGGATTAACTGTTTCCTTGCGCGAGCGGCGCAAGGTAGTTAAATGATCTTTTCCCTTCTTTGCTGCTTAGCGCAACGTCTGCTGAGTTCTTGCTTGGGTATAAATATCTGTGCAAGGCTTATGAATGAAGTTTTACCCAAGGAAATTAATCAAGGTTAACTTTGAACCTTGCGCGAGCCTGCGTAAAGTAGTTAAATGATCTCTTTCCTTCTCTGGATACTTGGCGCAGAGTTTAGGGAGTCTTTCTTTGGCAATGAAGCCTGCGCAAGGTTTCCTTGGCAGTTAATAGTGGGCATGGTTCCCTTGCTTGGCGCAAGGTTTTTGGGACCATACCCCTTCAGTATGCTTGTGGTTATGTTTCCAATCATGTATCAGGTTAATTCTGCTCCTGATTATTTTTAATATCTGATGCTGTCATGTATTAGTTATGTCTGTTTTGACTCAGTATCTATACCAGTTTGTATCAGTTTCGCCTCACTGTCAGTCTCGTTTTGGATTTAGATCCCGTGTAATCGTTTAGTTTGTATCCGTCAATATTTGTAATATTTGATTCAGTTTCTATTCGATATTTATTGTTGAATCTTTCTTTGTTTCGTGTCGATTATTCCCACCGGTTTAAGAAATTTCGTAAGGATTTTATGATTCTGCATATAAATCAGATTATCTAAAGTATTTTGTTTACTAAAAATAAATATCCAAAGTTATAAATATAGCTATATTAACTTAATAATAACTTATGAGTATTGATTAATTAATAGATATGGATTTGAATCTAAACGTTTATTTAACGATAACAGTTTCCGAAATCATTTCTTTTAAAAGTTTCGAGATTTTAAATGTTATTTAAATTGTTTAGGCTTACGTATTTGGTTTTGTTTCTGTATCGGTTTTCCATGTTAGTATACGAAACCTTATAAGTATTTCCACTTTGAAATTCAGGTTATTTAAATTATTCTATTTTTATAAATATAGTTCTTCCAAGTTATAAAACCTTATATTTTTTGTCTAATAATGAATTGCTAGGAAATTTTTAAATTATTATGTCTTAATATATCTAAACGTTTGGTATAAGAAAAAATCTTTGCCAAGCAACTCGTTTTAAAAATATTAACACTATAAACGATGTTTGAAATATTCGATAGTTAATAGTTTCTGATTCTTTCAAACATTTTTGTTAAAGACGACAGATATAGAAATTTCTTATAATACAAATACGAGATAATTAAACGAACTATAAGATGAGTCCGGTTATACAAAAGATAAAATTATTTTGGTCAGCATGGTCAATGATATATCAGTCTCTACTTTAGTTTTTGTGTTAGGTTCACTATTGGTTATGTAATTAAATGATTTTTATTCCGTGTCAAATTTCGTTACAGTTTTAGATCCGTTATTGTATCAGTCATGTGTCCACGTCTGTTCTCAGTACTCGTATCAGTTATCGTCTCAGTTCAATCTCAGTTTTGTTATGTTATGTTTGGTTTTCTGCTGTTTTGACTTACTTGTACTGTTGATTTCCCCTTTACTGAGCAATTTTTGGCTCAGGCGTAGTTTCTTTTTGTGTTTGTCTTATTTGTTTTACAGGTAATCTGGGAGTATTTGGGGATTTAGTGAGGAGCGTTAGGAAGTGGCTAACCAATTTTATTTATTTATGTAACGTAATTAAATGTAATTAGGTTCTATTCTTTTTAATATTATGGATTGGTTTTGTATTTGATGTCTGTAAGAGTGACACGTCATCCCTAGCGAGGTTGGGTGTTACACCTAAACTTACTAATCTCAATATTTATAAGTGTAGGTCTTGATCAGGCGGTTCTAGACGGAAGTTAGTGCATAAACGTAACCGATTCGGTAGAATGTTATTACAGAAAGGAGTAGAAGTAGATAGCAGCGGAAGTCATATATTATTCATTCATACCGAAAGAGTATACATCTTGTCCAGCTGCCGGAGTTCCTGGAGAGAATCCGGCAGCACCTCCCCGTAGGGATTGCAAAAACTTAAACAACAAATGAACACACACCACCTATATATAGGCATACAAGTTCGCACCAAACAGGTGATGGTCAAGTTCATCTGAAGAAAACTTCGTGCGAACTTGTCCATCATGTAACAAGTTCGTCCAAACTTGTCCAGCATGTAACAAGTTCGTCCGAACTTGTCTTCCTACATACAAGTTCGTGCTAACTTGGTCGTGTGTTTGATTTTAACCTATACAATATTCAACACACGCTCTATCTAGCCTATTCGACAAGTGACGAATACAAAATGCATCAACAGATTCCCCCTTGTTCGTTACTGACGAAGCTTGATCTTGATCTCCAAATCTCTAAGTCGTGTTTGAATATTCTGCAACTTCAATCAAGGTGCCTTTCGATGTCGTCGAGACGCATCAACAAATTCCCCCTTAATTGATTATCCGGGCTCGCAGTATCAACATTGAATTCCCCTGAAAACTCCAGTTCAGAAATTTGATTGCACAGTTTCCGACCTCCTCTGATTTGCTTGATTGACAAATTTTCTTGAAAACACACCAATTCGAAGCTAATCAATGCAGCAGCTTCTCCGTTTCAAAGATAACTGCATCCGAGTTCAGTTTTTGAATAAGCATTGAGCATCGAGAGTTTATTCAGCACACTCCTAATATATCAAAACTCAACCGACAATTGATAGAAACTTCGAATCAACACACCGGAAAACTTCAAATCAACAAATACTCTCGAAAATCTAAAATCCTGATTTCCGTAATCACAGTTAAGCACCCTTCAGAAAGATTTGATCAGCAAATCGGCAATCTGCTCAATCGGCAAATTTTCATCGGAAACAAATAATCTGGTAAAGTATCAAATCTGAGAAACACACATCCGTGATCAAAATCACATTCTCCCTCTTCAGTCATAATAACATATATATAGCTATCTCAGCAGAACCTGGCGCCTTGAAAGTACAAAACATCCCTATTTCCGGCTTACTTGATCAAAACAGTTCATTTGCTTTGCAAAGTTAATGATAAGCAGTCGTGTATGCGCTAACCCCACATCGGAGATCAGGACCTAAATCCTACATCCCTTAAGCATCAACCGGTATCATAATCTGAACACTCTGAACTTCCTGTGATCACGGAATCCCAAATGTATAGTCTTTTTCGTCAGCAACCGGTACACAGCTTTGTCTGAAAAATCCATTATATCATCTTCTTTAATCATGGTACCACGTACTACCCGGGGCAACTGAAACTACAGAGCATCCTTATCTCATGGTGGTTAGTCCAGTCAATAGTTCATGTGCAAAGCAGAGTTAAAGATAGGCAGTCGTATGTGCTCCCAAACCATACGCACGACTCAGGTGTCAATCCACAACCATAACCTCAGAATCTGATAAACAACTCCTCCAAGACTCAGTTATGTACCACCCGATTTCAAACTAGACATCAATTTGAGATCACCAATGAATCTCGATCCTCTGCATTTCCCAGTTAATCTGCAATCGGTAACCACCCTGATACTGTTGCAGGAGTCACGAATTTCAAAAATGCCAGAATCTTCATATATTGTAAAATTTGTATTCCCCCTCATTTTTGCAAATTCTGACCATATCAATTTCTCACTGAAAATTTCCCCTCAAATCCGGAAAATTCAGTATTCATCAAAAGCGGAATTTAACGTTAGGCCCATTGATAATCACTATACCAAAAGATCAACATTCAGCATCGGTATAAGTGACTATCCCGATATCTTCACAATTTTGCAATCTTATCATCAAATATGTACTCTGAAGCTCCAGACGGTGTCCTCGAACATCCCGGTTCGGTCATCGAAAACTCGAAAAAATTTCTATCGCCAATTTTTTCTGGACACTCATCCCATCAATACGATCAAGAAAATTTTTTCATGCCTTCGGGCGAACTTGTACACAACTTCGCCAATTTTTTTTAAGGCTCTATGTACAAGTTCGTGAGAACTTGTCCACCCAACACCCACTTCGTGCGAAGTTGCTCACCACTAACAAGTTCGAACGAAGTTGTATGAAATGGATCAACTTCGGGCGAACTTGTACACAACTTCGTGCGAAGTTGTCCTCCAAAACCAGCCATTTTCACATTTTTCGATCCAGAATCCTTATTTCTACGAATTTCGAGATGATTCCACCATAGATCTGGTCGAAAGTGGTTTTCTAACAATCATATCCATTCAATTTTACTTTTTGTCCGTGGATTGTATGTTTATTTCATGTATTACGTCCAAAACCCTCCTAATGTCCATAAATGTCCAAATTCATGAGCGTATGTGATAACCGTAGCTCTGATACCAATTGTAGGTCCTGATCAGGCGATTCTAGACGGAAGTTAGTGCGTAAACGTAATCGATTCGGTAGAATGTTATTACAGAAAGGAGTAGAAGTAGATAGTAGCGGAAGTCATATGTTATTCATTCATACCGAAAGAGTATACATCTTGTCCAGCTACCGGAGTTCCTGGAGAGAATACGGCAGCACCTCCCCGTAGGGATTGCAAAAATTTAAACAACAAATGAACACACACCATCTATATATAGGCACACAAATTCGCACCAAACAGGTGATGATCAAGTTCGTCCGAAGATAACTTCGTGCGAACTTGTCCATCATGTAACAAGTTCGTTCGAACTTGTCCAGCCTGTAACAAGTTCGTCCGAACTTGTCTTCCTACATACAAGTTCGTGCTAACTTGGTCGTGTGTTCGATTCTAACCTATACAATATTCAACACACGCTCTATCTAGCCTATTCAACAAGTGACGAACACAAAATGCATCAACAATAAGAGTCAAGACCCCTCATGTTAGTTTACCATAAACCTAAACTTACTAATATCAATATTTATTAGAGGCTAATCATCACTAGTTCCAAATTTTGGAACCGTTAGAATACCATCTATACTTTTTCTCTCAAATAAGAAATCTACTTTTAACATGTTTTGTTTTGTCATGAAAACACATGATTTGCTAATATTAGAATCATAGAATCATCCTAAACTTTTAACAACCAAACAACTTCAGAAACAACATCCATATTCAGCCCCAATAGAAGATCGAGAAACAGTAGATTGTTACTTACTTTTCAAAGAAAAGTTGAGTTACCTAACAAGTGTTTACACCTTTTCTTGTTACTAAGGATCATGGGTGTGGTCGGCAAAGTAGATCAGCAAAAGGGTTTGCCTAGCGGTAACACCGCCGCCGGCACCCTTTGCCGATCGGTAAACCAAGACATGCGGTAAACCTTTGCCGATGCGGTAAAGGGTGTTGTTTGTTTTCTGCTGCTGTTGTTATTTAGAATTAAAAAAAAAAAAGCTTACCAATTCATCAAGTGTCTAACCATTGCCAACACTTTTCAGCAAAGTTTAAACACTTTAGGTGGAATGACGTAATACCATCTGATTGGTTGATTTTAAAGTTTGTCACTTTCAAATGTTTAACCAGTCTCTTCAGCCCAAACATTTATACCAATTTATGTCGATATGTCCTATCAATTCAAGACTGATGCAATAACCCTTTGTGTTATCCTGAAACCCCAACAAAAAATAATATATATAGGCCAACTGCAGTCTGCATGACATATATGCATGGTGGGGGCTCATCCTCTCTTCTCATTTGTATTTATCTTTCCTTTTAACATTTACAAATAATCACCAATTTTTTTATAGATGCATGGTGGGGGCTCATCCTCTCTTCTAATTTGTATTTATATTTCCTTTTTAACATTTACAAATAATCACCAATTTTTATATTTAAATGAGACATTTGTCAATGTGGTTCAAACCTGAACAACCGTTGCCAGTAAAAAAAATAGACATTAATGGATTATGAATTAGAAATTTTTTTCGTTCCCCGGTTATAATAAAAAAGCAACAAAAACAACTACCTTAACAACGGGTCAAACTTTCATATATCAGTGTCGTTTAGTAACGTTCCCATTCTCATTCTATAGAGAACTTAACCGGGTGATTAACAAACCTTTTGAGTCTGCTCAAGTTTTGTCCATATATTGAAGAACGATATATTGATATCAATTAAGAAAATTAGTAGGGTTGGTTCTGCGTTTCAACGACCTCATATTCCGGTATCAATTAGACATCATTTACTCTTCCGGCCTAAATTACTATCTCCGACAAACCTTAAATGTACTAGGTGATTTACTAGAAGAACACAGGGTTGATTTTGTCTACTTCTTCTCTAGGACCGGCCCACCTTGACCGGCCACGTCACTTTCACACAGGACGAATCATGTTCATGTCGGATTATCAAAAGACAAAAATTACGATTAGACATATACATAAATACAAAATAATTATATTTTAATAAATGAGCATATACCAATGAAGTATAGAAATGTCAATTAGCACACCAGTAAAACAAAACCCAACTTTTGCCAGATTTTAATTTCTAATTTATTTCAATTTGAATGTAAACTAGATGTAAGATCCCCCGTGTTGTGACGAGGGGCTAAAAACGTGTCATCTCGCTATGTTTATCTCTCTAGAAACCCATTGATGTTCCTCTCTCTACAAAATACGTTTGCGTAAGGTTCGTAAATGATCAGACAAAAACTCGTCGGAAAGTGTCTGCAACTATGAGAAAGAGTTTCAAAGAGAGTAAGATATCTAAGGGAAAGAGAGAATGATGAGATGTCTGGGTTTTAAAGAGCCAAAGAAACAAATGTCAAACAAATATAAATACTGGAGTTAAATGTCATTTTAGTCCCTGTAGTTTGGGTCATTTTGCCAGTATAGTCCAAATGTTTCATTTTTCGTATCTGGATCCAAAAAGGTTTCTCATTTGTTGAATGATTCTTGTTAGGGTTTGTGAATATATAATTTCTATTGTGTTTATGTGTGATTTGGGGTTATATTAATGATAATTTGTGAAGTATTCTAGATGGGTTTAAGAAATTGTTACATTAAATTAGTTTGAAGGTTGAAGAGGTGGTCGGTTGGCGGCCTGCTTGTGGTGGTTGAAGGTAGGTGGGCAACGAAGGTGAAGGAAGCTTCGGTCAATGGGAAGTCAAACCAGTCAACTGTGGTCAAACAAGAGTCAAATGAGAAATATTAAAGCTTTAAATAAAATAAAAAGAAAATGACATAAATACCCTTGACTTAACATAGGTGAATGGATGAGGTTAAGTCAGTTGGACCAAAATGGCAACGATAAAACCTTTTTGGATCCAGATGCGAAAAATGAAACCTTTGGGCTATACTGGCAAAATGGCCCAAACCACAGGGACTAAAATGGCATTTAACTCTAAATACTGGATAGGAAATAAATACGTAGCCATTATAAAAGGTTACAATCAAATCAAACCCATAATGCAAGAAATTGAAGCAGGAAAAAACACCAAAAGTAAAGTGTACAATATCCTTATGCCTTTAAATTTAAGGATGAGCAAATGGTACCCGGTACCGATATCGAATTTACCAAACAGGGTACATTTTCGGTACCGATTCGGTAACAACTTTTAACATTTTCGACCTGCTCAGTACCGGTATTTACCAGTTTTTACCCTCAAATACCGGTATCGTATCGGTACTGAACCGTACCGTACCGGGTATATTCGGTACCGGTATCCACTTTGGGAATTTTCGGTATCGGTTGATACCGAGCCCATCCCTATTTAGATGTTGCAAATTATACTACTATATATGTAAATATAAATATACAAATTTGTCTTTAGTGAATGCAACCCACCAATGTTTTAAAATTCGGTTTTTATACCGTACTGAATTCGGTTCAAAAGCGGTTTAACCGGGTGTACCGGACAATTCACCCGGTACAACCGACTGGTTTAAACAGGTTTTTAAAACATTGCAACCCAATAAGCATTATGGTACATATATATATATATATATATATATATATATATATATATATATATATATATATATATATATATATATATGCACGTTTGTCTTTAGTGGGTACAACCATTAAGCATTATGGTACAAACCATAATGCATAGATATGTTGCAAATTATATATATACCGTACTGGATTTGGCTAAAAAACGGTTTAACTGAGTGTATCGGGGCGGTTTAACCGGGTGTACCAGACGGTTCACCCGGTACAACCGACCGGTTTAAACCGGTTTTTAAAACATTGCAACCCAATAAGGATTATGGTACATATATATGTATATATGTGTGTGTAAATACAAATATACAAGTTTGTCTTTATTGGGACAACTCACTAAACATTATGGTACAAACCATAATACATATGTATGTTGCATATAAGTTTGTCTTTAGTGGGTACAACCCACTAAGCATTATGGTACAAACCATAATGCATACATATGTTGCAAATTATATGTATATATAATAGCCAATAAGAAAATAATACAAGAAAACAATTGGTAAAAGATGTAAGGCGTAATTTTCAAGTGTTGATGCATAGAAATGCTGAAAACTATACAAGTTTGTATTTAGTGGGACAACCCACTAAGGATTATGATACAAACCATAATACATATGTATGTTACATATAAGTTTGTTTTAGTGGGTACAACCCACTAGCATTATGGTACAAACGATAATGCATACCTATGTTGCAAATTATATGTATATATAATTAGTCAATAAGAAAATAATAGCAATTAAACAATTGGTACAAGATGTAAGGCATAGTTTACAAGTGTTGATGCATAGAAAGATGAAAATTATAGTGTTATATAATATAATATAATATAATATAATATAATGTTAGGTGTATAGAATCAGTAAATGTCCATACAATAAAATAAATACACAGTGCTGGTTTATTGGGCTTATCAACCTAGGCTAAGCTTTAGGGTTATTCAAAAACAAAAGTCTCTAATTTTTTTTTTCATATATTAGACTTGTTTTTTACCCATTTAAACAACGTTTCTAGGCCCAAGATTTAGAATTTTATTCAAAGAGTCCACATTGTTCGCGCGCCCCTTAGTCCAGAATCCAAAAGTAGCGTCGCAACACACCAACCCTTGTTATTGCAGCGTCTTTAAATAAACAATGTGAAACTGATTTTGAATTGGACAAAATTAGGGTTGACATTAGGAAAAATCATCGCTGCTGTTCAAATTTCAATCTTAATTGTTGATTTTTTTATACCAATTTAGTAGGACCCCGACTTTATAGTTCGCTTATGGCCTCCAAAAACATCGGACAACCCTATAAATATGTATAAAGGTGAATGGGGCATCGATCTCACCATCACTAAATCACGCTCCTTATTTTCGATTGCTTCATTGCACGTAGCGATCATGGGCGTGACAACATAGAAGGGTATAGGTTCTGCCGAACTCGTATCAACAAATTTTTTAGTTTTATATATACATGTGTTTCAACATTGCACCCGTAGAAATTTCAAGATCAAACCCTTAGAAACCTTTACATCGAACCTTAAAAACCTTGACCGAACCTTTAAAAAACTCGACACCGAACCTTAGAAAACCTGAAAACGAACCTTCACTCACTTTTTTATTAAAAAGGAATAGCTTTTTAAGCCCGCATTCTATTAAAAAAAACCCATTAACTCATTAAGTCGATATCAACAATTTTTTTAGTTTTATATATACATGTGTTTCAACATTGCACCCGTAGAAATTTCAAGATCAAACCCTTAGAAACCTTTACATCGAACCTTAAAAACCTTGACCGAACCTTTAAAAAACTCGACACCGAACCTTAGAAAACCTGAAAACGAACATTCACTCACTTTTTTATTAAAAAGGAATAGCTTTTTAAGCCCACATTCTATTAAAAAAAAACCCATTAACTCATTAAGTCGACACTCAACGAAAACAAATAACTCAGTAAGGCTTAAGTCCACCACATAAGCCAATAAACCATTTAAATTAAATTAAAAAAATTAGTAAAAGATAAACTTTTAGAATCGATTGATGTAATTTTTATTAATTATTTCCATTTTAATTTGATTTTTGCTATTTTTATTATGTGACCCGAACACCGGACCAGACAGAAAAGCCAAAATTTAGTAATAGACAATCGGTTGTCCATCCCTATAAATTTCCCAACCCGTAGTAAAAAATCTTGCCGTAGTACCGGTCGATCAAGTTATACTCCATTTACCTTTCAAAACACCAAACGCTCACTCTTCGTCTTTTCTCGCAGATTCCTATAACTTCTTGAGTGTTTTCTCTATGTCGTCGGTTTGGATATAAAAAAGTTTTCATAAAAATAGACCAAGCCAGGTGAATGTCATCAACAAGATAATAGCCGCGTCTGTAATGTCTCTAGTTGGCCACAAACGGACCCATCGGTGCGGTTACATGCAATTCATTATTGAACAACGATGATTGATGTATAACATTGATGTCGTTGCTTGAACCGGGAACACCAAAGTACATATGCCAAATCCATAAATCATTCAACGCCATTGCTTCGAGCATGATTGTCGATTTTTTGTGGTCACCTTTCGTTGCTAGCCTCGCAAACTCTTTGACACATTCTTCAAATAATGTGTGTGCAGTCCATACTATCGAGCATCCTAGAAGGTGTCATCTAGCTTCATGTGTGGCGTAGAAATTAACGTGTAACGTTGTGTCTGGTCAGTCTTCTTAGAAACTAGGTGCCATATAACTTAATAACCACATCACAAAAATATTCTACACATTGAAGTGAAGTCCTAGGAGGAATAGCTAAATATTTATGGAATTCGTTGGGATCATTACAAGTTGTAAGTTAACGAATCACATATGTGTATTTTTGTAGCGGTGAGAAACTCTTTTTGGATCTCGCGTCATAACCCTTCAAATTGAGCATTTATATCCCAGACAATTTTGTGAAAACATAGTTGTTGCGATAAACGAAATCTCGTTGTAAATGTCTCAGCAGTGTACTTTAGGTTTTCGACAAAGTAGTCATTTATTAGAACTTCATTAGCCCCTTCTCGTTCAGTTTTTTTCTTTGATTGCCCTCATATCTTCATGTCCTTCTGCCACTTGGCTAACCATGGCAAGAAACTTAAGAGTGCCATTGGAAAAGTTGGAAAAATCTGATGAGTCGGATGGAAATGAAGTGCTTGACCCCTCCGTTTGTATTTTTGTTTTAAATAAGAATATTGTAGAGTATGAAAAGAGTTCTATGTGAAAAATGTTTAAGGTTTGGTTTATTTTTATAAGAGTAATATACGTATATGTATATATAAATTCCAACGGTGATATTTCACACCGGTCATCAAATCACCATCCCCAACGTGACAGTCACCATGGAAAACCCACAAACCATAACCACCGAGTTGTAGCGGTGTTTCACGTGGTGATGACCACCAGGACACACCATCATGGGTGTCCCTTCCTCTCTAAAAGCATCCACATCCACAAACTTTACAAACCTTAACCTCAACGTTGCATTAGATTCTAAACATACTTTAAAAACTTTTTTTTCTTCTATATCAGTAAATTACACAAACCTTCACCTCACACTCCACGTTATCACATACTTTTATAATTAAGTGAATATAAATGAAATTACATTTATAATAATAAATAATAAAATTATTTAAAATCAAATTAATATACAAAGTTCAAAGTAAAAATAAATAATAGAACATAAAAAAAGAATTAAATTATAGATTTAATTATTTTTTTCGTCCCTGTGGTTTGTCAAAAATCACTATTTCAGTCCATTAGTTTAAAAATTGCGATTCCAGTCCCTATGGTTTCACTTTCGTAACAATTTCAGTCCACCTCGCAACCATTTCAGTCCCTGTACTTACAGAATAAGTGGATTGAAGTGGTTAAGAAAGTGAAACCACAGGGACTGAAATGGTTACGAAAGTGAAACCACAGGGACTGAAATCGTAATTTTTAAACTAATGGACTGAAATAGTGATTTTTGACAAACCACAGGGACGAAAACAATAATTAACTCTAAATTATACATCAACTAAAATTTAAAACATGCATATACATAAACCAACATAGATCCATTGGTAATCATCATTTGACATATCCGAATCATACTCATTGGCAAATGGATCAAAACATGGATGACCCAATCTATTTAATATCAACCATTATATTGGGACCATTATAACTTTGTATGTAATATATCGGATAAATCCTCATCGGGTATACTGTCGTCATAGTATACACCATCTTCTACATCAGGTTCATTGTCTGGTTCGACCACCGGAGCATTGTCCGGTTTGACATCAAAGCGTTTTCCTCTTCGACCCGGCTATATGTAGGAGATTTGGCGTTAATCAACGACGGATACTTTTGTCAGTATAAGATGATTTTCTATTAGTGTGATCAACGCTCATGTAATTTTCTTATATACCGTGTGAAAAAAAAATACATTTTAACAATTACAAAATGTTATAGTAGACTATATGAACATATTATTTGTGAAAAACATTACATTCAGTATAGTTGATATCGTTTTGTCATTCAAAACTCTAAACATTGTTGATGTTACTAGTAACTGAAATACTGAATGTCGATTTGGCCCTTTAACTCGCTACTTCAGGTCACCACCGCCGGCCTTCTGATATCTACATGAAATGTCAATGTACATCAGACTATTAGAAATTTAGAAAAGAAAAACATTTCTTTGCTAAAAAAACAAATTTCAATAAAGAATTGGTCAAAGAAATAACCCCACGAACGCTTGTTTTATTGTTTTGTACGTAGTGGATTAGCATGTTGTCTCGGTCATTTAAAGCCATTTTTATTGACATCATATGCATAGATTATTGGTGGAACCACTCCACGAGTTAGTACCATTAAAAATTAATTAAATATTATGAGCATTTATTTGTGCTATGAGAAACTAATAGTACGTACTTTTATCTTCTCCGTCTTACCTTTATTAATATAAAAAGTGTCCTTTAACTTTTCATTTTATATATTATATCTCGACAAAATTCCAAATTGTATTGCTTCAATTATATAAGCTTTAAAACCATAAGTTTTTCAAATGCTTTAGTAGTTTTCCGGTGTAGATAAATATCACTACAGAACATTAATTATTACAAGAATAAAAATAACAACTTTAAATCATTAAATTTAGAGATTTAAAGTTTATATTTTTAGATTTATGTTTCTTACATTCATATATATATATATATATATATATATATATATTATATACATAAAAAAACCATATATTTTAGCTACACATAACCTATATATGTGTAGGTTATATCAAAAATGCAAATTTTTCATATTTTGTTTTGAATTCTTATGTGAGAAACAATAAATCTTACATTTGTAAAATTTTTATTTACCTTTTAGGTTTTTAGGATTGAAAAAAATGGGTGATTCGTTGTGTTCTGCGGGTTCTCGCAATATTTAGTGTTCAGTATAAAACATTCCCCTATATATATTTATAAAAAAAATTGAAAGACAAAAGGAGTGCACATTACTTCAATTTACTTTTATAGCTAATCCATCAATAATTATCCCTCTTCATCGTAGGATTCACGGTGATCAAAGTTTGTGATATGCATAGCGGTGCTAATTTTGGTTTCTCTCTCTCTCTCTCACATATATATACATACATGTATATGTATAATTGATGAGGTATAACCCACTACACACTCAAGTTATATAACCCCTAATAACCCCCTTTCTTACACATTTGTCACGTGTATCGTATAACCCCACATCTATGAGCGTCATGAAGCTTGACCACTACACATGCTATAAAGATTACAAAATCAATTACCAAGAACTATACCAATGGGTCACTGATGGCTACTTCACAATCTTTACAATGATTGGCATGAGTAAAGAATCAACAATGTTTTTAAAGAAAATCATGCACACACTAAGAACTTTGAGATGAGACTCAAACCCTTAGCCATTAGAGACAGTACACCTTAAATAGTAAATATGTATTGTGTTTGCACTATTTCTGTGATGTATTGGGCAAAAAGCTTGACAGCTTATAGTTACATTGAGGTGAATAAAAAATAAAGGCGTCGATACCTTGTATTGTCTACTAAAGTGTACTTAGAAAGATTTTCTCGCGTATATTATGTCTTAATCATTTAGACTTTTAGAGAATTGTACGTTTCCATTTTGTTGTAATTGTACTTAGTGCGGTTAAGAGTTAACTAGAAAGTCGTAGACGTTGGTGATCGATCTTTCTTTTCAATTCTCCGACGGTCCGACCTGTTGTGTTTTTGGAGTTCGAAGTGATTTAGTTCCACTATTTGGCGTTCAACATGATTTAATCAAAGCACATTCATTTCTTTTGAGGTCATGTGTAATGGCTAGGTTTCGAGTATGACATTCAGGTCTCTGAATGTGTAGGTCCTATGGGGACTTCATGTGTCCAAGTATACCATGTCTTTGGTTAGGATCCATCATAATTAGGATATATAAAATTTGTCCATATTGTTTACATAAAAAAGTATGTTTTAAATCATAACAAATATAGGTAAAAAATAAGAGTAAAGATCCCGTATAAATAGACTTATCGTACAAAATGTACGAATGGTGTGAAAACGTAAAAAAAAGCGGTGGCATTTTCGTAATTATTTTACTCATAATTACCTTTCAAGATCAAAATTACTAAAAAAGATCATTTGTAAAATAATTACAATACATTACAAAATTACCTTAAAAGACCAAAGTACCCTACAAGATCATTCGTAAAGTAATTATGATACTATACAAAATTATCTTACAAGATCAATATTATCATACAAGATTATTTTACAAAATTACCCTAAAAGATCATTTATAAAGTAATACTAGTAATTACCTTACGAGTAAAATAATTATGAAAATTCTATCGCGTTTTTCTTTTTTTCTTTTTTTACTTTTCTACGCTAGTCATACGTTTTGTACAATAAAAATATTTATATTTCATCTTTTGTCTACAAAATAAACTACCCATAATTTTCCTTTTATTTTGTCTCAACATTATAATAGCATCAAATATAACTAATCCTTTTGTTCTCTTGTAATTAATATTCTTTTAGAATTCGAAAATAAATTCCGTTTTAAGTGCCCATATTGGCAAGAAACCCTCGTCATCCCCTTGGGATCTCTCTCTCTCTCTCTCTCTCTCTCTCACACATTGTGTGTATCATATGTATAGACACATTCATTCGCAATTTGACTTCAAGTTCATGAAAAGAGAAAGAAGAAAGTTCGTCATCAAAAGATGGGTAACTTATGTTTGCATACTAATGGCACTCCACAACCCATCAACTTAACTTCTTTCCAACATTAAATCAGCGAGAAATCATACCAATCAACGCTACCCTTCACTGTCTCATGATCTACAGATTTGTTTCCTCCGGCGAAGAAGAGTTCGCCGGCGTCTTCAGCTTTTTCTTCACCGGCGTACATGGGAAAGCCAGGCATTGTTTCATCCTTCTTCATTATTATTTTTTTTTAATTCTTAAGATCACTCTTTTATGTTGCTACTTTAATTAATATCATGCGATTATATATTGAAATAAATATTTGGCTGGTTTTCTAGATTGATTGATAATTTTTTTCTATATTTATCAACCTTAATATGCAAAAAAGTTTGTACATTATGCATGTCTTTTTTATGCTTTAGGAGTTTTTATTTATTTTATTTATGTATTTACTAATAATTAAGACAATTTATTTAATTAAAGCATTAAGCAACAATTTTGTTTTTGAACGGCATTAAGAAACAAATAGTACGTCAAACACCCTAATGTACCCAACATTACTACCATAAAATAATAATATAAAATGGTTGGTTGCATAATGTTAATAACTTATGATGTATTTTCCAAGTATCCAAAGTGTGAATTCTGTGTTTATGTCGGTCTTAAATTTGTTAGGTGTGTTTTGAAAGTGATTATATTATATAAATCAAAATAATTATTGGTATTGAGATAATGTTTTCATTATTTGAACATGTAATAATCAGATACCTAATTATTGTGCATGTTGAGGAAACATTGTCAATAATTATTATTGATGTTGAAAAGTATGTTTAATCAGATTATTTAGTTTTTAAATAAAGGACTTGCTAATTTTCAAGTCCATAAATTCTTATCTTCAAGTCCATCAAGGACTTGCTAATTTAATATATATACAAGGAAAACATAAATCTTGAATTTTTTTTATAAATATATTATACATATGTAGTCATGAATAAATTGTCTACTTTGTTAGGACTGCAATATAATTTCATTCATTTCATATATAGTAACACATTTGTAATAACTAATAAGCTTTTGAAAAGTAAATAAGTTTGTGATTGTACATTTAAAAAGTTGTATTAGCTAATAAGCATTTGAAAAGTAAATAAATTTGTGATTCATTAGATTTTCTTCTGAATTGGTGTATATGTACGTATAATAGTATAGTGGAGTTTTTTTTCCAGATTTATTAGGTTTTCTCCTAAATTATATACACGCACTGTAGCCTAATGGAGATGGTTATGATTGAGTGCTTCCGCTGATAGCACGATAATACTTCAGTGATCCATCAGTTATCCAAATTTACCGTTAAAATAAAGATAAGTTCGTGATTGTATGTATATAAAATATTGTGTGATTATGTGCGATACAGGCGAGGTGAGAGTGAGGGTAGGCATAAGACTGCATAATCTGTGTGGTTTGACTTTTGGTATGGGCAGGTTAATGGGGCCATGGGTCGCGTGGGATAGGTTATTGTGTTTGGTTTTCAACCAACACTTTTCAAAATTATACGGCTGACATTCCGCCCGAGGTTTTCATTTCTACGATCTTTGACTCCCTGTCCCACCTCTACCTTCTATAATTTTAATAATGATATGCATAACTTACATTGCAAAACAATTATCTATTGTTAGTTTATAAAATGTCAAATACACATAAAATGAGCATCGAATTGTAACATCAATCCCTTTATAATAACAAATAATACTTTTATGGGAACTTTTGGATTTGATATTGGTCAACCCGAGTAAAGACTTATTACAGGGCATTCTAACATTTAGACTCTAAACGGACTACGAAGCGAAGGACCTTTTGTAAAATATATTGAGATTGATAGAAAAATTAAACGCTAAAGTTAACCTACGTTGAGTAATTAGCCCTAATTTTACCCATAAATTCTCCTCCGATCCCGACGGATTCGACGTCATGAGTGATTACTGTTAGTGATAGTTAATAACCTATAAAATCGAAAGAGTAGGTTTGCGATGGGAGGTTGAAACGATGACTGCGGCTCAGTTTTAGGGATTTTAGGTGCTGATTCGCTAAGATCAAATGAGGTCGAGTACGTGTGGTCGATGTTTGTTGTAGACTGCAATTATGTATGTGGTTTAATTTCGAAACTGAGTCTTGAATGTGGGCCTTTTTTTCCTAAACATTTTTTTATATGTGCAACTTTATTAAAAAACATGGTTTAAAACATTCACAATCGACTTTCTACTCTATCTCTATAATTACACTCAAAAACACTATGTTTTCTCTCTGATTTTCAATTAAATAGTTTTTTTTTTATACTTTTATCATTACCTATCTCTCTCATCCACACAGTCATTTTCAACGAGTATTAGAAAAAATTATAGAGAGTGAACAATGACCTCCAAATTTACTGTTGAACAGTAATGTTCTTTATCCTTAACTTACAACCACTCATAGCCACTCTAAAAAATACAAATGATACACTCGCATATATGAGGTTTGATTATGAATGCTCTTAAACTTTACTAAAAATTGGAGGCCCTTATTTTTAGTGGCCACGAGACGGTATGACTAATGGGCCGACCCTACTTATCAAGAGGTCACTCATATGTTAAAAATTAAAATGTATTGGTGGTATTTAGAACCAAACCAGTCTAATGAGTATAGCATCCATCTCTTTTATTCACAATTATTATAAATTTACCTACGAACCTTTCTTGTAGTGAATTATAATAAATAAGAGACGTTATTTAATATCATTTGATGCATTTGATTGCAACAAATGAAATTTCTTAACTAATCCACAATTGGAGCATTGCCACATAGAGTCATAGACTCGAATTTGGAAAAAGGAATAAAATAAAATCAACCAACTAAACTGAATGTGTACCTTGGGAATTTACTTTTTAACGTGACGTTCGAAATGATAAATCTCTTAGATTTGTTAAGTGAGTTACTCACTTTATTCCAGTTTTCTCGTACATATTACTGATCCAATAATTCTTAAATAACAATATAAGGGTTTAAACAAACTACTACATGATCTAAAACATGTTATCATGGGTTACTTGATAAAGTTGCATGCAAAAAATAAGGTTAGAAAGTGCATAAATTAATGAATAGTTCATGTAGATAATTGGCTGTTGATATCTTGCTGCTGAATCCAGATTTTGATGGATTCTTACTTAGAAGTTTGGGTGGATTGAAAATTGATGTGCCAGCCTGTTGGGTCCTCTTCTTGTCTTAAAGAATCGAGTTAGTTTGCCATGGTGGTCGCCATTCGATTAGAACAACCAAATACGTGGCGGTCTCAACGTAACGCCATGGCAGTCACCACTCAAGTCGTACAATGACATCCGGGTCGGTCTTATCGTACGTCCTTAGTGGTCACCACTCGTAACAACCAAAATTCCTTATCAACCCCGGCCGTGACACGTGTCTAAAAACTATCCTCGTATGAGGTCCCATTATTTCTAATAGATCAAAGTTGGAAGTTGAGAGACTAAGATTGTCATATTAGAAATTTTTCTGTTTTTCTCGTGTTGGTGAACTGTGTGGTCTTGACAAGTGGTCCACTATTAGTCCATTTAGTGATTCCATCGTGGCGGTCCGCTATTAAGTTGTCGAGTCCCCTCCATCTTCTTGGATCCAAGCAGTCCGTGTGACTCTGCTTAGTAGTCTGCGAGGACCCCCGTCAACACCTTGTGTCACCTTTCGCCGCCATTGTAACACCTCTCCCACCGCATGCCACCACATAGTATGTGTGGGACCCTCTAGTGAGCCTTCCTTTGCTATAACTAGCAACCCTATATCTAATTCACAACACAACTCAACTCTTCATCTCTTTCAAACTTGATATTGCTCTAGTCTCCTAAGCACGTTTTGTTTGCATGAATTCTTTCGTGTTCCATGCCAACCAAAGCCTTCCAAGCCCTTGGTAATTTCTTTGATTCACCCTCAACCATTAAAAAATATTCTTATGCCTTGATTCCTACTATTTTGTGCAAATTTCATCAATGTTGACTTTTTGTTTGACTTCCATTTTAGGTTGATTAAACCCACCATTTAAAAATTCCTTGCTTGTGAACTTTCACCTTGATCTTAGGCACGTGTCTACTTTCTAGTCCAAGTTTCTAATGGGTTCTTTAGGTCTAATTGGTTAAGTAAAGATGTTAGCTGATAGTAAGCCCACTTTAGTTTATGAACCAAGTGTTTACTAGTTCCACACGACTAGTTTTAGTAATGATTTTACCAATTTAACATGTTCTGTGTTACAGAGTGTCTGCATAATAATAAAAAATATTATTATGTCTTGATTTCCACTATATTGCGCAAAATTCATCGATGTTGACTTTTTCATTTGATTTTAGTTCTGGGTTGATTAAACCCACCATTTTCAAATTCCTTGCTCATGAACTTTCACCTTGATCTTAGGAACATGTCTACTTTTCTAGTTCATTTTTCTAACGGGTTCTGGAGATCAAATTGGTTAAGTTAAACGGGTAGGGTGAAGGTAAACTCACTTTCGTCCATGAACCAAATGTCTAGTAGTTCCACGCAACCAGTGTTAGTAATGACTTAACCAAATTAACATGTCCAGTGTTACAAAATGTATGTACAACTTGTTTATTGTACACAACTCATAACGGATCCGTTCTGTCCAGAACCAAGTAATTGGGTAACAAACCGTTTGGCTTGGCTTAGTCTACCTACACAATCCATAATAGATTAACCTCAATTATATGATTAGATTGGGTTAGTGGAATTCAAACTTTTATACGCACTATTAGCAATTCGAACTTTTCTACGACTATTTTTATGCGCGGTAACAAGTAAATATATGTTAACTAATAACGTGAATGTAATGAACATGATAATGAAGAAAGCTATGACAAGTTTTATGGAAACTTAACGACAAGCGTCCATACATTATACCCTGGACTTGGTTGGATGATTAAGAATATAAGAAGATTCAAGAGAAGTCAACACTAACAACCGAAGTCTACAACAACAAGCCCAATGGGATAAAGGATGAATTTTTTGGAGTTTGATAACTTTTGGATTATATCTACAATGCCCTTATATTTATTCATTGTTTTTGCTCCTTATGTTCACATCAAAAAGTCAGCGTCAAAAGCCAAATCTCAGTCTCAATGACTCAAAATCTCAATGTCTCAAGTCTCAATGTCTCAAAGTCTCCATAGCTCAAAGTCTTAATGTCTTAAAGTCAAAATATATAAGGTCTCAAAATCAAAAAATGTTTATCCCCCCCCCCCTCCTATATAATTTAAAAGAGTAAAAAGGGGGTTGTGACAACCCACCTGTTAAGGGGAAGCAAACTATTCCACAAATAAAAATATAATAAGAAAATCAACAACACAAATACCTACGGAGTGTTGCTCGTGATCAGTTGGTCTTATAGTGCCAACAAAGGATGGAATTGATGATTTGAAACTGGGAAGTATGTGACATGAGAAATACCTACTACCGTAGATACTGCACACCACATGTTGCCAGCATCACCCGCCATAACCATCACCATCCCCTACACCAGCATCTGAACCCTTTTTTGTCGCAAACAATAGACCCTCTCTAACACAACCGCCATTGCAATCATATGCCATAAACCAAAAGCATCACCCACCTTTGCTAACCTTTTGCACCTTCTTAGAAAACCAAAATCCACTAGGACACTGTTGCTACTTTATTCCACAAAGACATCTACCACCTGGAGTGCTGAAAAACAGGAGTGATGTCATACCTGGATTTCCGGTGGGCCCGAATGTTGGGCACTAGTGTAACATCCGTCACATTTTTAGGTCTAGACTTTATCCTAAATCATTATTTGAATCGTTATTTGGTGAAGATTAGACATAATTATTAGATAAACTAAGAATCCATAGTTAAAAATTATAATTCACACCTTCGTTTGTGAATTACATTTTGACACTTTAGCTAAAATTGGTGATAGGCAATTTAATTGTCAAAGCTTGAAATCAAATCTTATAGCTAGTATACTATTAGTGGTATTACTAGTGACACTTAGCACATTAATTTTTGTCTAATGTCTAAGATATAAAGACTATGACTATTATGTAACATTTAGTTAAAATTACTAAACTTAGGAATAATACATACTGTCACATGTTGTCATACCCCAACTCGCAGCGAAAATCAAAACAGGATGCAGCAGACACATAGCACAAGCACATTGTTTATAAAGTTACTACATTAAACATTAAACTGTACATCATGTTACTTGGTGGTTTAGATGCTACAAGTATGTTATAACTACAAGTTTCCGCTATGAACTTTATTCTAGTATCAGGTACGCTTCTATGCAAGTAAGTATCCGTAAAGAAAATTTGGAAGCAACAATTACAGGTTTCACTTAACTTCCTGTTTACCTGAAAAGCATGTTTAAAAGAACGATCAACAAATAGTCGGTGAGTTTCACAGGTTTTGTTGGTTTCTATGCACAATTACACTATTAAAGTTTTGCGCATGTGATGTAATTACACCAAGTTTACACGTGAAGACAGGACGGGTACCAAATCACCATAGCCAATACCAACCACAACAAACAAACAACGATACCTCAAGTAGTTATGCCTAGCACAACATAGCCAGTATAGTACAATGAATATGTTCAACCGCAGTACTAGTCGTGCACAATGTCGTGGCGAACTATGACGTGCGGTTTAGGCTCGTCAGGCCAAATAGTGTATATACGTACGAAACATGTTTTCCCCCAAAAACGTTTAGTAAAACATATACAAAAGAGGGGCCATGAAACTCACCTGATAGCGTATGCATGGTGTATGCTATATCATTCTAGTAGTACGATCGTAAAGCTAATTTGATCCTAGTATCGGTATTGTATGGCTAGTTAGTAGTTACCGAAAATAGGGTTTGGATCGGTAATTGTTATACACTAAGATCGGATGTGAATATTCATCCGAGAATGGGCTAATAGCCTCCAAGCATGCCGTTGGTTAATGACTTAGTTTCAAAATCAGGTTTGGCTCCCATTCACTGTTTTTCATGCCAGTCACGGTTGTGCATTTTAAGAGTTAGGATAATGGCATGATCACATACAACTTAAGAATTTGTTGGCTAATATAAAATTATTTGATTTATAAAGAAAGTTTGGGCATTACAAACAATCAATTTTGCCCAAACGGCAGCTCCAATTCTTGCAATTTAGGAATTCGCCAAACAAGCGTGTGATTTACGCAAATTACCCGAGTTACCTGTCAGGTTCGTTAACTGCTTGTTTTGCCTATTTATGTTAAAAATAGGGTTTTTAACGTGTAATTTTCATAACTATGGGTCCGAATTTTATTTAATTCCAAAAAAAATTATAATTAATCCTACTTATATATAATTTTAGGATTAGAAAATATGAAATTTATTTATTAAATTTAATAATTTAGTTTTAAAAATCCGATTAATCATTAGTTTGGCGATTTATACTTCCCGACATCAATTAGTTCCAAAATTTTTACTCAATGGCTAAAATATGTCTAGATACTTCTCGTAAAATTTCAGAGCCAACCAAGTTTCCAAAAGAAGACTTTCGTCTGTCAAAATTTCGATAAAACACGGTTTCTAAAACCATATCTAGGGTTAACCAATTAACCACGAATTTTGTGTCGAACATTATAATGCCAAGTAGAGATTTCTACAAAAGTTGTGGATTATTCAATCTGTTTGCTATTTTTCCAAATTAACGCTATTAAACACCAAAAATTCTCAGTTATTCCGGAACTTCTCAAATTTTTTAAAGACTCTACTTTTACTATATATGATCACCCTGTAAAATTTCATATACTAAGAATACGCACACCACAGGTTATGCTCAAACAAATTTTAGTGCACTTAGATTCAGTTTTCGGGTGTTATACCTTTCTTATCTCGTTTGATTATGCACTTTCTATACTTCCAGGTCATGTATAAGTCTAGGTAAAGTACCTACAGACCATATACAACACAAACATGTATACAACATCCCACATCAAGCCTTGTAGATTATCTTTTTCGGTTAGAGTTTTATATGCACGTTTCTTGCCGAACCTTTGTGTTTTTTATCCATAATCCAAATTTTTTCACCACTAAGCATCATGAACCATCATTTTATACATAATAGGGGTTTTAAACATCCCTCTTGGCTAAAATATTAGGTGTTATAGATCAGGAACACTTTTCTTTTTGTTATAACACTTTTATCACAAAATAGACCTTAAAATTTGATTGAAAAGGCTTTGAATGCCTTTGTTTTGCTTGAAAAGGGGTTGGTATATTTGAGAGAACATGTGAAATGGGTTATGAAAGTGAATAGATTGCTTAATAAAGAAGATTGAAAGTTATATATATGGGTGCATGTCCGATCGGAAAGGGAAGGGGGACAAATGTCGCTCTTTGACTTTGACTTGTCACTTTTTTCAACATTATAGATAATATTAAGCCGATATTTAAGTTTGTGGATAGACATTGGGTTTAAACACTCCCCCTGGTTTGGTAAACGGTCGTGAAACGAGTAGTCTTTCACGTTTTTTTATGTTAAAAAAATTTGACTACCGTTAACGAAAACCCGAATTCTTTCACCTTTTTGCTTAAAAAATCTTAAACAAATGTTTTATATGTCTTATTAGGCTTGTCGGATGATGCAATGCATGTTTGGTTAATACAATGCGCGTTTAAATCGAAGGGGTTCTGTTAACCGGAAACTACTTTGTTTAACGTGTGCGCTACTGGTTAAGGCCTCGGTGTCCCTATGTCATTGGCTAAAGATCATGTTTACACTAATTTGTATCCCCGGAATCGTTTATGGCACCTAGAGTTTCGTTTCGTTGGTTATGTAAACACAAGTTCAATTTAGGGTTTACCTGGATTTTCACGAGTGTCACAGTCTCCCCCGGTTACAAGAACTTCGTCCTCGAAACTCGAGTGTTATCAGTCTTCTTATTGGGTAAAAGATGTGGGTACTTTTTTTGAACTTATATTTACGTTCCCAGGTAAACTCTGGCTCTCGTTGTGAATTCTATCGTACGTTGACAATCGAAATCTTGTTATTCCGTAGCCTCTTGACCTTTCCGTCTACAATTTCCACCGATTCCTCCACAAAGTGGAGTTTGTCATTCACATGCAGTTCTTTTAGTGGGATGATCACAACATCATCATCAGTAAGGAACTTTTCAAGTTCGAAATATGGAACACGTCATGAATACTGTTCCGTTCTTGCGACAATCGTAATTTGTACGCAACTGGGCTTATCTTTTCAATGACCTCATAAGGTCCGACAACCGTGGAGCTGAATTGCCCGCTTTCCCGAATCTAATAACTCCCTTCCAGGGCGATACTTTCAAAAACACTTTATCTCCTACGACCTGTAAAGATTTTCTATGGTGATCGGTGTAACTCTTTTGCCAGTCCCGAGATGCCTTTAATTTATTTTTAATCTTAAAGATTTTGTTAGTGGTTTCTTGAATTCAATTCCGCCAATAATTTGTTTATCCCGTACGTCACATAGCCTTTTTTCATCTATGTGTGTGATTGATTCACAAGTTTATAATTGATATATCCCTCAAAGTAAATGGCTTTATGTCAAATAAAAGCTTATAATTGAAATAGTTACGAAAGTGAAACCACAGTGAGTGACTAAAATGACAATTTTTAAACTAATTGATTGAAATAGTAATTTTTGAAAAACCACAGGGACGAAAAACGTAATTAACTCTATCAAATATTTGAGTTGATCAAGAAAAAAAGGGTTATGGGTCAAGGCTTTCTATAGTATGATGGGCTTCCTTTTTCGGTCAGGACTTCTGCTCCAGTTTGTTTCCTGTGTCATATCTGTTCAGTAAGAGTGCAAGAAACACATGGTGTGTCACAATTATTGGATAATAACGTTCATAACTGCTAAAAAAACCAGAAAATGGAAATAAATAAATTGGTCTAGATTGAATGAAAAAATGAGAAAAAAAAATAAAATAAAAGACAAAAGAAGAAGAAAGTTTTAACACCAAAATTCTGAGTCCATACATCATACCAATCAGTAGATGTACCATCATAGATAATATCACTTCTTCTATGTAGTTGCACTAAGATTTGTGTGTTCTTGTTGCCGAAGATCGATCGTGCTTTGTGCTTAATAATTGTAGCATATAGCTTAGTTTTATAGTCATATCAAAAGATAAAACACAGAAGTCATTAATATTTTAAAAATATGTAATTTATAAGGATTCAATGACACTTATAAACTCATCAAATGTTTTTTTTCTGGTTAATGCTACTAACAATTGTTAAGGCCTGCATTGAATAACAACTCTCATCCGAAACTCAATTACAAATGCTGATTCTATGGCCAAGCAAAAAGGTAAATATCATTGTAAAATTTCAAGACTTTTACGGGCTTACAGTAGGATGCAATGTTGATGATCAGGGATGGAGGGGTGCACCCTCCCCAGCCAATGTTTCGGTTAGCAGTGTAATTTTACCGATTTTTTGTCTGAAATTTTTAAAATTATAGGTCCGCCCGCTTGGATTATTTTGCCTAAAAATTCCCTACACCTACCAAGTTTATTGTCCAGAAAATTTATACATATTTTTGCATTGAGTTAAAAAACAGGAAGAATTAGTAATTTTTTATAATTGTTTTTGAACTTGAAGTGAGTTTAAATAAAGTCTAAAACTAGCTTTTATATAAATGAAACTTGAGGGTTCAAATTTAGTTTTTTATGTGTAAGAATGGGTTCTTTGAATGAATAAAGATTATTAGTTTTATTTGTAGTTATTATTGTTTGACCCAACCCGAATATATAACCCAAAACATAGCGATAAGAAAAAAATTGGCTCCCATTACTTTCCGCCCCATGAAACTTTTGGTCAAGCTCCAACACTGTTGTTGATGTTAACAGCAAAAGTGAGACAACAAGGCATTAACAAATGTGCAAATTGGTACGAAGAAAGTTATGTTGTATTATATCATCAGTCTTGAGCAATGTAGGCCAAACAACCCAACAGCCCACTGGGCCAAGCCAGAACTACATAGGAGCCCATAGATACAACCCATTAGCACTTAGACTACACAAACCGTCACCAACTCTATAATATCAGTACAACATATTACAATGTAAAAGATAAAAAGCAAATCCACATAAATTTTGGCATCATGACACTAAACTTGAAACAAAAACAAGAAACTTCAAGACTAAAACTTTTCTGACAATTTATGCATTTGTTTATTCAGAGTTGGCCCAATCTTTTCTGATATCAAACGCATAGTTGATCTCCAAGTAACATTTATTGTCATCATCAACAAACTGAAAGCAAAGAATAAACAAGTGTGAAGTAATAATTATATTAAGACAGTATCATTTGCCCCCCTCACTTCATGGGCCAGCAAAATGATGGCTTACTTTGAAAAGCAAAACATAAAAAACTCAACATGTGTCGATGATTCATGTTCGTCTGGGCCCGAAAAAAAAATTTCTTACATCTAACGTGTGACACGTTAAGTAAAAAAATCATTGGGCGTGTAACGAAACTTAGACACAAGAACACGCTTTCTAACAAACAACGTACCAACCATTGATGGATTCAAGAATTTTTTCAGTGAGGCCCAAAAATGGTCTGGTAGGAGATGGGTCGGGTAAAGATAATTATATCAAAAAACATAGTAAAATCAAAGATTTTTTTTTTGTCGTGTAACATATCATTTGGGAAATTTCGAATATTTTTCATTTTAGGTATGTCCTTCGTATTAACGAGAATTGTTTAACTCGGATTCTGGAATTTGAAAGTTTTTTAATTTGAATTTCTAACAAACTTTTGGTTTTAACAAACCATGTATCAACTGGTGGCGGATCAAAGAATTTTTATCGAGGAGCAAAAAACAGTCAGTTCGTAATGGATCAGGTATAAACAAATGATATTAAAAATGGCAAAATTAAACTTTTTATGGGCCTACTAAATAGCCCAAGCCTATAAGACATTATTTAGAAAACTTTAAATACTTTTCATTAGTTTGTATACAAAAGTTGAAATTTAAAAAGTTTGGAGCAAAATATTGAAAATTGTTATATTTATTTACCTTTGTTTTAGCAGAGTAAGATCCTCTTGCAAAGTAACCAGAAGGTGTAGTCTCTTCAGGCATCTCATAAGTGTATGCTTCTTGTTGGGGACTAAAAGTTCCAAGCATTTGTTTCACTCTATCCACTAAAACCAAGAATACCCGTTATTCTGTTACGTTATACAACCGTCTTATATATCACACTTAAAACAATATGTATTTATAGTTAGTTAGTTACCTCTGACACCAGTTCTCCAAACGTTGTTGGTGTACTTTAAACCCGAAACAATATTACATCCAACTTGAAACTTGAACCGCAGACTGTAACGACAACCTTCTTTCAACGTAAACCATAACCCTTTTGGCTTTCCATCTTCGGGTATCGCAAGAACAATGTCAGATCTCCCAGGAGACGAGATCGAAAGACTAATGATTTTCACTTCCGGTTCGAGTGACTCTATAAACAAAATCAACATATTTATTTTATTACAAATTTTTAACAAAATTTACTTCCATTAAAATCAAACAGTAGTACCTCCAACATCATTAATATCAACATTTCCAAGAAGCTGTTCTTTCCACTTTCTAAGACTCTCATCATCCTACAATCATTTAAAAAAACTAAAAAAATTAATTATTTCTATAATTTTCAAATTAACTATATGAGTAAATTGCCAAAATTGTCCCTAAGGTTTGACCATGTTTGCCACTTTCATCCAAAAACAACTTTTTTTATACCAAATAGTCATTCACTTTTGGGATTTTTTTAGTTATTTTCATTTAAACGCCTAATTTGCTTTATTTGTTCTGTCAAACATTTGAATGAAAATGGTAAAAAATCCAAAATCTCAGGGACGATTATGGAAAAAAAAAATTAGACGTTTGGATGTAAATGACAAAAAAAAAATCAAAAGTAAAGGACAATTTAGTACAAAAAAGTTGTTTTGAATGAGACTGACAAATATGGCCAAACTTCATAGACGATTTTGGCAATTTACTCTAATTATATATATAAAAAAAAGAATGACGGGTAAACGGGCAAAAGCTGTGGCAGTGTGGCGCAGCCTTTGAATAGCAAAACCGATCCTACCGTAAAAAAAAAAAGAATTATACCTTATCTTTCTCAAGTTGTGATTTGAGGGTGCATTGAGGACCCAATTCAATTTTATTGTTATTATTGTTATCTTCTGCTTCTTCATCACCTTCATCTTCAGTTTCATCAATGGATGATTCACTCTGAATTCTCTTCAAACTCTGTTTTTCTTCAACAATTTCTTGAAACCCATTTCTGGGTTCCTCTTGTTTGACGGTCAACGACATGTGAAGAGATTCTGGTGCTGGTATTTGATGAAATCAATGTGAAGAAAATGGTGGTTTGTTTTGTTGGAGTAAAAGGTGTTGGGAAAAGTGAAAATGTTGAAATAACGGTGGTTCTGTTCTGTGAAGAAGAGATCCAAGAAACAGGAAGAAAAGAAAGCGATAAAATCAAGACAAAGGGATGATAGGCCCACCGAGAACACGGGTAAAGGGGTATGGTTTTAAATACACATATTTATCGTTTTTTATTTACAAAGATACTTTCTTTTTTTGTGAACATTTTGTTTTTTTTTTATATTTTTTTGATAAAATAATGTAAGAAAAAGAGTAAAGACATGGTAAGTCTCGTTTGGGATAAATTTTGTTCTGAGTTGAGCCATTCGTTTTTCTAGTTGTGGGTTTCTTTCTAGGAGGCTGGCTTGGGTAGCCATGTTCTTTTTTCAGGTGGAAGAGTGATCTATTTATCAGGTAATCTCGGTTCCGGTCCTTTAATGTTAAAAGAAAAAATAAGATGTAGTTTAAAAGTAGAATAGGAAAAAAATTACCAATAAAAAAAATTACATGAAAGGTGTAGCCCATTACAAATGAGATGATAGGGTGTTTGGGATTAAATTTAGAAATTTATATATTTTTATATTTATATTTATATATATGATTTGAAAGTTGTGATGAATAGTGTTTTGATACTTTTAAATAATTGTTTCTTTTTGTTTTTACTAGTATATTAAATAATATTCGTTTGATTTTTTAATAAATAGTAATTGATAATTGTTAAGTATTTGTTGTTTCATTAGTAGTATCTTACTTGTCATTTATCATTTATCATTTATCAATAAATTTGAAAGTTGTGATAAATAGTGTTTTGATAATTTTAAATAATTTATTTTTGCTTTTAGTAGTATATTAAATATTATTATTTATTTATTTTTTTTAATAATAGTAATCGATAATTGTTAAGTATTTGTTTTTTTATTAGTAGTATCTTATTTATCATTTATCAATAAATTTGAAAGTTGTGATGAATATTGTCTTATAATTTTAAATAATTGTTTTTTTTTGTTTTTAGTAGCATATTAAATATTATTCATTTGATTTTTTTAATAAATAATAATTGATAATTATTAAGTATTTGTTTTTCTTATTAGCAGTATCTTATTTATCAATAAATTTTACTTTTAGTAATAAATTGCGTTTGTAAAATTTTAAAAGAATTTATACATTCGCATTTTTTTGTTTTTTTGCAGTATATTAAATATTATTCATTTGATTTTTTTAATAAATAGTAACTGATAGTTGTTAAGTATTTGTTTTTTTATTAGTAGTATCTTATTTATAAAAAAAAATCGATTTTTTAGTAATAAGTTGCGTTTGTCGATTTTTAAAAGAATTTCTACATCCGCATCTTTGTTTATTTGCCTTTACATTGTGACCATACGTTACCGCAAGTATTAGATCGGTATCCGTTCAGTTCGTTATAGTACTGGTACGATACACACACTCGATATCCGATAACGATAAAAACGAACACGTGGATCGACACCAACGTTGTTCCAACGTATCGATATGTTTGTATTGCTACGGTACTGGTACCAATATTTATTATTGTTGTAGACAGATTTGTATAAATGAAAAAAATAACCGGAAACCATAAAAATGAATACATATATTGGTACTAATAGTGTTCGGTATAGTATGGTAGCGATACAATGTCAATATCTTTCGAAAGAAAAAAACAATAAAAATTAAATATGATATCTAACCGGTTTTTTTCGTTCAGTTTTGGTTCGCTTCACTACGATAGCGACACGATAGTAGACAATAAACCATCAAAATGAATGCATACTGATACCAATGTCGCTCGATTTGGTACATAGCAATATGATATTAGATTATAAAAAAACAAAAAAATAAATAAATAAATAGCAGTGTCAATACAAATGTTATTCAATTTGTTTCGGTTCATTTTGGTATGATAGCGGCACAATATCCGTTTTAATAAAGTTTATATTGTAATGTTGAAAAAATAGACATAGTACCCAAACCAACCGAACTAATATGAACTTAACAATATTGGTACCATTATTGATATTCGTTTTTATTGTTTTCAATTGTTGTAAGGTATTCTCTTTCGATTACTATAGCGAGTGTCGGTACCGTAACGAACCAAACAAATATCAACTGAATTCCCGCCGTGAAGCGCGAGAGAATGAAAATTTAACTAGTAACTTATTAACTTATGAAAAAAGAATGGAATATTGGATTTTAAAATCTCAACTATTAGCCCTTGGCCGGCAATGGTCTCAACTTTAAAAATAACCCATAGTGGTCTCACATTTCATATATTGTAAATCAATAGACCTTTACTAACATAACCTTAATTTGTTTTTGTTCCCTTTTCCTTTTCTATTAACAAATATCCATTGGTTTTATAATATATAAAAAGATGGGGATCACTTCCAAAAAGAAATAATAATTCAATAAATTATTTCTAAAAGCGAGGAAGAATTTGAGGCTATTCTGTTCTATTCAAATTCAATCCAAAAAACACTAAAATACATAACTTTTCAAAATTCGTGAGGGTGTTTAATGGAGTCTTCAATGTGAGATATTTTGTTTTTATATGCAAATCTCCGTCATTGTTTAATCTCCGGACGAAAGAGTTTTCATTTTTTAAACTTTACATTTTTTTTTCTTTTTACTTGTATAATATGGTAATTTATAGATTTATTAATTATATGAAAATTGATTGTCTGATCAATGAACGGTTCGTGAAGTGGATAAAAATGGTTAATCTAGATTGACGAAAATGACAGCTTATTCTTATAAAAAACAATAATGACATAAATTCGTAATATGAAGTAGCCACTAAAACATAACTTTTATAATGTTTTTATCGATTATTTATTCTCTGTACTTGTCCAAAATATAAGAGAACTACTTCCATTTTTGTTTATTTTCTCTATGACTTAAGCGTGCTTCTTTACTTTACTTTGTACGTTTTCCAAATAAATTTAAATATATTTGACAAAGAAATACAAAAATGGTATTTTACCTCTTTTATCTCATAGTAAATGATCAATAATTTGAAAAGAAAAGACCATACAAATCAAATGAAATGCACACACTATAAATATACCAATCTACAAACCCCCCCTCCTAAAATTTTGACAAAAAAAAAATGTAGATAGATGTTAATGGGTCAGGTTTGTGATGTTTTTTATATCTCTAACACGGGCGGATATAGAGTGTAACAAGGGGTAATCCCTATTACCATTTAATGCTCCAGCGATAGTGTAAATTTTAGAAAAGTTGATGTTTTTTCGATTGCGTTACCCCTTTAGAAAATATTTTTTGAAACGTTGTCCCTATAATGATTTTATAGATCCGTCATTGTCTCTAATGCCATATGTTTTAAACTCGGTAGAAAACTGATTAGAATCTTATTTTAAAAACCAATTTAAAATATCGATACTAATAAATATATAATTCTATCAATTCATTTGTTTACAAGGCTGGTTGAATTTTGTTTGTAAGAATATTAACAAAATACATATGGTCATGACAAAAAAACAAAACAGAAAACCAAATTGTCTTATGAGTTCTGACACAAAATTCACAAGGATGAGGTGGTCCAAGTTACTTTGTCCTTAATGTAGGAATGTAGCTAGTCTAAGTATTTAAATGGTTAAAAATTAATTATATAATAAATAAATAACAAGAAAATAAGGTATGGACTTTTATTAAAGTATTCTCGACTTCTCGTTGGAGGTCATATGGATCTAGTTGCTAGGTTGAATGCTTTAGTAGTATCAATACTGATCTATTTGTAATGAGTGATTTTATAGAAATGGGATCTGCTGAAAGTCGCTAAGATTTAGACTTATCCAAAGAAGAACAACCTCATACCGAATCAGAAGAAGATGTAGATGTTAAAGACGGCCACCCCACCCAAAACCCCATCATCTGTTGATGAAATTGAAGCTAAATTAAAAGCCCTAAAGCTCAAATATCAATCAAAGAATCAATTTAAAGAATTCCGTTAAACTTTATGTTTATTCATGTGGAAATACTGTCAATTCGAAATGGGATGTTGTTGATAAGCTTTGTTCGTTTTCTTTTGTTAAAACAACCCTGATCAAAACTCTAAACATCTGTCGCCGCTAGATCTATGGCTGACCACCTCCTCGTCGTGTCAGGTCTAGTAACCAACTAGCCTCCTTCATTTGAGTCGAAACACCAGAGTGAGAGAGATAGGTGAGATTAGGGTGTTTTAAATTTATCTTTTGTGTTATTAATTAATATTTTTAAACAAATATTCAAAGATACTAAAGTACCCTTGTGTGACCTAACTTAACCTTAAAAATTAACTAGTTTTGGGTTGAGATTAGGGTGTTCTAATTTATTTTTTGCATTATTTATTAATTATTTTTAAATAAATATGTAAAGAGACTAAAGTACTCATTTGTGACGTAACTTAACCTTAAAAATTAATTGGTTAGGTCAAAGGAAATACTGTTCAATATTTTAAAACATTAAGCTTAAAACTCATCAATTTTAAGCTATGAACATACCTGGAATTGGATATAAACATAAAGGACAATTCTTGTAATTTACCCAATTTAAAAAGATAAAATATACTACCTAAGACCATGCGTAGTCGTTGGGGTGATTAATGCCCCACCCTTGGGCGTTGTCCGCCATATGTCGTCCTAGTTAGCAAAGGGGCGTTTTCTAAAATTGGTGTAGTGGGATGTGAGTATTATGTTAATAGGGGTGTAAAGAATTAAATAAATAAATAAACCATGAAAAAAATTGATTGGATAAAGAATAGGAAGATGAAGGGTGATTGGACAAACAAATGGGGGGCAAGGGCGTGGAAAATCCAACGCCTAACACAAATTTCTAAAAAAAAACGCCCATAGGGGCCGAACCGGGCTTGTTTTGGAGCGTCTTTTGCCCTCAAAACGCTCAAATTGAAACGAGTACACATGGCCTAATAAAGGGCACGTGACATCATTATGCGACCTTAGAAAATTGGTTGTTTCAACACCCTCTCATATTAAATAATAATGATTAAGAGAATATATTTTTAGATACATAATATAAATTTAATTATGAGTACTTATTATTTAATCATACATAATAATTATACATTCACCAAATTATAGTTTGTTATATTTATATGTATTTATATATTAAAAATGTAATTTAAATGAGTTTAACTAATCTAAAAATATATTTAAAAGAAGTACACTTTAATTAAATTAACACTTATCAGTTACATAAAAAAATAATACCCAATTAAAAATAATATTTTAGAAATTAACTTAACATAACTTATAACTGTTACATCAAAGTTCATTTCTATAAAACATATCTTGACGATTGTATGAGTTAACATATTACATTATATCTTATTCAACATGTTTAATACACGGGTTTATTCAAAGCGTGCAACACATGAGTTTTATTACCAAGTATACCAATTATATTTATTTAACTTGAGTAATGCATTGGATTCTAACTCTAAATACTTTATAAAGTAATTAAAAATCAATATAATGGTGTTTTGTGTTTTTAGTTTTAAAAAAAAATATTTTTAGCAATAAGCTTATGTGGTCCTTATCGGAACTATACATACAAAAAAAGAAAAAAAATACTATAAATATGATACAAACCAACCAATTCATGAGATGAATGTGACTTCTGCTTGGGCTAAGCACATGATATTTGTTCTTTATCTATTATACGATAGAGGTATGTAGTTTGGATTGAACCATTTCTTTCACCTAATTTAATATCCATATTATTGTAATACAATATCACTATGAAATAGACATAATACATTTAATCCGTTTATATGAAAATAACCATGTCAAATGAGTTATACATAAAATTAGCTGTACAAGGAAATGGTCAAATAGATTAAACGGATCGCCTATCAAATTTTTATATGACTAAATTATGTTTTTGAAGCATGTGGTTATATTATTTTAACTCTATCAATATAGAAAAAGAACTTTTTGACATTTTAGTCCTCAAAGATAATTTTTCTATTATTTTTGAGCCTTATCACTAACTCTATTCATCAGTCATGTGCCTCTTGGATAAGGGGATTTTGTCAAATCATTTTAAATGTTGCTATATCTACCCCATTTACTCTTTTTATATCATTACTAACTATATAGATTAGTTTTTGAAAATTTCCATCTCATCTCATCCCATATATCTTAGGGGCTGTTTGTCAACATCTAAATGGTTAAGTATTGAACCATTAAGATGTCTGAACCATTAAGTGTTGAACTAGTATAATGTTTAACCATTAAAAGGCAAATGTCTGACCAATTTAAATTAGAGATCTTAATCGTTCTGATTCAGTATAATGCTTAATTGTTCATAGAAAAATGTCTGAACCATTCTGACATCTACTCATGAAACAAACAGTCTGAACCATTAAGTGCTAAACCAGTAAGACGTTTGAACCAAGAGACCCATTAAAAGCTAAACAAACTGCCTCTTAATCTTCCTCTTAACGTGGATTCTAGTTTTCATACTAGTTTGAAACTTGAGAGCCTTTTATTTTTGCAACTCTACCTTGTTATTTTGAATGACAAGGAACGACGTGTCAACTATCGTGACACCGGGCGTTGTGGCCAAGGTCGACTACTCGACTGCTGCCAACCCCTTGGCGGAAACCTGACCTCCACCCGTTCGAAGGCATGACAGTGGAATAATCGGTAAAACCTCGCCTCCCATCAAAGTCGAACCGGAGCCACCCGTATTCGCTCTTCACTTGGATGCCACAGAAAATAATGAGGAGAGTGAAAATCGAACCTGGGTCACAAGAAGCACTAATTCTTTACCCCAACTACTCCACCACTACCTCATTAGCCGCAACTTCTCATGTTTGTAACATTATGGATCGTTAAAATTAACGTTCAAACTTTAGAATACTTTAAGCAAATCGAATAGCACTACCGTCTCCATAATTTTGTTCAAAATTGAATATTTTCAAACAAAAAACCGACATAACACAGTGTGAATATAAGATAAAACTATAAAATTTGGTATTCAAGAGTTCAATAATATAAAATTTGGTATTTAAGAGTTAAATAAAATTAAAGATGGAAATGTCTAGGACCTGCCTGATAATTTTTGGCGATTAAATAGTTTAATTGTTTTCTGGCTAAAACAGCAAATTTTAAACTCCAGGGGTCTAAACTACCAAGTTCCAGTGACCGTTAAGTCGTTAACGGTAATGTGAATTGTGGTTCTTGGGCCGTGTAGTTTTGGACCTACAGCTAGTCCCCAAAACCTTATACTCATTAGCCCACGAATAAGTTTATATACATATTTTAATATATTTTTTTTTACTGTAGAGGTGTATAAAACCAGTTTTTGGACGAAACTGAATCGGTTTTTAAGAAACCGGTTCGGATCGAGTTAATGAAAGTAAAAAAAAACCCATGTCGGACTGGATCGGTTTAAAAACCATTTCAACCATTATATACCTAGTGTTCTCCCATAATTGGTTTCAAAATCATATTCAAAGTATTTATATAGTCAACTGTTTCAAACCGGCGGATTAGATTGGATTCGAACCGGTTTCACCCTAACTGGTTTCAAAATTGGATTCGGATAGGTTAAGGATCCAGTTTGGTTATGCACTTTGAAGGGGTATGGTCCCTAATTGTGCCAGCCATGCATGCCAAGACTAGGTCCGTGCAGTAGGTCATACCCAAGATAAACAAACCTCAACTATTACTACATTTTGCAATGAGATGGCGCAAGCTCCTCCACGCCAGCTGGAAAATGGTTGGTTGGTACAGATGTCAGAACAAATAACCAATGGGCGCACGACAGGCTGTGTCCAGTGGTGCGGCACGACGAGCAATCGTGCATGAGACAAAAGTACACAAGGTCGGCTACGTGGCATCAATCACGTGCGCCGACCACTGCTTCATGATCTCCACTGAATTGCTGATGACAAGCCCGACAACAAGGACAACTACCAGGACACGTGGATCCATTCAGCGTGCGCCAACTCCCATTTTGCCTGTAAACACTAACGGTCGTGCTCGGGGAGACAAAGTGGATATTCCTTGTTGTCGACGTCTGGGCCTAATCCCATCAGCCATCTCCTTCACAACTACCTTCAGCTATAAATAGAAAACTTCACCTACACGTTGAATGATCGTTCTCTTGCCCTCTCACTTAGTACACAGATTTTTATCCTCAAAACAAGTTCTTATTCTCACGTCGGAGGGTGGTTACAAGGAGAACCCTCATTCTCCTTATAACGAGCATCACGGTGTTTCTTCACACCTTATTTGGACGAGATACAAACCATAAGTTAACTTTCGGATTAACCTGGTGTTTCTTCACACCTCTATTTATAATGTAGAACACAACTTTTTTTTATTATATGAATCACCTCCCTTGTAGCTAAGGCTTATTCCATAAATGATCTTTAAGTTTTCAAATAGTTAAGTTGTAATTTCTTGATTATATTGCATTAAATTTGCAACTATCGCTACAAAATAAAGGAATAGTCAATACTCAAATTCCTGTGGTTAACGACGATAATCTATAATCAGGACTTAGCGGCGTCAGAAATATTGTTGTGGGTCATTTGCGACGAATTACTGATCTTTACTGATTGATCACCAACAACTTTTGTAAGGCTATACAAAGTGCTTGTTTTTGACAGATTAGCGATTGTTCTATTAAATATACATTTTTCAATTTTTATTCTATTTTATTTACCAGTGTCCATTGGAGTTCCATCTGTGATACTTGTTTGTTTAGTAGTACATATACATAATTAATTAATTTTGTTCAAAAGCCGTATTATGAGAAGAAAGTGTTGTCGAAAACTTGTTTTTAAACCTCAACTGTACGTTGATACACATTCACTCATATGTACACTCAACTGACGCGATCTTGCTACATCCATGAGCATGCATGGTTTACTCGATCGATATGACCAGGCTACGTCCACGAAGAATAAGATGGTTTTAGATAACTTTTTGGTTTGATTGGTTTACATACATAATGTTATATGTTGATTATTTTAATGTGTTGGTTTGGCTTGTTTGACCAAAGCATGTAATGATATACTTCAAATCAGTTAGAAGAGTGCGGAGTGCATGCTTTGTTCGAGTTTATCATGATTTTAAGTATTTGGGAGCCTCATTGGCTCTTAGGGGGGAAAGCCCTAACTAATGGGGGTTCCAGGGGGCGTGGCAATGCCCCTTTGGCGGGCGTACAGTGAAAGCACCCCTGGGAGCAGGATTCAAGGGTGTAAAATGGTATGAACAAACAATAACATGAAGTAAACAATTACACAGAACACAATAGAAGCGACAAAACGGTGAGAAAATCTTTATTAGTTACCCAAACCAAGAAAACACCCTCCAAACCCTAGATCTCACAATTTGTGAGATCAGAAATCATACAAAGTACAATACAGAAATACCTAGGTGATCATCAACTGATGATCATCAACAACAACTGAAGATTAAACTTTCAAACAATAGAGCGTTTTACACTAAACAATCTTCAATGAAACAAATAGAGCAAACCCTAATACAGACGGAGAACCAGAGAGACAAAGTGTGTGTGTGTGTGTGTGTGTGAAACTTCTGGAAATCATCCTAAACATCTTTGCATCCTGAATCAAGAGAGATGATCGCGGTCCCTTTGATTTTACACAAACCACCCTTCAACATAACAACATGTAATAACTTATAACCAAAAACGTTACAACAATAATAACAACTTGAACTGGAATAAGCCCTAGACTCACAGATCTGATATGAGCCCAAAACTCTTAAACAATCCCAATAACATTAACAACTAAGCCCACATGACATGTTTATGTGTGAACACTATTACTTCAACATGTCCCCTTGATTCAAACAGCAAACATGTCAACTAGGCCCAGTTTGGAACACAATAGATCATGCTGAACACAACTCAAACTTTTTGTAAATAAGTCTGCTAACTGATCTTCAGTGGCAACTTTTTCAGGATCAACTAACCCATCTGCTATTTTTCTCGCAAAAAATGAAGATCGATCTCAAAATGTTTAGTGCGTTCATGAAAAACTGGGTTTAAGCAATAGAAATAACAGATTGGCTGTCACAAAATAACTTAATAGGCAACACACAGTTAACTTTCAATTCTTTCAAAATGTTTAAAATCCACATTATTTCACATGTGGCAGAGCACATAGGTCTATACTCTGCCTCTCCTGTAGACCGAGACACAACACTTTGTTTTTTACGTTTTCGGGAAACCAATGAGTTTCCAAAAAATATACCAAACCTAGTAACCGAATTTCTTGTAGCAAAACACTTAGCCTAATCGGAATCAACATACCCCTTTAAATCAAACACACTTCCTTGTTTAAACATAAGCCCTTTACCAGGAGACAACTTTAAGTATTTAAGTAAACGTAAAGCAATTTGCAAATGACCAGAATTAGGAGCATGCATAAATTGACTTAAGAATTGAATAACATAGCAGATATCAAGCCTAGTTATCGACAAATAAATCAACTTTCCTACCAGTTTTTGAAAACTTGTAACATCTTTGATCAATTCGAACTTTTTATCCAACTTACTAACTAAAACTATCAAAATACAAAACTTCAATTTCCAGAAAATATTTCAAGATTCCCAAATCTTTAGTTTGAAAATTTACACTTAAATTTTTTTTTTTGACATTTAAAACCTCAGACTCAGAGTTACCGGTTACAATAATATCATCTACATATACAAAAAGCACAATAAACACAAAATTTTTAGACAAGGCATACATAGAATGATCACAAACACTCTAAACAAAACCCATATTAACTAAAACTTGGGTTAATTTTTATTCCACTTCCCATGAGCTTGTTTAAGTCCATACAAGGACTTAACAAGCTTATATACTTTGGTTTCATTTTCAGGAAAATAACCAGGAGGAAGACACATATAAACATCTTCCGAAATTGAACCATATAAGAAAGCATTATTAATGTCAAGTTGAAACACAGACCAATTATTGTGAATGGCTAAACTTAGCACACAACGATTAGTAACCGTCTTTACAACCGGAGAGAAAGTTTCACCAAAATTCACCCCTTCTCTCTGGCTGTAACCTTTAGCTACGAGTCTAGCTTTAAACCTTTCTACCTCACTATTAGACGTGTACTTTACTTTATAAATCCACCTACAACCTATTGGTTTCCTATCCTTAGGTAAATCAGCAAGAACCATGGGTTTCATTTCTATACAATGCTTCCATTTCCTTATTCATAGCCTCAACCCATCTAGGATCTTTCATGGCTTCTAAATAAGAAGATGGTTCAACTGTTTTATTTAAGCTTGATAAAAAAACACATGTTCTCAACAGACAAATTCGAGTAATTAACAGACTTTTCAATACAATACTTAACTTTGCCTTCTATCACATAATCATCATATCTCCTAGGAAAAATAACACCCCTAGACGACTTCCTAATATTATAGACAAGACCTTCAGATGGGCTGGTCTCAACATTTGACATTCCACTGTCCTCAGCCCTGCTATCATTATTCTGATCACTACTACTCTCCTACACCTCAGCTGTATGTTGATCTTGGTCAACACTAGGAGCAGTGGCAGATGTAGAGGGTAACGATGGCTGCTGATCATCACTAGAATGATCATGAGAACCATGTTCACCCTCTTCATCATTAGGTACAACAGGAACTTCAGTTGACAATGTTTCAAAAAATTCCCATGATTTAAGTTTTTATCAATAAAACACTCTTGATTATCACTTTTAGTCTTAAAGGGATATACATTCTCATAAAATTTTACATCTCTAGAGTAAAAAAACTTTTTTACTATCCAAACTTAACAGTTTATATCCCTTCTTAACATTAGAGTATCCAAGTAACACAAACTTATCAGCATGATAAGCAAACTTATCCGACTCAGTTAAAATTGTACTAAAACATAGACAACCAAAGTTCCTTAAATGAAATAAGGAGGGCTTAAAACCAAACATAAATTTATACGGACTTTTACCACCTAAAAACAGACGAGGGAAACCTGCTAATTAAATAGACAACTGTCATAACACAGTCTGACCAATACCTAAGTGGAAAACCACCTTGAAAAATCAATGCTCATGTTGTGTGTTTAAAAGATGTATGTGTTTCCTCTCTACCACACCATTCTGTTGTGGTGTATAGGAACGGGATGTTTGATGAAAAGTACCTTTTAACTTACAAAACATATTCATTTGATTATTAACAAATTCAGTTCCATTATCACTCCTGAACACTTTAATTTTTTTTCTTAAACTGAGTTAACACAAGTTCATAAAAGTTACTAAGATTTTCAAATTCAATTTTATTTGTCAAAAAATAACACCAAACAGTTCTGGAATAATCATCCACAACTGTTAAAAAATACTTATATCCTTCATAACTTGTAACTTTATATGGTCCCCGTAAATGTAAATGAACTAATCACCTACAAATTTAGACTTGTGCTCACTGAGTGGAAATGGAACTCTAACTTGCTTGGACCTATGACAAATTTCACATGGATCATGACTAACACTTTTTAAATCAAGACTATCTTTCAACACAGCTAAAACCTAATCAGATGGATGACCTAAACGACTATGCCACACATTAGACTTAACAACACTATTAAAACAAACATTCATAGAATTACCATGATTACCAACAAAATACAAACCACCATCCTGTCTACCAATCACGAGGACTTTCCTTGATTTGGAATCCTGTAATGCACAATTATTTTCATTAAAAAACACAGAAGTTTGATTGTCCTTAGCAAGCCTATGAACAGACAACAGATTTACATTATATCCTGGAACATAAAAGACATCTTGTAAAACCACCCCACTAACCAACTTTATATTACCAATTTTCATAACTTTAACACTAGTACCATTTGGATGACTAACTTTAAGATCAAAATCTAAGACATAAATGACATTAAACATTTCTTTATCATTATTAACCATTGTTGATTTGCCCCAGAATCTATAACCCGCATAATACTACTATTGAATTCAACATAACTAGAACAACTAACAAAGTTATTGACACAAATAGACTCACCTCCCATATTCGAACACTATGGATCAGTTCCACTTTTTTTACCAACCAAACTCAACAACTTTGTTATCTGCTCAGGTGTAAAACGTAAACTAGAATTCCCAACAATAGTAGAAGAACCAACAGTAGTGTTATTAGACTTATTATTATTAAAGTTGTTTCTAGAAAACTTATTATTGTTATTATATTATTATTATTATTATTATTATTATTATTATTATTATTATTATTATTATTACTAGTTTTCCTCTTAAACCCTGGATGATACCCTATGACTTCAAAACACCTATCAACAGAGTGTCCTATTATATTACAATGTGTACACTTCAGATTAGGATTAGGACCTCTAGACATTCTTCTTTTAGAATCAAAATTGTTTTGATTAGACTTAGTAACAAAAGATACACTCTGCCCTTTTGAACTAGTACTAGACAACCTATGTGACTCTTCTCTAGATGTAACAACCCGATTTCTGTTGTTTCCTATTTCCGTGTATTTACCTTTGATTTCAAGCCTTGTACTCCGAGATTCATTAATAGAAAGGTTCACGTTAAATTAAATATGTTTTGTCATTACATCGCATTATTACATCACAACTAAACGCTTATTAAACGCAACGCATCACATATCTCATCGTTATCTCATCGCAATCGCAACGCAATTACTTATTTGGTATATTGGAATTATGTTGTAATACTAGTTACTTGTTTATATGTTATTTACGTGTTATGTGTGTTTATGTTATGGTTACACTCGCTATCCATCGCTCTCGCACGCTCGAATCGCTAAATCGCACTATTACATCAATTATAACGCTTAACACATTGCTAAATCGCTTAACGTTACTTTATAACTCGATTACATCGCTGAACAATCGATAAACGAACGAAAAAACAAGGAAAACCTGAGTTTTGGGCCAAGTTCGCTCGAACTTGGGTGACCCCAAGTTCGGCCGAACTTGACTGGCCAACTCAATCTTCCTTCTTCCCTCAAGTTTGCTCAAACTTGCACTGAATCTTTAAAGATTCAGCAAGTTCGGCCGAACTTGACTCAATTCCCTCATACATTTCACAAGTTCGCGCGAACTTGCATGATTTCATGCAAGTTCGGCCAAACTTGACTCCATCAGCCCTCATTTTCACCTTCTCATATATATACTCAGCCCCATTCTCTCATTTGAACTTGCTACAACTTCTCCCATAGCTCTCAAACCCGAAACCCTTTGTTCTCTAAGTAAGAATCAACCCGATTTCAACTACAATGATGACCAACAATGTTTTACAATGGTTTACAACGAATTTTGCACAAGGTTTTACCTTCGATTTCATCAAAATCCATTCTTTTACGAAAATCTTCATCTTTTTCTATAAAACTTATGTTTTTCACTCAGATCTATGCCTAGATCTGAGTAAAACCTTTTAAAGACTTGATTTTTACACAAAATACGGACTTTTGATGATGTTTTGTTCATTTTTTGATATAGAACGAAGCATTTATCATCCAAGATCCCAGATCTGGAAGCACAAGGACGTTTATGTTGGTTTACACAAGCCGGACTAACCCGAACGAACCACGAGTTCGCCCGGATTAGCCCACGCCTTTGTAAAACGACTAAAACCGTTCCAAAAGACCTCTCCGACCTAAGTTTTCTCAGTAGCACAGGGTTGGAGGGATGAACACTCGATTTACTCAGCAAACGACGCAAAAACGCAAGAGTTTGGACCCGAAAACATCAAGTTCGCTCGAGATTTACCAAAATTTTCAGCAGCACAGGTCAAGTTTGACCGAACTTGTACCCCACTGGGTCAAGTTCGACCGAACTTGGGTCTCATTTCACCAATTTCCTCACAAGTTCGCCCGAATTTGTCTAGTTTCTTAGGAAACTATACAAGTTCGCCCGAACTTGACTTTCCAGTAAGCATGTCTCACAAGTTCGCCCGAACTTGTCAAGTTTCCTAAGAAACTTACCAAGTTCGACCAAACTTGTCTCAAATCTCACCAAGGCCATACAAGTTAGCTCGAACTTGTATGTTTACATACAAGTTCGGCCGAACTTCCCTACTGCCCAAACCAAACTTCACCGTTTCAGCTTTTCGGAGACTAATGCACTTTCGTTCGCGTATGCAGGCTGATCCGGCACTCTTCTTCGTCCACCAACAGTCGCCTTCTTTATTCTAAACGCACCAACTATGAGTGTACTTGACCCATTTTCGCTTTAATGCACTTTTTGGGTGTTACATACGTTCCTCTATCAAAATCACCTCACAAATCAAATTGTTTATCATACGCGAATAATCTGATTATATATGCTCAATACGTGATACTAGAAACATTTGACTAGGACTTATTTTCGTTAACTTGCCTCCTTAGCTAGTATGGTATTATAGTGTGGCTAACACCTGACGGGGTCTACTTAGGATGGACGCGCTAGCCTTCTCACGATAATTAGCATGAGAAATAAGCCTATGTATGTGAATTGTGTTTTGGTGTATCATGATACGTAATTAGACTATTTCGCGAGCGGTTTCTCTATTATGCTAGTAGTACTTAAACCTGTATGCTCACCTTTACTTAATTGTATTGACTTGTATTTTAACGCATGTGACAGGTTGAGGATTTTAGCTTGGATGCTTTGGACGTAGTTTGCTTAGTTTAGTTTGCTTTTGTTAAATTCTGATTTGTAATGAAATGTAGGGGAAATCGAACCGATTAGTTTTGTGGGAAAACATAGATTCTGTAGTAATTGTTTAAAATGTTATGTTAATGGTATGGGACGTTGACGTTTAAATGATATTGTTAGATAATTGTTATGGAATTCTCATGAGATAATCTGGTCGCCTAGTGCCACTATCCCGATGTTTCCGCCATCGGTTGGGGTGTGACAGATTGGTATCAGAGCCATAACTATAGGGAAACTTAGGTAGGATTGCCATGTTTGCCTTAGACTATAGTTAGGCTACTAGATCAGACTGTTACGCATCGATTACGCGCCCGAAACACACGAAAACAGACAAGTTCGCCCGACCTTGAGGGCAAGTTCGCTGGAACTTGATCAAGTTCGCTGGAACTTGATCAAGTTCGCTCGAACTTAACCTAAGTTCGACCGAACTTGCCTCTTTCCCTCAAAAATCAAAAAAGTTCAACACTAAGCATATCAAGTCCGCTCGAACTTGCCCCATAAGGGTCAAGTTCGGCCGAACTTGATGTCCACTCATTTGAACTTTGTGATTTCAAAACCGAAACTTTACGAACTGACCCGATCTTGCTAACAAGTCCTTTCCTACGAAGTGTTACTCCTCAAAGCGAGAAGTTCCATTTGGTACGAACCGACAACTACGCACGAAACGGCCAACATACTTAGCTTTTCCTAAAGCTACCACAACACACGATTATGAATGCTCATATCTCACAAACGAGGATCAAGTCGAGATTAGGTGTGATAACAAAGAACTCTCGATAAGATCGCTCATCCCGCGTATTACTCATCACGAGATATCTTTGTTGAGTTAGGAGCGATATCCAAATCTCGATGAAAGTCTCCATTTCTGTCTAGTGGAACTCCCGATGTGATCGGTGAGCACAACCACAATTTGGAACTAGTTTTTAAGTCAGGAGTGAAACTCGTACCTTAATGATGAATTCCATTCTTCAATTTTCAATCTCATCAAAGTCTCGGATATGCCAATGGTTTGGAACACGTATTAACTGGAGGGGTAAACGTCGGTAGCCATTTGCGGTGAGAGCGTTTATCTATTAGGCCAAAGCGTGGGTCCAAATGCAAAAGGTAGTCAAATCACTTTGGCGTGTAAAATGTCTTAAAACCCAGGACACTCCCAATTGATTTAAGCCTATATCATCGATTTACGCATCATCGAGTTTATTATTATTTATGTGTTTAAGTTTTATGAATTTTAAGCTTTATTCGATTTCTCGCTTCATCGATTTCTCGATTTATCGCATTTACGCTCCATCGAATATATGCACAACTCGCACAGCTCTCGTAATCTAAAACGCCAATTAGCTCACCAACCAAACTAAGACGCTTAACTCGCTTATGCCTATGAGGTCATTCGTGTCTCACGTGTGGTATTACCCGCTTATCTCGCTATTATATATCGCATCTCGTACGCGCTACTAATATTTTAGATTAAGGATAAGTAAGGTACAAAATACATGCCTACATGCTTATGTGTTTATATTCTTACGCGACTATGTGCTTACGTGCTTATGTGATTACGTGCTTATGTGCTTACGTGGATACGTGCGTATGTGTTCTGTGCCCTGTATGAATAACAATAATAAAGTTTTTTGAACATAACTCTATTAATCGAGTCTCATCCAATCAAATCCTTTATGTAGATGTCGTCAATGGGATCTCACACTCGCCGTTCTGCTCAGCGCCACAGCGACAACAAGCGCATCGCTTCACTAGTCGCCAAACAAGTGGCAAAAGTCATCTCGCAAATCATCTTGGAAATTCATGCTGTGAGCAGTAACTCCTCGGTCGACTCGAAAACTGAAAACCCCAAGTCACGGTTCAGTTTCAAAAATTTCAAGGCTTGTGCACCTCTCGCCTTCACGGGCAATGATGGACCGACTTCTATGTTCCATTGGTTTGACGCCATTGAGGTCACCTTTAGGCAAAGTGGATGCCCCGATGACCTTCGCACAGTGAACGCTACAGGAGTCTTCCAGTCCCGTGCTCTCGACTGGTGGACCGCAGAAAGAAATAAGCGCGATAATGATGAAGCCTATAATCTGTCTTGGGAGGAACTCAAGGAAGTGATGAGGAAGGAGTTCTGTCCTCCGCATGAGATTCAAAAGCTCGAGAATGAGTTTTGGGGTATCAAGCAAGATGGTCCCGACAATGCTGGATTTACCGCTCGTTTCAAGATTTTGAGCATCATTTGTCCCAGCCAAGTTGATACTATGAGAAAGCCATCAACAAGTATATTCGTGGTCTACCTGAATGTTTCGCGAATTTTGTGAAAGTTGCTCGTACTACAACCCTCGAGGAAACCTACATGCTCGCCGCTGAGATCAATGATCAGGGAGTTCAAGATGGTTATTTCAAGAACCATGGGAAAGTTGCCAATCAAGCTGTCACCAAACCAACTGCTGTTATCGAACCATCCAGTGACCCGGAAAGCGTCAGGGACGCAACAGAGGAAACCCTAGCAAGAACTACGCTATTGCTGCACCGCTCAACTCCCAGCCTTACCAGGCTCCTGCTCAAAATGCACCCCCAGCTAAACGTACATACACTGGTCCCACCCACTGTGCCCTAAATGCACATATCATCACGTGGTGGGTGGAAACTGTCGTTTTTGCACTAACTGCAATATCTACGGCCAGTTTACGCTGCCGTACCGGTCCTCGCCAGCCAGCTCCTCAAGCTCCAGCGCTACCAGCTCCTCGTTGTACTCCCCAGAACAACCAGCAACAACAAGCAGCAGCTCCAAAAGCACGTGTATGTTACGTGTGTGGTGATCCGAACCACCTTGCCAATGTCTGCTAGAACCGTACCATCAAGCGAGAGCCTCAGCAACAGCAGCAGCCAGCACAGCCACAGCCTCAGCAGCAACAACCTCAGGCTGCGCGTGGAAGAGCTTTCAACATGAATCACCGCCAGGCTCAGAATGACAACAATGTTGTCAATGGTACGTTCCTCGTAAATGGTATTTATGCTTCGTGTTTATTTGATACTGGTGCCGATAACTGTTTTGTGTCGTTAGAATTCGAAAAGGTTTTAAAATGTAAACGCGCTAAACTCCCTAAACCCTTCGATGTCGAAGTAGCCACCGGAAGAACCGTTACCATTAATTATGTCCAACGTGATTGTACCCTTGATCTCAACAACCACGCCTTCTCGATTAATCTCATACCAATGTAGTTAGGAAGTTTCGATATCATAGTAGGCATGGATTTTCTTCGCAAGAATCATGCTGAAGTTGTATGCTTCGATAAGATGATTCGTTTCCCTCTCTCAAACGGTGATCAACTCCATGCTTACGGTGAAACTCCCTCAAAGAAGTTGATGCTTTTGTTATGTACTCGACCACACAAATGCTTGCAAAAGCGATGTGTTGCTTTCCTGGCCCGTATCGTGAACCCGGAGAAAGAAAAGAAAACTTTTAAAGATGTCCCTGTTGTTTGTGAATTTCCCAAAGTCTTTCCCGATGATTTACCTGGTTTACCCCCTACTCGCGATGTTGAATTCCGTATTGATCTTGTTCCCAGAGCTACTCCTGTCGCTAAAGCTCCTTATCGCCTCGCCCCTTCAGAAATGTGCGAGCTATGTAGCCAACTTCAAGAATTACTTGATAAAGGTTTCATACGCCCTAGCACTTGGCCATGGGGCGTACCCGTCCTTTTCGTGAAAAAGAAGGATGGATCGTTCCGAATGTGCATCGATTATCGTGAACTTAACAAAGTCATGATAAAGAATCGCTATCCACTTCCTCGTATCGACGACTTATTTGATCAGCTTCAAGGTGCTAACTGTTTTTCTAAGATCGATACGTTCCGGTTATCATCAGTTGCATGTGTTGGAAGAAGATATTCCGAAAACCGCCTTTCATACTCGCTATGGCCATTTCGAATTCGTGGTCATGTCTTTCGGTCTCACAAATGCACCTGCGGTCTTCATAGATTTGATGAACCCTGTGTGTAAAGCTTTCTTGGATCGTTTCGTCATTGTGTTCATTGATGATATTCTCATCTACTCGAAGTCGCAGGACGAACACAAGCGACATCTCCGTTTAGTACTCGAATTGCTTTAAGGAAATCGTCTTTACGCCAAGTTCTCCAAGTGTGAATTTTGTCTTCGAGAAGTCCAATTCCTCGGTCACATTGTCAACGACCAAGGAATTCACGTTGATCCCGCGAAGATTGAAGCTGTAAAGAGTTGGATTACGCCGAAGAATGCATCTGAAATCCGTTCATTTCTTGGATTGGTGGGTTACTACCATCGATTCATCGCCAACTTTTCAAAAATCATCATTCCGCTTACCGCTTTAACTCAAAAGGACAAGCCTTTCGTTTGGGATTCCAAACAGGAGGAAGCCTTTCAAACTCTCAAGCGTATGCTATGCAACGCTCCTATACTCACGTTACCCGATGGAAACGAAGATTTCGTTGTTTATTGTGATGCCTCTAATCTTGGTCTTGGTTGTGTGCTTATGCAACGAGACAAGATTATCGCGTATGCGTCTCGATAACTCAAAATCCACGAGAAAAACTACACAACCCACGATCTCGAACTCGATGCAGTTGTTTTTGCATTAAAGATATGGCGACACTACCTTTACGGTACAAAGTGTACGGTCTTCATTGACCATAAAATCTTACCACATATCTTTAACAAAAAAGAACTGAATATAAGCCAACGCCGATGGGTTGAACTTCTCAACGATTACGATTGTAAGATATGCTACCATCCCGGCAAAGCAAACGTCGTCGCCGATGCTCTAAGTCGACGAAGCTATGTATAGTGTTCGTGACTCTCAAGCCTTGAATAATCTTGAAATTTTGATTCGCTCCGCGCAGTTTGCTTGTTTTAACGAGAATACACTGCAAGAAGAAATGAAATGTGGTGTCGAAACTCAACTCGTCGCTAAGACTAATGGTATTTATTACTATCTCGACCGTGTTTGGATTCCTAGCCGTGATAATCTTCGTGATTTGCTAATGACTGAAGCTCATAAATCTCGATATTCCATTCATACCGGAGCCGACAAGATGTATCAGGATCTTCGTCCTAAGTACTGGTGGCCGGGTATGAAAAAGGATATCGCTTTATACGTCACAAAATGCTTAACTTGTTCGAAAGTTAAAGCCGAACATCAAAGACCTCTGGCTTACTCGAACAACCCGAAATCCCGATGTGGAAGTGGGAGAGTATAGCTATGGATTTCGTTACGAAACTCCCTCGCACCTCCTCTGGTTAGCATTTGGGTTATCGTTTATCGTCTTACTAAATCCGCGCACTTTATTGCTATACGAGAAGACTTTAAGGTAGAACGATTAGCACGAATCTATACCGGCGAAGTCAATGTCGACACGGGACGCCTCGTGACATATTTCTGATCGCGACGGTCGCTTTACCTTGCGTCTCTGGGAGACTTTTCAATCCGTTCTCGGTACTACGCTTAATCTCAGTACCACTTTTCACCCTCAAACCGACGGGTCAAACTGAGCGCACGATCCGCACCCTCAAAGACATGCTTCGTGCGTGCATTATAGATTTCGGTGGTAATTGGGATACGCATTTACCTTTATTCGAATTCTCGTACAACAATAGCTATCATACTAGTATTCAAATGGCACCATTTGAGGCATTGTATGGAAGAAAATGTCGATCGCCTATTGCATGGCACGAGATCGGAGAAGCACAAATCACCGGTCCCGAGCTAATTGAAGAAACAACCGTTAAGATCCTCCAAATCAGGGACAATCTCTTGAAAGCTCGGAGTCGTCAAAAGAGTTACGCCGATAAACGCCGCAAGCCCCTGCAGTTCGAAGTGGGAGATCATGTTCTCCCTAAAGGTTGCACCTTGGAAGGGAGTGGTCTGCTTCGGAAAGAAAGGAAAGCTAGCGCCACGATACGTTGGTCCCTTTAAGATTCTGGAAAGAATTGGAAAAGTGGCCTACCGACTCGGATTACCAGAGGAACTCAACAACGTACATCCGACTTTCCACGTCTCAAACCGAAAAAAGTGTTTAGCCGAAGAGAATCTCCATGTACCTCTCGAAGATTTGCAAATCAACGAGACTCTCCATTTCGTGGAAAACCCGTTGAAATTATGGATCGAGAAACCAAGAAACTTCGACGCTCTCGCATCGCTATCGTGAAGTCCTATGGAAAGGCAAACGCAGCACCGAGTTCACTTGTGAACTCGAAAGTGATATGAAAGGGAAATATCCACATCTCTTTGTTGCGGCCACTGCTTAATTTCAGGGACGAAATTCCCTAAAGTAGGGGAGGCTGTAACAACCCGTATTTCTGTTGATTCCTGTTTCCGTGTATTTACCTTTGATTTCAAGTCTTGTACTCCGAGATTAATTAATAGAAATGTTCACGTTAAATTAAATATGTTTTGTCATTACATCGCATTATTACATCACAACTAAACGCTTATTAAACGAAACGTATCGCATATCTCATCGTTATCTCATCGCAATCGCAACGCAATTACTTATTTGGTATATTGGAATTATGTGGTAATACTAGTTACGTGTTTATATGTTATTTACGTGTTATGTGTGTTTATGGTTATGGTTACACTCGCTATCGCATCGCTCTCACATGCTCGAATCGCTAAATCGCACTATTAAATCAATTATAACGCTTAAACACATCGCTAAATCGCTTAACGTTACTTTATAACTCGATTACATCGCTGAACAATCGATAAACGAATGAAAAACAAGGAAAACCTGAGTTTTGGGCCAAGTTCGCTCGAACTTGGGTGACCCCAAGTTCGGACGAACTTGGGTGACCCCAAGTTCGGACGAACTTGACTAGCAAACTCAGATCTTCCTTCTTCCCTCAAATTCGCTCGAACTTGCACTGAATCTTTAAAGATTTACCAAGTTCGGCCGAAATTGACTCAATTCCCTCATACATTTCACAAGTTCACGCGAAATTGCATGATTTCATGCAAGTTCGGCCGAACTTGACTCCACCAGCCCTCATTTTCACCTTCTCCTATAAATACTTAGCCCCATTCTCTCATTTGAACTTGCTGCAACTTCGCCCATAGCTCTCAAACCCGAAACCCTCTGTTCTCTAAGTAAGAATCAACCCGATTTCAACTACAATGATGACCAACAACGTTTTACAACGGTTTACAACGATTTTTGCACAAGGTTTTACCTTCGATTTCATCAAAATCCATTCTTTTACGAAAATCTTCATCTTTTTCTATAAAACTTCTGTTTTTCACTCAGATCTAAGCATAGATCTGAGTAAAACCTTTTAAAGACTTAATTTTTACACAAAATACGGACTTTTGATGATGTTTTGTTCATTTTTTATATGGAACGAAGCATTTATCATTCAAGATCCCAGATCTGGAAGCACAAGGACGTTTATGTCGGTTTACACAAGCCGGACTAACCCGAACGAACCACGAGTTCGCCCGGATTAGCCCACGCCTTTGTAAAACGACTAAAACCGATCTAAAAGACCTCTCCGACCTAAGTTTTCTCAGTAGCACAGGGTTGGAGGGATGAACACTCGATTTACTCAGAACACGACGCAAAAACGCAAGAGTTTGGACCCGAAAACATCAAGTTCGCTCGAGATTTACCAAAATTTTCAGCAGCACAGGTCAAGTTCGACCGAACTTGTACCCCATTGGGTCAAGTTCGACCGAACTTGGGTCTCATTTCACCAATTTCCTCACAAGTTCGCCCAAACTTGTCTAGTTTCTTAGGAAACTATACAAGTTCGCCCGAACTTGACTTTCCAGTAAGCATTTCTCACAAGTTCGCCGAACTTGTCAAGTTTCCTAAGAAACTTACCAAGTTTGACCGAACTTGTCTCAAATCTCACCAAGCCATACAAGTTCGCTCGAACTTGTATGTTTACATATAAGTTCAGCCAAACTTGCCTACTGCCCAAACCAAACATCACCGTTTCAGCTTTTCGGAGACTAATGCACTTCCGTTCGCGTATGCAGGCTGATCCAGAGCTCTTCTTCGTCTACCAACAGTCGTCTTCTTTATTCTAAACGCACCAACTGTGAGTGTACTTAACCCATTTTCGCTTTAATTCACTTTTTGGGTGTTACATACGTTCCTCTATCAAAATCACCTCACAAATCAAATTGTTTATCATACGCGAATAATCTGATTATATATGCTCAATACGTGATACTAGAAACATTTGACTAGGACTTATTTTCGTTAACTTGCCTCCTTAGCTAGTATGGTATTATAGTGTGGCTAACACCTGACGGGGTCTACTTAGGATGGACGCGCTAGCCTTCTCACGATAATTAGCATGAGAAATAAGCCTATGTATGTGAATTGTGTTTTGGTGTATCATGATATGTAATTAGACTATTTCGCGAACGGTTTCTCTATTATGCTAGTAGTACTTAAACCTGTATGTTCACCTTTACTTAATTGTATTGACTTGTATTTTAACGTATGTGACAGGTTGAGGATTTTAGCTTGGATGCTTTGGACGTAGTTTGCTTAGTTTAGTTTGCTTTTGTTAAATTCTGATTTGTAATGAAATCTAGGGGAAATCGAGCCCGATTAGTTTTGTGGGAAAACGTAGATTCTGTAATAATTATTTAAAGAGCAGTTTAATGATGGTATCAATGCTATATGTTGTATTTTTCTTTGATGTTATTCTATGGTGTATTGTGGTTCTCTTCGAGCTCCTGTTGTTATGTTAATGGTATGGGACGTTGACTTTTAAATGATATTGTTAGATAATTGTTATGGAATTCTCATGAGACAATCTGGTCGCCTAGTGCCACTACCCAGATGTTTCCGCCATCGGTTGGGGTGTGACACTAGACACTAGAAAAAGCTACTTTAACATAAGGAAATGGTTCTCTTGTTAACATATTAGTTCTTACCGGTTGGTAAACATCATCAAGTCTCATAAGAAACTGCATTAGTTTTACTAATATTGAAAAATCATTGTAATCCTTGGCAGCTTGACAAGAACATGAAGGCAGATACAACATAGCATCAAACTGCTTCCACATTGTTGTCAATCTATTATAATAGTCTGCCACAGAACTACCATTTTTGTGAAATATTATTGATTTTTTTATATAAGTCATATATAACAGAACTATCTACCTTATAAAAGGACTCCTTGAGATCATTCCAGACCTCAGAAGCAAATTTAGAAAAAACTTGACCAAGAAACAATTATTCAGAAATAGAATTTAACAATCAAGTAAGAACTACAGAGTTACACCTATCCCATTGGGCAGACAAGACATTATCATCCTCAGGTTTCTCACACTTACCATCAATAAAACCGTATTTATTTTTTACTTCTAGTGCCAATTTCATTGCACTAACCCAAACAGTATATTTCTCTGTACCTTTAAGTTTTATATTAACAATGGTTAATGCACTAGAATCACTAGGGTTTAAGTAAATGAGGGATCCTATATCGAACTTACTAATGAGACTAATAGACGTACTACCATCCATATTGACAACAAACAACAAGCAATAGACAAATAGATGAGCACAAATTTATTAAATAGATAACTACTAAACCAACCAAGATGCAAACCCTAAGGCGAAGCTATATCAGTGTCCAGATTCCAGGGTCATCATTTATAGTGCCTGGATAGGTCTTTATACAGGAGCCACTCTAACAATGAGACATCAGCAAGAGAACAATAACAGCTATTTAATCAACCAGAAAACAGATATACCACAGAACAATCAATCAACAGAAAACAACACAAATAAACCGGTCCTTACTACCCCGGTATCAACTAACCAAAGACAACAGACAAACCGGTCCTCACTACCCCGGCATCAACTATCAACAATAGACAACAAAGAACATAAAACACAAAGATCTTACAGAGGGTGCGTATAACTCCAAGCAAAATCAGAACTATAGTTTTCAAGAACTACAAGATCTGATCAAATTACAATCAGCCACACCTGGTGAGTTTGCCTTGAACCTTCTAGGGTTACAGAGACCAACGCATGGTCTTCAACAACCAGAAGACAAGAATCTTCTTCTTCAACCTCCAACAAGCCCTAATTAGGGTTTGAGTAATACACGAGTCAAACAGATCTTATCAGATCTGTACCTGCACACACTTGAAAGAAAAGATCAAAACAGTTCAGACAATAAAAGTAAACAAGAACAAATATAAACTCTCAAGCACAACGAAACTTCCAAAATCACACTCAAGAGCTATCTCCTATCTCTGATACCATGTAAATGGTATGAACAAACAATAACATGAAGTAAACAATTACATAGAACACAAGAGAAGCGATAAAACAGTGATAAAATCTTTATTAGTTACCCAAACCAAGAAAACACCCTCCAAACCCTAGATCTCACAATTTGTGAGATCAGAAATCATACAAAGTACAATACAGAAATACCTAGATGATCATCAACAATTGAAGATTAAACTCTTAAATAGTTGAGAGTTTTACACTAAACAATCTTCAATGAAACAAATAGAGCAAACCCTAATACAGACGGAGAACCAGAGAGACAAAGTGTGTGTGTGTGTGTGTGAAACTTCTATAAATCATCCTGAACATCTTTGCAACCTGCTTCTTTATATATGTGCATGCTTTGATAACATAAATTACACGTAGTCCACAGGAATCAAGAGAGATGATCGCGGTCCCTCTGATTCTACACAAACCACCCTTCAACATAACAACCGGTAACAAGTTAACCAAAAATGTTACAACAATAATAACAACTTGAACTGGAATAAGCCCAAGACTCACAGATCTGATATGAGCCCAAAACTCTTAAACAAGCCCAATAACATTAACAACTAAGCCCACATGACATGTTTATGTTTGAACACTATTATTCAACAAAGGCGCATAGAATTATACAAGCATAGAGGTTGTATGTATAAAGGCAAATTAGAGTAAGTGAGTTGTTTTCAAAGTTTCTTCCTACCTTCATACTACATGCATAAACCACACCATGCATCATGGTGGGAGTCACGTCCTCCAGCAACCCTTACAGCACATGTTGTCAAGTGCTTCACCTACATAGTTTTAGTTTCAACTTCCATTTCTCTTTTTAAGTGATCATTAATAGCAGTTGCTCAAAAACAAACAAAAACTACTAAAGATGCTCAACCAACAAGAATATTATTTATCTTATTAGACCAAGAAGCTAGTGTTGGCCTAATATGAAATTGTCTTCAATAATTATGATTAAACGTTTAGTGCAAAGTTAACTTTTGTTCTATGTTCCCCTTTTACTCTGCACCCCATATATTTGCCACTAAAAATATGGAATCACTTCACCTTGTCACCAAAGATTCCTTTAGAAGGTTAAAAGTAAAGCTCATTTGATGCCTCACGTACAATATAATTAGGTATTGAACAAATTGGTTCATTAATCTAACCATTTTAGGGTTAGGTTCATACTCAGTCCATCCCAACCGGCACTTTGTCTAACTTTATAAAGTATTTGATTTGCGAGTCAATTCACCCATACCTTACTCATATGATCATATCAGCAGTGGCTGATCTAGCGCCAAAATTCAGGGGCATCCAAAAAAAAAATTCTGTGATCATAGGTATCCATTGTATATAAAAAAAATTCTACACTACGTAGATGGAGTTGAAGGATATTTTTACACTAACGAGACAAAGTTGAGGGTAGCACGGGCTATCCCTGCTTGTACACTACCTCCACCCCTCATCATATGATTTTGTGAAGAGCCTAATTACCAAAGAAGAAAAATATCACTAAGTTATATAGTCTAGTTATCTAACTAGACAATTATATATATAACACATACTGTGACTAGTTTTTGATCGCGACTGGAAAAGCGGTCGTGAATGCTAGTTTTCTAGCAGTATCAATCATTTGATGAGCTTTTTTAAGAACTAAAGATCTCTACTCATCAGAGTGTCAAAATTTTGATCCAAACATCTAGCTAAACTAACTCTAGGTGCATAACAATATACATTCACTAAGCGGAAGAAAGAAAATGAATGATCACAATCTGGCAAAACCCTAATCTGATTATGAATTCTTGTCTGAATTTCTATCTCCTACACACGATATTGGATATAAATACAACACGAGACAAAAAACACAAGGAATTGATACGTCACCCAAATATCTTCATCATGTTTTTAAGAAAAGCGATGACCGATTATTACTACTTACGTCTCTTTAATTACATCAAAATAACATAGCGCATGCTATCGTTAACCACAAGATGATTAACCTCAGACATCCGAGCAAGCTCTCCAAACACCCAAACTCCATCGGTAGCACCACTTATGCTTGGTTGAGATGATAAGCATGATAGAAGTGAGAGTGGAGCCCTTATGATGTTGTATATAAGAGCAAGATGAGTTGAGAAGTACCCTTGCCTTGTATGTTGAGCCATATTTGGAAACGCAAGTCCATTTCCTTCTCCAAACATGCTTTCGTCCGCTACTTTAGGACTCTTCTTCATGTTCCTCATGTTTCACCGAAGCGCCAACAATATTCACACGCCAATCGATTTAATTTCTTTGAAAGAAAGACAGATTGATAATAAGCTAAAGGTTTAGAGTTGTGTGGGAACGAAGTGAAGTTAAGGAAAAAATAAAGGCATATAAGGAAGGAGCTTTGTATATGGCCTAGCTAAGATAGTGGCATGTCATGATGGGCTTGTTAGTGCTAGTACTAGTCATAAAAAAATGTTTATGTTAGTGCTCTTTAGAGGACTCTCACTTCAGTCATTTTCTTCTTTATTTTATGTTGTGCATGTCTTTGTTTAAAGCTAAACCTGCCGCCTATAATTAGCGTGTTCAATACATGATATCATTTTAATTTGCATATTTACAAAATCAACCATAATAAACTATAACATTTGCTTTAACATTACATAAATACTATATATTATATGATTCGATATATAGTGCTTTTTTTTATTTACAACTTGATTTTGATATAGTGACCAATTATTACACTGGAGAATCAGTTCTTAATTAGTATCACATGAATTGCTGCACTTTCTCCTATCATTGATTCTTGTTTGAAATAAAGCCTTGTATTTCATGAGGAATGAAAATAGTCCCAACCATTTTTTAATTTGTTTGAACATATATGTCTCTTATATTACCATTGCTATGCTGTCTCATGAAAGTGAACCAGTGCATGTAAAAATTTGCACATGGAAATGATACTCCCTTGAGTGAAGACAACCACAAGACACTATTAAATCTATTGCTATTGATACAGATAAGTAGAACAAATACAATAATATTATTCAAACACACGTTATGAGAGAAAAGAAGATTTTTTTTTGAAGTTTAGAATTCTTACATCATACAGTTATATTATATGATGGTTATAAATTAATGCCTAATAACAAATCTTATATTGTAAATGTAGAGTGGGAATTAAATTAGAATCGTGTTGGAATTGATTATGTGATCAAAGTTTGAATGAAGTTACGGGTCGATTATTTAATTTTTTGTAAAAGTGTCTAGGGATCTTAGTGTTAATTGTCAAAGTTGTAAACAGTTTCTAAAGGGACGCAACGCATCATCGATGCATCACGTTGTTACCCTAATCTTTGTATAGTCTCGATAGAATTAGCCAAGGGTGATGATCGCTTGCAGATTGCAGTTTGCAATCTAATTTGTTATTATGTGTTCTTCATCTTTGTTTATTTCTTGACTAATGAATTGATTCAATGATCCATGGATTCAGTAAATCGTAAAATCTTGGAAAGTTCTTATAAGTTAAAATCGGAGTTGCGGATGAGGGAATTCATGTACAAAGGTTAAGTGTTGGGGTTTGTCAAGGGCGTATAACTAGTTAAGGCGTTACGGTCATAGATATATTGCTGCCCGTCTACCTGCCATTAGTCTGTAATCGTCTCTGTTTTGTTGAAATCTTAGTTGTGTTCTAATTTATTACATCCATGATTCACATGTTTTAAGCATTCAATACATCAAGACGTTTTCATCCATAGCTTATGGCCATAGTTTCATCTGAAGTTATGTTCATTTAAAGTTGAACTAGCTTTGAGGCTTTTATAGTTAACATATATCCATGTGTTTACAACTAGGCATCAAAAATGCTTTCTAAGCTAATGAGAAGGTCACATGAAACAAAAAAAAGCAAAAAAACAATCACATATCTTTTTACTAGATGATTCCAATTAGCATTCAGACAAACAAACAAACCCAACTCATAATAATAGTGGGACAACAGGATAATTGATTGCATGATTACCTTAACTCCATATTAATCTTCATTGTGGAAAGAGTGTGGGACAATATTAGAGGGACAATGTCAACACCCACACATCAAAAGTCAAAGGTCAAGGACCATGATGTTGTATAAATGGGAGCCATACAAGTAGCAACAACTATGAATACTATTCAAGATTGGGATTGACCAATTTTGGAGGTAGTTAAACCATAAGTTTTATTTCCCGTATGCAATTGGGTCCTCCACTAATGTTTTTAGTAGCCCCTCCAACTCCATTACTAGATACCATTATCATATCAACTCTTTATTTAAGAACCCCATTGGTGTTTCTTGCATTTATGGAATATTATAAAAACCAACTAGGTATATAAGATTATTGGTATGCTGTTGAGATATGCGGGTAACTCGGGGAATGAAGCTTTTTTTTATAACTTATATACATTTTTATAATTTTGTTAAGTTTTTTAATCAAATATTTAATGGATTATGCCGTTAGAGTGAGGGTTCTAGGTAGGAAACAATCTTTTTGCAAGAATAATAAAAATAAAAATAAATCATTTATTTTTAAGCTTAAAATGATTTAAATTGTTCAAACTATCTTACGTCTACTTTGATAATAATTAGTGATAAAACTCATAGGAAATTAGCTACGCCACAACCCCTTTTGAATCGAAAAACCAATTCTACCGAAAATAAAGGTCTGGTTTATCGAGACACTCGAAAATGTCGTGCACGACTCACTGCACTCTCTTCAGGAAGCTAACAACTTCGGTGGCAAGGGACCCAAAGTTATCAATAGCAAAGGGAATGAATGTATGTTGATTCTCAACATAAGCTTGCTCAAGCTTAGCAACTTTCCCAGATTATACCTTCAACACAGCTTGGCCAGCTACGGACCCGTTCTCCCTAAGCCCAACCAGGGGGGACACTCCAATAAGGTCCTCACAAGCGTGTTTCCCACTTGCCCAACCGAACACGAGAACATCCGATGGGCGAAGAGTGGACCTCCCTTCATGCGGGTCTGTCCAGGAATTTCACAGGAGCTTCTATTTTTGTTAAGATTCCCGCCCACTTAACCTGATCGCATAGGATTTCTGGACCAAATCATGTATGTATTTAAATCTCGAAAGCTCCTTGTAATGAACTGTAGGCTCCCCAAAGTTATCCAAGCAGACCTTACGGGAAACTGAACAAGGTACGTCAACTGGAAACAAATGGATCATTAACCAGTATTTAAGGATAACCCAAAACTCCAACGATGACATGTGTTTGCCTAGCCCTTTAATAGGGATAACGGTCAGAAAATCTTGAGCATGAGGTACTGCAAACACTCTAACACCGCTTTCTGTCTCGTTGATTAGGTCAAACTTCTCTCTTAAACTCTCCTAAACTCTGGAAGGTTTTGCTTTATGGCACTTGCTAAAGTATTTTGAGCCCTTGGTGGGCGGTGTCCTTATTAGCGAACTTGTCAAGATCAAGATCGGAAGGAACCTGTGCAAGCTGCCCAACACACACCCATAATAGGAGTCCAACCCATCAATATGAGTGTCCCACATAATGTGGTATTGTAAACTCCAAGATTGTGTCCTCTTGGCCATGAAAGTGTATGCTGATACATATCACAATCCAAGATTCGATAATAAAGGATGGTTTATGTTAATTAATTATGTTTTGTCACAATAATATTACATTTAATCGCTTATTAAACTCAACGCTAATTCAACGCAATCACAAGTAACTATGTTACTTTAATAGCCGAGTGTGTTGTTGTACAATAATCACTTGTGCCATCGCATCGCTTATCTCATCGCATCGCAAACGCAGTTAATTAAGTGGAATTATGTTTTATGTGTGCTATGTTTGTTATGTTATGGTTTGCAATCGCTAAACGCTCAAGCGCTCACGCAACTCGCTCTCTCTCAATACAATGGTTATATAACGCTTAACTCTTCGCTAAAACGCCTAACGTAACTATCTAATACGAACCGAATCGCCAAACGAACACTTAACGCGAAAATAACGAAAAAAACTTAGGCATTTGGCCAAGTTCGACCGAACTTGTGCATCACAAGTTCGCCCGAACTTGCTCAGGCTACCAAATCTCTAAACTTACACTAAGTTCGCTCGAACTTACATCATCCAAGCAGAACTGGCCAAGTTCGCCCGAACTTGTGCCAAGTTCGCTTGGAATGATGTCAAGTTCGCCCGAACTTGATCATCTCCAGCCCATTTCCTCTTCACCTATAAATACGCAGCTCTTCTTCTCATTTAAACTTGGTGCTAAGTTCACCTGAAACCCCCCGAAACCGAAAAACCCTTGTTTTTCCAAGTAAGAATCAACCCGTTTTATGCAACAACAACATTTTACAACGATTTTGCACAAGGCTTTGCCTTCGTTTTCATCAAATCTCTTCTGTTTACGAAAATCTTCATCTTTTTCTACAAAACTTCTGTCTTTCAGTTAGATCTATGCTTAGATCTAAACAAAACCTCTTAAACATCGATTTTTACACTAGATTCGGACTAAATGACGTATGTTTCGTTCACTTTGAAGTGGAACGAGACGTTGTCAAGCAAGATCTCAGATCCGGAAGCACAAGGACGAAATCGTCACTTTACACAAGCTGGACTAACCCGTACGAACTATCAAGTTCGCCCGGATTAGCCCGAGTTTCTGTAAAATGGCTAAAGTCGCTCCAAAAAGACCTCTCCAACCTATGTTTTTCTCAGTAGCTTAAGGTTGGAGGGATGAACACTCGATTTCCTCAGCAAACGACACGAAAACGCACGATTTGGATGCCAAAACAGTCAAGTTCGCTCGGAAAGCATCAAGTTCGCTCGAACTTGTCTCCAGATTGGTGACTTAATTCGCCCGAACTTGACCAATTTTGTCAGAAAGCACACAAGTTCGCCCGAACTTGTCCGATTCTCAAGAGAATCAGACAAGTTCGTCCGAACTTGTATCCCACTTCAACAAAAAGAGCAAGTTCGCCCGAACTTGTCCAGTTTTTCAGGAAACTAGACAAGTTCGCCCGAACTTGTACATCCAGTAAGTTCAAACAGCCAAGTTCGCCCGAACTTGTCCACTGTTTCCTTCAACCGTTAACCGTTTCAGCAATTCGGAAGACTGATGCACTTATGTTCGCTTACAGGCTGATCCGGCGCTCTGCTCAACTTACATCAGATCCCGCCTCTCTCTTAATTGCACCCACTGTGAGTATACTTGAACCCCTTTTTACGCTTAAACGCACTTTTGGGTGTCACATATGTTCTTATATCAAATCACATCACACGACTTAAACGCTTATTCGCAACCCGCTCATGCTTGACTATACGTGAAATCTGCTGAATTGTATGTATTACTTGATTACTTATACGCCACCCTTAACATGATAGCTTGCTAGAGGTTGACCCGCCACCCGGAGGCCCGGGGTTGTTAAGGCTCGCAACTTTATTTCTCATTTATTTTCTCTTTAAGATCTGGACACTTGTTCGCATGCCTCGATCAATCGCGGTTTGTTGGTTTGCTTGAATCTAAGTAGTTACATAGTTCACAACTCGTACGTATGTCATGCGGTGTGTGCTAAACGCTTTTATATCTATTATGTACGTAAACATGTATGCTCACCCTTACTTAATTGTATTGACGTTTATTTTAACATATGTGGCAGGTTGAGGATTTGTCCACTTTGCAAATGGATTAGGATTGGTCTTCTAGAAACGCATTGTAATAGAAATCTAGGGGATATCGAACTTGATTTGTATTATGAGAATGCTTTGTAACTTGTTTAAGGATTTTATGTTGATAGTATGGGATATTAACGTTTAAATATTGTCGCTTAAATAGTGTTATGGACTTTCTCATGAGACAATCTGGTTCGCCTAGTGCCACTACCCTGATGTTTCCACCATCGGTTGGGGTGTGACATCTCCTACCGAATATAGGCCTAAACCCCCAAAACAGATTGGCAAGGATGCCAACTTCCAGTGAAAATCCCCGGAAAGCGGACCCCCACAAACCACAATGTCCTCGATTGCATCCCGGAGGCCTTTATTGAAGACAGAAACAACTTCCTCATAAAACCATAGGATGGCAAGTTCATAGGTCAAACAACAACACAGCAACCCCCAAACAAGAGCGAAGAAGAAGGTGTTCGCATTATGGATCCCGCAAACGAGGTAAACATTGCATAAGGTCTACCGCACATGAAGCCCTCCTCACAACCAAGTTGTTGATATAACCGACATCCCAATGAGTTTCACAGCCAACTATGGCATCCCAATCCAACAGGAAAACAATCCTTCCTTTACTTTAACCCCATTGCACATAGGCCTAAAGACCTCAGACTTCTTGATGTTAAGCCTAATGACCTCGCACAACGCGCAAGTTGGAAAAACATGAATTCATTTATGTTTTCTAGGTGTTAGTAGGCCTATTGTTGGTGGCCACACTGGCATTATCATTCTATTGTTATTTTCTTAGCTAGGTTTTTGTTTTTTATACATTGGCTTTCATAAAAGTGTGAATTAAATTGTTGGTTTGTAGTACTGATGAATGTTTATAATGAGGGCTATACCACAAGTAATTAGCTTATTAGATGAAGAGATGGTTGCCCTAACAAGAAGCCTTCATGATGATGGCACGGAGATTGTGGAGGCATAGGCTGGAAAGGGTTGCACTACACTCTCAGTGGCCTACGTCCGAACATGCAACAAAAATGTAGATGATTATTTTGCACAAGTAGTTGCATCTGTTGAAAATTTGGGTGTGTGAATGTATGTCTTAATTGGTAAAAGCATTTGTCCCACATTGGTGGGGAGACAAAATTGAAAGTTATTTATAAGGTAATCCATTTACCTAAATGATATAATTTTGTCTTGTTTTACCAAAGCTCCTACGCGCGAGCGCGCAGGGGGGTGCAAAATTTGGAACCGGATTTAGTTGAACTCGCGTACGCCCGCACGTCCTGCGGACACGAATGTAGCTCCGAAAACCCGGGCTCGCGTGAGGCAGTTTTTGCATTCAAGACTATAACCGTTATTCTTTTTGAACGAGATTTGAAACTGAAATAAAATGATTATTCACAATGATAATAATCATTATTGTGGTCTTCGGTGATCAGCTCATCAGTTTTGAAACTGATTCAATAATAACCGATATTTCGTTTTAATTCTCTGCAATAATGGGTTGATTTCGGTTATAACTTTGTGGCTATATAAACTGATCAAGGCTGCTCAGAAACACACCACAACCATCTCTTCTCTTCTCTCTCGATCTCTATTGCAGCATATTCCTGTTTTCTTTCAGGCAAGTGTTCAAGTCCGGCAGTGCTCGGTTGCTGTTTCGAACCGGCGTACCCTGGGAACAGACGGCGAATCTGTTTAAGGGAATTGTGTCAAACACAAGCCCGGTTCACATTAACTGTTTCTTTTGTTTCTGTTTCAGATTATCTTGCGAATTCTTATCACTACCAGAATTCTAACTAACTTAAACAGATTTTTTACTGATTGTTCCTGTCTTATCTTTTCTTTTAGAATGGAAACCCCGCCTGTGACCGCTGTTGTTTCTGCTGTCGTGACTGCTGTCATGACTTCCGCTGTTGGTGTTACAACCGGTTTGGTTGCGCCACTGCCTAACGCAGTGTCTCATGCTGAGAAACCCGAGAAATTCAATGGTGTGAATTTCAAACCGTGGCAGCAAAAGATGTTCTTTTGTCTGACCACGTTGAACCTAGCAAGGTTCTTGAAAGAACCCAAACCCCATCTTGAGGAAGGGGATATGGACGCTCAATCTGTGAGCGCGATGCATGCTTGGGAGCATTCGGATTTCCTGTGCCGCAATTTCATTCTTAACGGTTTGGTGGATACGCTATACAATGTGTATAGTAAAGCCAAAACCGCCAAAGAATTGTGGGAATCTTTGGATCGAAAATACAAAACCGAAGATGTGGGCACTAAGAAATTCGTGGTAGCTAAGTTCTTAGACTTTAAAATGATAGACACCAAAACTATCATGAGTCAAGTCCAAGAACTACAAGTTGTTCTTCATGATATCCATCCGGAAGGAATGGTGCTTAGCGAGACATTCCAAGTTGCCGCGATGATCGAAAAGCTACCACCAAGTTGGGTTGATTTCAAGAACTATCTCAAGCATAAGCGAAAAGAGATGACCATTGAAGATCTTGTTGTCCGTCTTCGTATTGAAGAAGATAACAAGTTAGCCTTGAAAAGGGTTGATGGTGCCGAAACAGTGAAGGCCAACCTTGTTGAACATGGTCAATCTTCTAAGGGAAAAACCAAGGATAGTGGAAAGGGTGGAAAGAAAAGTCATGGGAAACGCTCCAACCTTGGTCCTAAGGGAGGAGTTGCGAAAAGAAGTTCCTTGGAACTTGTTATAATTGTCAAAAGCAAGGCCATAAGGCTAATGAATGCAAGCTTCCGAAGAAGGAAAATGCTCGACAAGTGAACATGGTTCATGAGGTCGAGAACCTTATTGCCATGGTCACGGATCTCTCGATTTTGGTGACCGAAGTAAATTTGGTTGGGCAAAACAACAAGGATTGGTGGGTTGATACGGGGGCTACCCGTCATATGTGTTCTGACAAAATCCTTTTCAACATCTTCAAGGAGGTGACGAATGGCGAAAAGGTATTTATGGGAAACTCCACCACGGCTGAAATTAAAGGCGCAGGGTAATGTGGTGTTGAAGATGACTTCTGGGAAAGAGCTCACATTGTCCAATGTGTTGTATGTTCCAGAAATCTGTAAGAACCTCGTGTCGGGGTGGCAATTGAACAAGTTTGGGTTCAAAATGGTAATTGAGTCGGATAAGGTCGTGTTGACCAAAAACGGTGTGTATGTTGGTAAGGGCTATGCCCTTAATGGAATGTTCAAACTCAATGTAATGGTTGTGAACACAATGAATGAAAACGCTACTAGTTCTACTTACTTGATTGAGTCTTCTAATCTTTGGCATGGTAGACTAGGTCATGTTAATTATACCAACATTCGATATCGACTCAAATAATAAATGTGAAACTTGCGTAGAAGCAAAACAAACGAAATCGTCCTTCAAAAAGGTCGAACGAATCACCGAACCCCTCGAGATGATCCACACTGATGTGTGAGATCTAAAAGCAATTCCTACTCGTGGTGGGAACAAGTACTTCATCACGTTCATTGATGATAGTACAAGGTATTGCTATGTGTACTTACTTAAGAGTAAGGACGAGGCTATTGATAAGTTTATCTTGTTCAAAGCCGAAGTTGAGAATCAACTAAAGCGGAAAATCAAAATCGTAAGGAGCGACCGAGGAGGTGAATATGTGTCACCTTTTATTGATGTGTGTGAAAAAAATGGAATCATACATGAACTCACGGCTCCTTACTCCCCGCAATCGAATGGCATAACGGAACGGAAAAACCGCACTTTGAAAGAAATGATGAATGCCATGATGATAAGTTCTGGTGTAAACCAAAACATGTGGGGGGAAGCAATCTTATCGGCCAATTATGTGTTGAACATGATACCCAATAAGAAAAAAGATGTAAGTCCATACGAATTATGGACGGGAAAGATTCCACCATATAAATACTTGAAAGTGTGGGGGTGCCTAGCTAAGGTGGTAGTCACACCACCAAAGTGGCTACTAATTGGACCTAAAACAGTAGATTGTGTATTTATTGGATATACTCGTCCTTATGGTCCTTATCTTTTTCTTGTGCATGATTCTAAGAACCCTAGAATATGCAAAGGCACAATTATGGAATCTAAGGATGCATCATGGTTTGAACATGTGTTCCCTCGCTTAGATAAAGGTGAACCGAGTTCTTCTAGACCGGTTGAGGAAAGTGTTCTTGAGCATGAGGTTAAAAACGATGAACATCAAGAAGAATCTAAGACTGATGAAGTTGAAATCAAGAAAAGTAAACGGCAAAGGACTGGAAAATCCTTTAGCCCTGAGTTTCTTACCTATATGGTAGAAGATGAACCTCAAACATACCAACAACCGGTGCATTCCTCAGAAGGACCTCAGTGGAGGGAGGCAATCAAAAGTGAGATAGACTCTATCTTACAAAACCATACTTGGGAACTAGTGGATCTTCCTCAAGGATATAAACCACTAGGATATCGATAAATCTTCAAGAAGAAGATGAAGCCAGATGGAACCATCGATAAGTACAAGGCAATGTTGGTTATCAAAGGATATAAGCAACGAGAAGGTTTAGATTACTTTGATACATATTCGCCAGTTACGCGAATAACATCCATCAGGTTGGTGCTTGCCATTGCCGCCATTAGAAATTTGAAAGTTCACCAAACGGATGTGAAAACAGCTTTCCTGAATGGAAATCTAGAGGAAGAAATCTATATGGAGCAACCCGAAGGCTTTACAGCTATTGGGCAAGAAAAGAAAGTGTGTAAACTTGTAAAATCCTTGTATGGATTGAAACAAGCTCCAAAACAATGGCACCAAAAGTTTGATCATATCATGCTTGATGCTGGGTTCAAAATCAATGAATGTGACAAGTGTGTGTATGTGAAGGACACATCTGATGGATATGTCATTTGGTGTCTATATGTAGATGATATGCTCATTGCTGGAAGTGATGACAAAATCATAAAGCCTACAAAGAACATGCTAAAGGCAAGATTTGACATGAAAGACATGGGTCTTGCGGATGTGATTTTGGGGTCAAAATCACGCGAACCCAAAGTGGACCTGTTTTAAGTCAATCCCACTATGTGGACAAAATTATTGAGAAGCTCAATGCAAATGACTCTAATGAGGCTAGAACTCCACTTGACACGAGTCAACATCTAGCCAAGAATAGAGGTGAACCTGTAAACCAGTTGGAATACTCAAGAATTATTGGTAGCTTGATGTATCTCATGAGTTGTACTAGACCCGACATAGCATATGTTGTGAGCAAGCTAAGTAGATACACGAGCAACCCAAGTTCAATGCATTGGAACTGTATCACTCGGTTGCTTCGCTACTTAAGATATACTCGGGAATACGGGTTGCATTATGACAGATATCCAGCAGTTATAGAAGGACACTGCGATGCAAATTGGATATCTAACACAATTGATTCCAGAGCAACAAGTGGGTATGTATTAACACTTGGAAGTGCTGCTATATCGTGGAAATCTTCAAAACAAACGGTTATCGCTAGATCCACGATGGAATCAGAGTTCATCGCTTTAGATAAAGCATGTGAAGAGGCAGAGTGGCTACGTCAATTTTTTGAGGATATACCAAGATGGCCTAAGCCGGCATCGACCATTTGTATACATTGTGATAGCCAATCGGCACTTGGCAGAGCTCGTAGCACAATGTATAATGGTAGGAACAAACATATCAGACGTAGACATAATACGATACGACAACTAATCTCTACAGGAATTATCATTGTTGACTACTTGAGGTTAAAGGATAATATCGCGGACCCGCTAACAAAAGGCCTAAGTAGAGAGTTAGTCCAGAAGTCGTCTATGGGAATGGGACTGAAGCCCTTGAAAATATAAGTTCATATGATGGAAACCTAACTCAGTAGACTGGAGACCCCAAGAGCTGAGTTCAATAGGAAAACCTAATTGTATGAATTAGTGAGGTCACTGTGGGGGGAACAACCCTATATATACATAAAAGGGAGTTTATTGTAAAGCATAGTAAACTTCCTAGTCCATTCCTAAAAGTGACAAGTGTGAGGCTAAGCCTATGGCTTTTAGTGATTCGACTAATGTAAACCGTACATAGTGAATCACCTATGTGAGAGAGAAGTGGGGTCGCTTCGAAGGGTATTGTAGGGGCACAATACCTAATGGCTCTCGCAGAACCAGGCATCATGTTCATGACCATAACGAACATAACTATGAGGACTTGACTTTGTCAGGGAGAGTCTTATGTGAAGTGTATTGTCGTCTACACAAACGGCAGACGAGTTCAAAGACATCAATGTCTACTCAGAACCAGTGGGCTAAGTGCACTTCATGAGCGAAGGTTCAAAGGGTAACACCTACCAATCGTATGCAAAACTCAACTGCTGAAATATGATGGGAAAATGTTGTTTTGAGATCGACCTCCATTCATGTAGGGGATTGTTGGAAATTGGGGTGTGTGAATGTACGTCTTAATTGGTAAAAGCATTTGTCTCACATTGGTGGGGAGACAAAATTGAAAGTTATTTATAAGGTAATCCATTTACCTAAGTGATATAACTTTATGTCTTGTTTTACCAAAGCTCCTACGCGCGAGCGCGTAGGGGGGTGCAAAATTTGGAACCGGATTTAGTTGAACTCGCGTACGCCCGCACGTCCTGCGGACACGAATGCAGCTCCGAAAACCCGGGCTCGCGTGAGGCGGTTTTTGCATTCAAGACTATAACCGTTATTCTTTTTGAACGAGATTTGAAACTGAAATAAAATGATTATTCGCAATGATAATAATCATTATTGTGGTCTTCGGTTATGATCAGCTCATCAGTTTTGAAAATGATTCAATAATAACCGATATTTTGTTTTAATTCTCTGCAATAATAGGTTGATTTCGGTTATAACTTTGTGGCTATATAAACTGATCAAGGCTGCTCAGTTGAAACACACCACAACCATCTCTTCTCTTCTCTCTGATCTCTGTTGTAGCATATTCCTGTTTTCTTTCAGGCAAGTGTTCAAGTCCCAGTGCTCGGTTGCTGTTTCGAACCGGCGTACCCTGGGAACAGACGGCGAATCTGTTTAAGGGAATTGTGTCAAACACAAGCCCGGTTCACGTTAACTGTTTCTTTTGTTTCTGTTTCAGATTATCTTGCGAATTCTTATCAGTAACAGAATTCTAACAGCATCTTAGACAATATATGTTTTTATTGCCGTCTCTCGCTAGACCTCTCTATTATGGAATACGAAATCAACATCATGAGCTTGCAGAAAGTGTTGATTTTCGTTTGTGATGCAGTTATGCAGGAGCAATATTTGCCTTATGCATGTTTGAAAGGACTTAACGGAGTCCCAGATGTTACAAATTGTAATAGGGTCCCCCATTTTGACTTGATGGTTTCATTATTTGAGTGTCTACACTCAGTACCAATGGAAAGTGCAAAAAAGAAACGAGAAGATTAATTATCTCGAAAGCACAATTTATTTTGAAGACGAGTGGATGTTGAGTTTTTACAAAGATAACCGAGAGGGGCGATAAAGCAACTGTGCAAATGGGCAGATTATCACAAGGGCAGTTTCGATCATCTTCATCAATAACTACTAAAGACAAGCACCGGCACACGAACGCAGACAACAAGGTAAGTGCATATCATTCTATTAAAATATATTATCCATAATTACAGTCTTTGGTGACACTGTGTAGTGAGGTTGCTAAACATGGGCCACCATTTTCATTAAATGAAATAGGCATTTTGATAGGGAGGTTTTGGATTGTTTGGAGTACTAGTTTGTTTTGGCATATAAGTAATGGGAGTAAATGAGTTTGCATAGGATGGACAACAATCACACTAGGTATTTGTTTTGTGAAGTTACCTTAACATCTGTTTTATAAAAGGAGGATGTTTGAATATGCATTTTGTGGCATAGTGCTAAAAAGGTCAAGGAAATTGATACAAGATGATTTGGTTTAATAAGAAATCAAGCTAACCTTCATAGAAATGGACTAAATTTAACACAATTTTTTCATGTGAGTTTAAACATTTGTGGGGTGTAAAATTTCTTAAATAACCCACCAAATTCCTGTGCTTTCCCTCGCAGCGTAGCACCGTGAATCCCGGTGCAATGCCCCAGTTTGAAACTACTAGTAATTAGAAAGGTAATAAAGTCAAATTCATATTCTCAAAGTTAATTAGGTTATCACCCCTCTCATTCGCTCCATCATGAAGTAAATAATTATCAAAAGTGAAACCACAGGGACTGAAATCACAGTTTTTAAACTAATGGACTGAAATAGTGATTTTTGACAAACCACAGAGACGAAAACAGTAATTAACTCCCTAGGTTTACTATGAAAATCAGGATGAAGATGATATATGTACATATATGTATAGTGGCGAAGATGTTTGTTTTGAATATGGTTTGATAATGCTCATATATGCACATACGTTTACATATACACTCAAGAAGATGGTAATTCTAGACTTGGTTTCGTTAATGTAGGAGCTGTTTGTTTAGTTCTTAATGATTCAGACCTCATACTGATTCAATACTTAATGGTTCAGACTGTTTGTTTCGTGAGCAGATGTCTGAATGGTTCAGACATTTACCTATGAATGGTTAAGCATTATACTAAATCTGTATGGGTAAGACCTCTGATCTGAATTGGTCAGACATTTGCCTCTTAACAGTTAAGCATTATATTGGCTCTTAATGGTTGAGACCTCTTAGTGGTTCAGTACGTACCCAAACCCCGTACATATATGTATATAAGTGTTTCAAATTGTGAAATAAGTGTAGTACATATATGTACGTTGAAAAAGATTATTGTTCTAAACATTGTTTTATAATGTACATACATACTCTAAATCGAATAAGATATTTGTTCTAAACATGGTTTCATAATTTATATATATGTACACTAGGTTATAACCCGGGAACGTCCTGGTAGAAAAACTTAATTTATATTAATTGAAGTGTAACGTTAAATAAATTGAAAAAACATGTTTTCAAACGTTATTGAGGTTGATAATTGCTTTGAACTTGATGGTTGTAGTTGAGTAGAATTTTAAAATAACTAACAAATCTGTAAAGTTAACATCTATTAATATTATTATGTCTATTATTAATGTTATTAACATCTTGATTGAAATTCTCTTTTTTTTTTGAACGGCTAGATCACCCGGTTAGGCCTTTGGCCTTTGATCACCCAGGTGACGAGTAGGAATCCCGCGGTTGGCATATTATTGCCATTTTCAACCGGTGTCACAGTTTGCCCCGCAAGATTCGAC